>OY728143.1:151049356-152299356 GCA_963277665.1 Viscum album
CATTAATTCATAAAACTAGATTTTATTATTGAATACTAACAAAAAATACTAATTGTGCTTTAGAAATAATTTACATTATAAAAATATTTAAATGAATGGATATTCTTTATTATATACAAAAATAATGCTCATAATCATAGTGATAATTACTTGTTCGTAACCCCTTATACCAGCAGAATAAGATCGAAGGGTAAGGTCTGCGATGGTGAAAGACTCTGGGGTGGCTCGAATAACATCGCATTGGTGGTAATCTCAATCAACATACACTTCTCCTATAAGTGATTTCGTTCAAGATTAACATGTTAAAGCTCATCTTGGGCTTGGTCAAGAGAAAATCCCAATGATTCCACATCATATCTGAGCTCTGTCATATGGTCTTCATATGGGGAATGTCTACTGAATGAGGCCATGGCTTCGTTTTCATATGAAAATATAAATTTTTAAATCCCAATATTTATACTAATTGTGTGATCACTGTTCAACAACTATATTAGAAATGGTAACAATTCAATATAGTATTTTAAAATCCAAAACACATAAAACCAAGGATTTACATATTTTATATAACCATTTTAATTAATGATACATTTAATTATATTAAGAGGAATTTTCATTAAAAAAATTTTGGGTCGTTACAATGCAGCTGGTGTTGATCAACTTATAACCATACTAGGATAACTCACACATGTTATGAATAATAACCTCACCGGTATGGAGCACCCTAATCCACAACGCATAGGATCAATGGTAGATCGCTTCATGATGCAAGAACAACCAACATTCAATGGGACTACAAATCCATTTGTTTCATAGCAATTGATAAGTTCCTTTGAAAAAATATTTCATTATTGGGAGAGTAATGAAAGGGAAAAAGTTTTCATGGTAGTTTATCACGTCACAAGAGATTCAGATCAATGGTGGTCATTAATTCACAAAACATTAGGATGAAGAAATATCAAATATGGAATGGATAGTGTTTAAATATATTTTATTAGAAAAATACTTCCCTCATGAACGTTGAGCTGATATGTAAAGGAAATTTCTATGTCAGAGGCAAAAGGAGGATGCAAGTGTCACAAAGTATGAGGATTACTTTACAAGGTTAGAAAAGAATATTGGAGATTATATACGTAACCCAATAAGTAAGATTGATCGATTATTTTATGGGTTAAAACCAATTCTCCATCGAGAATTTGTCTCACAATCTATCTCATCATACGAATATATAATCTCATTTTCTACCAAGACATAAAATGATGGTAGAGAGAAAGATGGATAAAGGGAATAAGGGAAAGAAGGATTCTCCCATGTGTGAAAACTGTGGAAAGAATCACCTTGGTAAATGATTGAAGGGAATGAGAGTTTATTATATGTGTGGAGAAAAAGGACACCAATAACATGATTTCAAGGGTAAGAAAAATGTTTCAAATGTACAATGCTTCATCTGCAAGGAGTAGGGACACTAGGAAAATCTGTGGCCCAATCATCAGTGTGTACCCCAAATGATGCTATTGGATAACAATCAAGTTATGGTACTACTATAGATGAAGATGAATAATTATTTTTCAAATATTTTTATTAATGAATTATGTAATTTGAGTGTTGTATCAATGATTTACTGGTTATATTATTTATGGGAATAAATAAGGATTGTTCTTCAGTACTATTTTTTTGAGGATTTCATATTATATGGTACTATGAAAAGTGAGTCAATAGTAAGTTAATATTTTGGGAAAATACATGGTTGAATGAAATATAAAACTTAATATGGTCCTGATACTGAGGTAGTGATTTTTGAATAAGATATAGTTTATTTGAATAAATTATATTGGATATTATTGACTACCTTAAAACAAATTAATGGTTTTTTTATTCCCTTATTGTTGGAGTATTCAATATTTTGGAAATAAGGAACATATCTAGTATTTTATAATGAATCAAAAAGAATTAATGTAATCAATAAGGTTTTATGATACTTCAGGGTGTACCCATGTTTCAAGAGAATACATGATGAAGGTAATCACAGGTTTTTATTTGGAAAAAATAGATCTTTATTATGTTACTTTGACCTACTTTAAAAAATTTCAGACTATGAGTATGGAAACAAGTATTATGGATAGGTTTAAAATTGTAATGGATTAATCTATAAATTGGATACTATGGTTTATAGTTAAAACATTTCATAAAAGTATTTGGTATTTTTTATAAAAAAGAAAACTCGAAGTTTGGGCGATAACTGATCGCGTCCAGCAAGGCCACGAGACTTGAACCCGAAATCAAAGGGGAAAAGGGTGCATCACCTACCACTAGCCTGTGTGATGTCCTTGTTTTTATAATGTAGTTTTTTAAATGATCTGATATATCAATAATAAATTCATTTTTTTAAACCCTATATGATTAGGATAGATAAATTATTTTTAGTTCTATTATGTTTTTGAGTGAAAGATGAGTTTTTGGAAAAAATTAGATAAAGTATTGAACTCTAATTGTTAAGTATTTTTTTTATTCTAAAAAGAAATTAATTCTTAAACTTTTGGGAAAGGATATTAAAACCAAAAATGGGTTATCCTAAAACATTATGTTTTGAATAAAAATTGTATTTTAAGTCATCATATATTTATAGCTTTGAGACCCTCAATTTTCTATTTATTGTTCACTTGCTTGTGATTGATGATCTCAATAACTTCCTATAAATATTTATGTTTTCCCACCAATAATTTGTCTCAAATTTCTACCAATTATCTTCAATTATAAATCCTAATTTTTTGGTTACTTTTTCATTTCCCTTTCCCACTTATTAATACTAAAATTTATTAACCCTATTTCTGATGTGGGTTTACCACAATGGTTATTTTATTTTCAACCTTTCATTATCAAAGACAAATTTAAAATTGTGAGGAAGAAATTTATTTAAGGAGGGGAGAATGTTATACCCCAAGATTTCATAGTATGTTATTTATTTAAAATAGGTCAATACCTTATATTTCACGCAACACCGACTTGGCTTGCATTATATGCAATATTGAGTTTCTGAAAAACAACAAATTATTATTTTAATTATTTAAATGATATATTTATTTATCAATAAAATATTGTGATATGAATAGTAATAAAAAAATTTAGGTTTATTTATAATTTTTTCACACAAATAAAACTAATTTACAATGAAATGTATATGTTTTGTTAAAATAGTTATATATTTTGAAAAACTATTTTCTAAAAAGAACTATTTTTTATGTTATTTTGTGAACAATAATAAAATTAATATTAGACATTCCTAAAAATTTAATTTGGTAAAATAGTCATCATTTTTGGTTTCTAAATATCTAAATAATCTTAGGGTGAATTTTTGGTATTTTTCTAAAAATAGTCAATTTTTGATTAATAGTGAAAAACATTACGTTATTGTTTAAAACTGATTTTTTAAACAATAATAATTATTATTTAATTATTTTTATAGTCAAAATATATACATAATACCTATATTAGTTCAATTTAATTCATTAGAATAATTTTATAATAAGATTATATATATAATATTTTTTGAACTTGTTAACATCTTTTTCCCACCTTCTAGATACATTTGAAAATTTGCGTAAAACGTAATTTTACAGCTTCTTGGAATTGAATATCAAAAACTTGAGAGACACAGTTTACATAAGTAAAATGTTGTTCAATAGTATGAGAATAATTTTTGGTGAATGGTAGCTTTTTAAATTTAATTTACCACTATTAAAAGTAAATTGGGAAATTAAAGGTAAAAATGATATTATGAATACCCTAAAACATGTCTTAATTCTTTAGTATAATTGTATTTTGACGATAATCAACCTTAGTAATAACATATGATCCTTTTTTATCCACTTTTATTAGATTAGGTCATTTATAATCTTTTATTTAAAGACAAGTTAAAAGTGTTAAATTAAAATTTTAATAACTAAAACATTTTTAATATAGGGTTATACATAAGATAAATATGACTATAAATATTAAGTAGAAGTTAAAAATATTTCCTATATAATGGTATTTTATTTATAATTTTTTGACATTATATAATTAAATTTATTTATAACTTAATGATGATGCAGTAATTACCTTATTAATAAATGATTTTAATAATAGATATTATTAATATGAAAATAAAATTAAATTGTTTCTTTTTATGAAATAAAATAATTATAAAGGTTAATATGAGATGTTAGGATTGGTTTAAGGTATTTTTTCGATGTAATCAAGTTTAGTTGACTTTCATAAAAACCAAATACTATATAGTGCCAAAATTGACATATATGATTTTTTTAAAACAAATACTACTTTATTAAATGATATTATATTCTTAAAAATATAATCTTTGGCCAAATGACTTATATAATGATAGATATTTCATTAATTAACCACTTTTATTTTCTTTTGGAATTTTATTATCTGTTTTTTATCAATGTAATATAAAATACCAGAAGACATTGTAAAAGTTAAACTATTTAACCAAGAGTTAAAACTAAAATATATGTTTAATCTGGTGAATAAACTTATTTGAAACCAATTGGTTGATAGGTTTCTAACTCATCCCCAAATTATCCTCTAAATAAATCTAATTGGAGCTATTAGAAACTCAAAATGATTTTATAATAAAATAATATTTGAATCTTTTCTTAAAGTGACCCTCACCTCTCCTAAAAAAGGTTACATCCCCTTCTCTTAATTTCACACCTCAAATGTCATTTTCCATGGCCAACCCCTCTTAAATATCCTTCCAACTACTATCACTTCAACCTAGAGGCCTTAATTTGATCATAAATCCAATGTAAGGATCCATTTTTTACAAATAAAAAAGGAAGCACATGAAGAAGAGGTAATAGTTTCTTTACCTCTTTCGAAGTTATTTTCTTCTTCTACATCATATTTCTTTGTTGTTTCCATACCAAAATATTAAATCTAGTACATTGTACATACATTTATGTTATTATAAATATGGTACAAACATATTCATTATTCTATCCATCTTATGAATGACAATGTCACAATAAATGCGTACATACAACTTACCGTCTCCACATCGTGGTGTAGTTTGTTATTAAAAACCTAATTATTTGGATGGGTATAATAATGAGTATAACTGATGTAAATAATAAAAATAAAATATTAATTATTGTGTATATAAAATATTCCATCCAATTACTTATTATTTAACTCCTAATAGAATGATATTGTCCCTCATGCGTATATACAGATTACCATATCCATGAACACAATGAGATTCATTCCCCATCATATCCATTCAAGAATAATTTTCATCTGATGATTAGAAATAAATTATAAGAAAATAATATAATTCTAGATATGAATCAAATAAATCCTATCCATAACAAACATGACTTACATAACAAACAATATAAAGGAAAACGAAGTAGCTAACACCTGAAACAATGATTCTACTGAAATATTATTAACAAGGAAATATTATAAGATCATATATGTTATAATATTTATGTATTTTATTCTTGAATAATTTAATAAATATAATTTCACCATTATACAAGAGGTTAACTTACCCTCAACTAAGGTAATGTACAATGTAATGATTAATTTTACAACCTATTTATTATCTGAGGTTGTTTATACGTAAGCATCTACTAGGAATTATTTATCATCATCATCTGAGTTTCATAAAAATTTATTTCAAAACATTATTACTATTTTTAAGAATATTAGTTAATTTCATTTATACACATTTTTTACTTTTTATTAAATTATTTTAAAGGTATCTTTCTATTGTTTTCCAAGAAAGGTACTTTATGCCCTTTTCAAAAAATTTAGGTAAGAATGTTTTTTAAACATATACAATAGTTGTGGCTATTTTTCTCTATTATAACACCTATAATGCTTCCCATAAATTATTATAATAATATTTTCCACATAAATGTTTTCTTTTTTAATTATGTGACTTTTAAATGATTTGAAAATAAAAAGAGATATTTCTCCCAAATAGTTTTGATTTTATCTATGTAAACATCCTGTGATGGATTTTACACTTGTTTTAAGTTGATTGATTATGATATAATCATCTATATTGTATTGATTGTTTTGTAATATTTTTTATTTTGAATTTTTTATTTTTATACCATTCTTGTTTTATGGTTAATGTATTAACATTTTGTATCCTAGTTTTAATACGAATGCTTATGTTATGTTTCAACCTTTTGATATGAGGAATGAATTTGACATAGTAAGTGATGGGTGTAGCCCACTATAGCTCCTCGATGCATCAATAGGTCTAATGAGACAAAATAGTGTCTTGGCACAAGGTCTTAAAAAAATTTATCAGTATTCTTGGCCTGAGGCCTTGACTTTGTGGTTATGATGTCCGACATTATACATTCCATCATTATAAAATTATCTATTAATATTACATGTAATTATTCGACTTGTAGAATGACCCTGTGAATAAGTAAATGGAATTATTTGATTTAACTTTTCCATACTATACAAAAGAATATTTTTAAGAGTTTTGTGTTTTAGTCTTATACATTTCCATAAATGTTTTTACTTATTTATGATAGTTTATGATTAATTGTTATCCTAACTGAGAATATGAGATCACACCTTTCTTATGTTTTCTTTTTCCCAAGATGTGAAGAAGTATATTGTGATTAACTTACAGGGATAGGATAAAGGATATAATTGTATTAAAAGGGGATATAATATTGTTTTACTATTTCATAATGTAATGTAAAACTTATGTACCTATCTAGTACTTACAAGGCTACTAAACTAATCATTAATTCGAGACATTATCTCTCCTGATCATGGAAATGTTATATAATAATGAACCGACTCTATGTAACAAGGGTCGGGGCATTACAATTGGTATTAGAGTGATTTTATTACAAACAATGGAATCTAGATTTTGAGAAACACTAATTAGAGAACATTACCCTAACATAGACTTTGAGAATTAGTATAGAATAACTTCCTATATTTTTGGTAATGTAGAGATTTTGTGAATTTTCCAAGAAACAAATCCATGTCTTGATGCGATCAGGTAGAGGTAGATCTAGCATATATGTATCTAGGGGTAAAACCTGAAAACACCGCCATGAGCTAAACTCGAACAGGAACTGGTGCACGATAACGGGCCTTACTGCACTCTTGGTTATAACACTCTCAGGGGATATGCTTATGATAATTCCAAAATTTTTCAATCCATTATGAAGGATTTATCTATAAATAATTCATGAATGGAATTTTTTATGATTATGGATTATATGCATAAACAGTTCAATTTATGTTATGTATTTTACTAGTTTGGAATTATGTATTGTGATTCATAAATGAATATAGTGTATGAAACTCTTTAGAAATGGCACCTTATGGAAGGAATGGAAACCGTAACAATGCACATAATCCATTAAGGGATTTCCCTAATACTCAAGATAATTATAGTGGAGCTGGTGATGCGACAGGTGCTGAAAAACTTAAAACCACAATAGGACAACTCACTCAGGTTATGAATAATAACTTTACCCATATAGAGCACCCTAACCCACAATGTGGAGGATCAATGTTAGACAACTTCAAGAGGAAACAACCACTAACATTTAATGGGAATACAAATCCTATTATAGCTAAGCAATGGATATATTTGTTATAGAAAATATTTCAAGCGCTGGGGAGTAGTGAAAGGAAAAAAGTTGGCATAGCAGTTTATCGACTCATAAGAGATACATATCAATGATTTTCATCAATTAAAAACACAATGGAGGATGAAGAAGTAAAAAATATGGAATGGAGAGATTTTAAATTTCATTTCATATAAAAATAATTTTCTCGTCAACATTGAGTAGATATGGGAAGGCAATTTCTGTGTCTGAGGAAAAAGGAGAAGGAGAATGTCGCAATGTATGAGGATAACTTTAAGAGGTTATCAAGGCATGTTATAGATTATATACATAACCAATGAAGTAAGATAGATCAATTATTTAATGGGTTAAAACTGATTATCTATCGATCATTAGTCACAAAATCCTTCTCACCATATGAGGATATAGTCTAATGTGGTATCAATACAATAATTGATGGTAGAGAGAAATATGGATAAAGGGAAGAAGGGAAGTAGGATTTTCCCATATGGGATAACTATAGAAAAAACACCTTGGTATATTTTGGATGGGAATGAGAGTTTGTTATATGTGTGGGGAAAAAGGACACCAAGTACATGATTTCAAGGGTACGAAAAAGGTTTCAAATGTACAAAGCTTTATCTGCAAGGAGTTTGGACATTATGTGACTCAATGTCTCAATCATTATATTATACCCCAGATGATGCTATTGGATAATAATAATGTTATGATACTACCACAGATGAATAGGAATAATTAGTGTTGTTATATTTGTATTAATGAATTATGTAATTTCAGTGTTGTATCAACGATGTACTGGTTATATTGATTATGAAAATAAATTAGGATTGTACTATAATACTATTTCATTGAGGATTTGAGTTTATATGGTACATAGAAAAGTGACTCAACAACAATTTAAACATTTTTGAAAAATACATGGATGAAGGAAAGATAATCCTTAATATGGTCATGATACCAAGGTAGTGATTTTTAAATAAGAGATGGTTGATATAGATAAATTATATTGGATATTCCTGACCACGTTCGAACTGATGAATGGTTTGTTTATTCTATCATTGCTTGAGTATTCAAATTTTTTGGATATAAGGAATATATCTAGTATTGTATATGGAATAAGGGATCATGAATGTAATAAAGAATGTTTTATGGTAATTTATAGTGTTATCATGCTTTAAGAGAATACATGATGAAGGTAATGACATGTTATTATGTGAAAAAAATAGATCCTCAATATGATATGTTTACCTTACTTATAAATTTTTGGACTATAAGTTTAGAAATATGTATTTTGGATAAGTATATATATTAGAATGGATTAATTTAAAAATTGGATACTATGGTTTAAGGTTAAAACATTTCTTAATATTATTTTTGAATTTTATATAAAAAGTATAACCTGAAGGTCAAGAGATAACTCATTGTGTCTTGTAATTCCACGAGACAAGAACCCATAATCGAAGGGAGAAAAGGGTGAATCCCCTACCACTGGCCTACGCGATGTCCTGTTTGTATAATGTATATTTTTTAAATGATATGATTAATGGATTAGAAATTAATTTTCTTTAAATCGTATATCATTAAGATAAATATAATATTTTTGAGTTCAATTATCTTTTGGAATGAAATATGAGTTTGTGGAAAAAATTAGTTAAAGGTTGGAACTATACTTATCAATTATATTTTCCATTATATAAATAAATTAATTCTTAAACATTAGCTAAAGGATCTTAAAACCAAAAAATGTGTTATCATAATAACTAATGTTTTGATGAACCAATGATATTTTAAGTCATCATAGATTTATTTCTTTAAGGCCCTCAATTTTCTATTTATAATTCACTTGTTAGTGATTGATGAACTCAATCACTACCTATGAATATTTACATTTTCCCTCTAATTATGTGACTCAAATTGACACCAATGGTCTCTTATTCGAAATCCTAATTTTGTGGTTACTTTTTTATTTCCCTTTCCCTATTATTAGGAATAAATTGTACCAACCCTATTTCCGATGTGGGTTTTCTAAAAATGTATTTTCTATTTTTAACCTTCTATTTTTGAAGAACAATTTCAAATTCTGATGACATAATTTATTGAAGGAGGGGAGAATATAAAACTCCATGATTTCATCATAAGTTATATCATTAACATAAGTCAATAGAATATTCTTCATGCAAAACGGACTTGGCTAGCATTATATGCAAGCTTGAGTTTCTTCGAAAAAACACATTAGCATTATAATTATTTAAACAATATATTTATTTATCAACTAAATATTGTGATATGAATAGAAAAAACTAAATTTTCATTTCTATTTATCATTTTTTCACATAAATAAATCATATTTATAATTAAATGTATATGTTTTGTTTAAATAGTTATATATTTACAAAAACTATTTTATTAAAAGAACTACTTTTAATGCCTTTTTGTGAACTATAATAAAATTAATATAAGACACTCACAAAAATTTGATTTGGTAACATAGACATCATTTTTGGATTCAAAATATAAAAATTATCTTTGTGTGAATTTTTTGTATTTTTCTGAAAACATTAAATTTTTATGAATAGTGAATAACAATGCATTATTGTTTAAAACAACTTTTAATTGAATAATTATTATTTTTATTTAAATTTATTTTAATGTCAAAATAGATACAAAATACCTATATTAGTCCAATTTAATTCCTTGGAGTCATTTTATAATAAGATTAGATATATAAAATTTGATTGAACTTTTTAACGTCTTTTAACCACCTTCTAGGCATATTAACAAATTTTCCTGAAACGTAATTGTACTAATTCTTTGAATTTAATTTAAAAAATACAAGAAAACTGATTGAAATAATTAATTAAAATGTGGTTAAATTGGATGAAAATAATTTTTGGTGAATATTTACTTATCAATTTTATTTACCACGGTTGAAAGTAAATAGGGTAATTAAAGGTTAAAATGATATTATAATTACACTAACACATGTCCAAATTATATTTTATAAGAGTATTTCCACCAAAAACTTCCATTGGAATAAAATATGATCCTTTATTAACCAATTTGATTAGATTAGGACATTTGTTATATTTTATTTAATGAAGAGTTAAAAGTGTTAAATTCATATTTTAATAACTAAAACATTTTTGATATAGGTTTATACATAATATAAATTTGACAATAAATATTAATAAGAAATATAAACATATTTATTACATAATGGTATTTTATTTATAATATTTGGATGTTAAATAATTATATTTAATTATGATACAACGATGGTGAGATAATTACCTTATTAATGAATGATTAAAATAATTGATATTATAAATATCCAAATAAATATAAATTGAACATTTTAATGCATTAAAATAATTTTATAGGTCCATATGACATTTTAGTATTGATTTAATGTATTTTTTTGAAGTAATAATGTTTTTTTTGGCTTCCACAAAAACCAAATACTAAATTGTGTCAATATTGACATAAATGATTTTTTGAAACAAATACTATATTATTAAATGATATAATATTCCTAAAAATATAAGGTTCGTACAAAGGACATATATAATGATAAAAATTTATTAATTAACCACATGATTTTATTGTGGAATTTTATAATATGTTTATTAACCATGTAATATAAAAATACAAGAATACACTGTAAAAGTCAAACTATTTAACAAAGAGTTAAATCTAAAATATAAGGGTAATATGGTGACCAAAAATTTTCTAAAACCTATTGGATGAGTGTCTTACAACCCATATCCACCTTATAGGATAAATAAATCTATTTTGAGTCATTTTAAACATAATTTTATTTTATAATAAAATAATATTCCATCCATTTATTAAAGTGACCCTCACATCTCTTATAAAAGGGTACTTCCCCTTATCATAATTTCATAAATACAACACCATTTGGCTCATCTAGAACCTACAAAAATATCATCCCAAATACCCTCAATTAAACATAGTGGCCTTAAATTGATCAAAAGTATAACCTATGGAGCCCTTTTGATCTAATCAAATAGAAAACAACTTAAGAAGAGGTAATAATTTCATCACATATTAAAAAGTTCTTTTCTTCTTCTACATCCTCTTTATTTATTATTTTTATAAAAAAATAATAAATCCAGTACCTTATACATACTATGATGTTATTATAAATATTTTACAACCATATTCATTATTCTATCCATCCTATTAATGAAAAGTCACCATACATGCGTACGTACAGATTACCGTCTCTACATCGAGGTGTAGTTTTGTATTCAACACTTCTTTATTTGGATGGGTATAATAATGTGTATAACTAATGTAAATAATAAATATATCATGTTAATTATTATTTATATCTAATATAAAATCCAATTACACACTATTTCACCACTAATAGAATCATATTGTCACTCGTACGTACGAACAGATTACCATCTCTATGAATATGATGAGATTCATTTCCCATCATAACCATCCAAAAATAATTTTCATTTGATGACTAAAAATAATTTTTAATATCTTAATATCATTCTAAATATTAATCAAATACATCCTCTTCATTATAATCATGACTTACATAACAAAACATATAAAGGAAAATGAATCAGTTAACACACGAAACAATGATAATACTAAAATATTATTAAAAAAGAAATATTAAAAGATCATATATGATATCATATTTTATTATGTGGTTCTTAAATAATTAAATAAAAATTATTTCACCATTATAAAAGATGTTAAAATACCCTCAAATATGTAAAAGTATAAGGTAATGTTGAATTTTTAAATCTCTTTATTATCCGTTGTTGTTTATATATAAGAATCTAATAGCAATTCTTTATCATCCTCATCTGTGTTTCTTAAAAATGTATTTCAAAACATTTTTACTGTTTCATAGAATACAGTTTAAAGTCATTTATACCCTTGTTTTTCTTTTTATAATATGTTTTTAAAGGTATCTTTCTGTTTTTTTCCAAACAATGTACTTTATGACATTTTTGACAAATTATGGTAAGAATGTTGTTTTAAACTTATACAGTGGATGTGGCTATTTTTTTCTTTTAGAACACCTTTAAAGAATCCCTTATTATATTATAAGAATATTTTCAGAATAAATTTTTTATTTTATAATTACATGACATTATAATTATTTCAAAATAGAAATATATATTTCCCTCAAATAGTTATTATTTCATCTATGTCAACATCTTTTGATGGATTTAACACTTTTTTGAAGTTAATTTATTACGATACTATATTCTATATCATATTGAAGGTTTTGTGATATGTATGACTGTGGATATGTTATTTTTATATCATTCATGGTTTATGGTAAAAGTATATTCATTTGGTATGCTTTTTTTATTATGAATGCTTATGTTATGTTTCAGCCTTTTTATACGAGGAATGAATTGGCCATAGTTAGTGACTGGTGGAGCTCATTATAACTTTTTGATACATCGGTATGTCTCATGAGACACACCAGTGTCTTGGTATAAGGCCTTGAAAAAATAATATTTTTAGAATTTCCATGTGTCCTTGACTATGTGGTTACGATGTCTAGCATTATGCATTCCATCATTATGAAATTAGATATTGATATTACATGTGATTATACAACTAGTAAAATATCCATGTGAACATGTAAATGGTATTATTTGATTTATTTTTTCATATTATACTAATGTTTATGTTTAAAATTAATGTGTTTTTGTCTTATACATTGCCTTAATTTTTTATGCTTATTTATGATTGTTTCTGTTGTACTATTATTCTTACTGAACATCTGAGCTCACCCCTTTATTGTGTTTTTTTTCACAGGATATGAAGAAGAATATTATGATTAACATGTAGGGATAAGCCAAATTATATGAGTGAGTTCAAAGGAAAAAATGTTGTTTTTTATTTCATGATATAGTGTAAAAATTATCTATGTATCTAATACATCTAAGGATACTAAACTAATCGGTCTTTCAGGAATTGATCTCTTGTGATCATGAAAATGTTATGTAATAATGCACTGACCCTGAGTAAATTGGGTCGGGTCGTTACAAATAAATTTTAAACCAACCCATTTAATAGTCTTAAAAAATCTTATATTCACCTATAATATTTTTGGATTACATTAATTATGGCAGATAATATTTATTTTTATATTTATAATATCATTTATTTAATTCATTAATTTCACATGCAATCACTACATCATCATTGTGTCATAATTAAATATAATTAATTAATGTCTAAAAATTATATATTAATCACCATGATTTAGGTATTAATTTTATATTTCTGATGAATTATTATTGTTCAAGATATCACTAATATAACCCAATATTTAAATTATTTTATTAATAAGATTCATGTTTTTGATAATTTTTCCATTGCATTAAATTAAATGTTATAAATGTCATAATCACACCTTAGTGGATTCCAAAGGACAATTTATTATCCCAAGGGTTTTATGGGTCGTCCATATCTAATTAAATAAGATTAATACAGGTGTTTGGTTAGTTTCATTTTATTATAATACTAAATTTACATTTAATTACCCTATTTACCTTTAATCCAGGTAAATAAAATACTAATGTTACTATTCTCCAAAAATTATTTTGATCTTATTAAAACACATTTTTCATATTTATTACAACCATGTATGTTAGTTTTTCAAAATTAAATTCTATAAATTGGTAAAATTAGGATTAACCCAAATCTTGTTGTCAGATAGAGAAAACATGTTTTTAAGAAGTAAAAACCATTAAAATAATGACATGTGTTTATATCAAATTTCAATGTGAAATTACGTCTAATGACCAAAATTGGATTAAATGATAAAAACATTATCTAAATATATATTAAACCCAATTCAAATTATTATCTATGAAATGAGAATATGTCAAAAGAGAAGGAATTTTTTGAATTAAAATGCATTATTTTTCACTATTCATTATAGTGTGAAGTTTATTAGAAAAATAATAAAATTATAACTGAAGTAAATTTTGATATCTCCCTTACAAAGAAAAGGATTATTTTGTTGAACATAACATATAAAGGTTCCAAAAAATGTATTTTAATAGGGTATACCATGCAAGGAATGAAAAAATAATTTTTAATAATATTAGAGTATTTTATGATTAAAATTAGATTTATTCTCATTTGAATACTATTAAATATATTTTAAGAATGTGAAAACATTTAAAAAACATGTGTAAATATAATATAGTTAGTTCATTTTATTCCCTATAATATAATTTCTAGGCATTAATGACCATTTAAAATAATATTATTAATAATAAATTATTTTTATGTATATCTCATCCTTGTCGGCAATATAATTTTTTGGATAAACTTATTGTTTCATGTTGAATAAGTTATCATATAATGTGTCCTCAATTAATCAATCCTAATAAATTAATTTGAAATAATAATAGAAACAAAAATTTATTATTATTTAATTATATTAGATGTTACATCGTTCCACCCTTTTGGAAATTTTATCCTCATAATGTTTTTCACTAATCTAAAAAGTGGTGGTATTTTTCCCTCATTTCATTTTAAGATTCCCTTGATTCCTCTTCAAATATATGGTTTTTTCAACAAAAACACAACTTGATGAATAAAATTATTCTATAACACATGCCCTCTACGATCATGATTATGGACTGCCTATTCTTCATAATAAATATTCTCTCCCAACTAAACTAATTATAGACTCAAAACATGAGATAGATCCAGCTTATACTTTCTTAAAATTGTAACATGAAAAACACTGTTTACATGGGATAAAATCTGTTGTAAAGCCACTATTTAAGAAAATTAACCTAGTTTGTCTAGGTTTTTATAGGCTTCAATGAAATTTGGACTCAGATTTCCCTTCTTACCAAACTACATCACATTTTCTGATGGTGAAACATTGAGAAAGACATGATCACCAACCTTGAAAGAAAGATCTTCTCTCTAGTTATCCCCTTATATTTTTTGTATTCTCTAAGTTGTCCTTATGTGATTCTGAATCAACTAAACAATTTTTTCCATCTATGATACCAATTTTTATCCCATCATCATCCTTTAACCAACTAAATCTTAAAAAGTTGGATTTTGAATCTTCTTTACCTATAATTCCTCAAATGGCCTCATATTTATATTGAAATAAATATTGTTATTATAAGAAAAATAATCCAAATAAATATATTAGACCCATGATTTGTGGTAATACCATGATTATTATCATATAATATCCTCCATGTTCAGAATTTTTCATTCTAACTGTCCATCTGATTGGGGGTGAAAATTTGTACTGAAATTTAATTCAGTTCCCAAGGAAATCTGAAGGAATTTAAATAAGTTAAGAGGGATAATGGGTTAATGAGAAGGTAAAACGGAGAGAGTAACTCCATATAACATGACTATATCTTTAATATAAAACTAAGATTGATTATCTAAAGACAAAATATATTGAATAGGATGATAATGAGATAATTTAGTTAGTCTATCAATAGTAAACCAAATCCCATTGTTACCTCAAGAAGTCTTTGGTAATAATTCTACAAAATCTGTGGATATATTTTCCAATTTTCACTATAGTATAGCCAAGTCTAAATCAAAACTTTTGGAAACTTTCATTCTGATTTAACATACTGATAAGTCAAATACTTTATACTAATGTTAGTGATATCTCTTTTCATTGCACCCCACTAGTAACACACATGAAGGTCTATGTAGATCTTTTTAATTCCAAAATCAACTGAAAATAGAAACCTAGAAGATTTACATAACATTTCATTGTTAATTTTTGAATAAAAAATAAAACCTAACCTATTCACAAATATCAAATGCCAATCTTTAACAGTTTTAAATTTTGGAAACAAACACTTCTGAAACAATTATAAGTTTTCTGTAACTCAGTATCTTCCTTCTGTGCTTTCTTAATTCTATCAGATAGAGATGATTTCTTTAACACCTAAATACAAAACAGAGGAATATCACATAACAACATCATCTATGTCAAAATTAATCAAATAATTAACTAGAGGATCACATTCCAAAGATATTATGGTTAATGCAGCATTACTTTTCTAAATCAATTAATGAGCCACTTTGATTTATTTTCCTAAATGGCAATGAATTGTGCAATCATAATTCATGATTAATTCTATCTATTTCCTATATATCATGTTCATTTATTTATGAGTAAATATATATATGAAACTTTTGTGATTAGTATATATTTCACACTTTATGCAATACAAATGATTCCACAAAATTTATAATGAAAAAACAATAGAAACTAATTCCAAATCATGTGTAGGGTATTTTAACTAATGAGTTTTCAACTGACAAGAAGCATAAGAAATTAACCGAATATTCTGAATTAGGACACAACCAAGTCCAACAAATGATGAATCACTGTGTATAGAAAATTCACCATTCCTAGATGGTAATTCCAAAATAGAAACATTCACCAATATTCTTTTCAATTTTTGAAAACAATCATAACCTTATTTTTTTCCAAATGAACTTAATACCTATTAGAGTTAACAATGTCAGTTGGCTAGATAACCGTACAAAAAATATCCAATAAATCATAGAATATTCTATTCATAATATTCTTAAATTTAATAGTTGCATTTGTTAACCCAAATCAAATAACTAAAAAAATAATAAAGGCCATATCTAGTATGAAATATGGTCTTTGGAATGTGGGTTTCATTTACATTCAATTGATGGTGCCTTTACCTCAAGTAAATTTTAAAAAATACCGAGCTCCATGTAGTTGATCAAATAAATCATCTATATGATGAAATAGAAAAAATCTATTAATAGTGACGTTATTCATGGTTATATAATCAATGAAAAGTATCTTCAAATAACATTTCTTTTTAACTGACAAGAAATAATCACCCCATAGTTATGTGATAAGTCGAATAAATACTATATGTAATAACTCTTGCAATAGATTCATTAACTATATAAGTTGAATTTAAGCCATTTGATAAGGGGGTTTTAAAATGTCATATCATTAGGAACTAATTCAAAATTATATTAAACTAATTGATTTGATATAATAATAGGGAACTCATTATGAAAACATCATGATACTCACTTACTAGTGGCACAACATTAATATGAATAATTCCCTTGATTTCAACAATATATTCAAGGTAGAATTAATTTCCATATTTTAGTAGTATATCAGCTTCTATATATATTATTAGTGTTAATGATTCATTGTTATTCACAATCTAGGAGTCTTTCTAGAATGAAACATCATTTTCTCTCCAGTCAATATTAGCATGACAAATAAAAAACTAATCCACACCCAAAATGATATAAAACTATACGAGAGAAAAAATTAAAAGGTTTGCAGGTAATTTCATTCCAAAGATAAGAATAAGAAGATACTTATAATTTTTTCTCTGCACAACATTTAACCTTTGTTTTTTACTAAATGATTTGGATTCATTTCTTGAGGTAGAATTCCCAATTTACCAGAAAAATTCTCAGAAAGGATAGAATTTTTAGACCCTTAATGAAACAATAAATTGGTATAATTTGAATAAAAAATGTAACTGATTCCAAATAATTATATTTCCCATATTCTACTAAAATAGTAGAAAATTATTTAACTACACATTTTATCTTATATTATGGATGGATCTCTTAATTTGAGTACTTCATTGGAAACTCATTTTCTTAATGACCTATCTCATTAAACAAAAATCACTTTACTAACTATACATATTATTTTTTCTTACCACTTCCATTATATTTCTATGTGAAATATGGAGCCTTATGTCCCATCATACAACAAAATATATTTCCATAATTCAAAAGTCACTACCTAGTGATCTTTTTACCCAAATGTTAACAAATCTTAAACCCAATTTACTATCCATCCATTTTTTTGGAGAATTAATCCGTTTATCTAGCCTCCTTAACCTCTAATTATACTATCTGTCAAAGAACACCTGATAATTAGAAAAATACATTTCCACCCCCCTATACAGTGAACAAGATTTTCATATCTTTTGAACTCACAATAAGCTAATTCCCTTTGATACTTCGATGTTAATCCTGAGAAAAAATGATTGATTTTTATATCAATATCTTATATAAAATTTAGAGAATACATTTCTCCTCAAGTGATTTTTTCATTATAAAAAGCCATTGAGTCATCCTCCTTCCTCAATTCCAAGAATTTGTTTCCCAAAATAAGTATAAATGCCTTAGGAAAATATTTATCTAGAAACATACCTTTAAATTCATCCCAATAAAAAAGATCAATCTCCTCACTATCCCATATAATATTTACCATATACCAACACTGATCATCTTCACCTCCAAAATGGTAAACTGAAAGATTGAACTCTTGATTGTATGAACACCCTAGGACATTGATAATATTTTCCATTTATTTAATTCACACATCAGCTAACACAGGTTCTAATGATCTTCTAAATGATATAGGATTTTGCATCATGAAATGTTCCACTACAGACATGTTTCACTGTTGTTGATCTAGATGATCTCATGCATGGATATCACCACCATTAAATGAAAAATTCAACTATGTCATCACTAAAAAAATTGTTATGTTCTAATTCTGACCATCCTAGGTGTTTGATTTGGTAGGATGTTTACCACTTGATATCATCCCAACCAAGCTTCCCTGTTCCCTATTTGAAAAAACATTATGAAAAAACATATATTTGATGAAAGAACATGGTAATATTGAAATGAAACATCATTTCAATTTTACCATAATGTTTTAATCATTTATTTATATTCTATTAATAATATCCTATCACCTAATTTATCCATACAGACCATTGGTACCAACTATGGGTCCTCACCCTTAAAATTTTCTTAATATTAATTTATGTTGACAATTCACAATGATTATATTTTCTAGCTCTGAGTTTTAGATAATTTCAACTTAACTATTACATGGAATGTGTATACAACTAATACAATATCCCTTTCATCCATAATATGAAAAAATTAATGTAAAAAAAGCTTCTTTTTAATGATAAAAATATTTTAGACTTCTTTCTTTATCTTTCCCATCATTAAACCCTTTGAAAACATTTAAAAACATGGGATTAGAACAAAAACCACAGTAAGGGATATAAAATATTGAAATAAAACATTAGTCCATGAATATTTATAAACCACTAAAATCAAAATTATACTAAAAAACATCATAGAAATCATAAAACATAAAGGTAACATATAGAATCTATATCATACTTACATTGTAGCTTTCCAAAAAACATAGGTAGTCACCTTGATGATTACATTTAGAATACCCATCATAGTAAATTCCCTAAATCATATAGGATAAACCGTATTGTTTAACTCTGTCTCATTACCCAATTTAATGGAGAGCTATAACGGGCTCACCCACACATAGTTTTTCATGGAATAGTTCATATACAAAAATAATTCCCATGAACCATAACATAATTGTAACATAAAAAACATGCATAATGAAAAATAAAATTTACCTATTACAATCACAATAGACCATTTCAAAATATTGATAAAAATAAATACATCATAAATACCATATTCAAAATGAATATACATGAAAATATAAAATGGTATTTATTTATCATTTAAAAAAATTACAGCTTATTGAGGAATCCAAATACTAAATTATAGTCACGGTGGAGGAACGATTGTTGTCGCTTCATACATTAATAACATTATTTTTGACATTTAGTAAAATGATTTTTAATAAAAATGATTCATTTTGAAAACCATTGAAATAAGTTAAAAGTCAAAGGGGTTGGTTATAAACTATATAAAAGAAGGTCATGTATAAATCCAAATATGCCTCAATGAAATGATTTTGAGACGATGTCCCTTACTGTGAATTTGCCTCGTCACGTACAGTATTTCTGTTCCTGAACAATAAACATAGGTTAATTTCTAAATTTTTGAGAATAATTTTCATGTTTATTTTTTCTTTTATATGACATATTACCATGTTATGAAAATTAAATGACTATTTATATTCATATTAGATGTTTTGTCGATATTTTGTACTTGAGTTAAAAATGAACTTGTTTGGATATAAATTTTCCATAATGTAAAAATTGAATAATCACCAGAATAATATTCATTATTTAAATATAATTTATATCAGGTATATATGTGTTTATAATAATCCTTAATATTTGGAGATAATAAATGAAATTCACCATTTAGGGAGACGGTAGGTCATACATATGCATGAACAATACTTTTACTGATTTATCTTATTAAAAAAATAATTAAATGATATAAAGTAATATTATAATTACATTATTATATTAATTTAATATAGGAATAACAGGTTTAATAAAATAATCTTATTTACGTTCCATATATAGTAGGAATGATCCAAAAACTTTTTAATGGGGAGGTTGTTCACACTTCCTCGAACGAAATTATTATAATTACACAACATAGATTGAAGAAATTTATGTTATAAATAAAAATTATTGAATAATTGAGATAATATAAATATTATAAATATCATATATAAATATAGTTTCCATCATAATGGAAACCAATATATGTGTTTGTGAAAAATTGAACAATTATCATTTTGTGAGGAAGTAGTTCGTCAAACAAAGAAAAAGTTTATTCATTACCCATTAAATGGAGGTCTACGCATGTTTCAGTCAAATGATTATCATAAAAAAACCTAGTATATTAAGGATATTGTTGTTTTTATGTAATCATATAATATTAATAGTAAAGGGGTGGATAATGAAAATGAATCAAAGAAAATGAGAGAATATATTACCTCTTAATCAGGTAACTTCGTTCTATTAAACCCTAAAGGCTTCTTTGAGAGGATTTCTTCTATATGGGAGGCCCCAGAATATTATGGGAGGGATTATAGGAAAAAATTTGGTTGGGGATTTCTTGATCCAAAGGGTTATTGAAATGTGAATAATAGAGAATGAGAAGTTTCCTTTTATTAGAGAGGTGTGGGGATCTTTATAAAAGTCCTGAAATATTAATTTATTAGAAATTGATTTTTGGTTTCTAATGGCTCCAATGTGATTTATTTAGAGAATAAGATTAGGATGGGTTGAAATTTTCTCAACCAATTATTTTTAAACTTGTTATTTCCCATTTTGAAACTTATCTTTTTTCCTCTAACCCTTAGTTAAAAAATTAAATTATTATCTTGTCATCTTGTATCTTTACACTATATGGCATTTTTAACACTATAAATGTAATTATGGATAAACCTTATATTTTCATTACTTTAATAACATTTAATAAAACAAAATTATGTTTAAAATA
Source organism: Viscum album (assembly GCA_963277665.1). Taxonomy (NCBI): domain Eukaryota; kingdom Viridiplantae; phylum Streptophyta; class Magnoliopsida; order Santalales; family Viscaceae; genus Viscum; species Viscum album. The sequence continues at coordinate 151,071,304 of OY728143.1, forward strand.
TCATTTATGTCCATTTTTACACTATTCACTTTATAGAATTTAAATAAAACACAACAGAAAGATAACTTCCAAGAAACCCATTAAATTGTCTTATAAAATTTAATTTCACCTATAAATGTCATGTATGTGATAAATTATTTCAAATAATATTTATTTTGATATTTATATTATCATTTATCTGATTGCTTCATTAATAAGGCAATCACTACATCATCATTGTGTCAAAATTAAATTTAATTATTTAACACCTAAAAATTATAAATAAAGTACCATGATGTAGTTAATATTTTTATTTTTCTAACGATTATTTAATATCTAAGTGATTACTTATATATCCAAATATCCAAATTTATATTTTTTATTAATCCATTTTTAGGAAAAACGGGAAACCAATGTTCACAAACCAACTACCACTACATGATGAAAGAGGACACAAAATGGTTAAACACTAGACTTATATTATTTGAATAAGATACTCTATAATGTTCTTAGTGAAGCGTACTAACCTGGATATATGGATCCTCCTTGATATGCTCTTTAAGGTGAGTAATCATCATTCCTAATGTCTGAATAAATTCCTCTGAATTGATTTTTCTCTGATTGAAGCCTCGGTCCAGTATTCTATCAAGTTTATCTATCCTGACTCCATTCTCCTCTATGGCATCAAATTTAATCCTTTGTTAATAAATTCTCTTGTGCTCCTCTTCTAAGACATTGGGTCATATATCTTGCTTAAGAACATCTTCCATGGAGTGGAGGATAAGTTTTAATCACTCCCCATCATATTATTTCTCCGTCTCTTGTATACCTACATAATTCTTAACATTACCAACTCTATAAAGATGTTCCTTCCTTGTTTCTACCCTTATTGGATAACCTAGTCTCCATTTGTTTTTTCAAGTAAGTGTAATCCTTTCATCCCTTTGGATTTTCTCTTGAACCACAATACATTTCCCTGAATCTCTAATGCATTTTTTCCTTTTCTTCCTTGAAGGGCTGTGGGGACCTTTCCATTAATATCAGTCCATACTATCTACTAAAGGGTGACTATATCTATCATTAACTGGTGAATCTTCCTCCAGAGACAATGGAGGTTCATGAACATCCATGACATAAAAATGGTTCCCCATATTTATCATCCTTCTATCTTTGAGGGGCATATACTTACATAGAGACTCCTCCAAGCCTTCCATATTCTCCAAGTCACATTTCATCCCCCTAAACCCAGCCTTTATATGGGTAACACATAGGGTGTCTCGTTTTATGGGAGTCAAGACATTCACTCCATCCAGTTTCCCTTGTCCACTGTGAGATGTTGTAGTAAAAAAGATGGAATTCCCCCACACCAAATCAGATCCTGTGGATTTCTCAAATCCAAAACCCATAAAATGCGGATAATTGTTAGTATCCTCATATCCTCTACATTGAGAGCCACTAAGACCTTGTTCATCACCCCCTATAATGCTTACCTCACCTTCCTTGGTATAGTTGGATGTACCTAGTTGGTTCACCACATCTACTGCTAAGGTACTCTCCTCTTCATCTCCATTGATACCCAAATCATGTTTGAACTGGGAAAAGTTCTTCGAAACCTGTAGTTTTTCCTCCTTAGGTTTCATATTAGTCACATCCACTATAGAAATCATGGGATGCCACTACTTCTAAGCTTCCCAGGTACTGGCCTCTGCAACTAGATAATTCTAGAACATGGCTAGTTCCATCTCTTTTAGAACCTCCCCGCATGCCTCTGTATGCTCACCCAAAACATCACTATCCAATGACTAGTATTCCACCACTGGATCCCCCTGCACCACATTTGGCCTATCCTGGTTTATGTGATAACATCCAGAGGCTAGATGGCCTATCCTATTGTATGCTAAGCAGAACACTAGTCACGAGGATAACAACACCCTCTATTTTCATCTTATATCTTCTTCTATCAAAATCCACAGCCACTCCATTGTAGATTTTGAAATGTCATTATCAACACATATGCAAGGAAAAATAGGGTGAAAAACCACAATTGTGAAATTATCAAAACATAGATACCTTCCAACCATATCTTCGAGGATACATATAATATAAGGATTATGGAAAGGTATAGGCAGGTCTAGAAAACATACCCACACCACAGTAGAAGGAGGATCACGATTCATGTTGAAATCAAATGACCATCGCTAGAGGATAAATATGCATCGATCGAACACTCATGGACCACTAGACCAAGTGACGACGAAGTCCTCCTCTGATGACATGTGAATCCTCAATTGACACCAATTGAGAAGACCCACCACCGCTCTATTTTGAAGACCCCAAGAATCGAATTCAAATCTATAAAAAGCAACAATTGATGGATGGTGACCCCTGAATCAAGACATAAGAATCAATATGTGAAGATCTAAAGTTGTATTGAACTCCATTGTAGAAATTATATTAGTACAATTATTTGGGTACTTTTATATTATTATAATTATTAATTTTACCTTTAACTATAGAAATTAAAATTTTAAAATTACTATTCACAAAAAAATTCTTACCAAAACTCATTTTCCTCATAGATTACAAACATGAATGATATATTTTAAAATTTTAATTAACAGAAGTAGTAAAATTAGGTTTAACCCAAATCCTATTATCATATCGAGAAAAAAGGTTTTTAAGAGGTAAGAAACATCAAAAGAATGACATGTGTATATATCAAATTTCAATGTAAAAATACTCTCAATGAAAAAAAGTGGATGAATTGATAAAAAACAATCAAAATAAACATTTAAACTCATTCAAATGATAACATATAAATATAAATAAATTAGATGAAAAGGCAGTTTTGAATTAAAATACAACAATTTTTACTATTTTTTAAAATATGAATTTTATCAGAAAAATAACAAAATTTTAACAAATTCTATTTCTAAAGTCTCTCTTCCAAATAAGAAGTCTATTTTGTCAATTATTACTAATAAAAGTTCAAACAAGTAGATTTAAAAATTTTTTACACTCAAAAGAAGTTAAAACTACATTTTAAATATATTATAGTATTTTTGGTTATAATTTGATCTATTCCCATTTTAAGCCTCTAAAAATTATTTTATGACTGTAAAAACATTTAAAAGACATGTTTAAACATAATATAGTTAGTTTTTTCGTTCTATTTAATACATCATCTATGCGTTAAAGGAAAAATTAAATATTATTATTAATAATGCATTATTTTTTCGTATATCTCATCCTTATGTGCAACATAAGCTTTCAGAGAAACCTATGGTTGCGTTTAAATTACACTATCTTACATAGTATCAAATTTTAAGTAAACATAATATCTAATTCATAAAAATTAATATATATTAAAAGGTATTATTATTTAATTTCCTGGGTTGTTACATTATTTATATCATAACCCATGAAATGAAGTGGATTTTATAAAAATTATATAATATAATAACTTCTAAAAAAGATACACGATTCATAATAATTTTATTATTGTATAATCAAGGACATGAATTTTGGTTTATATGAATTTAATTACTGTATAACCTATGGAATAGAAATATGTTTCATAAAAAACATTAATTCTTAAATATAATCCATTCATAGAAGGAATACAAATTTTATAGTTGAATAATAACCCCATTATTGAATATGTAACATCAAAGGATGAAATATTTAATGGAAAATAATTTTAAATTATTATTTAAAATATTACCTGAGGAAAATAACTATTCATCAATGATTTTTTTTTTAAAATTTTTAGAAAATATTTTTCATTGAAAATAACCTTTATAACTTATAAAGGAAACATTAAAACCCATTTAAAACCATTTTATAAAATAAAACACTTTCTAAATCATTTCTTATAAATATAAATTTTCATACTTATATATGAATAATTGAAAATCATTTAATTTTTTTTTAAATAGAGTTTTTTTAAAAAAATTAATTTTCCATTAAAATAAACATCGAAACAAATTATGGAAGATGTGAAATCAATATAAAACCCCTTATAAAACAAAAAAAAATTAAACCCCTTTTCCATGAAAAGAGACTTAAAATATCTTATAAATATTTTTTTAAACAATTTTTCTGAAAACATTTTTTGGATGAAAATGAATTTCTGACAAAATATATGTATAATGAATGCTTTTATTATAATGAGTTATTAAATTTACTTAGTACCAATTATTGGAAATATTTCATAATTAAATTAAGATATCATGACTAACTAGAGTAGGAGATAAAAATCGTGATAATTATTGATAGTTTGAACATGATACCTCATTATTGTAGACTTCATTATAAATAATCCCATTAAATGATCATTATGATACGTAAAATCATTACAACTTGGGAAACATTGAATCAAAGTACCCATGAATTAATAACATAAAGTGGATAATAAATTATCCCAAGGATAAAATAATGATATTACATATAAAACTATATGTATATAGGCCCAGTAAAAGAATATTACATCATAACATAATTTATGCCTTAATGAAGGCATAATAAGAAAAAATTATTTTAATGATTTACTAAACATATTTCTCATGAAAGAGAGACCATAAAATTGATATATAATTAAAAAAAATTAGTATAAGATTCAAAAAATAACTTTATGTCCATAAAATACTCAATATAATGTAATTTGATGGTGAACCTGGCATGTTTCTCAAAGAAAATAAAAGCGAGACTGGAATTCATTACCACAACTCTTAACTTCTATTGAACTCATTAAAAACACCTTTATAATTGATATAAATTTATTTTAAATAAATTTAAGAATAATATTCATATATATCATACCATAAATGATTTCCTTATTACCTTTTATTACTTGTTAATTATCAATTTATTGTTAAAGTCATGTATCAGTTCATAATCACCTTGTTTTCTGCATATAATTTAACTCATAATTTTGTTATCTTGTTACTCTAGTCAAGATTTCATAATATCCTTAATTTATATGATGATATAAATATCATATAATTCACTATATATTTATATATAGTAATCCATAAAATTTTGTTAAAGGAAAGAAATACACCATTCAAGGAGATGGTGGGTCAGAAATGTGCATGAACATTGTTTCCATTTTCTTATCATTTTAAAATAATCAAAAAATAAATGATATATATATATTATCATTGTGTTATAATTTTCATTCGTAAATATCAAATATTTCTTTAAAACCATCATCAATATAGTCCATGTAATGTATGAATGAATGACATTACTTCGTGAGGTGGTAGTATATCGTAAACATGAATAATGCTATAATATTCCCAAAAATTTGAATGCATAAAGTTATGGGTCATATAATAAGTCCATATTCATAATAATATTTTAAATAAAATATATTTAGTATGTAAATAGTATTTTCATCATCATACCCATCTTTGGATGGTGGTAATTGAAAAATGAATGTCATTCGTTTGCGAGGTGGTAGTCCACCATACACACGAATGATGGTCCCATAAAACCTTTTATTGATGTGTGAATGGTTTTAGATCATAAAAGTAACATAAAAAACATATCAATATATGAATGATACTAAATTTATTATATAATCATAAAATATTAATGATTTATGGGGGTTAAAAAAGATATAAAATAAAAATTTTCAGAGAAGAACAATACATCATCTTTTGGTATCATTCTTAGGTTTTCACTAAAGCCTTAAAAAGATGGATTTCGTCCCAAAATAAGGATTCTAGTATGACATATGGGAACATTTTATCTTTATGGGGATGATATTTTTTGATATAAAATTCTATTAAAGGGTTGAATAAGTGGGGAGGGTGAGTTTGCTTTTGTGGCTGAAGAGTAGTTTCATTCCTATAAATACGCAACCGTATTCACTACTGGGTGGTCAATATTTTATAAAGTGGTTGAAATTCATATAATTTAAATTTTTGAAGTTATATATAGCCGATATATACCTTCACCAAAAATTGAAACACATTTTAAAAACATTTTTTACTTATGATATAAGTTCTCATATTTTTATGATTTTGGGTTTTCACTAGGGTAACATGTTTTCTAGCCATTGTAATTTAGAATTTAAGACAAAATTATAGTGATAAATATTATATAATTTTAAGTAAATAATTTTTTAAAAAATATAATTTAAAAATTACAAATACTATGTGTGTTGGAAATTATTTTTAATGCAAGCACATATAAGGTGATAAAACACCACTTTACCCAAAACAACGCTTACCAATATTTTAATATTTAATGGTCAATATAAGAATTTTTAGAGAAAAATTATTCCATGAATGGACCATTGGTTTTATTAAAAAATATTTTATTTTTTTTGGATTTTCGATTTTATATAATTTTAAATCAATTAATAAATTAGAATAAAAGTCATTTTCAATTAAATGATTTAATTTTACACTATTCATACAATTTTTAACTTTTATGAAAATATCAAATAATTACCCTAAGATAATATTTATATTCCATTATTAAATAAACTATTTCAATTTTCATATATTCATTTAATAAAAGTGGAATAATTTATTTTTAAAATAAGTGAACCATATAAAGCTGACAAAACTACTTCTTTAAAAAATAATATTTTTGTAGAAAATGGAATTATTATTATATCTTTCCTAAAAAACATATAAGATTGATTTTAAAATTTTTATTAAATATATAATATATAATTTTACTGAAACTAGTTAATTTAATTTTTTTATTTTATTGTTATAAAACACACATTTTCGCATAAATGTTTTTTAAGAAAAATATTTCCTTTTAATTGTGGAGGCTTATTATTTTCAATTCTAATACGTTAGTCACAACAGAATCATATATAAATGTTAGAAATTTTCCCTAATTTAGTCAATCCTATTAATACACTCCATTACAAATTCTAGTACATATGTATCATATTAAATAATAATACATAAATACTATGACATGTTTTATATAAAATCAGTGTTTCATGTAACACAATCTAAACTTAGTATTTCAAGTAATAAAAGGTAAATAAGTGTTTCATGCCATACAATATTTACATGGGTTTCTTTATAAATCATGATTAATGTCATGTACCCTAAAATTTAATCCATCAATGAATTTTAATTTATTTATAAAAAAATTATTCCTAAAAGCTTATTGTGTTACATTCTACCCCCTTAAAGTGAATTTGGACATCAAAATTCTTTTAGGTCATCAATGGTATTTTAATTTAATGTTATTTTCATAGAAACCCATATTAAAAAAATTAAAAATGAATCTTCCATTAAAATGGAAATTTGGAAAAATTATTATTACACAAAGTAACTTATAAATAGGTTTCTATAGAGGAGAACATTGGTGGGAAGAGAAGATTTTACATGGAAGAAAAGCGTACATAATTATTGAAAGTGATAATGATCATTAATGAAATGAAATTATTTTAGCCGTAGAATGTTAACAAAAAACAAATGACCCAAATAGGTGTTAAAATTTCATTGATATCATCAAAAATGATGATAATGGGACACCATTTTATTTCATGATTCATTTACTAAAGTTGATGATTTTTTTTGGAAAAGATACCCTTATAAGATTTCATTTCATGTATTCCACACAATATCACCATGTTGTTGTTCTTTGATCAATCATCACATGATATCTTACTCCATGAAATAAATATGATTTTTTATTCCTAAAGCACTAATGAATCATAAGACCCACAGACAGAATGGTTTGTCATTTTTCCTATCTATAGTTATCATCAAAACAAAATTTACATCACATGATATCCAATATGTATAATTATTCAAATGAAAAAATAATAAAAAAATATATAAATCCTTATTCAAAATTCAACATAAACTATTTCATAAATGGATAAACCTTTTTATCCTTATTAAAGATAAAAATCCAAGAATTTTGAAAGAAGGTCTCTAAATTCCACAAAACAACAAATCATTGATCTACTATATATCATAATGTATATCTGGATTGTCACATTCTAAACAAGTGAAAACATTTTTGATGCGTTCTCTTAAAACACGATTATAGCCAAAATTACAATAAAACCATATCAAAATCATACATTCTATCTCATTCCTTACATAAAACATAAATTATTGGATATATTACTTTAATCCAAAAATGATATAAAATTCATTAATGATTACATAAACCACTTTGAGATGAAATACTTTATCAGTTAGGATGCGATCAATATATACCAACTTTCTTTATCTATACAAATAATCTCTTTATCCAAAAGAAACATCATTTTTTCATCATTGGGAAAAAGGTAAGGGTTACGATCCCAGGATCATATATATTTTTATAATATTTGGTGTTGATAATAAATTCATTTTCAAGTTCATCAGCATCATTCAACATATTCTTTCAAATCATTAACGAATAACTAATATTGAACAATGATTATATATTTTAAAATTATTATAAAATCAATATTCAATGCCAACACATAAACACTTAAATCCTTCAACTTCATTATTGGTATGAAATAATTCCTTCCCTGGTGTTGAAATAAATTCTTGGTTCAAGGCATTGAGATGGTCAATTCCCTTTTTGATCCACAGATATAACATTGACCTCCTTGATAATTTTTCACACTATGAGCTCTTTTTCTACATATAAATAATATTCCCATCCATTTTAGATATTCATTTAGGTTTTTATTCCCATAATCATATCATGTAGGTAGTTGAGAATTCTTTCCATCATGTTCATTACGACCTGAAAATTGATAAAAATCCATATTACGCTTATTCTATGTGTAGGGAATCTCACTGATTATTAGGATTATAATCATGTTTTATGATATATGATTACCAATAATCAGAATATATTTCCACTAGTCACCATCCAATTTGGTATGTAATAATCACTAAATTTTCCATCTGATTTACTGTTGGCAAGATTCATTCTGGTTCCAACCATCGAAAGAAACTAATATCATAGTATGAGAATGTCTACTCATAGTGGGGAACAACATAATCATGAAAAATAACATATAATAATTAGAAATAATTACTCCATATTTAATTGATGGTATCTTTGGTCATCATATGTTGTTATTTTTCTAAATCCATCTTGATGTTTAATAACTAGTTTTTGAATTTGCAGACCACATACACCAAGAGAGTCTAACTAAGAGGGTATAAAATCTCTTTGTTTTTCTTAGTTCCCAATAGAGTCTATATAAATATAGTTTTTTGGGTTGTTTTACCCCATATAAATCTATGTTAAAGAAATATCATCTTGTAGTATCGATACATGTATGTAATTTTTTGGAAACCACTAAATCAATGATTTACTATAATTCCAATTAAATTGCCAATATTTTGACACATCCTCGGACATATCCTTAGAAACAACACTAGACGTATCCATATAAAGACCCATGGGGATATCATTAAACATTTATCGTCATTGTTTCCAATATTTTACTAAACTTTTCTTTTAATACCAACTATAGTGATCCAAGATTTTCATAAATGAATATGAATTATTTTATTAGGAATATATACACATCCCAAAATCATATACCCAAGGTCTATAATAGTTTAGTGTTTTTGAAAACATGGAAACATAAACATTGATCCATTTGTTAGTTATTTCATCTCCCACTATATTCATCATAATAAGGACTATTTGTAGACATATCATATATAGTTCCTATCTTTATAAAATGGGTAATTTATGTATAGGAAAGGGTGACCATAATTGATAAGTAATTGTTATTTAATAATATACATACGAATAACATGAATATATGTGTTTGTGGACCTGATTATAACATTTGAAAACCATTACCTTTAAATCATATATCGTAATCATTAATAATGTCTTAAATATTGGAAGTTCATACAATATAAATAATAAGATAATAAAAAAATTTACCATATAGGTATAAAATTATAGAAAATACTTGATTTGTTTCACTCAGATATTTGTTGAAAATAATTTTCATATTATAAAATGCTCTCTTCCAAGACAATCAGGGTAATAAAAAATCGTTACTAAACCACTTTCACTATGTTATTTCTTTGTATTACTAAACATGGTTCACATCCCATTCCATCCCTATATTAATGAATCAATTTCACTCCCGAGTTTGTTCATTTTTTATCTCATAAGATATAAATCATTTCTCAATGTGTTATAGGGAGATACAGGTCCCACACAACAAATAATTAATTGTATATTTTTGTGTTCCACAATATCCTAGAAATTTATCATATCATAACCCATTAAATGAAATTAGAATCATAAAAATTTCATCATATCGTAACATGTGAAATATATATAAGATTAATATTAATATTATCATATAATAACCAATGAAATTAAATAGGTTTCATAATCCTTTTTTTATGTTATTACACGTGGAAGTTAATTGGACTTGAAAAGATCTTTTAATCATAAACATTAACCATTCAGAGACAGAATACGAATGGTACCCTTGGATCAGATCCTCAATAAGGTTTACATGACATAAAAATCAGAAATATTTGATGTAAAATAATTCTAGAAGAGGTTCTAAAACATATCATGAGTAAAATATTCTTTCCAATTTAAAAAGTTCTTTTTAAATCATTTTTAAAACTACATTCCTTTAAAATAACATTTAAAAATAACAATTTAAACCTTGGAAACAATTTAACTTACTTTTAAATGTAAAAACATTCTAAATACATCCCTCTAAAAAAACCTCTGAAACTTATAATTGAATATTGAAAATAATTTTAAACACATTTTAAGATATTAAACATTTTAAAAATAATTTTCCATACAAATAACCTTTCAAACATATAAATAATTCTTTGAATATCCTTTAACACGAATTTTACAGCATAAAAAAATTTAAATATTATTTTCCATGAAAATAAACATAAAATTTAATCTCTAAAAATGAAGAAAAAAATTATAAAATATTGTTTTGAAAGAAAAAATATCTCTGAATGAAGAGTATTCTAAAGTCTAATTTTATTAAAAATTTATTTTTATAGTTATCATGAGTAAAACATACTGGAAAATTTTTACCACTACATAGAGATATTAGGAATAACTACATTATAATAAATTACCTGATATATCATGAGAGGTGGAACATGGTATTTCATCATTGGAGACTTAATCATAAACAAACCTAATATATGATGATATTATAACATACTATCATTACTACTTTGAGAGTATCCCAATTATGAAATAAAATTAAATGGAATATAAAATATCATTGAGATAAATTTATTGTATTGAATTTCAAATGGTTTTTATATACACCATGAAATAGAATATTTCTGTATAACATAATGTATGTGTGAAATAAGAAAATCTATGTAAAAATTCCCTTACAGATAAGGTAACAAAAAACCCCATGAATGTGATATCCTAAAGAAAAATATAATTCCCCATTATTAATAGTATAAGAATCATAAAATTCATTTATTATAATATTAAACACCTCATAAATTTATTAGGTGGTGAACATGACCTGTGTCTCTTTGAAAATAAAAGATAAATGGAAATACATTACCCTATGTCATGGATTTAGTCAAACTCATTCAAACCTCAAGTATAATAAATATAACATTATTATGAATATTGTAAAGAAATATATTCATTTATTGAAGGTTCTGGGCATAAAAGAATAACTTCCATAATTTATAGCATACCATATATTATTCTATTATGACATTTCATTACCTGTTTGTTAAAAATGTCATGTAAAAGTCATAATTTGAGTAACAACCACTTTGTTTTTCACAAATTTTTTACTTTTTATTTTTTTACTCTTAATTTATTCATGATATAATTATGTACATAATAAATATGATTATAAAAATATCACATATTTTATTTATGTATTTATTTATACTAATATAAAAAATTTAAGTGATAATAAATGAAATACGATATTCATGGATATGGAAGGAGATACATACAAAGATTGTGGTTTCCATTTTAATTTTATATTGAAGGAATGAAAAAATGAAGGAGTTATATATATATATTAATTACAATAATATATTCATTTCATGTATATAACATATTTTTATTTAACACATTCATAATACCTTCCATGTAATGTATTAACGAAACACATCGTTTTATGATGTGGTAGTCTGCCGTACACATGAATGATGTAATCATATTTAAAAAAAATTAAATCATGATTGTTTTTGTGATATAATATTTATTGAATAATAATAATGTCAAAAATATCATATATATATACCATATATTAATATTATGTCCAAATTATGACTAATGTTTGAAATGTGTTAATTTAAAACTAAACGCCATCAGTTTGGGAGGTGGTAGCTCACCGATTAGCTGAATGATGATTTTGTAATCCATTTTATGGAACTATGTGTGGTTTTTATTCATAACCATATCATTAAACCAACCTTTTTTTTTTTCAATATACTATTGTTTTTAGGTAATATTGGTATAATAACAATTGAAGGGGTGGAAGAAGATATAAAAATGTTCTCATTGAAAACATTACTTCTTCTTTATGTACCCTTCTTAGGTATGAACTAATGAATTCAAAGGATATATTAATTCCCAAAAATATATTCTAGTATGATATGAGGGAATTTTTGAAGTTAGTTTTCTTATTCTTGTTCAATACAAATGGATTAATATGTTTGATGAAGTAGGGAGAGTGAGATCCCTTTAAATGATGAAGAGAAGTAGTGTTGTTGTAAATACTAACAATTATTAACTATTGAAAAGTTAGTAATACCTAAAGTGGATCCAAATCAGATATTTAAAGGTTTGGAGGGATTATTTGGTCTATTTAGACCTCCATTTCACATTGAAACATAATTTTTAAACAGTAATTTCATTAACTCCATGGTTTCCCTACTTTGAAAATTTGGGGTTTTTACTACATTTATTAGTTTTCAATTATGGGTAACTTATCCACTAATAGTAAGTTTTATTGAGAAAAATTAGATATTAAATTCTCAATGATTCTAAATATTTTATTGAATTTATAAATTATAAATCACTGGTATGTTGTATACTAATTTTAACACAATCCCTAGTAACGTGAAAACAACACCTATTTTCCCATCAAAAGGATAACTAAGTCATTAAATAGATACTAAAGTAATTATAAATGAAAATATTATCCCATAATGAAAAATATTGGATATTTTTTAATATTTAATAACCAGTTGCTTAAAAGGATTAATTTTTTAATTTTAAATCAATTAATAAAACATCATGTATTATAAAATGACATTAATGTCAATTTTGACAATATTAATTATATTTAAATAAAACAATATGCATAAAATAATATATTTATAATATATTATGTTCAAAAAGATTTAAAAATATATATTAATTTAAAAAATAACCCAATAATACATTTAAATTTAGTCACTTTTATTATTTTTGAATCAATTATATAATTTATTATTAACTAAATAATTATTGGGTTTCAATATCTTAAGCCTTTTAAGTAAATAATTCCTCTATAAAAATTAAATATTATTTATTAAGATAAAAATAACTCATATATATTTCAAAATAATATGTAAAAAATATCCAATTTAGTTTTTTCAAATATCCCAAAGCATTATAGTTTCTGAATGTAAGAAGGGTTACTTGTTTTATTTTCTTATACATAAATTATTATAAGGATTGTATTTGAAGGAAATTGGAAAAAAGTTTCTATATTTTCAATGATTAAAATGTAATTGTTCTAAATAAATTCATTAAATAAAATTAAGATAATATTTTATTTCACTCTCACTCTTTTTGTTATAGTTCAACACCCTAGTAAACTCAATTTTGACTATCTATAGTAATTTTTTTTAATGATTTCACAATTTAATATGTTCAAAAGAACTGTTTAGCATATTAAGTTTATAAACTATTCTAATTAAAAATATGTAATACATTTTTCAAAGTTTCATTCATTTAATGGGAAAATTTTTATTTAAAATTAATATCGTATACACATTCAAAAACTGGGGTTTTTAAAATAAAAAGTCAAAGGATTGAAATGTTTTTATATCCAAATTCAAAAAACAATGTATTATAATGTCCCAAGTGGTATTAATATATATAATATTTAACTAATTTTACTTTAAAAACATTTTTAAAATATAATTTGACTTTATTAATAAATTAAACTAAAAAGATGTTTTCAATAAATGATTTTATGTGACACTCTTTGTAAAAAAATAAATGTTTTTAGAAAATTACCACAAAATCATGCCAATATAATTTATAAATTCCTATTTAAAAAATTATGCATATTTTATCAAATTCATTATATATTTTTGGAAATTTTTTTAAATATTTACTCCACAAAAAGGCAATAAAACATTTTGTTAGAAAAATATACTTTTTATTCATAAAATTTGTTTTATTAATATTTCTTTTCAAGAAAAATATATGATGGATGTTAAAAATATGAATAAACATTTAATATATGCACTTCCTGAAAACAATTTAACAAGTTTTATTTTTTTAATTTATTGATATAAAATATACTTCTCCACATTTATATATTTTTTTAGAAAAATAATTCCATTAATTATTGTAACGGGTTTATCTCCAATTCTAATTAATTGGAAACTAAATAATAATAAAATATTTAAACCATATTTTTATAATATATTTAATCATATTCATAACCTTTATTCTAATGGGTTTCTAATAACTATCATATTGTATAAAAATAATATTTAAGCAATATGAAATATCTGAGTTAAACATAGTGTTATTTATAACACATAGAAAACATGGTATTTCATGTACTACAAGATAAACATAGTTTTGTGTATTGTTATAAATTTTAGTGGAGTTTTTTTATGAATATATTTAGTTTTTATTGAGTGAAACTCAATCCTTAAAATAATAATAATTTATTAAAAAAACAACTCATTGTACCATCTATGTCATCTCTATTCCTAAGTCTATTTCTTCTTTTTATTGATAAATGTTTTTTTTATTTTCTTATATTGTTATATTATTTTTTGATTTGTTTCTTAGATTAAATATATTGTATATCAGGAAACATTTTTTAGTTCTGTATTTCATTTTTTAAATTCATTATTTATTTTATTGCACATGTACAATTGGGTTTGTCTATTTATGTGTAAAATATTACCCATTTCAATTAGTTTGATGAACCCCTAAAAATTCATTTCCAAAAATTATTTTCCTATGAAAGTAACCTAGTATCAGTAGCACCTTTGACCCACCCGATGCCAATGGTTTTGTTATATATGTTACTAAAGTTAATAGTTTTGTTATTCCATGAGTTTGGATGGTAGCCAAGAGATAAACTTATATGGAAATTAAATGTATAGAATTAAAATATATAACTAACCTATTAATGTTGAACATTATGTTACCATGGTATCTGAAGCGCAATTTTTTTTCAAAACCCCATTTTTCATCTCATCAACTCATCATCATGTGTTTAGATGATGTGTTTTTAGTGTGAGGAATTGGGCGCACACGGGGGCTGGGTGAGTTGGTTCAAGGTGGTGGCGTCCCGTCGTTGAGGTTCTGGGTTCGAGTCCTCGCAAAGGCAACATGAACCATTTGCCAACGATCCTCTCGTCCCTTCAACTCCGCGGGAACTGGCCCATGCCCAAGGGTTGTCCATATTGGGCCTAGATGGAGAGGTGTGGCACACGAGTGTTGTAAGGCCGCACCTATACACATGTTAACCATTAAAAACTTGCACATGAGCCTTAGCCTAGTTGGTAAGGACACTGTAAGTGCATCCAAGCGACCCGGGATCAAATCCAATCGGAGGCAGAATCTCTGGGGTACTGTAGTAGGCACTGTAGTGGGAACTGTAGCAGCTTTATAGCAGGTACTGTAGCGGGAACTATGCAGTACTGTAGTAGGTACTGTAACGGGAACTGTAGTAGGCACTGTTTGGCACTATATCAGCCAGAAATATGCCCCCGTTTGGGCCTTTGGGCCACCAATTTGGTCCCTGAGTCCTGTAAGGCCTTTGGGCCACCCATGCCTTCGGGCCAGTAAGGCCTTTGGGCTACCTCAAGGCCTTTGGGAAACCTTAAGTGCAGATGAAAACCAGACAACCTACAAGGAACAAGTTCTACAAGGAGGATGAGCAAGGAGCTTTCACTACAGCAGAAGCTAAATGGATTGCAAGAATGAGATGGTATGGAACCTTCTATTGGGACAAGCCTGTGCATGCACGAGAATACCTAGCTGAATAGCCATGCGAAGGTGGAGAGCTGATTTTACGATGAAGATGCTGGGGAGGAGCAGTTTCAAGTATTTAGTCAAGGTTTAATGTAATGTTTGAAGCCTACGGGCGATGAATTGCTCTAAGGCCTATGAGCCATGTAATACTTATGCCTACAAGCCTTGTAAGGGTTCCACCTCACCCCTTGAAAGGTAGATTATAAAAATCAATAAAAAATGAAGGCCTTCAGGCCATTGGAGTTAGAGTGTGAGGAATTAGGGAAGAGACATCCCATTAGGAAAACAATGTCACATGGTTATTTCAATTTAATTTATTTATATTTTAATAGAATTACCTTGTTATGTATGAATATACAATGAATGATATTATGGATGTTTTAATTAATTGTAAATTATATATTAGGTTTCATAAGTAATATGTGAATATTATAGAAGATGAGAAAGTAATGTGAGGGTATTGTAGAGAACATGGACCCCTCTAACATTTTGATTTTATTTGGTAGATGTACTAGAAGAATCATGATTGAATAGGGAAAAAATATTTTCTGATATCTCAAAATCCCAAGATTAATTGAAATTCATGCTCTAAAAGTAAATTCTGAAGTATGTGCAATAAAAGTGGTGTGATTTATTTTTTCAGAAAACGATAGAACATAACATCAGTTCAGTATAATTTAATGAGAAGTTCACTAATTTTTTATCCATCTATCTTGAACCTTCTAAAAATGAAGGATTTATTTCCAAAATAAATATAAATATTTCAATAACAGAATGAATGTCAGAATTCACATAGAAGAGTCATTTTTCACTAGAGGATGTATCTATTGAATCACTTAAATCATGGGTATTCATCAAAGGAATTTGAAATGATGTATAATCTATTTTATTTATTTTATATCATTAATTTTTTTTGAAATGGTGATCAATGGAAAAGTGTGCAGAATTGTTTATATAAGGTTACCCTAGTGTATTTGAAACATTTTTCACTTAATGTGTGGGAATGAAACACAATACTGGAAACATACATAAGACAAATTGATAATCCATGTTTATACATGAATCAAATAACAAATATACAAGATTAGCCTCTTTTCCACCAAATAAATTCAATTAAACATAATTATTTATTATTGGAAATCTTTGAAAAAGGATAAATAATTCTTATGAAAAGTAAATAAATTATGAAATTAGATAAATAGAAGAAAACCTTGGAAGTTTTTGAAACTGAATTTGAAATTCAATATGATTATAAAGATTGAACCATCCTCCGACCTCAAATAATTCATGATTCATAAGATAGAAGGTGATCTTTTTATATAAGAACACATCCATAAAAAGATACAAAAACATATCTATACACCACATATCATTATCATGAATCAGTGAATATAAGAATAGTTTTTGAGATAATCTGACCCAAAATATCATACACAGACCACTAAATACCCCGACTTTCAATATATATATTTTTCATACACCTAATGATCATAAATATATAACGTGATCACTGTTTATAAAGACCCTGACATTCGATACATAGATGTTAAATAATTCTTTGACGACCTTTCATTAAATTACCCTAACACATACTTGATTATCATATAGGTTTAATTATTTTGGAAATATCAAAACCTAAATACCTCATTTATGGTTGAACTAAATCATTCTCAACTGAGTTTTGCATAACTAGATCCTTCATATAATAGTAATATATATTATAATTCATAATAAAATAGGGAAAAAATCATAATAGTGGGTGATCTAGACGTCTTAGTAAGAGAAAACTAGTGGGATACACAAACATTACATTAGATTATGGGTATAAAAACATGAGCATAACATTTTATGACCAAACCATTCATGTAAAAATAGTAATCATGGGTAGTGGAATGTGTATATTTAGTTGATAAGACATGAATCAAAGGGGAATAAAATTAAATAATTTGTGAGGGAATAATAATAGAATTTTACATGGAATTTTTCTATACACATAATCCTAGAAAATATTTACCTTAGTTGTTACAAGATCATTATCGAGACTATCATAGTAGAATGAATTAACTAACCAAATTTCCATATAATTCAAGGTTCACTCCCAAGACTATAATATTAGTTGGAGTCCCTTACGGAACTAAGATCACTACCCATTACAATCATTAATATCTTATTAGGTATCAATATTTTAAAAATGAATTAGTGGGAGATATAGGTCCCACCAGTCACAAAATTAAAATCATATATATGTGAAAATAAAGATCATTAAACATTAATAATATCATAATAAATGAAAATAAATGTGTTTCATTAACATTCAATAAAACCTACCCTGTTTCAAATAAACATTTTTCATAATCCTTTCATCATTTCTTGATATCATAACCTATGATAAAAGAAATATGTTTCATACAATTTTTATCACGGTATATCCCGTGGAAGAGAAACATGGTTCAGAAATATATTATCATCATAATAATAGTCTATATTGAGATATAATAAACATAGAATCATTACATTTTATCCCCATTAAATATTGTGTCATATAAAATTATTTAATCTTATATAAAAAATTATTTTTAAATAAAAATCACATGGACAGTTTCTTGAGGAAAATATCCTTCTTGTAATAACATCATTCTAAAATTTAAATTTTCAAAAACATAATTTTCAAATATGTTTCATTGAATAAAACATTGAAAATATATAATACAATCATTAATGAAAATGATATTTATGATATTGGTAAATTCCATTTATATGATAAAAATTCAGAAAATGATTCCTTTCTTGTTTTTAGTAAAATATAAACGACCATTGTTTTACAATACTAAAATAAGATACATTTTAATTGATAAAAATTTAAAATGAGGGTGAAAATGAATTATATAAATCTTTTTTATAAAGAAAAAAATGGGTTTGGATGAAAAATTATTTTCAACCAAATAGATAAATAGATATATTTTTTCATAAAAAAGTTATTTTATACCATAGAGTACATAAATAGTTTTAAATGATGGGAAAACATTATTCTCATCACATAACACGAGGAGGATAAAATTAAATAGATTTGTGATATATGGATTATTATATTTGAACTTATGAATCATAATGATAAACTATCCTAATAATCAATGAGGTTGTACAATAAAATCATTACCCTATTGATGTCATTGGAATCAAAATTATAATTAAATATTAAAATAATATAAAAAATTATAATTCAATAAAATAACAATATTAATTAAATTACATTTAATAGGGGTTGTATATACACAACATAAAACAAGATACGTGTGTTACCTAACATATCTCTCAAAATGGTAAACTGAAATAGAAATACCTCACTTAAGTATAGACTTACATCGTACACATTATTACATCTTGTATAACAAATATGATTATATTATTCATATATTATTGAAAAATAATTATATACATAATCCCAGGTATAATTTACTTATTAAGTTTTATAAACCCTTTATTTAGAAATCCATGTTTTAGTAACATTTTAGGAAATAATTTTTTCCAGGTATATTTTTATTTGTAATTTTTTATCTTCTTAAATTAATAATAGATCCATTATATAAGTAAACATATAAATAATATAAATATAATTAAATTTCATTTTATATATATTTATCTTAAGGAAAAAATTTTAAAAATAGAAATTTAAAACAACCATTCATGGAGACGGTTGATAATCGCATACACGATCGTTGTTATCAATTCCAATTTGAGGGAATAGTATATGGATGAATGTCAACCCCATAACATGGAAATTTCATAGTATATATATGACACTAGGATTATTATATAATAATGTTTTAATATGAATCAGTTTAGGTGGAAGAAGAAATAGAATAAAAATATTCATCGAATAATACTTCCCCTTCTTCGGGTAACTTCAATGGGTTTTCACAAAAACCATACGAGCAGTGATTTATTATAAAAATACAGATTATAGGATGATAAAAAAGAAATAAAAAAAGTCATTTTGGTAAATATTTCTTGAAAAAAAATGTTTTCCAAATTTTTTAGAGAAGATGAGAGGGGTGTTCTTTTATAAGTGAGCTTAGTGGCCTAGTTATAATTTTTTAAAAGGAAAAAGTGTACCTAGGTTTTTCCCTTTCCACATGGAACAAAATGGTAAATTTAAATGCATAAAATAGTAATGTTATAAATCATTCCATCCAATGGGTTCTGTAATTTTTTTAATATATGTTAAAACTACATCATTTTAGTTTTTCATTGTAGTAAACACAATTTTATATTAACAATGGTAGATAGATTATACTATTTTTTTGTTAATTATGGTAAAAAAATAATTTGAAATTATTAGACAACAAACATTATGATGATATTAAATGGAATATATCTTTTCAAATTCTATTAACATAATAAGATAATTTTATGTTCAAACTAAACTCATAGTTATGAAGATAAAGTGGTTTTCCAAAATGATTGTTTTCAAATGATATTATAAAAATATTTTTAAATTTAATATTAAAATAAAATTATTGAACAATATGGGATTAAAAGATTTATATTTGAACCAAATTTACATTTTAACCAATTTTAAAATAAAAAAACCCTTATATGTTCTTTAAATGAATGTAAAATTTAAATAAAAACATATATTTTCAATATTCATAAAAAATATTATTTTTAGGACAATAACAAAAATTCGTCCAAGGATAATTTTGACACAATTCCTTCAAAAATTAAATTTATTTTTTCAAATTTATTTTCTAAATTATAAAAAATTAATTTTATTATTTTTCACAAAATATAAATGAAATTTTTTAATGAATATAATAGTTTTTTAAATATAAATACTTTCCTGAATGTTAAGCCCTTTTTAAATTTTTTTTTTCTTTATATAAAAAAAATATAAATAATAATTTAAATGAGATGTTTTTGATAATTATTAAATTATTACGGGAAAATTTATAATTTGTTTTTTAAATAAAAATATTAATACATTTTCATGGTTCTTTAAAAATCGATGTTGTGTGTAGCATAAGATATCAAATAAACTTAATTTATTTAAATTATAAATAAATTCAAAAAAATCAAGGCATCACATTCAACCCCCATTAAATTAAGTTTTTCTCCAAAATTTTTACACTTTAAAATAAACATCTTATGATACTTATGCCTCAAAAAATACCTAGGTTCTCACGTAGCTTCCTCAAACTAGTGGTTTTCCGATAAAACATTAACAAGGTGAGTTTCCTTATTTCATAGAACATTATTTTTTATGTTCTAGAGTATTCACTTATTATACCACATAGGAAATATAACACTCCATGTGTATGGCCTCTGAGATCATTATATGTGAAGGGTTAGGTATTTACTTCCTCAGGATAGATACATTGAATAGACCGTGAACTTGAGAGATGTTTAGTGGAAGATCCAACCTATCTGTTTTCTTCCTGATATAAACAATAATTTCAAAGGGTCTAATATACCATGGGAATTATTCCCATTTCTACCCAAATCATTTTATCATCTTCCAAATTGTAAATAAAAATAAACACATTGGAACCAGCATCAAATTAATGATCACACAAATAATTTTTGGCATACAGTTTTTGTCAACATTATACTATATATAAGTTTCTATGATTATATCAAACATTATCTATGATTTCATCAGTTTTATCAATTCAAAATAGATTTAATTATCCATCATCATTCCAAAACAAGATATATTTTTTCTTATATTTATATAGATTCATAATATGCCACCAGAGTACTCATGTGAATGATATTTTTGTTCAGAAACTCAAATAGAGGAAGGTGCTGATCACAACCACCATCAAAATACATGTAAAATGATCACAACATATAATATAGGATTTGAATTGTTCTCACATACTAACTATCTATATAAGGATGATATAAAATGTAGAAATATAACTCTCTATTAAGATAATACTCAATGATTTTATAGAACATCAAGGAAAAACATAAATCCCAATTAGATATAATTGAATGTGGTAATCCATCAAACCTTAAAAAATCTTTCATTTATATCCTATATAGAAAATCTAGAGATAAATATTCTCTTATTTTCATTAAATGTGATAAAATTTAATGTGATCATCTATAACCCATATAGAATTATTCTTTTTATATGTAATGGGGAGTTAAGTGAAAAAAATAAAGGGTGATGTTTTCCCACTACTATTCTGATTATGGGTAATATATATAACATCACAATAGAATTTTTCCTATCATATATAACATACCAACATTCTAATCATTGAGATATGTGCTATTCTATAACTCTCTTTATGTAATCCAAACATAAATAATCATTCATAGAGAATGAACATCTATAATCTTCCTCTAAAAAATCAATCATCAAATCTAGTCTAAATGGAAAATCAACCTAGTTCTTCAACCTTATCATTCCATAATGATTATGGTCAAATATCTGAGAATTTATAGACTTCTTTTAAAATTATACTTATTCATTATTTTGTTTTTTAATCTTCAAGTGGACTTATATTTGAACATTAAATTGAGAATGATATGATTTCTACAGTTCCTTTAGGGTGTCAGAATCAATACTTCTGAAATAAATAAATAATAGATCCTTTAGTATATTCATCATCGATAGGTTATCATGATCCATTTTAATAAAACAATTTAAACCATTGTTCTCTTTCTTAATGTGGTAATGTATTGAGAAGTCACAATCATTAATCAACTCTAACCAATTTCTCTGGATTAAATTCAACTTCTTCAATATTAATATACTAATTAATTTTTTTTTATCATTATATATACCCCACATTGATCTAAAAATATAATGGTTCTATATCTTTTATGAAATAATTATAGCAGTTTACTCCAAATCATGAGTTGTATAATTTTACTAATGAACATTCTATTTCAATGATGAATAAGCTAAACCCATGTCATGTTATATAATAACACATCTCAATCCCTTTATAGATGCATAACTATAGATTAAAAATCATTCTATATTAGGTTAATATAAGCACATGTGTTTTGACTAATCTAATCCTCAGTTCCTTAATATTTTATGTGCACTCATTTGTCCAGATGAACTTGGATCCCATTCAAGTCAACATGGTGGGTGGATTAGATATTCATAAGAATTTTCCATAAACCATCTATAATATCCAGCCAATACATTAAAAATTAGATCTCAGTGACCATATTTTGGCTTTGCAAATGATAAATAGCCTATGTCTTCGATGGATCCCCAAATGAACCCTCTTTTGAGATTATATGGTCCAAAAATGAATATTTTTACAGCAAAAATTATCACTTATGAAATGATACAAACAACATATCTTTTTCTCACGGTATTCACTAAAATCCTCAAGTAATCTTCAAGCTCTTAAATTCTCTTTGAATATATAATAATTTTATATAAAAATAATGTAACAATACTATATTTTGTGAATTATTTTTTAAAATTATTTTAACCTTTATGATATTTTTCATTTCATATAACACTAAAAATGGTCTATTTTATATTAAATAAATTTGTTTCCCTTGCATTATATGAAACACCAAGTAAATAGTGCACTACAAAAAAACATAAATTTTATATTTCTCTACACATAACACTATGGTTATATTGCATTATACAAAACAAGTACTTACCATGAAGGCTTGTGTAACACGCATGACCGGGTTTTACAAAACAATACTATATTATTAAAATATAATTATTTAATATAATAAAATATAATCTCGAAGTAAAATTATCTTTTATGAACGTTTATATATAATTTATGAAAATATATTGTTATAAAAATCTTATATAAATTTATAGGTTATCAATTAATTAGAAATTTATATGAAAACTGATTTAATATAGATGAAAATATTAAAATTTATCTGGTCATAAAGCTATTATACCCTAATAAATTAAAATAATTATAATTAGTGGGTGATATTAATGTAATATAAAAGTTATATATTCGATAATTGTTTTTGGTATTCAAATAATATATTATATAGTCATAAGATTATAATAAACCAAATTATATGCATAATAACCAATACTTTTTAATAAAGATAGTTTTAACATATTTTAATGTTAAACCCATTTTAATAAATATTTCATAACATTTATATATTTAATATGAAAAAATATATAATATATTTCCAATGAAAATGAAAAAATTACATTAAGATACATTTTTTTTATTTTTCGTTATAGTTTCAATTTTTAATTAATAATTAGAAATATAAGATTTTCATTCAAAACTGATTTTTCATCAAATTTATTTAGAAGGTAAAATTATATTTTAATTTGGATTGAAATATGAATTACATTATTTTTTTATAAATTAATCCAATTTGTGTAGTTGGATCCAATTGTACATTGATATTAGATATAAAAACATAGAAAGATTTTGACCATTTTTACTTTAAAAAAACACTCTCTACCAGACTGTGGGATTAATGTTAAATTAATTTATTAAAATTATGTGATATAAATTTATAAAAATTGATTAAATATTGGGAATAAGTTTAAATTATATTTTTTTTATATTTTTAAATTGTTTTCCCAAAATAATTTTGAATTTAATTAAAATCAATCACATCAATTTACTTAAAATTAAGCTTTTCTAAGGACTAAACCATAAATTAAGACCAAAAATGACTTATACCCCTATCCAAAATCCTTTATTTTGACACATTATAACTGTATACTCCCTTTTATATACTTGGGATCATTATTTTATCCACATGAAACATGAAAAATGTTGGTGGAATTCTCTCTTAAAATATTTATAGGAGTTCCACTACTCATCCCTATAAAAGGCCAAAATATATACCTTTTATTTAAACCTTTAAAACCACATAAGTTCATAAAGATACACCCAATACACTTCCCAAAATCCATACCATACAAATTTAATCATCCATTTGGGAAAAAATCTTCCATAGAATCATTTTGGCACAAACCAAATGGAGTTTCTTGATTAAGTGGTAACACCTTCTCTCAAGCTCTATTCTTTTAATATACTTATCCACCCCTACTCAATATTTATTAACATATCTTATAACCAAAAATGTATCCTCAATATTATAGGATATTTTTATACTAATATTTGACCTATAATTACACACAATACCGTCTAATGGGTAACAAACATACTATTTAACTCGGCAGTGAACTTTCACCTCACAAAATGATGATTGGCCAATTTTACTTACTATCTTTCATGGAAGAAATTATGATTTAAAATAAGATTATAAATATCATATATCATATTATTTATTTATTTTACACTTATATTTTCCTTGTATAAAACAAATATTTTTAGATTCCATTTGATGTTAATATGATAATTTGGTTTGAGAAGGGGTGGACTACAGTCCCCTCAAAGTGACGTGATTTTTTCACACACTACATTGAATATATTAAGGATTGGTTTGGTTATCATATATGGTATAAATTTATGATTATAATTATATTTAATGACAATATAATATATCTATATATATTTCATTTTGATCCATTCTTAGATTTACATAAGAGATGAATATAGAATAGTCCTTTTAGTCTTACATGGGTTATTGAATCCACTTAGACCTATGAAGATACCTATTATAGACAACCTATGAGATAGATTTTTGGATATGATATTTCCAACATGGTTTTTATTTAATATAGTTTTAATTAACACTAATAATCCTATTTTAATTCAATTCAATGAAAACAGTTTGATTTTAGGATTATGCTCAGGGTGGATTGAATGAATTTTACTTCTTTAGACAATTTTGGTTTTATTAGTTCATGATAAATTCATTCTTAAAAATATACCCACCTTCCTAATATTCTTTTCAGATGCTAAATAAACTAAATTACTAAAACCCTACCCACATAGATAACCAAATTCAAGATCTCTCCAAGGTATATAGTCTTTTTAGTACATGGATTTAGCTTCCTCAAACACAAAGAAGGTGAAGAGTGGAAATAACATAAGAATGGAAGTCTAAAATTAGATAACCAATTAAAAAAAATAATTCATAAAATAACATTAAATACATACTTTTCATATTTCTATTATCAACCCACTAAAGGGTTAGCACTGCATTGATGGTATACTCCCAATGGTGGGCGGAAGATGGCTTACAAGAATTTGATTGAAGATATTAAAACTGCGGAAATAACAAGCACTCCTCCGTGTGTGTGAACAAAATTCACACCTATGTGTGAAATAATTCACCACAAGACAAAGATATCATAGTGATTTGTGTTTATAGAGTTTTTATGAATAATTTGGAAGAGTATAATAGAAATATTTTGATTAATAACATAGAAATACAAAGAAAAACTTACATAGCAATTGAAAACATTACAAAAGGAACATTGACATAATAAAATTACATAAAAAGAAGAGATATATTTCCCCTCATAAATAATACCTTAAATAATAAATTTTAAAGCCTTAGGATGAGCGTCAATCAATGTTTTTATAGTTATTAAATTAATTTAGGCCTTAGGGTGGTGGAATGTAGTGGAATAATTGATTCCCTCAATGACTTTTTAACCTCCTTGTCTCCCCTGAAAAGATCATTATATATGGGCATGAATATTTTCGAATGTATGTGGTCCATAGAAGGGTCATTTGTGTCCCCAGATTCCTTATATATTTCTATAATATGTGGTCCTATTTGAAGTGTGTTCAGGAGGTATGGCCAATTTAGTGGGATAACATTTTCGGGGGCAGATTCTGGCCCAGATTTTGATATTTTATTTGGGATTCCTTACTAACCACCATGTAGGCCGAATTATCATTGTCTCCTACAGAATTATTTATTCCTATATATTTCTTATATCATCCCATGAAATTTTTCTTTCATTGGGCATGTATTGTGGGCCCCACATTCTCAACATTGGGTTGGTGTCCAATCTTCCTTCCCCAAAATTGTTTCATTTCATCACCAAATACCTACATCATATTTTATGGATCCTCTATTGAACCATGAATAAATAATGAGAATATTGGAGAATATATCCATTTACCAAAATATAAAAAT
Organism: Viscum album; assembly: GCA_963277665.1. Lineage (NCBI taxonomy): Eukaryota > Viridiplantae > Streptophyta > Magnoliopsida > Santalales > Viscaceae > Viscum > Viscum album. The sequence continues at coordinate 151,098,541 of OY728143.1, forward strand.
AAAATATAGATAATTGTATTATTCAAAATTATATGAATCATTGGGCCTAAATTGGGGTACATTAGGCATGAAGTCCAAAAAATGATGAGAATGGATGTTCAAAATTAAAATCCAGTAAATCAGGCCCATAAGATAAAAAATGAACATTTAATACCATTAAAATGTAATTAAAATATTTTTTGATTCTATAATCACATATTATTTATTTTTATCAACACAATAATAAAAATGGAGACCACGTCCATGCGTACGTATGGGTTACTGTCTCCATGAACAGTGTATTCTATTTCAAACATCTATATTATATAGATGATTATAAAAAAATAAAATTTATAAAAATGATACTTAAATCAATTTTTACCATCATTAATAATGTGATATGTATATTCACCAATGATATAATAAATTAAGAAACATGCAAAAAACAAAGTGAATATTATCCGAAGATAAACCTTATCAATGGATTGTTAATGAGAGTGTTATATAAGGGAATAATAAAGCCATATATGGACTTAGATATATTAATATAGATCTTAATAATATTTACAAAAAATTTATACTTATTATAAGGGTGTTTTGAATATGTACTAAATGAGTCAGGACTCAAGGTAAGGGGATTTCATCTCACTTTTTCCCTGAGATACATGAAATGTTTTCCACTCATTAATTTTGAGTGGTGTATGTAGTGAACATGATTATGTAATATAAATATTATAATTAAATTTATTAGTATTATTTTATCAATTTTTTATCTTTCTTCTATTGGGTTTATGTTACCAAAGTTACCATAATGATTAAATAGTTCTGTCTCAATTATCCATCATTGAGACTCATGTCCTGTTATGAACCTAAATATTCTTTTTATTTGTTTATAATTAGATTTTAAATGTTATATAATGAATTTAAATAATTTAATTATATTTTAATTTTTATGTAATTTTCTTCTCTTACATGGATAGTATGATCCTATATTACCAAGATATATTAGTTTAATGAGGCAATCCCATTTCTTTTAAAGATTGTTTATCATTATGCTTCCATTGAGGAAATATTGTGATCTATATATAAATAAAATTCATAATGATTTATATCTTATGGTTATTAATGATTAATTCATACATTGGTACCATTTATTCAACTCTTTGTTACATAATATAGTTAATAATGTATTTTAAGAAAGCTTGACATTACCCTCTATTCGGTCAGAAATCAATATTCCATCAAAATGATAAATTATAAAAATCGTTTTAATGAATATTGTACCATTATCCTAAAAAATTTAAATGATATATTTAACATTTTGTCTTCTAAAATTCCTAAAAAATAAAATATTTTTTCCCTTTATGAACAAGTAATATTTCTACCAATTTTACCATGAAAGATAAATTTTCTTTTTACCTCATACTACATGTAATAATTTACTTGATATTAGTTCATTAAATATTCATTTTCATTTTTAAGATGATATTTTTAAGAAAATGTTTTCAAAAGTCATTTTCAAGGAAAATTGTTTTCAAAATATTTTAAACACTCTCTTATATGTTTTAAGGAAAATTTCATTTAAAATGTTTTCAATCTTTCTTTATATATTTTAAAATTATTTTTAATTTAATATTTTTCAAATAATTTTTAATGGAATTTCATTTTCATTCATTTAAAAAGGATTTCAAATTATTTTCAATCTTTCCTTATCTTTCCTCAATTTATTTTGAAAGTAATTGTTTTGAAAAAAATTCTTATTCCTTTCATATGTTTTTAAGTAAAAAGGTTTTTAAAATATTTCATGATATCCTTATATGTTTTCAAAGAGTTTTCAAAGGAAAATAAATTTTAAAAAAATTTAAACATATTTTTTTTCAATATAAGATGACATCTATTGATTTTACTTCTTCCATTATTAAAAATAACCTAATGGTTACATTCTTATAATTTCTATTAATGGGTAATTATCAATGTTATTTTATTTATTATACCCACTTCTCTTTAAGGGGTTATATGTTTATTAAATATGTTTCTATTTCATGATTTATATGTCTAGGAAAACCTTGTATCCTTCAAAGGTTATTATTTTTATGAAATGATTATGAAACCTACCTTTTTTCCATATGTTATGATATGATTACATGTTTACAATAACCATTTTATATTAGTATTTATGATGTGATTTTGTATGATCTTGTGGCGCTTGTATGTATGATTTCACTATGATACTGGTGGGACCTATATCTCCCTCCATTGAATTAAGGAATGAATTATATCACATCTAATACACTAAGATAGTCTTGGGAATGAACCTTGACTACTAAGATGACCATTATAGTGAACCATGAATACCAAGATTATATGAGGAGTTAACTCATGCAAAGGAGATGGTTATGGGAGTGAACCATGTTAACTAAGATCATATGGGGTCTGGACCTATAATACCATGATTTTCATGGATGATATGACATATATAATATTTAAATAATATTATATATGCATATGTTTCTCCCAAAATTTATTTTTTTATATTCCTATGTTATTATTTCACAGATTATATTCATTATTTCCATACGATTTATGTCTTATTAACTGTGAATATTTATTCCATGATTCATGTAAATGATCTTTGATATGTAGGGAATGATCTTCTATTTTCTTGATCATGTTTTTAAGCCTTATGATCATGATTATGCTTACATTTTTTCTTTGTTTACCCTAATAGAGACTTTCATATCACCCATTTTTTTATTTACCCAGGTTATGATGATATGTATTATGTTTGATGTGTCCACGAATGGTGATAATTAATAAGAACCTATTGAGAGATAATGTTGCTCAATTATATATCAGTGTATATTTTTCCTTATTTCCAAATCCCCAAGACCAATTAAGATCATTGTCTGTATAATTGTATGATATTTTAATTATTACACAAAATTTATGTGATGTTAATGTTTGAAATGTGAGGGTCGTTATATTTGGAATCCGAGAAAAGTATTATTTAAAAATTAAAAACTATGATGAAAAAATATAGTGAGATACCACTGTATATTTCTAAGGCTATATCTTGGGATTTCACTAAGGATATGTAAGTGGATGATTTAATATTTAAGAAAATGAACTCGAATTTTGGTAAAGGATAGATGGAGTGGTTTCCTAGCAATAAATAACTATCTGGATACATAAATTGGATGTGGATCTTGAATACATGTTATTGTGGTTGAAAACACAGAAAATATGTTTGGGTATAACTTAGGGTAATCTGGTACAGGACAACTGGACTTGCATCACACCTGGTTTGACACTCCTATAGGGTATTCATTGGGAATTTAAAAAATCTTCATGATCCATCAGGAAAGATTTAAATATAAGTTTCCTATAATTAGCCTAGGATGAACCTCATGTGTTATATATTTAAGAATGTGTTATTATGTAGACATCCTATAAGTAAATATTTTCCTGACTATGAGGTTTTCTGATACGATAATTAATGATCAGATTTTTCTTCTAGTTTTAGACAATGGAAGGAACAAAAATGAACAATATTAACATTGAATGTGATGGATAATTTTGAGATTATTCGTCAAATGGGATGATCACTGGAGATAAAGATATTGTGATCTTACCTAATCAGTTTTTATAGAACATGAGTAACAACATGTACCTAATCCAACCCTCATACTCATTAAATAAGTGAAAGAATGATTTAGATGAGAGTTACAATAATGGAGACCATGGGGGAAAGATGTTTCAGTTTCCTTTGTGTCAAATATGAAGACATAATCACCCATGTGAATGTATTTAGGGAAAAATATCTTTTGGTTGTGGTAATGAATGATATAAAGAAAGAGACTATAGGGGGGAAATGAAGAGTTTTGTTAATGAAATGGATGGGAATGTTGGTCTCCTTAAGGCGTCATCTATGTATAAGTTGTTTTAGTGTGGAATGAATGGTAATTATGAAACTCAATATCCCAAGAGGAATGATCTTAAATAGGATCAACAAGGTGGTATGAGTAATGGCTAAAATGATTATGATGAAGAGAATACTAATGAAATTTTAATAGAAAGAGGTACTGTGTGATAAGATGAAGTAACCTTGATAATAGAATAATAATAAAGTGGGATACTAAATGATTTTATGAATTTGTTTTCAAGAAGTATGTTATATAGAATGTGAAATATATAATTATTATTCAGTTTATGTTTTTCACTATGGATTTTCAAGAACATGTTGAATGGTTCCAAGGGATTTTAAAACTTATATAATATAAAGGTTATGTCTATATAAAACACATGATTAAGGGAATGATAACCCTTAATTTGTTTTTATGTTATGATAATGTTTTTTGGATAAAAATATGTGGGACATTAGTAATTAATGTGGATTGTACTGATTGTGTTGGAAATAATTAAGGACATATTGAAAAGTATTTTATGATATCATGGATGTAGAATAAAACAATTTTAGATTTATGGAATAAATCAAATATACTTTGAATTAGGATGAATGGATATTTTCAATAAGGAATTATGGTAATTTAACTTAATTTCATGTTTCAACAGAATATTTGATGAAGGTATTGACATCTTTAGAATTGGAAAACCCATAGCTAATTTTTTATATATAGGGGAACAAATGTTAAGCTAATTTAGTCACTATCATTCTAAAGTGTTGTATTTTCATATTTCAGAATGTTTATAAGGTTTATTATTCATGATAGTTTTATTTTGAACATTGGAGGAAAAATTTATGAAATGAGTTTGTTCTTAAATCTTGTTTAAAATGATATTTAGTGATTGAACTTATTTTAAGGATTTCAATATTATTTATTTGGAAATTATACTAGCATGGGTTTTAAAAAGTAACCCATGTCTATTGGGGGACAACAAATTAATTCCAGTAAGGTCCCGAGTCTTGAAACCATAACAGAATGATTATAATGGTTTCATACACACTATTTTTTTGTGATGTATAGGTTAATGTGTAATTATTTTTGTTGAATAATATTAATGGTGAACCAATAGATTCACCATTTGTGATTACATATTATTATATTAACCATGTAGATATTAAAAATCACTTTGAGGAAAGTTGTAATATGTTTTATTCTTTTATGGTCCTTAAGATATGCTAAATGTGTATTTTACCACTTCCGTTATAAATTTTAAATTCTAGATTCAAATTACATTAATTAATGGATGAATTATAAATTGATAAAACCACCACTAAATAATGAAAATTTTTCTATATAAATATATCGAGTAAGTATAGTTACTTATATTCATGGAAAAATAAAATAATTATTCAACATTTGTATAATGATCAATAGAAAATATGTGGTCATAATAAAATCAATTTTTTTAACCAATGGCCATATATATCATCATAGATTAATTAATTTGAGACCCTCACCATTTCATATATCATTCACCTTTTTTTGTGATTGATAACCTCAATCCCTCCCTATAAATATTTAATATTTTCCTGCATATCCAATCTTCAATCCCAAACAATGTTCTCTTATTGGGAAACCCAGTTATATGTTACTCATGGAACCATAATGGTTCAAAAATAACCTTTTTAATAGGAGTTTTAGTATCTATTTTTTACAATGTGTGTTTCTATGAATGAAATTTTAATTAATTAAAAAATTTATAACCAAGAAAAATTGTAAGGGATAAATTCATTTTTAGGGGGTAGAATGTAACACCTCGAGATGTTATGAATTTTTAATTTTTTATTTAATTTAACATTTGGGATATTTTTAATTTCACATAACACCAAAATATATTATTTCATATTAAATCAATGTGTTTGGATTTCAATATATGCAGTACCAAGTAGATCATATACAACATAAAACTTAAATTTTATATTTATCTACACATTACACTTAGGGTATCTTATCATACATGAAATAGTAACATTCCTTAATGTCTTGTATAAAACTCATGACAGAGTTCTACCAAAAAATAATATTTTATTAATATAACATTATTTAATATAATAACATGTAACCTAGTAGTCAAATTAGAGGTTAGGAACAGTACAAACTAATATATAAAAATATATTGTTTACCCAAATATAAGATTAATTCATAGGTTATCAATTAATTAGAACTAAATATGAAAATCGATTGAATATAGTGGGGAATATATATATATGTATATATATATATATATATATATATATATTATCACAAAGATATTTGACACTAATAAAATAAATTAATTACAATGAGAGAGAGATATTAATCTAATAAATATATTATATATTTAATAAAATATTTTTTATATTCATTCTTTATATTAGTTGGGCATATGGTAGGAAAGAAGCAAATTTTTTGTGTAAAACCACTATTTGTTTTAAAGGTAGTTTTACCTCCTTTCAATAACTGACCCATTTTTAATACAATTCTTGGATATTTTGGATATTTAATATGTTTAAATAAACATTATCTATAGAATAGAAAAATAACAATTATGTTTGGATAATTTTTTCTGATTTTTTATAAGGAATCGTTTTTTAATGAATAGTTAAAAATACTAGATTTTAATTGAAAACATTGTCTTCATCTAATTTATTTATAAAAAATATTATATTTTAATTTTTTTGGAAAGATAAACATGATTAAATTTTTATGAATTAATATATGTTGGATAATTGTAACAAATCTCACGTTGAAATTTGAAATATAAAGTTAGAAAGTTTTTGACCTTTTTTACATTAATAACCTAAATTGTCAACCCAAATTTGGGTATAATTTAAAACTAATTTCATCTGCATGTATGACTTAATTTTGAAAACTAGATTTAATATTTGGAATCAACATAATCTATAAATCATAATATCATAAACTTATTTTTTTTTACCAAAAAGGATAGAGAATGTAATTAAAAATAATTTCATCGATTAAGGTAAAATTAAGCTTAACCAAGGACTAAACCATAACATTAAGATCCAAAACGACTTAGAAACTTATCCAAATCAATTTTATGCACACATATTTCCAATATATTCCCTTTTATCTACATTTTAATATTATTGGATCCAATTACAACAAGAAATATCTTTCTAGAATTCAATATTCAAATATTTAAAAGAGTGCCACTCCTCCTTCCCTATAAAAGGTCACCACCACTATCTATTCTTCACACCTACAAAAAACATATGATTAAACAATATCTTCCCAAAAAATTGAAAATTGACCTAAATTAATTCTTTAATCCACCCTTTGGGATTAATTTATTCCAAATATTTCTTTTAAAAAAAACAAAAGCATTTACCTGATTAAGTGGCAATGTCATCTCTCAAACTCATTTCTTTTATTTTATTTCTCCACCCCATAAACACTATTTATTAGATGATTGTATAATGAAACAATAATACTACATATAATGTGATTTTTTATTATAAGTTTTCAATCTAAACTTAAATACACCACTATTTAATGGTAAACAAACATGCTATTTATTTTTATGATGAACTTCCGGATCACAGAACGATGATTGTTCAATTTTTATTACATGCCTCACATTGTGCACATTATAATTAAAAATATCATTATATATATTATATATTATGTTTATTATGTATATAAATCATAATTTTTCCATTACAAAAGATATCTTTTTACAATCCATTTGTTTTAAATATGATAATCTCGTTTGAGGAACTGTAGACTACCTCCCCCTCAAAGAGATGTGATTCGTTCACACACAACATATAATGTATTAAGGATGAGTTTAGTGAACTTATATGATATAAATAACATTATAATAATAATATAGTTATTTTACACACACACACACACACACACACACACACACATATATATATATGTATATTTGTTTCTTATTATTTTGTTCAATACGGAAATAAAAACATAAACAACATTCATGCATACGTACGACTTACCGTCTCCATGAACTGTGTATTCCATTCTAGTCTTATATATTATATAGATTGTTGTAACAAAAATATAATTTTTATTAATTATATTTATATCATAATTTACAGTATTTAATCATTATATAAGTATAGGGACTAATGATATAACAAATTATGATACATGCGAATAACAAACCGAATATTATCTGAAGTGATACATCAACATTGGATTTTTAACAATAAGGTATTATATGGTTATAATAAAACCATATATGGAATCAGATATAACAATATGTTTTTGTAAAATATGTATAATAAAATTATATTTATTATACTGGGGGTTTGAATTAGTACAAGAAGATTCCAGACACAAGGTAAGTGGATTTCATTACACATTTATTTTTCATGATATACATGTTAAGTTCACCAATCATTAAGTTTGTGTGGTGTATGTACTTACCTAGATCATGTTATATTTATCATATAATTAAACTAATGGTTATTTAAATATCTATTTTATGATATTTCTTTCAGGATGTTTATGTTATAAAAGATTCCAATTTACTGAAATGGTTTTGTCTCAACTGGACTCTTTTGAGACTCATGTTTTGTTATGAAAATAAATTATATTTTAAGGTGTTTATACTTCCAATTTACATGTCATAAAAAGTTCATAATTATTTTCATAATATTTTAGTTTTTATTTAATTTCCTTTTAATACATGTAGTGTATGATTCCATGTTACAATGTAATAATAGTTTATTAAAAAAATATCACCACTTTTCAAGATTGTTTATCTTTATTCTTCCTTTGATGATATATTTTGATCCGTCTCTCATGAAAATTACTGAATTATCATATCATATGGTTATAATTGATTTATTAATTTATTTTTACCATTCATACTATTCTTTGGTATAAAATATAGTTGAGAAATAGTTTTTATAAAAGCCATATTTTACCCTCCCTTCTGTCAGAAATAAATTTTCCTTCATAAGAATGTTTTATAAAAAGGGTTTCAATGAATATTATACTATTATCCTAAAATATTTGAACAAATTACTACCACATTTTTATTTTACCAATTTATTCAATGATTTTTTTTTCATTTCCAAATAAGGAACATTTATTACCTTTTTACTATAGAAAATTAGTGTTCATTTTACATCATATGACATGTACATCTTTACATTTCGTCATATATTTCAAACTTCCATTGAATTTTTAAAATGTTATTTTTTAATAAAACGTTTTTAAAAGTGATTTTCAAGGGAAATTGATTTAATAAAAATTCATCCTTCTTTTATATGTCTCCAAGGAAAATTTTGGTTCAAAATTTTATCATGCCTTATTAGTTGTAAATTGATTTGAGGAGAAATTAATTTCAACAAAATTTCATTATCCTTTAATTTTCTTTTAGGTATATTGTTTTCAAATCATTTTCAAAAATACATTATATGTTTTAAAAAAACACGAAATAAATGTTTTTCAAAACATTTTCATGTTCCTTTCATATGTTTTCATGTATAAATGTATTCAATATATTTTCATGATTTATTTATATTTTTTCAATGTGTTTTGAACAAAAATATGTTTTAAATAGTTTTTATTCATATTTTAAATGTTTTCATGTGAAAAAATTTCAAGTTATATTTATATTTTTACTAGTAATTATTTATTGATAATGATTTTCCAAATTATTTTTACATATTAAATATCGTCTTCAATGATAAAAATATATCATTCGTAAGAATTGTTTTTGAAAGATATTTCAAAATTATTTTCCTTCTAAGATAACATCTGTTGATATTACTCTACCCATCTATGAAATGATCTTATGGTTCCATTCATAATAATTCTATGAATGGGTTAGGCTTAATTTCATGGTCATTATGAAACCTGTTTCTCTTCCACAGGTTATATGTTTATGAAATCCATTTTTATTTTACAGTTTTTATATAAATGAAAATTTTCCCTTTCACAAGTAGTGATTTAGGTTAAATGATTACAAAATTAGTCTTTTTACAAAGGTTTTGGTATTATTAAAAGTTTATAAAACCCATTTAATTTTTGGGGTTATGATAACATTATTTATGTTCTTGTAGAACATGTATGTACAGTTTCACTATGAGATGGGTGGGACCTATGAATCACTCTAATGCATTGGGTAAAGATTTACATCTCTTCAGATAAACATAGATTGTTTTTGAAATGAACCTTGACTACTATGATGTTCATTGAAGTGAACCATACTACCTAGATGGTATGATGAGTTAACAAATTCCACTAATATGGCCATGTGTGTAAACCATGACTACTAAAATGGTGTTGGGGGGGGGGGGGTGAACCCATACTACCAATATAGTTTTAGAATTGATGCCTGGGCTAATATTGAAATCATATTATATATTATTAAATATATTCCACAATTCCATATTTTATTCATATGTTATTCTTTCCTATATTATATACATTTTTCTATATGATTCATGCTTTATTAACTTATAATATTTATGAAATGATTCATGTTTATAATCATTGATATGCAGGGTATGATCTTTTATTTTCATGATCATGTTCTCATACAATTATGTTCATGATTATGATTACATATCTCCCTTGTTAGACCATATTAATCATTTGAGATCACCCATTTTTATGTTTCCTTCCCTAGGGTATGAAGGTATTTATTATGATTGATATGTCTAAAATAGATTTATTAATTAAGAACCTAACAAGAGATAATGTATCTCACTTTTGAATTAGTTTTTATGATTCCATGATCCAAAGGAAAGAGACAAATTATAGTCATTGGGAGTTTATTTGTATGATAATTTATGTATTCCAGAGAATTATGTAGTGTTAATGTTTTAAAATAGATGGTTTCTATAAATACTACCGTAAACTAATAAAGGTAGTATTTAAAAATGATATTCTTTAAATACATGAATATATTTGGGGAATTAGTAAGACCTAATGGAGTAAATATATATTCATAGTTTCTATAACTTTTATGGAATGTTTTTACAGGTTATAAACTCTTTTATAACCCTAAATAGATGAAATCCATAATTATAATTAATCACAAAAAGTATTGATCTCTGCACATTTTTTCAAACAGGTGAACAATATGAGGTAGAGGTTACTTTCTCATTATTTTGATCTTGTTCAACTTATGATAATCAATGTAAAGTCACATTGACCCATATTCATTTTTTAATAATACAATGGGTACACCCCAAGGTGATACACATGAAAAAATGAATCCCTTGTTTGGATTATGTGATATTTTCATATTCCATTCGTCCAAATCAATCGGTTCCATTCTGTAAGGAGTCTTTAAAATATGATTGGAACCAAATATGAAATATATTGAGAACATAGCTTCATGTTTTGGTGGAAGTATATAAAATATATTGGGAATATATAATATACATCCTATAAATATTCATACGATCTATGTACTATTTTCCACTAATAATCAGAGGTAAATTCTCTTTTTGATGAGAAAACAATACCCATACAATGGATGTGGATTCCATTTGAAGTTCATAATTTTTTCTACATTTATAAATGATAATTGGTTGGTTTGGAATATCAAAACTGACAAATCTTTATTTAAAATTAATGTGGGATTTATATTTAACTACTCAACCCATTCCTAGTATAACTACAAATTATACCAGAGGAATAAAGAAAATATTTTCAAGAATGACATTCACACAAACATAAACATGAGAAGAATCATATACATAAGATTTTATCATCATAACATACATTTTATTCACTACTAATAATACAAATAGTTATTTGTGCACTAGAAATTAAAGTTCCAATAATCCTTGCATTTTAAGCAATAAAGTTTGGGTGGATTATTATATAGATATTTCTCTCTTTTTTATCATTAGAAAAAAATTTCTATCACATCGTCTTCCAATTTCCCAATTACCATCATTCCCACATATAAAACATTTACTGTACCCATTAATAAATTTTACATCATGTTTTATCCCTTGTATTGAGTATAAAGGAACTCTAACCTTATTAACACTAGGGTTTTTATAATTTTTATTGAATTCCATCTCTCTCATCGAAACAAAAAAATGTGATTCAAATGTAACTCACACCTGAATTTACCCTATGATTGTACAATCCCTTCATAAATAAAAAATTATCATATTGATAATTATTTTATGATACTTGTTTTTAGTCAACTGAGGAATTTATTAGTCATAATTTTAGGTTGGATGATAAAAATGAAAGCGTAGCTCTCTGGGATTGTAAAATTTTCCCCATATGTTCTAATGGATTAATTATCCCTTATATTTATATCAACGCAATAATTTTCTATACTCATTCATAGGCTACTAGGAATTTACTTATTAGAAAATAAGTTCTTTAACTCATCCCAATCCATGGAGTCAATTTCATCACATTGACTTGTATTCTTAATATGATTCCACCACTGATCTGATTCATCTTTCATAATGAATAAATCCAAAAGTCAATATCATGATCCAAATACTAGAGGAATGAAATTATAATTTTACTGAAGTTGATAAATTTCTCAACAAATAGTGGACCTGAAGACAAAATGAAGGATGGTTAGTATTTCCCATGAAGGTCTCAACAGAATATTGTTCTCTGCATTTCTCTTTTGGAAATCAAACATGGTTTAAATCTTTCAAAAGTTCTGTGATCATAGCAAAATGAATTTTATACTTTCTCCAATAAAATATTTTTGTGTAAGAGTAAAATTGTTTCATTCTCCATCATATTAATCAATAACATAAGTTCTTCAGGTTCAATCCATCAAATTATACGAAAAAACTCACTCTGAGAAACACTAATCATATTATAAAACAACATAGTCCTGAAAATTGATTTAATATATCTAAATAAATAAATTTTATTTTAACTATATGACACCTTATGATAAATTCAAGTCATATATGATCATAATATATTCAAATACTTCATTACATTTCATAAATAAAATTTTATTTAACCAAAGAATATCCCTCAGTAGTATCAAAACACCTGCACAATAAGACTCATTATTGTGTATCTGGTAATGCTCAATTCAAGCCTCATATGCCTTTTACATACTTATTAACTATAGTTTTATCTATTCTATAACCATAAAAACTTTTTTTATAATAAATATTATGTTCTTGTAGGAAAACAAAATAATATCTTCCTTTACAAAATATAAAGATGTTACCCCATATGTTTTCTTATCCTATGGGTTCCCACAAATGTTTGGACATCCTAGTATCCAATGGTCATCTAAATAAATGCTATTATACCTACTATGAAAATATAGGAATTTCATATTAATATACTACATATGTTTTGGATGAACATTCACTACATTACAAGAACACACACCTATGTCTTGTAAAGGAATAGTTCCTTTTGTAGCTTGTAAACATAAACAACTAGTTCATAGTAGATCAATATTATATCTCACAAAGTTATTAATATATATAAATATTCTTTGAAAAATAAAACATAATATCTTCCTTAAAAATAAGGGTAAATGAAACATAATAATTTCTGTGCTCAAATGCTCAGTAGGGGTAAAAAGTAGAGATATGTAAACATAATATGACAAAAAGTGTATGAGAACATGATAATGACATTTGAAAACCATAACCATCTTATCAATAACCATTAAATTTGGTGTTTTAATAAATATTTAAATTTTACATGATGTGAATTAAAAGGGAATAAAAAACAGGATCCATAAGAGTATAAAAATAGAATAAGTCTGGGAATTTTTACATACACATAAGTATAGAAAATAATTTCCACAATGGTTTAGGGTTTGTTTTTCATGAATATCATTTTAATTTATTGGGTTTTAAAATTTTATAGTGTTTATAAGGTTAATTATTAATGATATTTTTATGTTAAAATTCAGAGGATGATTTTATACAATGAGTTTGTATTGAAAACCATGGTTAAAATTCAATTTAGTGATTGAGCTTATTTTAAGGATTTTAATCTTATTTATTTGGAAATTATACTATCTTGGTATTTTAAATGAAAAACATGTCTATTGGGATAAAAAAAATCAATCCCAACAAGGTTTAAGGTCTTAATCCCTTGACTGAATGATGATAATGGTGACACACATATAGTTTTTATTTTGCGATGTTTAGGTTAATGTGTAATTATTTTTGTTGAAGAATATGAATGATGAACCAGTAGAGTAACCATTTAAGATAATATATTATTATATTAACCATATAGATATTAAAGAATATTTTGAGGAAATTGGTAATAAATTTCATTCTTTTATGGGATTTATGATCTGCTAAAAGTGTATTTTAGCATTTCAGGCATCAATTTAAATTTCTGGTCATCCTTCATATGAATTAATTGATGAATTTGAAATTGATAAAACCATAATGAAATAATAAATTTTTATAATATAAATATATCATGTAGTTATATTTCCTTATATTGTTGGTTAATAAAATAACTACTAAAAAATTGGATAATGATCAACAACATTTTTTTGGTCTAAATACAATCAATGTTTTGAATGAATGCCCTTTTATATCATCATAGATTTATGAATTTGAGCCCCTTAACATTACTTGATCAGTAATTTGTTTTTCATTTATGACCTCAATCACTCCATATAATAATTTAATATTTTCCTCCATGTCCAATCTTTACTCCCAACCTATGTTGTCATATATGGACTCCCAGTTATATCATACATTGGGTAACCATTATGGTTCTGAAATTCCTTTTTAATGGATGTTTTAGTATCCATTTTCTACAATGTGTGTTTCTATGAATGAAACCTAAATGTATTAAACATTTTATTAAAAAATAATAATTTCATGGGAGAAATTCAATTTATGGGAGGTTGAATGTAACACCTCAACATGTTGTGAATTATTAATTTTTTATTTAATTTAACATTTGAGATTTTTAAATTTAACATAAATCTAAAATATTTTATATTATATTAAATAATTGTGTTTGGATTTCATTGTACAACATCCCCAAGTTAATACAACACTATAGAAAACATAAATTTTATATTTCCCTACACATAACACCCATGATAACTTGTGTTACATGAAATAATTACATTCATCAATGGCTGGCATAAAACTCATGATAGAGTCTTAGAAAACAATAATATATTATTAAAATAATAGTATTTAATATAATAATATATAACCTAGTAGAAATATTTGAGGTTATGAATAGTACTATATAATTTATGAAAATATATGGTTTATACAAATATAAGAATAATTCATTTGTTATCAATTAATTAGAAATGAATTTCAAAATTGATTGAACATAATGGAAAATATTTATATTTTTATGGTCAGAAAGATATTTTACCTTTATATAATAAATTAATTACAATCCAAGAGAGATATTAATCTAATACATATTCTATATATTCAATAAAATATTTTCTCATCCTTTATATTATATAGGCATAAGTTATTAAACAACCTACTTTTATGCATAAAAATCGTAATTTTTATAAAGGTAGTCTTAACTTGTTTTAATGATGAACCCATTTTAAATCTGTTTTTTATATTTTAGAAATTTGATATGATAAAATAATCACTATATATGTAATATAAAAATAACTATTAGGTTATGATACTTATTTGGTATTTTTCCTTAAGGAATCATTTTTTAATGAATAGTTAAAAATACATTATTTTAATTAAAAACATCATTTTCATATGATTTATATATAAAAATAAATTATATTTTAATTTTTTTGGAAGAAAAATTTGATTTTATTCTCATTAATTAATTTAATTTGGAAAATTTTAACCAATTTCACAATAAAATTTGATTTAAAAACATAGCAAAATTTTGATCTTTCTTACTTTAAAGACTTGTATTATCGACCCAAATTTGGGATTAATTTAATATTCATTTCTTTCACTTATGTGACTATAATTTGGAAAATAAGATTTCATATATGGAATCGTCATAATTTTTAAATCCTTGTATTCTAATACTAGTTTTTTTTCCAAAAAGGTCATTGAAAGTAATTAAAATTAATTGCATTGATTAAAGTAAAATTAAGTTTAAACAAAGAATAATCCTTAAATTTAAGACCCAAACTAACTTATAAACTTATCCAAAAGCAATTTTATGCAAACATGTTTCCAATATATTCACTTTTATCTACGTTTTATAATTATTAGTTCCAATTGCTACATGAAAAACTTTTCTGGCATTCTATGTTCAAATATTTATAAGAGTGTCACGCCTCCTTCCTTATAAAAAGTCACAACCTCTCCCTCTTCATCACACTATAAAAAACATAGTATTGACCAATATCTTCCCAATACACTTCAAAACCAGTCTAAAATCATACTCTAATCAACCCTTGCTGAATTGTTTTTCCAAGGAAGCCTTTTGGCCCAAAACAAAAGGAGTTACCTGATTAAGTGGAAATTCCTTCTCTTAAACTCCTTTCTTTTATGTTCCTTCTCCACCCCACCCACTCTCTTTATTCCATGATTGTATAGTGAAACTATTAACCTAAATATACTAATATTTTTTTTATGATCATCATTTGACCAACAATTTGATGCACATTTATTTAATGGTTAAGGAACTTTTTTTTTATTTGTATGATGAACTTCCTCCTCCCAAAACGATGGTTGTTCAATTTTCCTTACATGCCTATCATAGTGGAAATTATAATTGGAAAAATTTATATATATATATATATATATATTATATTATAATTATTATGTATTTAGATCTTAATTATTATTTTACAACAGATATATTTTTACATTTCGTTTGTAGTAAATATTATTATTTCATTTCCGGAAATGTGGACTGTTTCCCCTACAAAGAGATGTGATTCATTCACACACTACATAGAATGTATTAAGAATGCGTTTGGTAAACATTTATGCTATAAATAACAATATATTTATAATTTAATGTTATTACACACACACACACATATATATATATATATATATGTGTGTATATTTCATTTTCTTTATTTTGTTCAATCATACTATAAAAAATAAAACAACATTCATGCATACATACAACTTACCATATCCAGGAACAGTGCATTCCATTTCATACTTCTATGTTATATAGATTGTTGTAACAAGAATATAATTTCTATTAATGATATTTATATCATTTTTATAGCATTTAATCATTAGATCAATATAAGGACCAGTTATATAACAAATTAAGACACATACGAAGAACCAAGTGAATATTATCCTAAGTGATACCTTAACGTAGGAGTGTTAACAATAGGGTATTATATGGTAATATTCAGACCATATATGGAATTAGTTAAAATAATATGGTTCAATAAAAAAATTTATAAAAAATTTATAATTATTATAATGGTGGGTTTTATGAGTAAAAAAAGAGTCCAGACACAAGGTAATGGTGTTTTATTTCCCATTTATTTTTCTTGATATACATTCAATGTTCACCAATCATTCAGTTTTGGTGGTGTATGTACTACCCTTTATTGTGTTATATTTATTGTATAAATAATCTTTTGGGTATTCAAATACTTATTTTATGATATTTCATTCATGGGGTCTATATTTCAAAAGATAACCAATTAGTGAAATGGTTTTGTCTCAACTTGCCTTCTTTGAGACTCATTTTTTTATGAGCCTAAATATTATTTTCTAGTGTTTATACTTTTATTTTACATGTCATGACAATAATTTATTTATTTTTATGACATGTTATGTTTAATATTTGTTTTATTTTATTATATTGTGGGAATTATTCCATGTCATAAAGTTATTAGACGTTATTTAGACTGTCTCACCACTTTTCACGATTATTTACATTTGTGATTCCTTTGAATAAATATTATGATCCATCTCTCAAGAAAAATAATGAATTATCTTATCCTATATTTATAACTGATTTATTAATACATTTGTACCATTTATACCACTCTTTATTATAAAATATAGTTGTAAAAGTGTTTTTAAGAAAGCCATACTTTACCCTCCCTTTGGTCAGAAAACATCAGAGCCAAGTTTTCTAAACATAGATTCAATGAATATTATATCATAATCCAATATTATTTGAACAAAATTATTTTGTTTTAATATTTTAATAATATATTCAAAGATATATTATTTTTCTTTCCAAACAAGTTATTTATCTTACCTTTTTCTATAGAAAATTAATGCTCATTATACCTCATACGATGCATACTATTTACCTGATGTCATTTATTTGAAAAATCTTTTGAATTTTTAAAAGGTTATTTTTTAATAATAAATTTTAAAAATTTATTTTGGGGGGAAATAAATTTCAAACAAAATATATCCTTATTTTATAAGTTTTCAAGGAAATTTTTTTTTCAAAATGTTTTAATTACATATTTATTAGTTTACAATATATTTTAAATGAATCTTTTTTTCAAAAAAAAATTCACGACCCTTTAATTTTCATTTAAGTATAATATATTCAAGTAATTTTGAGTAATTATTTATATGTTTTTAAAAATAAATTAATTAAATGGCTTTCAAAACATTTTCAACTTCCATTCAAATGTTTTCAAGTAAAAATGTTTTCATGTTATTTTCCAGAATTATTTATATGTTTTTAAAGTGTTTTCCACGAATAATGTTTTTAAACTAGTTTTATGCTTATTTTATAGGTTTTCATGGTTTTTTTTGAAATGATTTCATGTTGTCTTTATATGTTTGCAAGGTAATTTTCTATGATAATGATTTTCAAATGGTTTTACGTATTAAACATCCAATTTAATGAAGAAAATATGTTTTACTGAAGAAACATTTTTCAAAGTTATTTCAAAATTATTTTCCATCT
Organism: Viscum album; assembly: GCA_963277665.1. NCBI lineage: Eukaryota > Viridiplantae > Streptophyta > Magnoliopsida > Santalales > Viscaceae > Viscum > Viscum album. Next base: position 151,117,273 of record OY728143.1, read on the forward strand.
ACCATAATATTTTTTGATGTTACTATACCCATATAAGAAATAATATTATAGTTCTATTCATATTCATCCTTTGAATGGGTTATTCTTAATTTAATGGTTTTTATGAAAATCGTTTCACATTCACAGGTTATATGTTTATCAAATCCATTTCTGTTTCATGAGTTATATATCCATGAAATTTGTTTCCCTTTCAGGAGTTATGATATTTATTAAATGATTATGAAATTAGAATTTTTCCAAAGGTTATGAAATGATTTCATGTTTATAATAGCCATTTAATTTTAGGGGTTATGATATCATTATTTATGTTTTTGTTGAACATGTATGTATGGTTTCACTATCAGATGGGAGGGAACTATGACTCCCTATAATGAATTTGGTAATGATTTATGTCTTATCAGATTGACTAAGATGGAATTTTAAATGAACCCCGACATCTATGATGTCCAAGGAAGTGAACATGACTACAAAGATGGTATGAGGAGTTAACTCATGCCACTAAGATGGCCATGGGTGTGAACCATGACTACCAAAATGGTATGTTGAGTGAACCCATACTACAAATATGGTCTTGGAATTGATTAATTTGGTACTATGGAAGTCATATTATATATTCTTACATATCTTCCACATTTCTATGTTTCATTCCTATGTTATGCTTTAATGAATTCCATTCTATATTTCCATATTATTAATGTCTTTTGAACATATAATATTTATTCCATGATTCATGTATATGATCATTGATATGTAGGGTATGATCTTCAATTTTCATAATCTCATTATAAAACACTTATGTTCATGATTATGATTACATATCTCCCATGTTGGACCATACTAATCATTCGAGCTCACCCATTTTTATGTTCCATCCCCAGGTTCTAATGATATGTATTATGATTGATATGTATAATAAGGGAACTAATAATTAATAACCTAACAAGAGATAATGTAGATCACTTATGTATCAGTTTTTATGATTCCATGATCGAAAGGCATTGGAGCAATTAAATTCTTTGGGAGTTTGTTTTAATGATAATATATTTATTCCATAAAATTTATGTATGTATCATCCTACAACTTATTAAGATATTTGAAGAAGTGGATAGATGGAGGCGGGAGTGGGAAATGTGGTCGAAGTGGGGGCAAACCCTAAATTGGGTTAATCTGATCTGATTAATAATTCAGAAAGGCAAATAGATCATCACGCCATGGCTGTGGATTTTGTTGGTTATAAATACATTTTTAGTCATTGTTAAATGAAAAAAATATGATGCTTCTTAGAATGTGAATGGATCAAATAAGATCTTTGCAGATGGTGTTAAAGGTGTAGGCTATATATATTTTCTTGATTGTGAATATGTGACCTCGGGATGAATCATATAGAAAGGGTGGATTGCACATGTCTCTGCAAACCATAGTGCAGTTGTGGAAAGGATTAAGCTTTGTAGGTATTTAATTATCTCTCAGGTAGTGATCTTATAATATCCCAAGATTTTATGAGATATATTATTTTTAATTTCTATGATATCTTCTCTTTTACGCTACACCAAGATTAGCTTGTAGTATATGCAACAGTATACTTGGATTGTGTTACACGGAAGAGCGACCATCCTCAATAGCGTGTGTTGTACGCAATATCTAGTTTCACTAAACAACGATATATTGTAATAATATTAATATGAACTAGATGTTATGAATAGTATTAATCAAATTTTTAATATTATAGAATTATAATTCATCTTACACATTTTCTAGAACATGGTATGAGAACAAAATTAATTTTTCTGATAAAAGAAGTATTTAAAAAAATACAGTTTTATTGCCTTTTGATGGCACACCCATTTTAAATATAATTTTTGATAGGTTTATAAGTTAAATTTGATAATGTAAACATCTTTTTTTGAATCAAGATATAAAAATTTATGTTCAATAAAATTTTGACATTATTCTAGTAACCTTCATATTTTGATGAATAGTAAAAATACACTAAATTTTAATTAAAAACAACTTTTTTCATCGATATAAATTATATGGTAAAATTATAATATTGAATAGTTTTAAAGTATAAATATAATATATTTTTACCATTTAATATAATTTATGTATTTAACCTTTATTTTACAATGAATTCATAGGTAAAAACATTTCAATCTTTTGTAATGTTTTAAAAAACAACCCGATTTTTTCATAATGGGATTAATTTTAAATTATTTACTGCAAATTTTGTGTTTTAAATTTGGGAAAATGGATTCCATTTTTGGAATTAGTAGGTACAAATTATGTTAATAGGCTGTGTGTATATTTGGCCATTATGAATAGTAACAACTGTAAAATTTTAATTACTATAGTTAAAGGTAAATCCTATAATTAAGGGTAAAAATAATATAATAAAATTACCCTAAAACTTGTATAATATAATTGGATGATTATATTTCGTCCTAAAATATACTTGGGTTTAACTTTTATTTATTGGAACCCACTTGGATGAGATTAAGACCTTTAATTTATTTTATTTAAAGGAAAGTGAAATTTGTCTCACTCAAACTTTAATAATTAAATTATTTTTAATATAAGGTCAAAAAGAATATAAATTAGATTATATTTACTAATTTTAAAGACAAATTGTTTTTCTTTGTCATGGTAATTTATTTGTAATTTTTTAGAAATATATAATTATTTTAATATCTTATACAATAATGATGTAGAAATTATTTATTTAGTGAAAAATCAATAATATTGTTTTTATTTAAATAATAATACCCATTAAGAGGCCCAAAAACATGACCAGAACATATTGGTAGAGTATAGATACGCCATAATCATCCAATTTTCGACTTGTGGACCATTTGGAGCCTTAAAAAACACATTAGGACATTTATATTATTTTATTTAAAATGATGTCAAAGTTTTCACCTTCATAATTTAATAAACATAACATTTTAAAAGTTGGGTGTTTTAGAAGATAAATTCTACTAAAAGTATTATTAAGAAAGATATTAGATTTATCTTTATCATAGTTATTTATTTTTAAATTTTATGCAACAAATAAGTATATTAAATAATTATACAATAATGTTGCAGTAATAATTTTATTAAGAGAAATATCAAATAAATGTTTTTTAAAATATTAAAATAAATATTATATGAACTAATTAATATTATCCAAGAATTTTATAGATTAATAAGACTTGTTAGTAATCTATTAAATATTTTTTTTCAAAAATATCTTCTGTGTAGATTTTATTTAAATTAAAATAAATAAATTGTGTCAAAAATGAAACTATTAATATTTTTTGAAAATAACATATTATTTGATTGTTTAAAAATAAAAAAAAAGTTCAAAATCCCAAAATAAATTTATATGGTCTACCATGTCATAAAGTATCCAATTATGTACAATTAACAACTCATAAAATAGTATTTATACCAATTTAAAATTAATAACCTTATTTCAAAAAATAAAATTAAATAGATTAAATAAGGATAAATCAAAATGATAAAGTTTAGAATAAAATAAAAACATGTATAAATTTTATTTTCTATTGAGATGTCAATCCTATATCATCTCATTTTCTATGTTTAGTAATTTTGAGGTTTTTATGAGGGCTGGTTTTTATTATAAATTAGTAGTTTTGATGTTTCCAAAAGTTCCCCTCTCCACTCTTATAAAAGGGCACAGCTTCCCTCTCCTATTAACAACATTTTGAGCCTTCAAGCTCAGCCAAACCCTGAAAATTCCTCTTCTGATCCTCTCTAGTTACATTATAGAGGTTTATGTCTTCTCAAAAGGACAACTATAGTGACCTTAGAGGAAGTTTGATGGAGGCACTTTGAGGAAGAGGTTATATCTTCTACCGATTCATTCAAAATTATTTCCTATTCTACCTCCTATTATTTAGTTTTTACATTATAAAGTAATAAAATAAGTATCACTCATATATCAATATGTAATTAGAGATATTAAACAACCCTATTTCACCTTTTATCCATCCTATTAAAAACAAAATCATCGCGCATGCGTACGTACGAAATACCGTCTCCACGTCGTGGTGTAATCTATTTTTCATCACCAACATACTTGGATGTCTATAATAATGAAAGAAAGAAATATATATGATTATTATAACATGATACTAATTATGAGATATTATATCATCCACTCCAATTCCATTCAACAAATATGGGAATGATATCATCGCTCGCTTGTACGTGTGGATTACTGTCTCCACGACGTGATGAGATTCATTCTCCATGTTAACCATTCAAGAATGATTAAAAAGTATATATAATGAATAATAATGAAATATATGACATAATAATGTTACTGCATTTATTTATATAAATATATATGTCATCTAATTACTTCCATTCATGTAAATACGGAAAGGAAAACAACATTCATGTGTACGTACGACCTACCGTCTCCATGAACGGTGTATTCCATTTCCTTCATCAATATGTTATATATATACATATATAATGAATTTATATATGATATATATATCATGTTTTAAATTCTGGAAATAATTAAATCATGATAAGATAATGAACAATAAGTCCAAACACGTATGATAAATGAAATGATTATTATAGAAAACGTTGCTTCAACATGGAATTGACAAATGAACGGGTAATATAAAGTCATAAGTGAATCATATATGATATCATAAAAATTCATATGATTCTTAAATAGGTAAATTAAATTATTTAAATAATTATATAAGAGTTTTTAACATGTACAATTGAAATTAGACCAAAGTTAAGGGACAATTATTCCAATCTCATTCTTATCTGAGATTTTTTATTCGTAAGTATTTACTAGGGTTAAATTTATCATTCATGTCCATGTTTTATAAAAATGTTTTCATAATGTTTTTTTATTCTTCCATGTATATTTAAATTCATGTTTACCATGTGCTTTGGAAAGAATATCTCCTTTGTTTACTATACAAGGTACTTTTTGAATTTTCCGGAAAAAGTACGAGAATGATTTTTTTATCTTATATGGCATGAAAGTATTTTTATGATTTCATAACACCTTAATTATATAAAGATTCCTCTAAAAGATTTTAATATTATTTTCAACAAAATTTGTTTCTTTTAAAATTACATGGAATTTTGAGAAAAGAAAATTATTTTGAAAAAGAAAGGATATTTTCCTCAAGAATTCATTTCAAGTGTTTTATCAAAACTATTTTCCATCTAAGATGACATTAATTAATATGGATATGTTTAATGTATAATGATGCAATTATTTAAATGGATTTATTTTGTTTATGATGAAATCATATCCTTTGTTTTATAAGTGTTATGTTATGATCACATGATGTATATGAAACCCATTTTATTCATTGGGTTATGATGAATGATTTATGTATATTTTGTGGCACACTAAAGAATGATTTCATTATGAGATGGGTGGGACCTATATCGCTCTCTAATGAATTGGGTAATGGTTTATATCTCATGGTATAGACATGGATATAATGGAATGTAAATTTGTATTAGTAATACAGGGCTAGAATGACATGTAAACCCGATTCAGTAATGAACTTTGTCCACTATGATGGTCTTGGCAGCACTGCCTTTGCTACTATGGAAATCATATCATGTGTTAAATGGTTTTCCACAGTTACATGTTTTATTCCCATTCTATTTTTTCATAATTAATGTACCTTTGTTATTTATTCTTTACATACTTCCCTGATTTGTTTCACGACTCAATATTTTGATGTTTAAACTTTATGTTCAGGTTTTTAAGATCAAATGTATATGTTTTTTTATTTTCTCCATACTAACCATTAATATGAATTTGAGATCACCCTTTATATGTTTTTATCTTCCCCATGATTTATGGAAAGGATTTATTTAATAAAACAAAAGGATAATAACTTTATGGGAGATATTGATGATCTTTCACTGTGATTGGAAGACTATATTCCTAGTTTCCAATGGAAATAAACTATTACAGTCTTTGGGTGTCTCTTTTTGTAATATATTATGTATTCTAAAAAATTAATGTAATCCCCATGTATGTAAATATTGGGTCTCTTCAATTGGTATCATATGAAAGGTTTAGTTAACATTTGGAAACTAGGATGCGAAATCATTAGGGAGGCCCCTAGAGATATTTCTAAGGCATGTATAGGGATGTCAGTTAGGATAAGTATAAGTATAGGTTAAAATCCTAGAATTATGATAACGATCATGAATAACCTAGGATTAAACCTAAGATGTTAGAGATTGAATTTACTCCCCCTTGATTATATTGTTTTCCTAGTCTGATATTTTCCTCTCACACTATTAATTTTGGGTTTTAGAAAATTCCTGGAAATAGGATGATTCATGTTAATAGAGAATATGATGTACAATGGAATGATATTCCTCATGAGCTACCAAAGGAAACATGATTTGGAAGGCGAAAAATTGTTATTATGCCTAATCACCAATCTCCTAATATGATCAACAATCTCAACAATGTTAAGAATCCTAACTCATTTAATAAGAGATAGATGGTGTTTCATGATGATCATAAAGGAAAAAATATTAAATTTTCCTCGTGTATATCAAGTAGGAAGAGGCATCAGGGAGATTGTTTCAAAGGAACTGGATGATTTTTTGGGTGTGTAAAAGGACACAAATCCAGTAATTGAAAAGGAAAAGGTTCAGTTAACACAATGGTCAAAGATAATGCTATTTCTAAGACATCAATGATGGTTAAATGTTTTAAATGTTGAATGTATGGGCATTTCTGAAACTAATTACCTAAGGGAAAATCACATGAATAGAATCAACATGGTCGCATTGGTAGTATTTATGTTGATGATGATGAAGAGACTACAAATGATATTTGAGATGAAAGAAGTGTTGAGGAATAAAATGATGAATCTCGGTCAATTGTTCAAGAAGGTAGTGTAATGATTTCATGTTTATAAAAAGTAATTTTGTATAAGTAATTTTATGGTACTATAGAATAAATAAACATATAAGGATTGTTACACTATTCTTTTTACTTAAGTTTTTGGAAGTATACGTTGAGTGGTACTGGTAACCATGAAAGGTTATTCAGATATTTATTAAAAGCACTTAATATTTGAATAATGAAGGGATAAGAAGATAATTAAATGTTTGATAGTATTAAGGAGCTCATTACTGGTATAAGGAAAAAGTGATATCATGGTTTGAGTATATAGAATTTTATGGATTTTGGTTTGTGGAAAGAGATAACATTTGATATCATTCATGTTTTCACTAAGATTTTATGGTAATTCATTTTTCAAGAGAATAAATTATTAAGGAATTAACATGTTTAGAATATGAATAACAAGATATATCTTATGATTTTCTATGGATAAATGACGGTATTAAAAGATCAGTAGATGACCATTCTAGTAATCATTTTCTTAAAACTATGAGATTGGACCAAAGTATTTTGGATAAGCCTAAAGATTAAAATGAATTAAGTTAGATATCAGATAGTATTGTTTAAGTCTATAACTTTTCTTCGATATTATTTCTGGAATGTTATAATAGTGTTGTTTTCAAAAAAAGGATAACCTGTAGGACGTGCAACAACCCGTCGTGTCGGAAAAGGCTGCAAGAATCGAACCCACAACCGAAGTGTGACATGCCTTTATCACCTACCACTAGCCTAAAGGAAGTCCCCAGTTATTATACATTAGTTTTATTTTATTATGTGGTGTGATAGCTGAATTATAAGTCCATTTTTGGAACCATATATGATTAATATCACTATATATGGACTTAGTAATATTTAATATATTTTTCTAACTTTTTTTCGACTGATGGAATGACCCATCATTCTATCACATGATCCGCTAACACTTCAAAAATGAAAAATTCAACTTTATTTATTTATGATAAAAAGTGTAAATTAATCACGGAATGACCAACATCGAGATTGTACCAAAATCAAGTAAGTATTTCTTCTAATTAAAAAATTTCAACTTTAGGGAAATGATCTTGAAAACAAAAAATGTTGTCCTGGTACCCACATATCCGATGAATTAGATGGTACCTTAGATCATCAAAAATTTATGACTTTGTGATTGTTGTATTTTTCATAGCCATGTGCTCTATCACTCTCCATCAAAATTTGAAGGTTAAATTTATCTTATATATCCTTGTTTTCACCAATGTTCTCCTATGTGGAACCCAACGATGAGTTAATTTGGGAAACCATTATGTTTCATATTTAGTTTTTAAAATAAAATTTTACTATTTGTTTTTCTACGATGTGGCTTTCTATGAAGGAAACATTTAAGTAGTAAACCATTTATAACACCGACAAATTTTGAGGATGAAATTCATTTTAAGGGGGTAGAATGTAACAACCCAAGAATTTATAAGATATATTCATTTTAATTTCTTTTATATCTTATTTTGTATGATATAGTAAGATTATCTTTTATTATATTCAATAATATATTTGGCTTGTGTTACACGCAAGAGCGACCATCCTCAATAGCGTGTGTTGTACGCAATGCCGAGTTTCACTAAACGACGATATATTGTTATAATATATTTATGAACTAGCTATTATGAATAGTATTAACCACATCTTGTATTTTATAACATTATAATTCATCTTAAATATTTTCTATAACATGGTATGAGAACAAAATTAATTTTTTGGATAAAAGAAGTATTTTTCCCAAGATAAAGTTTTGTCACCTTTTGATGGCACACCCATTTTAAATATAATTTTTGACATGTTTATAATTTAAATTTGAAAATTTAATATTATTATTTTGGATCAGGGTATATAAATTTAAGTTGGGTAAATTTTTGACATTATTCTGATAACCTTCATATTTTAATGAATAGTAAAAAATCACTAAATTTTAATTAAAAACAACTTTTGTCATTGATATAATTTATGCGGTAAATTATTATATATAATTGTTTTAAATAATAAATATAATATATATTTACCATTTAATATAATTTATTTCTTTATTATTAATTTTTTAATGAATTCATTGGTAAAAACATTTCAATCTTTTGCAATGTTTTAAATAAAAACCCGTTTTTTTGAAAAGAGGATTAATTTAAAATTAATTTCTGCATCTTTATATTCTTTGAATTTGAAAAACTGGATGCCATATTTTGAATCATTAGGTATAAATTATGTTAATAGGCCGCATTTATATTTGTCCATTATGAATAGTAACTACGGTAAATTATAATTACCCTAGTTAAAAGTAAAACAGGTATTTAAGGGTAAACATAATATTATAAAATTACCATAAAAGTTGTATTAATATAATTTGATGACTATATTTCGTTCTAAAATGTACTTGGTTTTAAATTTTATCTATTTGAACCCACTTGGAAGAGATTAAGACCTTTAATTTAGTTTATTTAAAGGAAAGTGAAATATGTCTCACTCAAACATCAATAATTAAATTATTTTTAATATAAGGTTAAATGGAATATAAATTCGATTATAAATCCTAATTTGAGAGATAAGATGTTTTTATTTATCAGGGTAATTTATTTTTAATTTTTAAGAAATATATAATTACCTTAATAGCTTATACATTAATGATGGAGAAATTTTTTATTTAGTTAAAAATTAATAATATTGTTTTTATAAAAATATTAATACCCATCAAAAGGCCCAAAACATGACCAAAACATATTGCTAGAGTATATATACACCATAATCATACAAGTGTCGACTTGGTGAACATTTGAAGCCGTATAAAACTGATTATGACATTTATATTATTTTATTTTAGATGATGTCAAAGTTGTCACATTCATAATTTAATAAAAGTAACATTTTGAAAGTAGGGTGTTTTAGAAGATAAATTAATCTAAATGTATTTTTATGAAATATATTAGATTTATCTTCATAATAGTATATTATTATTAATTTTTATGAAACAGATAAGTATATTAAATAATTATACAAAAATGTGGTAGTAATAAATTTATTAAGAGAAATATCCAAAAATGGTGTTAAAATTATTAAAATATATATTATAAGAACAAATTAATATGCTCCACGAAATTTATAGAGGTATATTTCTTTTAAGGAATCTATTAAATATTTTTTTTCTAAAATATCTTCTATGTGGATTTTATTTAAATTCAAATAAATGAATTCTGTCAAAATTGAGAGTATTGATATTTTATGAAAATAACATATTATTAAATTGTTAAAAAATCAAAAAAATATTTAAAAATCAAAAATTAAAATTTATATGGTCTAAAATGTCATAAATTATCCAATTATGTACAATTAAAAACACATAAGTAAGTATTTATAACAATTTAAAATTAATAACATTTTTACCACAAATAAAATTAAACAAATTAAATAAGAATAAATCAAAATGATAAGGTTAAAAATAAAATCAAAAAATATATAAATTTTATTGGTTGAAGAGATTAAAACCCTATCTCATCTCATACTCTATGTTGAGTCATTTTGGAGGTTTTTATGTGGGGTTGGTTTTTATTATAAATTAATATTTTTGAGGTTTCCAAAAGCACCCCTCTCAACTCTTATATAAGGGCACCCCTTCCATCTTTTATTCACTCAATTTTGATACTTCAATTTCGTCCAAGACCTTCCAATTACTCTTCTAAACCTCTGTAATTACATTATAGAGGTTCTAGTATTCTCAAAAACCATCTGTAGTTCCCTAAGAGGAGGTTTAAGGGAGGCACTTCGAGGATGAGGTAATATCTTCTACTGATTCATTCAAATTTATTTCTTCTTATACATCCTATTATATAGTTGTATCATTATAAAGTAATAACATAAGTTTAAATCATATAATAATTTGTTATTTTAAATATGAAACAACCCAATTTCATGTTCTGTCCATCCTATGAAAAATGAAATCACTGCGCGTGTGTACGTACAGAATACCGTCTCCACGCTGTGGTGTAATCTATTTCTCATCACCAACATACATGGATGTGAATAATTATGTAATAAATAACTATATATTATTATTATAACATGATACTAATTATGAGATATTATATTATCCACTCCAATTCCATTCAATAAACATGGAAATGATATCAATCGCACGTGCATACGTAAGGATTACCGTCTCCATGACGTAATGAGATTCATTATCCATGTTAACCATTCAAGAATGACTATAAATTATATATTATGATTAATAGTGAGAGGTATGAAATAATAATGTCACTATATATATATATTCCATTTACTTACTTCCATTCAAGTTAATAAGGAAAGGAAAACATCGTTCATGCGTACATACGGCCTACCATCTCCATGAACGATGTATTTCATTTCATTTATCTATATATTATATATATATATATAATGAATATATATATGATATATAAATCATGTTTTACAATATGTAAGTAAGTAAATCATGATAATATCAATAAAAACAAGTCCAAACACGTACGATAAATGAAATGATTATTACCCAAAACATTGATTTAACATGGAATTGAAAAATGAATGGGTAATATAAAGTAATAAGTGAATCATATATGATATCATAAAAATGAATATTATTTTTGAATAAGACAATTACATTATTTAAATCATTATATAGGAGTTTTAGACACGTACAGAAGAAATTCAACCTAAGGTAGGGGATAATTATTCCAATCTCAATCTTATCTGAGATTGTTTATTCGTAAGTATTTACTAGGGTTATATTTATAATTCATGTCCATGTTTTATAAAACTTATTTCATAAGGTTGTTACTATTCTTCCATTTATGTTTAAAGTCCTGTTTACCATTTTTTATGGGGGTATCTTTCTTTTGTTTACCATACGAGGTACTTTTTGACTTTTTCGTCAAAATTACGGGGAGGATGTTGTTTTTAACTTATACGGCGTGAACAGATTTTTACAATTTAATAACACTATATTTAAATAAAGCTTCCTCTTCAAGATTTCAGGATTATTTTCAATGAAATTCTTTTCTTTTAAAATTTCATGGCATTTTGAGAAAAGAAAATGGTTTTGAAGAAGAAAGGATATTTCCCTCAAGAATTCATTTTAAGTGTTTTATCAAACATATTTTGCATCTAAGATGAAATTCATTAATATGGATAAGTTTTATGTATAATGTCCTTATTATTTACAAGGTTTTATTTTTTTATGATGTATTTATATCCATTGTTTTATATGAATTATTTATGATGGGATGATGTATACGAAATCCATTTTTTTCGTGGGATTATGATGAATGATTTATGTTTATTTTGTGGAACACAAAAGAATGATTTCCTTATGAGATGGGTGGTATATATATCTCCTTCCAATTCATTGGGTAATGATTTATATCTCATGAGATATACATGGCTAGAACGGAAAGTAAATTCTGTTCAGTAATACAGGGATGGAACGGCAAGTAAACCTAGTTTATTAATGGACTTTGTCCACTATAATGGTCTTGGCAGTAATGCCTCGACTATTATAGAAATAATATCATGTGATCAATGGTTTCCCATAATTATATGTTTTATTACTAGTCTATTTTATCATTATTAATGTTCCTTTATGATCTAAGCCTTATATACTGCCATGATTTATTCCACAACTCAAGATTTTGATGTTTAAACATTATGTTCATTTTTTTGAGTTCAAATATATATGTTTTTTTATTTTCTACATAATTACCCTTAATAAGAATTTGAGCTCACCCTTTATAGGTTTTCTCTTCCCCAGGATTTAATGAAAGGTTTTAGGTAAGAAAAAAAGGGGAAGATCTTAATGGGAGATGTTGAAGATCTTTCACCATGATTAGAAGATTATGTTTGGAGTTTCCCAAGACACAATACTATTACAGTACTTTGGTGTATGTTTTTGTTATATATTAAGTATTCTACAAAAGTAATGTAATCCCCATGTATGTCAAGCTTGGGTATATACAGATCTCGAAATGAGTGATGACATGGAAATTCAATGAGCTTAATGAAAGGATTGATGAAATATGGGGTTTTTATGAATGGAAGATGACAACGATGGGATGTGTCTTCTATCATATCGTGTTCCCTTAGGAAGAGTGAAAGTGGAGTTCCAAGAGTCTAGGATCGATTCCTCTAAATCCAGGTTACCATAGAATTCATATATGGGACTGGAATTTTGACTCGAACATATTTAAAAACACCATTGCAAAAATCTGGATACGAGTTGGAAATCGAGATTGGCTTTACTGGCATCCTCAAATCCATTGGGTTATTTCCTCGTCTGTTGGTAATCTCATTAGTCTTGATAAATAGACATATAACCCCATCTTTGGACATTATTCAAGAATACTCATCGAGGATGACATATCTATCACTATAGTTGAGGAATTGGTGCTAACCACCCATAATAGCCTCACCCATGGAATTTTCTATGAGATAAAGACTAAATTCAATTTTAAATGTCACTTTTTTATAACATTTCCCCTTAGTGCAATATAAATAAGACTTGTAATCTATATAATGGCAGAGGACATGATGAGGTGGACTGTAGGAGAAGCATGGGTAAGGCAATGACTGTCACTGTTGGTTTTGATCCTTTTACTACTAAGGCACCTCTTAATGGGCCTCCTAGAGACACTACTCAAGGTGAAATGGTGGGAGATGGATGCTATTTGGAAAAGGTCGCTTTGGATAATGTAACTGCTCAGGGGGATACATTGTTTGTTGGGAATGATTCTCAAGAACCTGTCTTGGAACATGTTGGTGTTTATTAACCTGATTGCTCGATGGCCCCTGTTGTGGTCTCGTCCACTGATGCTGTGAAGGCATGTAAAGGGTGGAAAATATAGGATGCATGTCTAGTTCTTTCCTCTGGGATGAATCCAAACACAATTCCTGTTATGATCCATGCTACCCCTGATCATACTTCTGATCAACCTATGACAGAGGAATTTGAAGGCCAGGTTATAGATCATTCTATTTCATATCCTATTGAAGGTCATGGTGCAGGCCCTATTGCAGACCCTGCTTATGGTGTTGATCTAGGTTCTTTCCCTTCTATCCCGGGGGACATATCGTAGGTTCAAACTGTAAAGGCCACAAAAAGGATATTACATGCTCTCCTTTTGTCTTCTCAAATTGATTTGACCAAAAAAATATCCCTACTATCTATTGGGGAGGATACTAGTCCTATATCTAATGATCAATTGCAAGGTATTTCTACTGGAACTGAAATTTTTTCCTTTGATAAGTATGTAATGAATATTAATGATGGTCCTAGCACTAGGATCTAATTTAAATAATAAAAATTCACTTTTTTAACTATCAAGGGATTGGGAATCCTCTCACGGTCAGATCCCTTAGACTTCTTATAATGACCAACAAGCCCTTATTGTTTGGTATTGTAAAACCAAGATTGAAATTTGAGAATTTGAGCTCCATTAAGTGGGATTCTATGGTATATTCTCTGTTAGCTAATAATTAATTTACTAAAAATTCTGATTCCTTGTGATAGCTTAAATATGATGGTGTTATAGTTAATTTTTCTCAAACTGATTTTCAATTTGTTACCATTTCATGATGCATTGGTAATGCCTCTCTCTTGGTTACTTTTGTATATTCCTTTAATCTTTATAAAAGAAGAAGATAACTATGAAGAAGTTTAGTTGATATCTCTAAGAGTATTACTAATAGTTGGATTCTCCTTGGTGATTTTAATACTTTCATGGGGCCTGATGAAGAAACTGGAGAAAACTATTGTCATGTTCCAGCTTCCTATCTCTCATCATGCATTGATAAATGTGGTCTTTATGAGGTTACCATATCTGTTGATGATTATACATGGAGTATATATACCATTAATGGAAGTCATGAAAGTAAATTAGATAGGTATTTTGTGCAAGAGGATGATAGGAATGGAGCGATTTATGTGTCTATGAGAACTCTCCCAAGACTACATTCTGATCACAATCCATTACTTCTTGATTTCAATCTCAGAAAAGTGAGGTCATCCCCCTTCCATTGAAGTTAAATAACTATAGTCTTGTTATTTCTGGATGCATTTAAATTGTTTCGGATGCCTGAAAAAGTGTTAATTTGGGGAGTCCGCCTAATGTATTATGTTGTAAACTAAAACTGAAGGAATAACTGAAACAATGGAGTATGGATTCCTTCCCCTCCCTCGATAGTGACATTAGAGATAATGAAAATGTATTTCCATGATGTCAAGTTAATAATCTGTATCAATATTTTCCTTCATATGATGAATTACAAGCTGCTTCAAAGCTAGACAACTTATTGGCCCTTAAGGAAAATATGCTTCGAACTCAATTCAACATTAGCTGGCTAAAGGATGGAGACATAATTCAAAATATTCCCATTTCATAAATAGAGAAGAAATGCTAAGATGAGTCTTAATACCCTTAGCATTTATGGTAAGATACTTGATTCAGAGAATGGAATTGCTAATGTTGTGTCAGTTTACAATGACAAGTTGTATTCAGAAACTGGAAATGATAACTATGACAAGATTATTATGTGCTTTTACCCTTCTATTGAGGATGATCATAATAAGAGAATTGTTGATATTCCTAATTCCAAAGAGATACATAGTGATCTGTTCTCATTGAATGTTGATAGTACATCAGGTACATATAGGTTTACTAAAAAATTTCATGTTTTACTAGGACATTGTTCGTAATGATGTGACAAATGTTGTGAATGAATTCTTTAGATCATCATATATGCCTTGTGGGATGAATTCCAACATTTTTTCCTTAATACCAAAAACTATAATGATTTGGAAATTAAATATTTAATACCTGTTGCTATTGGGAATATTATACCGAAGATAATTAGTAAAATAATAACTTAGTGGTTGAATGAGATTTCTAACAGGATTACTTCTGGAAATCAGTTTAGTATTATCCAGGTAATAAATATACAAACATATATTTTCACGGCAATTGAGTGTGTGAATTTTATAAAGAGAATGGTTAAAGATGTAAACATGGCCCTACATATTGATATTTATAAATCATTTGAAACTATTAGATGATGCTCCTTTTCACTATTCTCAAAATGCATGTTATTTCATAGAGGTTCATTTAGTTAATTAGATATCTACTTTACAGTGATAGGCTATCTATTTGTATCAACGAATCTCCTAGAAGATTTTTTCAATGTTCAAGAGGGGCCAGGAATGGTGATCCCTTCTCTGATATGCTTTTTTCTACTACAGAAGATTATTTAAGTTGGTGCCTCACTGATCTGGTTAATTTTTGGTGGTATTAGATGATGACAGTTGGGATGGATTTTTTTGCTATGCCACACTTAATATATGATGATGATATATTGATCTTTGGAATAACGAGTAAAGTTACCATATCTTGTATCAAATGTATCTTCTCACACTATGAAAATGTTCTAGGTCAAGTCATTAAGTGGGCCAAACCATCTGTGTTTTTTGGTGGTGGAATTGTTATATCAATGCAAAAAATAATCGTAATGAAACTTGGTGTCAAAATAGGTTCTCTCTCATTAAATTACCTTGGTGTACCACTTTTCTTGGGTAGAGTCAAAAGGTGTTACTTGAAAAATATTTCCCTAAAGATAACCAATCATTTGGAAATATGGAAATAGAAAAATATGTCTCATACAGAGTGAATATGTCTGGTCAATTTAGTATATTACATCAATGTTTGGTAACACCTTTTCTCTGTATAGGTGGCCGAAAAATGTTCATAAAGGGATAAGTGGAGAAATTAGAAACATTGTTTGGACTGGCTAAATTCATGAGAAGAAATTGGTCAAAGTCACTTGGAAAGACTGTATCAAACCTAAATTGATGGGTTAGTAGGGAATTAAAGATATATGTATTTTCAATGAAAATTTTATTAAAAAGTTCAGATGAAAACTTTTATCAATTTCTGATTCCTCTATGATTTTTTTGATAACTAGATTTGTTCGGAAGCTGAAAAATGGGTATGTTAACTATATCAGATCCCATTTTTGGACTGTCGTAAAGCAGTCCTACGCTACTCTCATGGCTTGTTCGAAATGGGCGGTGTGTAAGACGTCCTCTTTTAATCATTGGACCACTAATTGGTTGTCCCGAGCCATCTATGATGATATTATCATTCCACTATATTTATAACTTAAGACTATTAATGAATTTTATGAGGATGTACTTGCTAGACTTCTACCCAGCCATCTATACATGGAAGCCACTACATATTTTTTTATTTATTGTGATGTTCTGGATTGGATTCCCAACCTGAAAGGCATCTTCACAACAAAATAATTCTATAATTATCTTTGTGGTGATTCACTCCATCCTCCAAATTAGGTCATGAGCTTCTATAAGTCATTTATTCATCCATATCAAGCTCTACTCATTAGGAGGATTAAGAAACACATGCTTCCGTTATAGGCATTGTTTCAGCAATCTGAATTTTATTTAGCTGCTATCTATGTTTCTGCTTGTAAACATATGAAAATATCTCACACATCCTTATTTAATGAAGGTTTTTGTGCAGGTTCTGGCCTTATTTGTATGGTGTCTTCCACTACATAATGTCCTCCTAGTCAATTGATGGACTATTACAATCAATCTGCACAGTGGATTGCAGTGAGCTGGTTCATGCTATCCTGTTTCCAGTGGCTGCTACTATCCTGGATTTAATATTGAAATAAAGAAATGATCTTATTTTCAACAACACCAAACCTTCATGTAATGATGGTGTTCTATTTTTGCATCTTGATATCCAGGCTTCTACTAAAATTCAGACTTGAAATTTGAGGAATGATGTTTCTTAGCTTGTTTTGTTGAGGTCTCTTGGTGTTAATGGGAGGATGAAGAATCCATTGATAGTGAAATATATTCGATGGATACCACCTCTTCTATGGTGGATAATGGTACTTGTTGATGGAGATTCCTCTAGTGCTTCAGAACCCTCTGGATGTGGTGGTTTCATCCACACTAGTTGTGGGTTTGTATAAGGACAATTACTTCATTATATTGCCAATGGATTAGCTATTGAAACAGAGCTATGTGCCATGATTAAGGCAATCATGTATGGTGTCTATTTTGGTTAGTATGATTTATGGATAGAGACAGACTCGTCTATTGAAGTTCACATTTAGAATGATCGTTCAAGGAATGTTCCATGGAAGATTCTACCAGCTTGGACTGACTTCCTTCGGCTTCTAGAATATCTCTCCTTGATGTCAGGATGGCTTATCAAGAAGCAAATCAGGTGGAGGATTCCCTCTCAAAAAGTGTGATCTATGAGGTCACCTCTAATGGGTCTTTTTGTATTAATAGATTATTTTTTATTCATGTTCATACTGATTATTGTGGCGAGGTTTACACTCCTCTTTGTAGAGCTTCTCTGTGACATCACATCATGCACTTTATGATTTTATATGATTTTATTAGGAGCAGGACCACCTGTCTCCCAATCATCATGGTAAAATTTATGTAATGGTAATGTTTGAAATGATAGGGTTTCTATAAATACTACACCAACTAATCAATGTAGTACCTAAAAACGTTATTCATTAAATACATGAAAATATTGGGAGAATTAGTATTGATGAAAGGAAAGAATATATATTCAATGTCCATACCTTGTATGGAATGTTTTCATGGGTATATCCCCTTTCATGACAATTGATTTATGAAATCTATAATGAAGGTCAATAAAAAAAAGTATTGATCTTCGCATATATTGATTATCCAGTGATCAATATGGGGTAGAGGATACTTTTCTTTATTTTGATCTTCTACAACCCTTGATAATCAATGTGTAGTCACATTGATCCATATTCACTTTTTAAAAATAAAATGGTTTCACCCCAAGGTGATAAACATGAAAAAATTAATCCCTTTTCAGGATTCAATGATATTTTCTTATTCAATTCATCCAACTCAATCGGTTGAATTTTGTAAGGAGTCTTTAAAATATGATTGGGACCATGTATGTCTTATATTAACAACACAACTTTATGTTTTTGTTGAATTCTAGGATAATATTATTGGAATACCTCAAAATGATCCCTTCAATATTCATACCATAAATTTTTATTATTTACCTAATAATCAGAGATGAATGCTCTTTTTGAAGAAAACACAATAGAAATACAATGGATATTGATTCCATTAGAAGTTAATACGTTTATCTACAATTTTAAATAATAACAGGTAGATTTGGAATATAAAAACTGATATCTCTTCATTTAAAATTAATTAGGGATTTATTTTCACCTACTCAACACATGCATAGTATAAATTAAAATTAAATCAGAGGAATAATGACAGTATTTTCAAGAATGTAATTCCCACAAACATCAACTTGAGAAGAATCATATAAATAAAATGTGATCATCAAACCATTCATTATTTTCCCTAAAAATAATACCTATAATTTTTTTTTGGAGAATCTTTATTACTATATAAAATTATTCATATATGAATGAATGGGTAGATCCATAGTGAAATAAGGTAATTGTGTTTCTATAATGGATGCTATGTATTCCTTTCACCCTATCATTATAACACACCTCTTTATATTATATGATCGAATGATATATACCATTTCCCTTAGTTTATGTTGTTTTTGACATCGAACCTTATCATTATAATTCATATTTGAGAAATGGAAATCATTGTTCCTATACTCCTTTCATTTGATAAAATAGAGTGTGGTGGATCTTTCTATTGATATTTATCTCTTTTTTTATCATTAAAAAATGTTTTTCCATCACTTCAATAGATTATTTTCCAACTACCATCCTTCCCAAACATAAAAAATTTGCAATACCCTTTAAAATAAATTACCTAATGTTTCATCCATCACATTGAGTATAAGGAAATATCTTCTTACTAACTCTATTGTTTTAAGATTTTCCATTGAATTCTATCTATCTCATCATAAAAAAACCATGTGATTGATAAATAACTTCATACTTTATTTAAACCACGATAGCAAAATCCCATCATAAATACTAAAATATCTTAGGGACATTTCCCTTCAGATACTTTTTTAGTCTACTAAAGAATTTATTAGTCTTACTCTTAGATTTGAATATAATACCAAAAGTGTACCTCACAAGCCTTGTAAAATTTTCCTCATATGTACTAATGGATTCATTATATCTTTTATTTATCATAATGAAATACTTCGATATACTCAGGCATATAGTACATTGAATTCACTTATTATAAAATAAGTTCTTTAAATAATCCCAACTAAGGAATTCAATTTCATCATGTTTCTTTATATTCTTAATATTATTCCACCACTGATCTGCTTCATCATTAACATTAAATAAATCTAAAAGTCAGTATCAAGATCTGAACACTATAGAAAGGAAAATAAAATTTTACTATTGTTGATCAATTTCTCAAAAACAAGTGGACCTGAAGAGAAACTAGGAGATGATTGATGTTTCCCATGAAGGTATAAACAAAATTTTGTTCCCCGTATTGCATGTTTAGAAATCAAGAATGATTCATATCATTAAATAGTTGTGTGAGCATTGGAATAATATTTTTCAACCTGATCCCAAAACATATGTTTTTTAATAGTAAAATTGTTTCATTTTTCAACATATTCATTAACAACAAGACTTCTTCAGGTTCAATCCATAAAATAAAACAAAAAACAACATACTGTGAGAAACATTAATAATAGTGTAAAACAACATAGTCCTGAATATTCAATTTGGATATCTATATAATTAAAATTTGTTTCAAATATATGACACCAAATGATTAAACCATGTCATTTATGATCATTATCTATTCAAATCCTTTATTACAGTTTGTAAAAAAAATTTATTTAACCATTAAATATCCCTCAAGAGTATCAAAACACATGCTCAGTATGGGTAATTTTTTTTGTATCGAGTAATGCTCAATCCAATACTAATGAGCCTTTTACAGACTTCTTACCTAGAGTTTTATCTATTTTAGAACCATATACACTGGTAGTATCAATAAAAGTATGTATTTTTATGTAACCCAAATAATCTATTCCTTTCCAAATTATAAGGATGTTACCCTATACGTAGGCTTATCCTATGGGTTCCCACAAATGTATGGTCATCCAAATTTCCAATGGTCAACTAAATCAATCCAATGATACCTACTATAACAATCATGGAATTACATACAAATATATTACATATTTTTTTGATGAAAATTTTCTACATTACATGAACACAAACATAAGTATCATAAAGGTACAATGCCTTTTGTAGCTTGTAAACATAAACAACTGGTTCATAGATGAACTAAATTATATGTCACCAAGGTATTCAAATCTCCAAACCATCATATAAAAACAACACATAATATATTTATTCATAACCATGGTAAATGAAATATAATAATTTTGAGTTCAAATGCTCAGTAGGGGTAAAAAATGAGATATGTTAACAAAATATGATAAAAAGTGTGTGAGAACATGAGAATAACATTTGAAAACTATACACATCATATCAGTGATCATAATATTATATTCTTGAAAAATGAGCTATATTTTATATAATGTAAATCAAAATTGAATCAAAGAACATGACCCATGGGAGCACAATGATGGAATTAGTCAAGGAATTTTGACATTCACATAAGCATAGAAAATAATTTCCATTGTAGTTAAAGGATTATTTTTCCGACTATCATAGTATAGTTGGTTCACAACTCAAATAATTGTGGTAGTCAAGGTTTACACCAAAGACTATCATACTGTAAAAATTTCCATACAGAACTTCATTCACTCCATATTACCATACTTTATATCTTATGAGATATCATCCTTTTCAAAATTCCTTTGTGGGAAATATAGGTCCCACCCATCACATAATGAAAATCAAAAATATGTGCGCCATAATATCATAAAAATTTCATCATATTAGAAACTATTAAAATAAATGGGTTGCATAAATTTTCATCATAACATAAAGAGGGTAAATTAAATAGGTTTCATAATCATTTCACAATTTTTTTAATGCATAACCAGTATAAAAATAAGTGGGGATCATAAGAATTTTATCATCATGTTACATATGGAAGATAAATGGGATCTATAAATATCAATTAACCATAAAAACTACACATATAGATAAATAATAATTTTTTTTATAATTGGATCATATCCTCATCAAATATTATGTAACATAAAAATATGTTATCTTATATATAAAGGTATTTGGAATGAAAAATTACACGGAACGTTTCCTGATGTAAATATAATTTATTTGAAAATCACCTTTTTTAAAACTAGAAATTAATAAAATATTTTAGTAATCCAATAATTTTAAAATAATAATGAAAAACTATAATACAATTTCAATGAGAATAATATCCATGATTTGAGGAAATTCTATTCATGTCATACACCATAAAGTAGATCTTCTTTGTACATTTTCAGTGATATCCAAATGAGCCATGTTTTGGAAGATCCCATGCATAATCCTATATAAAATTTTGTAAAAATTAAAAAATCTATAAAAATTTCATTAATAAAAAATTTATATATTGATTAAAACAATTTTGAAAATTTTTTTCTGGAAAATATGGTTTTAGAAGAAAAATGGTTATCATTCGAAAAGAAAAATATAAAATATTTTTCTTATAATTGTTTTTCACCTATTGAGTACATATAAATAAGTAATTAAAGTTAAAACATCATTAAATTATTATAATTGTAGAAATTTTTTTATTTTCTTGAAAATGTATAATAACTTTTCATCATTGGAATCATAATCCTAAAAAATATTGATAATTGATAAGATTCTAACATAACATCTTTAACACGTTGGTATATTTTGAAGCATAAGTATAAATAAATATTAACATAAAACAAAATTTTAAATATCCTGAAAATAAGGATATTAATGATATAAAATTTTAAATGGGATGTATATACACCCTCTAAATAAAATTGTTACATGTCATTATAATTAAATCAATGAAGGAAAGTTGTGATTGAAACCCTTACCTTATTCATCGAATTTCATGGTACATGTTCCATCCTCCTATATAATAAATATATATTTATTTTAAATATATTAAATAATAATACTTATATATATACATATATATATATATACATATTATTTTATTATCTCATTTTATTATATTATTATTAATAATTCTTGGTTAAACTAATGTTTTGGGAAATAATTACATCGTTATTCATCTCTGTTTTTATTTTTTATTATTTAACCTCTTACTTTTATTAGGCTTCCATCATCTAAATTATCTTAAAAATGGTATAAATATAATATATATTCATTATATATTTATTTATAGTAATCTATAAATAATAAATATAGAAAATGACATACATTTTTCATGGGGATGGTAGGTTCTATGTACACATAAACGTTGTTTCCATTTCCTCGGTCGATGAAGAATTAGAAAGTTAAATTATATATAAATATTTATTATCATATATATCTGATATATAACATATATATTCCTTTAATGTTTCCCTTATTACATTACTTGTAAATTATAAGTGAAAAACGAGTCACATCTCTTACTAAGGCGGTAGTAGTCCACCATACACCCGAACAATGTTATCATAGTCTATATAGAATAGCAAGTTAAAAAAACATATATCAAAATTAATTTAAGGAACTAATGTTATATTAAAAAAATCATATATATCTATATAGAATTTATTTACATCATCATACCAAACCATGTGAGTTTTTGATGGATAATGTGTCACATCAGTTAGTGAGGCTATAGTCCACCCTACACACAAGCTATGATATCTTTTATCATTTGAGGGAAGACGAGATGGACATAAGTAATTCCATTGAAAATAGAATATTTATTTTTATATTACATACTAAGGTTATTATTTCATCATGATTTAATTTTAATCAATTGAGGTGGTGGAAGAAATACAAATAAAACACTTTTTTAGAACATTATATTTTTTTCGAGTAAGCACATTATGTTTTCAATAAATTCCATCATAGGAAATATTTTAGTTCAAAATAATGTTTATAGAATGAGAGGATAGAATCAAGGAAATTATTTGATATATTTTTTTCAAAAAAATTTTCTTTATGGGTGAATTATAGAGGAGAGTGGATGACCCTTTATAATTGATGTGAGTGGAACACTTGTGATTTTTTAAAATAAATATGTGTACCCATGATTATATCATGCCAAAAGTCTCCGAAATGGATCCTTCTCATCAATAGAGATTTTAATGTATAAAAATATATGTACAATTATTTTTAGACATATTTTGCGTCATTTTATCCTCTATCATGTTACATTAACCCATAGTAAACACATTTTTTCCTTAACTGGGGAAAATAATTTTTACTTCTTTTAATATTCATTATGGTAAAAAATAATCTTAACAAAATTATATGAAAACAAATATAATTATTTAAAATTCAGAATCCATTTTTTGAAATTCTATATAAAAAAGTGGCAAAATATAATTTAATATTAAATATATTTTCACAATGAGAAATTTTTTTCCAAAAGGGAAAATGGTGAAATGATTACGTTGATTTCCTATAAAAAATCAATATTATATTTATTATAATGACTAAAATTGAATTAATTGATATATAATTGATCTCATGTTAATTTTAAACAAAATTTTAAACCAAATTTACTCTTATATGCCCTTTAAATTAATATGATTTAAAAAAAAATCATATTTCTAGATATTCATTTAAAAATAAAGAATTTCAGAAAAATCCCTAAAATTAAACATATGATTTTTTAATTTATGATTTTAAAAATGAATTTTATTTTATAAAATTATTTATTTAAAAGTATCAAATTTTTTTTAAATATTATTCATCAAAAAAATAGACACACACTTATTTTGATATAATTTCATTTAAGAAACAATGAATTTACCCAAAATCACGTACTTTTTATCAATATTTTTTAATTATATAAATTTTTATTAGATATAAAATTAAATGAGTATATTATTCTACATCACTCAAATTTTAATAGCTGGTTAATAATTTTATTGTTTAAATAATTTAAAAACTAATAGTTTTTTGTATTTTGTTGAAACACAGTATTTCTGGTAAAGAATTGTATCGAAAAAATCCTATTTATTAAGAAATATATATTCCTAAAAACATCACTTGATACACTCTTTAACAATAATATCTCATCAAATCATAGAGTTCATGAATCTATATTGATAATATTATTGAACCTTTCTCATTAACCATGAGTCTATAATCAACACTCAAAGGCACAGATACATAATTAAGAAACAATCCTAGATCTGGAATGAAGCTTTCACTAACATGAGAAAGATGAGCCACCTGACACCCTAATCCTAATAATTCTATGTTCGCGGTCACCCATCATCTTAGTTTCATTCCAAAAAAAACAATGTCATTAGGATATAATAATAACATGTACAAAAAAAATATAGAACAGTTAGGGATAGTCATCTGAATTACCCTTCCCTTCTAAACATGCCTCGACATAAGGCACTAGTACTTGATATTTTCAACCATATGTATAACCACATTATTAAGCATTGAACATGAAACAACCATATATCCAAGGTTTCATCCCAAGCCTCACACACGAAATTCATATCATAATATCAGGTTAACTCATCTCATCGGTCACCCTCAAGGGTAATAAGGTATCCAATGACTAACCTAATTTTCTCCCAATGATCACTTGGTCCTACCACACTACCCCTAATAAATTCGAAAAAAGTCAATAGATCGTGGGGAAATACTCATCCTCATCTAAAGGTCCCACAATATCTATTATGTGAAACACCCACGTCATGGTTCTCACAAACTAGGATCTATCCCCCTCTTTCACTAGGACATTTTACCCTAACCAGGGTAAAGAGTACAAATTTCCAAGGCCCATAACAGAAAAACCATATGACACATTTACTCTAAAAATTAACAACTTATAATACAACATTTCAAGAAAATAATTCAATGCCTTTGATCCCCCTCACCCACTTAAAGTTTAAATTTTTTTCAAAACAATATTATTATGCATTAAAAATTGTACAATGATCATGAAAGAGTGTTCATTAAATAGAATTATATTCACAAGATATTGATGAACATACATTATAAGTTTCTTGTTGGAATTTTAATTAACACAACCATTATGGTTAATAGATTTTATATTTGAAAAGAGAATCTATTTCCATTTGGAGTATTGTTCAAAATTTAAAAAAATCAAAATTATTTTAGTTTTTGGACTCACCTTTAGTCTTTTCAAGGTTGAAAACAATTTAAAAGTTTCTAAGGAAATAATAATAAATTTATATTAAAATTATATAATGTAAAATTATTATAATATTATTAATGAATTATTATTTAATAAAGAAAATATTAAATATATTTAAATCTACTTGTTTTCAATGAAATAATTTTGTGAATTTGTGATGTTAGATACCAACATAGTTGTGTATGTAAATGAGCCTATATTCAATTTTGGACACATTTCATGCCACCCCTTATTATAAGTAAAAATATATAAAATAGAAAAAAAAATATTTATGTAACTATTAAAAAATTAACATAAAATATTATGATTCATAAGACCATATAAGTACCAAGAAGTATGTAACTATCAAATAAAACCCATGTACCTAGTATGATAGAGGTTAGGTGAATCCCTATAATCAAAAAATGATGCATCAAATAGAGAAAACACCTTCTATACAAGGTTAACATTATAAATCCCATAAATCATAACATGGAAAATCAAGTGTCTCACCGATGGTGAATATTAGATAAAACTGCTACCTGTGAAATAAATAAAAAACATGTCCCTTCGCATGAAATAATGTGTTTTACCTATTCATGGTTTTATCACACAAATGTGAAATATCATTATCATGTTTAAATAAATTCACAATATCCCATTTACCATGATAAAACAATAATTCCAAAGAATAATATGCTCTGGTATCATTTTGTAATTCCCAACCCTATGAGGTAATAAGTCAGTACTGTGGGTTGGAACACCATATAGTATCAGGCATGTCTCTGAGTATGGAAAATGATTAAAACTAGTATAATGGGTATATGGTGATATATATGGTAGATTATACCTATACAAACTTGTTTATTTCCTGGAAATACCTTGAAATATTTCTAAATATATATACAGAGGCATGTTCTGAGATGGAATGTGATTCCATTTCCTGTTGTGCCCAATGTTAATTTTTTTTAAAAAATTGTTTTATATTATATAAAAAAATATTATTAATGGTAATGGGATATCTCTTAAAATAATGTTTATATCAGAAATCATAGAACACATTTGATTCAATAATGGGATGTTTACCCTAGTCACGACCTAATATATGTCTTTGTGGGGTGTTTCTATATCTCACCAATTGGAGGTGTGTTTAGTTCATTAATTAATTATTTAAACCTAAATAAATTTTTTATAATTTCACTACTATATTGAATCCTAATGAGCTACCGACATAATACCTAGAGTTTTTCCATGCTTCTCCTTCCTCCTATTGTGGGTGGATCATATAGGATGATGATGAATCTTTTTATCGAGATGATCTGAGTGCAGTGAAAGAAAGAACGTCCTTAAATCATTGGAGTGCATGTTCCTCAATGGGGAACAATCCAATCTCTCAGACGGACATTTCCAAATTTTTATTATTCCATTTTTGATTAAATACATTGAGCTAGATCATACATTTTATGATCTGAGGAATATTGTTGAATGTGGCATTCTCCAATATACCCATTTAATTGATTCTTCGTGGGTTTTATAATGCAATATATCCCCAAAAATGACCATTTTACATGAAATATTGTCATAAATTGATAAATATTTTATTTTTTCTTTTCTCCCTCAAGTGTATGGTGTTCATCCCTAGTTTTACCTTGTGGTCAAAGCATGACATTTTTCAGTGGTACCATGCTTGATCGGACCACCGAAATCACAATGAAACCATATGTGAGGGATGAATAAAAAATAGGGTATCAAGATGGGTTTATTTAGTGTTTTATATGATAAATTTATTTATTTGAGTTAAAAATGAAATTTGGTTTACATTGGAGGTGTTTGAGATATGTGAATAACATATGAACACCAACAAGTACCATTTTATGGCCATCAGATGGCTAGAAATGAAGATCCATGGTTAGATCAACCATTTTCAGAAGGGAAGAAGTCTCAAATTTAGGATGGAAGACAAATATGAAATGTGTGGAGTGGATTTGAGAATCTAAATAAATGTTGAAAACCTTCCCTAAAGTTCAAAGAACATGAGGATTGTCAATCCCTTACTAAGGCGGCTACCGTTTAAGCTATTTATAATTATCACAAACCATTTGGAACCACCACCTTCTCTGTGATGTAGTTCATGTTGACTCAATGTGTACCCTAAGCATACACAAACTTTGCCATGATCATGGACAATATGTACCCATAGTACATAGAAACGATGTAAAGTACTCTAATACAACCAAGAACAAGGTTGGGACCCTAGGCAGCATGAGAATTCCATATATATTCTCTATATATTGTGTATCCCAATATATTTGGAGAGCTATTAACCTCATGTAACACTACCATGGTTCCCCTCATGCATCATGTACCGCATGGTTCATTTTTAGGAAACATCAATCTCTTGTTACATTGTCGTTATGACTTGGGTTTTGGCCCACAAGTAGCCTATCCTATTTTTTCACACGTTGAATGTGATGGTATCATATGTATTGGAATTTTGAATATGATGATATAGTTTTTTGGAAGGTTTTTTATTTAAGAGATTCAATATGATGAATGTGATCATATGGATCACCACATCTATTCTGAGTGGAACTACCCAGCTAGTTTTAGAGAGGTTCCTCGATAGACAGAGTGGAACCCTCTTATTGGGATGGGCATGGGTCCTCTACAAACTCCAAGTCTGGATCCCCCTATGTGGTGAATACGTGGGTCCTTTATCAATATAGTGAAACCCTTTATTCGACATAGGGAATGGGTCATCTCTCTACTCCTAGAGTGGAGCCCGCTAGCTAGACTAAGTATTGGTCATGTACCATCAATGTGGAACCATCCTACTAGATAGGGCACACATCCACCATTTACTATTAGAGTGGAACCATCTTTTTGGGTAGCGTGTGGGTCCTATATAAAAAATAATAGTGGAACCGTCTTAATGGAAGAAGGTATAGGTCCTTTATCTACACAACGTGGGGAAACCACCTGTTGGACCGGGTAATGAGTCCTCTATATAGATATTGTGGGGCATCGACTGTGTGGACCATTGAAAAGGTATGGATTGATGTAGATGGATTTATCTAGGAAGATTTATTTGATATTGGACATAGTTTTTGGGATTGTGGAACTGGTGGATACTCTTTTCATGGGATGACCTATGAGATGAAGATCCCCAACTCTCTCATTTGTGATTCATTAACTGAGCATGTATATATATATATATATGTTTTAATACATTTGTCTTTTTTACTCGTTTTCTATTGGTTGTAAAGTGGTTTAATGTATTCCATGTTCATTATGTGATTAGCTACTCATGGTTTGATGAGGATAATCAACTACTATGGGTGGAAATGGCTCTACATTTATTCCATCTACACACTGTGTTGATCCCCTTTTGTTATGATGAGGGTACACTTTCACTTGATTTGGGTTGATCTATATCATATTTTGAAACTACTGGATTTTTATTCATGGTGAATATCTCATTCATCTATATTCAACATTCAAAGAGTCCCACTAAGTGTGTTTATACTCACTATTGGTAAAACATTCCTCAAGGTATCATTGGATCATTTTTGAGGTGATTGAAATTTTCGAAAAAGTGGGCCTCCATGTTCTGTTTGTTGACAATGCAGACCACGATATACCAATTTTTTGACAAAGGGGGTTTGCATGGTGATTTTTTCGGTTCGAGAGATGTTATTGATAATCCATGTTCGATTGAAGAACTAAGAAAAAGTAATAGATGATCTAGAGGTAGTACAAAAAGAGAATATAGAAGGTGGTGCCGTTTCTGGAAATGGTTGGTGCGTGAAAAGTAGAGTGGTGTGCCAAAAATAAAGTGGTACATGGAAAATTGCCATGGTGCGCCAAAAATATTATGCTGTGCGAAAATTAATGCATGGAACAAAATATGGTGTTGTGCAGAAGATGTGTTTTTTGCGCTCAATGAGGATTATATGTGGAAGGGAGGTTTTTTACGCAGGGGCTGATTTTTCCTATAAATATGAAGTGACCCCCATCATTCAGAAAAAATGAAGACTTCTAGTGAATCTGAGCTCTCACGTGTGAAATTGTAGAATGAAAAGGAGTTGTGCGTAAAAAACAAGTGTGCATTTAAAAGTAGTGTTTGCACATAAAGAGAAAGGTTGCGTGTAAAATATGGTAGTGGCACGTAAATACATTATTTTCTCTTAAAGAAAATTCTACACATAAAAAGAAAAGTTTGTGCATAAAAAGAAAAGGATATGCGTAAAAAGAAATGTTTTCACGTAAAATAAGGTAACTGTGCAGAAAATACATGGTTGCAGGTAAATGAGGTGTTGTGTGAAAAGTAGTTTTCACGCAAAAGAAGGGAATTACACGTAGGGCCTAGTGAAGGCTGCGCCTAAAAATGGGGGTTGTTTGGTACACCCGGTGCAAAGTGAAAATCATCTCCAGGTGAAAGTTGGACATGAACAGAGCTTCTATTAACTGTTAAAAATGCTGATTTCATTAGAGATAATGAAGATACCTACAGGTCTATAAACTGTAAGTGTATGTTATGAAGAAGTAGTGATCTCACTTCAATTGAGAGAGCAGTGAGCATTCATTTTTTGAATGGTTGTAAACCAGATGGGACAGTGACTCCACTTCAAACATTGTAAACAACAGTACACTTTTAGTGAATTTGGTACATCAACACATCACCATTCTATAATCATTGGACGTAGCCCAGTGAGGTGAACCCAGAAAAAATCGTTTTGTCATGCGCATGATTTAGATTCTGTTTATACTTTTCTACAGGAAAGAGAGAGAATAGAGTTTTTCTTAACAGAAAAACAAGATCAATTGGGGCAGTTGTTTTAATTTTTCATACCCTAATTCACCCCCCTCTCAGGGTATCTAACCTAGTGGACCTAATACTCACCCTTTCATGGGATTTTCCTCATTCGTATTATCTTTTATAGACTATGGAAGAATTAATGGTGAATTTAATGGAGCATAGGAATAAATGGTCTGGTGGACCATCCATAGTGGTCAAGGCATGGAGATCAAGTAATGGTATCCATTAGTAGTTTACTTTCTAGTTTTGTTATGATGGGGAATATTTCTTGTTGCTTGTTTATTTTTCCCTTTACTTTTCCATATTCACTATAGTACTTGTGCAAACTCTAGAGGTTTGTAATTATTAGTTTACATTCAAGTTGTTTCATCTCTTAATTACTTTATTATTTTGATCTTATACACCAATATGTTTGGGTGTGTGGTTGTATAGGTACAGTAAGAAAATTCTTCTAATATAGGATTCTATTTTAGGTTCATTTTCAGCACCCCTATCCTGTATAGGCCAGCATGGGTAGTTGTGTCTTGATCCCCAATTAGGGTCAGGTCATGATAGATTGTTATTATTGTAAATCAATCCTTCGGATGCTGTTTTTGGTAGTACCCTTATAAGGATTTGGTTAAGATTAGTGAAATAGTTTCATAGTGCCTCAAGTGCAGCTCTTAGACCTGGGTATCGTTGTGTTAGTATGGGAGGCAAATGTATCCAATCATGAAGACCAAGACTTTTTTCGTGTCAACTCGGCATGACGAGACATTGGATACATGAATAAATGGTACGAGAATCACATAGGTTCGATTATTTGAATGTCCATTTTGATTCATCTCCCCTTTATATATATATATATATGTGTGTATATATATAAAATAAATTGACCATTGTATGTTTTGATAACATTTGAGATTCCTTCACAAAGACCTCAAAAAAGGAAAACAAAAATGAATTGCAATGATGATCTGATAAGTGATTATTCCATAGTTCATGGTGCATCCCATGAGATTCTTCCCATAGGTTGGAAGATAGGAGCACCCAAACCTGTCTAACAATACATCATCATACCAGAGTAGAATGATAATGAGATTAGTCTTAGCGCACTCTCTGAGTTCTAATTCCAATGACTATTGGGGATCCATATTGAGGCAAATATTGAGAAATTAGAGTATTTTATAGAGTTGGTGGAACATGTTTTTAAGCATATCCAGATAAAAAAGGATCATGTGGTATTACTTGAAGATATACATTTCCATTGAGAGGCTGGGTGCTAGTGAATTTTTTTACCTAGATGAATGATGAGTAAAACTCTCATGGACTGACGTTCAACAGTTGTTATGTGAGGAGTACTAACCATCCTATTTGTGCTTAGATCCAATTGCAGAGCAACAAGAGATGTACTAGGGAGGGATGAAAGTGGATGAGTACACAACGATGATATCTGACCATACATGGTACTCTATTTACATGATATTTGATGTCTACTTATGAGCCTAAAATTTTTACCAGGGACTCCACAGATGGATGTGTGCCAACTAGGTTCCCCAATACATTCCCACCAATGAATGGGTACTCGATATATCACTAGGGATAGTGATTTTTCAATAAAAGTTTATCAATGTGGATGGATATGGTTACGAGTGTTATAGTTCCAATTCATCCGCCAAATCTAGATAGCACCTTTTGGCATAACCATTCCACCATAGATCTTATAATAAACAGAATTAGACACATCTTTATCAAGAATAGTGATAGCACATACCACCATTCCATCCCAGAGAGTAGTGGTTCATTTATTGCAGTAGGAGTGGTCACATAGCTTGTGGCTTCCAACCAGATTCCCTTAGAAGAATAAGCAGGTAGATGACGAACCTCCATGATATTTCCAAATCTATTATTATGTATCTCCATGGAGATGGTATGGAGGCCCCAAGTAAGGAAGAGGTAGAATAAGAGGTGGCAGAGACATGGTATGTGGATGAAACTATGATATCCTTCAACCACAACCATCAGGTGGCCCATTTCTGGCTTAGGGAGCTTGCACTTTGGGTTGTGGACAGTTGTAGTCTCTTGCGGCTTATAACGCCTCATTGCATGAAATGATTAGAGGTATGATCTATATGTTTTACAATATTTATTTTGTATTAGTAAACATAAATTAATGACATTCCTTTATCACCATACTCATTTTGAGAGATCTAGAGCTCATAGTTGAGGGGCTAGCCCAACAGCTTCATCTTTAAGTTTATTGAGGGAAAGATTCTTCTATATCTTTTATCTTCCAATAGTATAAAATATATCATAGTGGAGAGAGGTTCATGTATAACCTTTTTGTAGTCACTATTAAACCATATACCTTCATCTTGGGTATGGATTGGTTTTCCAGGCTCTGAGCCCATGTTTTTTATGACCTCATATTAGTTAGATTCCTTCACACTAATGGGAAAATATTAAAATTTATTGGAAATAGAGATATTGTCAAGGGATTAGTGGGTTCTACGAGAAGCAGGATACGTCCCATCACCCATAATTTGGAATGTATAGCCCTTGGTAAAACATTCTATTTATATATCTAGATTCTTTAAATTGTTGAGAATTATATGGATTTACTCCCTATGGATGTTCTTGGACAACCTCTAAAGGAAAATATAGAGTTTTTCATTTACACACTTCTTAGGACCACTCTGATATCTTCTACAGAATATAAAATGTCACATAATATGCTCCGAGATCATAATTTGCAGTTAGAGGACTATTGTGATAAGGGTTCCAGTAGGCCTAGTGTGTTCCCCGAGGCAGCTCCAGTGATGTTCATAAAAAAGGTGGATGGGAGGAATAAAATTTTAAATTGATTATAATCTCCTAAAATAGGACAAGATAATGAAAATATACCCCTTTCAGATGATTGATGACTATTTTGACCAATTGTGATGTCCTAGTTGGATTTCGAAGATCGATCATTAGTCCAGCTACCATTAGTTGAGTGTTAATGAGGCTGGTATTCCAAAGATGTAAATCACATGTCTATAAAGACACTATGTGTTCCCCGTGATTCCCATTAATGTAATTAATTCCCCTATAGTGTTTATAAATTTGATAAAGCAAATATTCCAATAGTACTTATATTATTTTTTGGTTTTATTCATCCAATACATACTCTCTTACTCAGCATCAGAGGAGGATAATGAAGAGCATAGAAGGATTGTTCAATATTTGCATTGAGATAACCTTATTTATGAAAGGTAATCGATGTTCTAGTTATGGATTCCTGAGTTTCACATCCTAGGGTTTGTCAATTTATACTATGTTGTGGCCATGGAATACATGATGGTCGATGTGGTGCATTCTTGGGATCCACCCAAGAGCACGACTAAGGTTCATAGGTTTTTTTTCCAATATGGGTACTAAAAATGATTTTGGGAAGACTTATCTAGTATTTTATCTACATTTAGTAACCTAATATCGAAAGGGTGGTCAATTTCCTTGACTGAGCAGTTCAAGAGGGATATCGATGAGTTGAGGATGAGGATGACAGGTTCTCCTATGTTGAGACTTCTGGAGGAGGGATTGGAGTATGTAGTTTAATTAAATTCAATAAGATATTGGATCTTAATTTTGTTGATGAAGTGGTAGACAGTTAACAAATATGGTTCAAGAAATTTGATACCCCAAAAAGAGAACTATGTGACTTGTGATCTAGAATTTATAAGCAATAGTATTTTCCCTTAGGTTGTGGAGGAACTATCTTATGGGATAGGGAATTGTGATTTATTTAGACCATTATAGTCTCATGTATATCATCAAGTAGAGAGACATGAACCTAATACAAAGATGCTAGTTGGAGTTCTTGTAGGAATATTAATTTGAGATAATCTATACTTTAGGGAGAGAAAATGTAGTGGTAGATTCCCATTATAGGAATTAATAAGCACACATTGTGTAGTTGGATTTCGGGTAGCTTTCATCATTATATATGTCCCTGGTGGAAAAGGTGGTAACAAAATTTCTTTAGTCTATGGTGTTGACACCTCTTCTTCTGAAGCAAGTGAGGGAGTCCCAGTTGGGAGAAATCAGTTGTGAGGTGAATCATGATAAAATATCCTCATATGATTCACGAGATGGATATTCTAAAAGAGGTAATCATATAATATGTTTCCATGTACGGACTTTAGTTTGAGAAATGATTCAAGAGGAGGTGATGTGAGAGTTCCACACTTTTCCTTTACCTACACATCTTTATTAGTTTATGATTTATAAAGACCATTAGTGGTAGACTTTATTGTCCAAACTGATATGTATTACTGTCGAGTTCATCTCTCAGTGCATCATATATCAGTAGGTGATGGTTGAGCACTGGTTCCCAGTATAATTATTGCAACACCTAATGTTCCCAAAGTGGGTGTAGGATGAAATACCCATGTAATTTCTTATAGGGATTATATAGACAGTGAAGGGACTTGAATCCATATGAGTGACTATATATTGACTCAATAATTCAGTTTACAAACTAAATATCAGAGAGTATATATTAAGAGAGAGTTTAGGGATGTTGTACATATGGGATATTATTTTCCTTTAGGGGGTTCCCTTAAAAATTGTCTCTGGCCATGATGTGTCATTCAAGTCATGATTGTGGAGAGGCTTAAAGGAGCCATTATTAACCCAAATAAGGATGAGAACAACCGTTCACCCTAGAATTATTGTTATATTTGGCTCACTATCAATTTTTTGGAGGATATGCTACGGAATTTGATGTTTTTTCTGAAAGGAGGTGCGAGGATAACTTCCCCATAGTAAAGATTACATACAAAAAAAAAACAAAAAATCTAGAATTTAAATGGAACCATTTGAGGACCTATATGGGAGGCCATGTAGGTCATGTGTGTTCTAGATAAGGATCATGGATATTTCACTTCTGCAACAAAAGCTGTGACTGGTGATAACAGAGATGGTCTAGGTCATCCGTGAGAAGATGTGGACGACTCATAGAAGGCATAATTATTACACAAATCATTTTCATAGGCACCTGGTGTTCAATAAGGGAGACCATTTTTCCCTGAGCGTCTCCCCTGATTATGAGTAAAGAGGTTTGAAATGGGAGGAAACCAATCATTGATATTCATCAGGCTGCTCAAGATCATGAATAAGGTAGGATTGGTTTCATATTGCCTCACCCTACCCCCACCGCAAAATTGTGTGATGTATTCCATTGGATATAGGTAAGGTGATATATATATAACCCAATGAAATTCCTAGACTAGAGAGATTTTGACATCGAGGATGGAGCAACAATTTTGGAGCACCAGGTGGTGATAGAGGATCAACTATAGAACACCCTTCTTAGAAGAAACATCCCCTTGTTTCTTGGGTTTTTTATTCAGAATGCGTATGGAAGCTCCAAGTAGCAACAAAGATAGATGCATTATTATTATTTCAAGTTGTATCTTTTGTTTTTATTTTTTTGGATGAAAATCATTATGAAGGAAATGATTTATAGAACATTTTTCTATTATGATATTTTAATTTATTTAAAAATTCATTTCCAGAGTTAGGTTCTAAAAAATTGTGTTCCTCTGAGGCTTAAAGTCCCATGAATTAATTTTATAAAAATATTAAATATATGTTATATTTCACCCTCATAGTCTCATAAATAAAATTGGATTACTACTAAAAGAAAGATCATATAAAAAATTGATATTATTGTTGAGTCCATAATTTGATCTTAACCCTTTATATGACAAACAATAGATCAACACGTGGAATTCAGATATCATTTCCATATGCAATGAATTTAGTAGGACAATTAATTAATTATTTTAACCTAATAGAAATGAATTTTAATTCATAACTATGGACAATCATTTCGGTCTAGTCTAATAAACCATCATATGTTTCTAGATCTTCTCCTTCCATTTTCTATTGATGGATCATATCAAGAGATGATGAATCTATGGATCAGATCAGATCAGAGTACAGTAAATGATATGAGTTACTTCAATCATTGGAGAGCACATTCATCAATGAAAAAAAATAAAATCTCTAGGTTATAATTGTAAAACTATGGATTATTCCATTTTTTATTAAGT
Organism: Viscum album; assembly: GCA_963277665.1. NCBI lineage: Eukaryota > Viridiplantae > Streptophyta > Magnoliopsida > Santalales > Viscaceae > Viscum > Viscum album. The sequence continues at coordinate 151,154,376 of OY728143.1, forward strand.
ATATTGAGGAGAATCATCCCTTTTATGATCTACCTCAAATAATATAACATTTTATACACCTGTATACTAGTCTAATTGAACATTCTTTTGTTTCCTAACCCAAGATAACCCCATACTTAACATTTTTCCATGAACTCTAGGAAACGATGGAAAAAAATTACCTTTTGTGCCCTTACCCCCCCCCCCCACCATTGCTTCATGTTATTCATTGATTGGACCTTTCATTCCTGGTTTGACATTTATGGGTGGTATTGATCCTGATTAGACCCTAATAATTTTAGCAAATGCACTTGTGATGGATATATCATTGAATCCCGGATAAATCTAGGTTTCATCTAGGTTTTATATGATTGATTATTTTATTCAAATTTTAATTATTTTTTGTGGGTGGTGAAGTCATTAGGGACTTGTGATGAAACTTCTAAGACCAACATGTATAATTTTCTAGACAATAATGGATGAAAATGATGAACCATGTCTAGACCCACCATTTTTTGAAGAAAAATATCTGTAATAGTGGGAGGAAGACCATATCAATAACATGTGTAGTGGATATGATATTATAAAAAACCATTTATAGAAAATATGCACTATAGTTTTAAGAACACACTACGTGGAAGGCTGTTGCTTCAACCACTTGGGTTTCAGTGATTTATAATTATCTCATTCCATTTAGAACCCCAATACACTATGTGATATCATTATATAATATTTTACATGTAATACGGGAGTTCAATGTCATTGGCGTGACACAAAATTCCATGTAGAAAATTATATTGATAGGGGGTAAAATACACTATCACATGAAAAATCACACAGACACTGAGTAAAGTACACAAACCCACGCAAGAACATGGTTGGGACCCCATGTAGAAGGGGAACACCTTGTACATCCCATACAAACCAAGTATCCCAAAATTATTAGTGAGCCATGTACCTCCAGGGACACTACTAGGTGATTGAGTAGACCACAAAATGTGTGGGTCCCTGCACACACCATGTACACCATGGATCCTTTTGGGGAAACATCAATATAATTTATGTCCTTCATTAGGACTCGGATTTTGTGTCATGGGTAGAAAATCCTGATCATTTTCCAACATAGAACATTATGGTGAACAGATTTGTGGGTTTTTGAATTCTATTCAAGATTTTATATGCATGTATCTTGTTTAGGTGATGCTCGATAATGGATTTTATTGCCCAGGCTCACCAGAGGAATTCCATGTGGAACACTCCAGCCATGCTCGGATTCATCCCTCAAGGAAAAGAGTGGAATTCTTTTAATGTTATATTAATGTGTTCTATATAGACTTCTATATTGGAAGTCTCCATGTTGTCGAGATATGGGTCTACTAACATTATTGTGGAACCCTCCTGTAGGTACACGACATGGGTCCTCTATCAATAACTTCAGTGGAACCCTCTAGCCAGACTGAGTATGGGTACTCTACCATCAATGTGGAACCCTCATGTTCAGTTTGAAATGGTCCCTCCATTGATTATCACATTGAATCCCTCTTAGGGGTACTGAATTGTTCCTCTATCGACTAAAATTCTATATGGTTTGTTTAATTTATAACTATTAAATATATTTTTTAGACACATATTTATTGAGATGTTTGGGTGTCTGCATATAGGTACATTTGGAAATGGAATAGATTCATGAGTGGGGTGTGATTAAAACTCACTAGGCCAGCACTAATTGAGTACCTAATAAAAGAAGTCTATACATGAGAGAATACCATAGAGTTATCAATAAATAGTTACCATTCAGTAGATATCAATTTATAAGTTAATATAATATATAAAAATGAACCAAAAAAATTATGATTTTCATCTTCTATGGAGACACCTACCATTGGATTATACAATCATAATCCACTATTAATGTATATCTAAATAAGTTTTTGTATTTCCCATCCCCTTCTTGTTACAACGTACATAACCAAGGATACCACATCCCTGAAAACATAAAGTCATATACATGGGCTCCACTAGGAATTCATCTTATACTAATTCAATTCATAGTCTGAAAATGTCACCCTTTAAAATACTCTTAGTTATATCTAGGAAAAATAATGCAAATCTCAATATGGAACTCTCTAAACTAACTCTAAGGAACTATTATTCCAACATGTTGATAGTATCTAGAATGACTATCATTGGGATTCACACAAATGTCATTTTGTATCCTATAATTGAGAAGAATATTAAAAGATCATCCCACAACATTCACAAGGGTACCATGAGGAAATCCACAACATTAACCTATGGAATTAAAAACATAATAATTCAAACTAACAATGGGGGATATTTCCTAAGGATGTTTTAGTACAAAATAGATGTAGAATATATTATAGCATATAAAATTCTATATCTTTGGATATCATTGTATCAAATGAGGAATCCATTAAATGTATCCAAGTGATTCAACTAATCAAATCTATGAACACTGATCATATTCCACAAATTTCATGTAGATAACTAAATCAAAAGACTTTAACCTTTACAATTCAACTCGTAATAAAAACATATTCAACACATCAAATTTAATAATGTACTGATCAAATAAATGTACACATGTCATTAAGACATCCCATTAGATCCTTATCACCATATAACATCGTGATTATATAGGAAATTAGTAACAATCTATAAGAGAAAGAACCATTATGGTTTTTTACTAGTTCACAATTTAACGAACCCCAATAATTAACATATTAGTATAATTAAAAAATTAATAACAACCATTTTTAGATTCTATTCCCTTTTCTTAAGAACAATTTACAACATTATCCCAAAATTGTGTCATTTAAAGTCTCCCATGTCATTCCAAAAAAAATAAATCATAGATACATTATTTTTTAAGCAACCCTTACCCAAAAATTAAACTCAAACATGGTAGAAACCCCACTATAGATCAAATATAACCCAAATCAGTGAATTTAGAGGATAAACCAATTACTAAATTACTAGGGGTTTAAAATTCCATTTTAATACCATAAATTTCATTTTTAATATGTCATATATAATTTTGAATTTTGAAACCAACAACACACTAAGAATATTCCAGGAAATATCCCAACTAGGGAAATCCTACATAGATATAACATTTTTTTAATTGTGTGTGGAATCTTAAAGAAGGGAAATAACTACATGAATCAAAAATAAAATCAATTAATTTAACCAGAGTCATGGAAGTGCCTGGAAGATTGCTTGTATATCAATAACACCAATAAAAAAAAATATAGTCGATGTGTTATGATTTGGGACCACCTACCTTATACCCAGTAAGAGATAATTTCCAGTATATTCTACTAGTTTGGCATGAAATGGATGAAAAATAAAAAGAATACAGGTCCTCATAAAATAGGGAATATTAGATAAAACATGTATTACAAAACATGGAACCAAAATAAAAACGAAATATAGGAATGATGAGTCGTTAGAGTACCTCTATATTTATATCACAACCACAAAAAAACATGATTCAGGAAATATATAATATAGGACCATACATGGATGAGGGGAGGAGTTTCATACACTTTAAGATTACCTACTATGGATTTTGGTGTCCAAAATATCACATAATTGGAGGATGGGGTTACCAAGTATAAAAAAGGACATCCACTCATTAAAAGTATCATATATGGGAACACTAGATTTCTTTTTTCCCCACTGAGTTTATGGTTTTCCCAGAAGCACATAATAGGATCTCGGTCAGAACATCAGTAATCTAGTGGAATTTTAATAGCCTTACAAAATCCATGTCTCCTCCATAACCCACTAAACACCTCTAGAAACATCTTATACCACCATTCAATTTTCAATAAATAATCTTTTTAATGGTGTTTATCAATAAAAATTATGTTTTGAGCACTGATAGAAAATAACATGCCACTTAATTGAATGGGAATAAATTTCATCAAGACTCACATCACATCCCTACACAGAGTTTGGTGAACATGTATTTGACAAGTATAGTTGAATTACGTAAATTAAGTTCCTCAAAATTATATTATTTTTTTAATTCATAATTCTTATTCCAATTGATTTGTTATTTTTATTCATACCATGAATAATATATACTGTGGAAGAAGGATATATAGTCATAAGAATATAATCATGAAACATGGGAACCTAAAATTTATATTATGAATAACATATGAATGTTTTATGATAAAAAAATTAGATATAGTAATCAAATGTGAAACATAACAGCTAAGATATTCATATTATAATACATAGAAAAACACTTTTGATCCATAACATAATTGACTAGGCTAACCAAAAACATCCTGTAATATAGTGGATAGAGTTAACAACCCTTTTCCCATAAAATTGTGGACAATGATAACCATCCATGTCACAAAATATGTTATTATCTTGAGAATAAAACACCAATTGAATTATAGTGGTATATAATGTTTGGTTCACCCATGATCGTAATGACATATCAATATGTATATATTTTTAGATGTGTATAAAAACAACAACATTTCATTTAAAATCACAACATAATTTAAATGTGTAAAAATTAGGTATATAAGTTTATGAATTTTTTATCTAAGTGAATATGAATTTTTCAAGATAATAAAGTTAAATGTATTAACATTGTATAGGTTAAAAGTAATAAAATCATGTCAATAATTCCACCAAACATCCCAATATGTGGTTAGCAAGATAAATACACTTAAAAGTATTAAGTATGTCGTATATGAAAATTAAATTCATTTGAAGAAAATTTATCATTAAAAATATTTAATGATATTCTATGTGTAACACACCAAGCTTCCACGGTACGATTCTCTTTGAATAATACAGTAGCGTGTGTTGAACACAACTTCGAGTTCTAACACACACCACGACAAATCAAAGTATCTGTTATGAATAGTAATACCACTTTTTGAAATTTTATAAATTTTATCTCTCAGAATGGACTTCATTTTTGGATTCCGAATATCGAAATTAGCCAAGGGTGAAATTTTGGTACTTTTTGCATAACTTTCATATTTTGATGAATAGTGAAAATTACTAAATTTTAATTAAAAACAACATTTTTAATTGAAATAATTAATAGTGATAAATAACGAATTTGAGTGGTTTTAAATTATACTTAGAATATATTTTTACTATTTAATCCAATGTTGGTCATTGGATGTAACGCCCCGACCCCAGCTACCCAGAGTCGGTGCATTACTTCGTAACATTGGCATGATCACAAAAGATCAAGTCTCGAAAGACCGATTAGTTTAGTAGCCTTGGAAACACTAGATACATTCATAAGTCTTACATTACATCATAAAGTGAAAAACTAATAACAAAGTCTTCATAGTCCACACTCATATCCTCTTCTGACTATCCCTGCAGGTCATTCCTAAAATACTTCTTTCACATCCTGGAAAATATTAAAACATTGAAAGGGGTGAGCTCAGAGGCTCAGTAAGGATAACAATATTGCGGAAGCTTTCATAAATAAACATTAACATTTAAGGCGATGTATAACTAAAAAAAAGCCTTTTAAACTTGAACTTCAACATAATATGGCAAAAGTAAAATGAGATAATGCCATTCACTTCTTCACATGTATATTCTGCTGGTCGAATAATCACATGCAATATCAATAACCACTTTCATAATGATGGAATGCATAATGCCAGACTATCATAACCACGTAGCCAAGGCCTCGTGCCAAGACCACAAATAAGATTTTGTCAAGGCCTCGTGCCAAGACACTAGTTTGTCTCATGAGACCTGCCGATGCATCGAGGAACTATAGCGGGCTCCACCCGTCACTTATTAAGTCCAATGCATTCCTCATATGAATAGGTTTAAACATATCATAAACCATAACATAATCGTATCAAATAAAACATTCATAAAGGAAACATAAAATTTCCACATTTCAATCACAAGATATCAATACAACACATTGATATAATAAAAATGCTTTCAAAACCATTTTCAATACCAAAATAAAAGAAAGTTAAAACTTTGTATTTATTTTTCATTAAAAAAATGATGGCTTGTAGAGGAATCCGAAACTCAAATAATGGTCACGATGGCGGAGAAGTCATTGTTTCCGCATAAGTACAGAAAGAAAAACAATCCCTTTTTGTCGTTTAGTAAAACGCTTCGTATAAAAAAGATTCCTTTTGAATAAACGTAAAAGTCAAAGGGGTTTATACACCGTATAAAAGAAAGTTGTGTATAAAACCAAATATGCCTCAATGAAAAGGGATTGAGAAGAAGTCCTTAAATAGATCATTTTTAAAATAAAATAGATCTATTATGTGTATTCACTATAGGTACACATAAAGAAAGTAAAAATACAAAATAGGAAATAATAATATCATGACATAATTTGAAAGTAGGAGATTAACCCAAAGAATGGAAGTTGGGTTAAGAAGTTCCCTTACCTCATGTCCGACTTGACTCAACCATTCTTTAACCTCCTGAATAATAAACTAGAGTTAATATCTACCTTATTAAGAACCATTTTCATTTTCATTATCCTATTTATATCACTTATTACAATGTTATGAATGTTATGTAATTATTTAAGTTAATAACGGTCGTTTTGTCGATCTTTGGTACTTGTGTCAACAATAACCTTCTTATAATTACAAGTTGTTCATGTGGTAAAATATCCATTATATCCAGAATTATATTCATGATGTAGATATCATATATATCATATATATCCAGTATATACATTCATTCATAATATTACGTAACATTTAGAGGTAAGAAATGAAATGCACCGTTTATGGAGACGGTAAGCCGTACGTACGCATGAACGCTACTTTCATTTCTATTTCGTATTTAATGTAACGAAATCATAATGATATAAAGGTATAATATAGTTCCAGTATAATATCAAATATAATATCATTTACTCTATCCTTTATACATCCCACATATGGCATTAACGATTCACATCACTTTGAGGGGGAGGTAGTCCGCACTTCCTAAAATGAAATTATCGCGTTTTACCCATAAGGGAAATCATAAAGTATGCCATAAATGAGAAATACAGAAGCATAAGTAAAACATAAAAATATTATATATTATATATAAAAATAGTGACATCTTAATGGCCACCTTTGATGGTGTTATATGAGTGTTGAACAATCATCGTTTCGTGAGGCAGAAATTCGCCATCCACAGAAACCGTATGTTCTTTAACCATTAGATGTATGTGTGTGTAAGTGTAGCTAGAATCCAACTTATAACAACATACTAGTATATTGAGGATACTGGTTTTGTTACAAAAGAAATGAATAAAAAGAGTTTAGGGGGTTTGAGAAGAAAAATAAAACAAAACAACATTAGAGAAGACATTACCTCAAAATCAGGTAACTCTTTTTGATTTGAGCCAAAGGCTTCCTTGGGAAAAGTTCTGCCCAAAGTGAGGCTTCTAGGAGTAATAGGGGGAAGTTGGGAGAGTATTCGGTCAGAGGTTGGCTGAGCCAAATGGCTTGAAAGTGTAAATGAGGTGGGAGAGGTGGGGGCCTTTTATAAGTGGAGAGGAGGGGCACTCTTGGAAAGTAAAGAAAAGTCACTTTATTATAAAATGAGTTTCGGATTTTAGAGGTCCCAAACTTATATAATTCTAGGATAAGATGTTAAGGGTTCGATATATTCTCATCCAATAGGCTTTTGACAAGTGTAAGCCTTGGATTTTGCATTATCTTCTCATTTTATTTAAATCGTTAAATAATGAGGTCATCGCCGCATCATAATGATGTCATAAATAATTTAATTTATTTAATGTCTATAAATTATAAATAAACTAATATGATTTAGGAAATCTTTTTAGCTTTCTAATTAATATTTATAGTAAAAATTTGGACTTGTTTAACCCCACTTAAAAACTGTTTTAGTAAAACAACTCATGTTTGTGTCAATTTAATTTTAACATTAAATAAATATATATTAATGTCATTTTCCAACTAAAGTGGCTCCATGGGGTCCCCAAGTTGACCCATGGGTTGTCTTGGTCGGACATGACTCATCCAATAAGATTAGGACAAGTGTCATTCTCATCTCATATTATTAAAGCATTATTTGTACCTTAAACTACACTAATTACCTCTAATCGCGATTAAGAACTTAAAAGTTACTATTCACCAAAAATTTATTTTAATCTCATTGAACCACATTTTACATCTTAATGACAACCATGTATGTCGGATTTTTGAAAATCAAATCACAGAAGTGGTAATATTTCATTTAAACGAAAAATCAGTTATTTAACTACCACTTAGTGGTTTCACTATTCATCAAAAATTGAAGTTTTTCAGAACAAAGCCAAAATTTCACCCTAAGCTATAATTGATATTCCGAATTCAAAAATGATTTCTATTTTACAAAATTACAAACATATAAGTTGCATTGATTAATTTTATAATTAATTCCCTCTGTTACAAAAAATGGCGTGTTTTTAAGAAACAATTTATATCAAAAGATTGGCAATTGTTTATGTCTGATTTCAATGTTAAATTAATTATAATGACCACCATTGGATAAAATGGTAAAAATATATTCTAATTATACTTTAAAACCATTAATAGTATAATTTTTCACTATAAATTATTTTTATTTAAAAAGTTGTTTTTAAGTATTTTTCACTATTCATAAAAATTAGAAGTTCTCAGAAAAATACCAAAAATTCAACATAGGCTAATTTCAATATTCCGAATCCAAAAATGAAGTCCATTTTGATAAATAAAATTTATAAAATTTCAAAAAGTAGGTATTACTATTCACAATGGCTAGTTTAATTCGTTGTGGTGTGTGTTAGAGCTCGAGGTTGCGTACAACACACGCTATTCCATTATTCGAAGTGAAACGTACCGTGGAAGATTGGGGTGTTACATTCTCCCCTCCTTCAATAAATTTCGTCCTCGCAATTTGAAATTTTTCTTTGAAAATAAAAGGTTGAAAAGAGAAAATACCTTTGAGGAAAACCCACATCGGAAATAAGGTTAATAAATATATAACATTAAAAGAAAGAAAGATAAGTACAAAGGTCACCCGATATAGCCCATTCTAGGATTATATGAAAATATGGATATGGAGGAGAAAAAAACCATCAAGGTCTGATGGAGAGTTATAGAAAACAGGATTAGGAGAAAGTTTAGCTACAAGAAAATCACAAACTTGTGACTGGTTAAACGGTCATTGAATCCCTAGTTGGAAAAGTTAACCGACAACATTTTTGTTTTAAGTTACATTTTATAATGTTGAGGAATTTATTTAGGAGATTTAATAAGAACGTAAGGGAATATACATACTTGTTATGTATACTTTCATTCGTTAATAAATTTTTACCACACACCCATCTTTTACTCCAAATGGTAACAGAACTCAAAAATATTCTTTTTATCCTAATTGTATAAGGTTCCAAATATTAACACATGCCATTTAGATTAGTAAAACTATTTTGTAATAACCAGGGACTTCCTGTAGGCTAGTGGTAGGAAATAAAGGCTTGTCGCACTATGGTTGTGGGTTCGATTCCTGCAGCTTTGTCCGACGCGACGGGTTATTCCCCACCCTGCAGGTTGTCCTTTTCCTAAAACTATAGTATTATAATATTCCAAAAATAATCTTCAGAAATTCTTTAACCTTAAACAATACTATCCAAAGATCAACTTAATCCACTCCAACCTTTATAGTTATCCAAAATACCTCTATCCAGACTTTCTCTAAAAGGTCTCTTAATTCCAAAATCAATTGTAACATCAGATTCCCCAAACAAAGAAAAGTTTCTCTTATTGTCACATACTAAAAATATGATTACCTTAATCATATTAAAACCTTACTGAAATCAAAAAGTACTGCAGTACAATCCATATATATATATATCACATTATTCTTATAACCAGAATATAATCCTTGAGTCCAAAAGCACCAATACATTAATTATTCCGCTTCAACTGTAGTCACAGCATAAGATTGGCCTTGATCCCTTGGCCTTTTCTGAGGTAAGTTTCCTTGACGCTTAGGACATTCATTTGCATAATGCCCCATTTCCCTACAATTGTAGAATTCAACTTTGACAGCCTCTTTCTTTCCCTTGCAATCACGAGCCTGGTGACCCTTTTCTCCACATTTATAACAAACTCCCATTCCTTTTAGGAAGGTACTAGGGTGATTCTTCCCACAATTATCACATAATGGAAATTCCTTCTTTCCCTTTTTCCCTTTATCTGTCTCTTGTTCCACCGTTCTCTTCTTCTCTTGCTTTACTTTGTTGTCATAAGACTTAGAGAATTCCTTTTCTGTCTTGATAGCACACGAGACAATATCCTCGTATGATGAGAAGGATTATGACACTAAAGCTCGACGGAGAAATGGTTTTAACCCATCAAAGAAACGATCAATCTTACTCCTTGGGTTACGTATATAATCGGAAGCATGCCTCGCTAACCTTGTAAAGTTAGCCTCATACTTTGCGACATTCTCATCCTCCTTCTGCCTCAGACTCAGAAATCGCCTTTCCATATCTGCTCGATGGTCACGAGGAAAGTATTTTTCTAAGAAAATCACTTTGAACTCCCTCCATTCCATATTCGATACGTCATCATCTTCCTTTGTTTTTTGAATCAGCAACCACCACTGATCGGCATCTCCAGTGAGTCGGTAAACTGCCATGACAACCTTCTCCCTTTCACTACTCCCCAAGGCATGGAATATTTTCTCTAAGGAATTTATCCATTGCTCAGCTACTATAGGATTTGTACTCCCATTGAAGGTTGGTGGTTGTTGCCTCATGAAGCGGTCTAATATTGATCCTCCACGTTGTGGATCAGGGTGCTCCATACGAGTAAGGTTATTATTCATAACCTGAGTGAGTTGTCCCAGTATGGTAATAAGTTGATCAGCACCAGTTGTATCTCCAGATCCACAATAATTATCTTGAGCAGGAGGGCAATCCCTACACGGAGTTCGTGCATTGATACGGTTTCCATTCCTTCCACTAGGCGCCATTTCTAAATAATGGCATAAACTAGATTAGTTTATTAATCAAAATACATAATTCCATACTTGTAAAATACTTAACATAAATTGAACTATTTATGGATATAATCCATAATCATAAAAAGGTTTTATTTGAGGAAGTATATACTCATAACTGTTCATAGTGGTTTGTAAAGAAAATGGGAATTATCCAAAGCATATCCCCCGGGAGTGTCGTAACCAAGAGTGCAGCAAGGCCCGTTGTCGTGCACCAGTTCCCGTTCGAGTCTAGCTCAAAGCGGTGTTTTCGGGTTTTACCCCTAGGTACATCTGTGCCAGAGCCGCCTCTATCTGCTCGTATCCAGACAGGGATGTATTGCTCGGAAAACTCACAAAATCTCTACAATAACAAAATTCTAGGAAGTTCTTCTATACTAATCCTCAAAGTCTATCTTCGGGATATGTGCTCTATTCAGAGTTTATCTAAATCTAGCTTCCAAGGTTAGTACTAAACTGCCTCTGATACCAACTGTAACGCCCCGACCCCAGCTACCGAGAGTCGGTGCATTACTTCGTAACATTGGCATGATCAAAAAAGATCAAGTCTCGAAAGACCGATTAGTTTAGTAGCCTTGGAAACACTAGATACATTCATAAGTCTTACATTACATCATAAAGTGAAAAACTAATAACAAAGTCTTCATAGTCCACACTCATATCCTCTTATGACTATCCCTGCAGGTCATTCCTAAAATACTTCTTTCACATCCTGGAAAATATTAAAACATTGAAAGGGGTGAGCTCAGATGCTCAGTAAGGATAACAATATTGCGGAAGCTTTCATAAATAAACATTAACATTTAAGGCGATGTATAACTAAAAAAAATCCTTTTAAACTTGAACTTCAACATAATATGGCAAAAGTAAAATGAGATAATTCCATTCACTTCTTCACATGTAAATTCTACTGGTCGAATAATCACATGCAATATCAATAACCACTTTCATAATGGTGGAATAAATAATGCCAGACTATCATAACCACGTAGCCAAGGCCTCGTGCCAAGACCACAAATAAGATTTTGTCAAGGCCTCGTTCCAAGACACTAGTTTGTCTCATGAGACCTGCCGATGCATCGAGGAGCTATACCGGGCTTCACCCGTCACTTATTAAGTCCAATGCATTCCTCATATGAATAGGTTTAAACATATCATAAAACATAACATAATAGTATCACATAAAACATGCATAAAGGAAACATAACATTTCCACATTTCAATCACAAGATATCAATACAACACATTGATATAATTAAAATGCTTTCAAAACCATTTTCAATACCAAAATAAAAGAAAGTTAAAACTTTGTATTTATTTTTCATTAAAAAAATGATGGCTTGTAGAGGAAGCCGAAACTCAAATAATGGCCAAGGCGGCGGAGAAGTCATTGTTGCCGCATAAGTACAGAAATAAAAACATTCCCTTTTTGTTGTTTAGTAAAACACTTCGTATAAAAAAGATTCTTTTTGAATAAACGTAAAAGTCAAAGGGGTTTATACACCGTATAAAAGAAAGTTGTGTATAAAACCAAATATGCCTCAATGAAAGGGGATTGAGACGAAGTCCTTAAATAGATCATTTTTAAAATAAAATAGATCTATTATGTGTATTCACTATAGGTACACATAAAGAAAGTAAAAATACAAAATAGGACATAATAATATCATGACATAATTTGAAAGTAGGAGATTAACCCAAAGAATTGAAGTTGGGTTAAGAAGTTCCCTTACCTCATGTCCGACTTGACTCAACCATTATTTAACCTCCTGAATAATAAACTAGAGTTAATATCTACCTTATTAAGAACCATTTTCATTTTCATTATCCTTTTTATATCACTTATTACAATGTTATGAACGTTATGTAATTATTTAAGTTAATAACGGTCGTTTTGTCGATCTTTGGTACTTGTGTCAACAATAACTTTCTTATAATTACAAGTTGTTCATGTGGTGAAATATCCATTATATCCATAATTATATTCATGATGTAGATATCATATATATCATATATATCCAGTATATACATTCATTCATAATATTACGTAACATTTAGAGGTAAGAAATGAAATGCACCGTTTATGGAGACGGTAAGCCGTACGTACGCATGAACGCTACTTTCATTTCTATTTAATATTTAATGTAACAAAATCATAATGATATAAAGGTATAATATAGTTCCAGTATAATATCATATATAATATCATTTACTCCATCCTTTATAAATCCCACATATGGCATTAACGATTCACATCACTTTGAGGGGGCGGTAGTCCGCACTTCCTAAAATGAAATTATCGCGTTTTACCCATAATGGAAATCATAAAGTATGCCATAAATGAGAAATACAGAAGCATAAGTAGAACATAAACATATTATATATTATATATAAAAATAGTGACATCTTAATGGCCACCTTTGAAGGTGTTATATGAGTGTTGAACAATCATCGTTTCGTGAGGCAGAAATTTGCCATCCACAGAAACCGTATGTTCTTTAACCATTAGATGTATGTGTGTGTAAGTGTAGCTCGAATCCTTCTTATAACAACATACTAGTATACTGAGGATACTGTTGTTGTTACAAAAGAAATGAATAAAAAGAGTTTAGGGGGTTTGAGAAGAAAAATAAAACAAAACAACATTAGAGAAGACATTACCTCAAAATCGGGTAACTCTTTTTGATTTGATCCAAAGGCTTCCTTGGGAAGAGTTCTGCCCAAATTGAGGATTCTCGGAGTAAGAGGGAGAAGTTGGGAGAGTATTTGGGTAGAGGTTGGCCGAGCCAAATGGCTTGAAAGTGTAAATGAGGTGGGAGAGGTGGGGGCCTTTTATAAGTGGAGAGGAGGGAAACTCTTGGAAAGTAAAGAAAAGTAACTTTATTATAAAATGAGTTTCGGATTTTAGAGGTCCCAAACATATATAATTCTAGGATAAGATGATAAGGGTTCGAAATCTACTCATCCAATAGGATTTGGACAAGTGTAAGCCTTGGATTTTGCATTATCTTCTCATTTTATTTAAATCGTTAAATAATGAGGTCATCGCCGCATCATAATGATGTCACAAATAATTTAATTTATTTAATTTCTATAAATTATAAAAAAAATACTATGATGTAGGAAATATTTTTAGCTTTCTAATGAATATTTATAGTCAAAATGTTTACTTGTTTAACCCCACTTAAAAACTGTTTTAGTAAAACAACTCATGTTTGTGTCAATTTAATTTTAACATTAAATAAATATATATTAATGTCATTTTCCAACTAAAGTGGCTCCATGGGGTCCCCAAGTTGACCCATGGGTTGTCTTGGTCGTCCATGACTCATCCAATAAGATTAGGACAAGTGTCATGCTCATCTCATATTATTAAAACATTATTTGTACCTTAAATTACACTAATTACCTCTAATCGCGATTAAGAACTTAAAAGTTACTATTCACCAAAAATTTATTTTAATCTCATTGAACCACATTTTACATCTTAATTACAACCATTTATGTCGGATTTTTGAAAATAAAATCACCGAAGTGGTAATATTTCATTTAAACGGAAAATCAGTTATTTAACTACCACTTAGTGGTTTCACTATTCATCAAAAATTGAAGTTTTTCAGAACAAAGCCAAAATTTCACCCTAAGCTATAATTGATATTCCGAATTCAAAAATGATGTCTATTTTACAAAATTAAAAACATATAAGTTTCATTAATTAATTTTATAATTAATTCCCGTTGTTACAAAAAATGGCGTGTTTCTAAGAAACAATTTATATCAGAAGATTGGCAATTGTTTATGTCCGATTTCAATGTTAAATTAATTCTAATGACCACCATTGGATAAAATGGTAAAAATATATTCTAATTATACTTTAAAACCACTAAATAGTATAATTTTTGACTATAAATTATTTTGATTTATAAAGTTGTTTTTAAGTATTTTTCACTATTCATAAAAATTAGAAGTTCTCATAAAAATACCAAAAATTCAACATAGGCTAATTTCGATATTCCGAATCCAAAAATGAAGTCCATTTTGATAAATAAAATTTATAAAATTTCAAAAAGTAGGTATTACTATTCACAACGGCTAGTTTAATTCGTTGTGGTGTGTGTTAGAGCTCGAGGTTGCGTACAACATACGCTATTGCATTATTCGAAGTGAAACGTACCGTGGAAGATTGGGGTGTTACATTGGACATAATTTCACAATTTAACCGAACATAAACAAGCTTCAATCTTTTGATAGTTATTGTTTCTCAAAAATATGCATTTTGTTTTAACAACATGAATTAATTTTAAATTAATAAATGAAACTTCTATGTTTTGAATTTGGTAAAATAGACTTCATTATTGAATTATTAATATCAAAAATAGCTTAGGCTAAATTATTGGTATTTTTCTGAAAACATTCAATTTTTGAGGAATAGTGAAAAACACTGAGTTAATGTTTAAAACCAGATTTTTATTTAAATAATTATTTATATTTTTTAAATTTATTTTAGATCAAAATATATACATAATACCTATATAAATTTAATTTAATTCATTAGAGTCAGTTTATAATAATTTCATATATGTAAAAATTTTATTGAACTTTTTCACCGTATTTTACCCACCTCATTGGAGAATTTGTAAATTCACATAAAACTTAATTTTACCGCCTCTATGAGTAGAATTTTGAAAATATAAGAGACATGGTTAATATAAAAGATTAAAATTTTCTTCAATAAGGTAAAAATAATTTTTGTTGAATAGTAACTTTTTACTTTTATTTACCATGGTAAAAAGTAAATAGGGTAATTATGGGTAAAAATGATATTATTATTACCCTAACACATATCCTAATTCTATTGGATATGTTTAATTCAACCTAAAAAAACCTTAGGAATAAAATATGACCCTTTAGGTCCACTTGGATTAGATTAGGACAAATATTATTATTTAATTCAAAGAAGAGTTAAAAGAGTTAGAATCCATGTTTAATAACTAAAACATTTTTAATATAGGGTTATACATAGGATAAATTCAATTATAAATATTCATTAGAAAAATAAAAAGATTTACTACGTAATGGTATTTTAATTATAATTTTTAGACATTAAATAATTAAATTTATTTATGACACAATGATGATGCAGTAATTACCTTATTAATGAAAAAATCAAATAAATGGTAATATAAATAATAAAATAAATATAATTTCAAAGTTTTTATGACATAGACGAATTTTATAGGTGACCATGACTTGTTAGGACTGATTAAATGTATCTTTTTCTAAGTAATCAATTTGTGATGACTTTCACAAAAACAAAATACCAAATAGTGTCAAAATTGACATAAATTAATATTTAAAACAAATATTATATGATAAATTGATATTATATTCCTAAAAATATAAGGATCATCAAAGGAATTATATCATTATAGGTGAATAATTAATGGACCACTTGGGGGTCTCTTGGAAGTTTATAGTAAGTTTAATAACTATATGATATAAACATACAAAGTGACATGGTAAATGTCAATCTAATTAACTAAGAGTTAAAACTAAAAGATATGGTTAATATAATGACCCAAACCTGTCTAAAATATATTGTTTTAAAGGATTCCGACCCATCCCCACATTATACTTTTAATAATACACTTTTTAGCCATTATAAACCTAATATGAATTTATTATAAATTAATGCTTTAAGTTTTATCTAAAGAGCCCCTCCTCCCCCTTATAAAAGGACACCACTTCTATCCAATTATTCACACCTTCAATGCATTTTTTCTTGGCAAAACCCTACCCAAATATTCTCTCAACTTACCTCAATTAAACCTACAAGCCTTAGTTTTATCAGAAAGTCATCCTAATGATCTCTTTTGATCAAATCAATAGGAATAACCCGAAGAAGAGGTAATGTTTTCACCACACGTTTTCAAGTTCATTTCTTCTTCAACATCTTCTTTCATTGTTATTTACTTTATAAAATAATAAATCCAGTATCTTCTATATTCTGTGATGTTATTATAAATATGGTACAACCATATTGAGTATTCTATCCATCCTTTTAATTACATGTCACCATACGTGCGTACGTACGGCTTACCGTCTCCACGTCGTGGTGTAATTGTTATTCAAAAAATTATTATTTGGATGTGTATAATAATGATGTGTAATTCATGTAAATAATAAATATAACATGATAATTATTCTGTATATATCATATACCATCCAATTATATATTATTTTAATATCAAAAAAATGATATTGTTTCTCGTGTGTACGTACGGACTACCGTCTCCATGAACGCGATGGGATTCATTTCCCCATCATATCCATTAAATAATAATAATCATTTAATGATTAAAAGTAATGTTTAGGGACTTGATATCATTCTAGATATATATAAGATACAACCTATACATAACAAACACGGCTCATATAACAAAACATATAAAATAAAACGAGTAAGTTAACACCTGAAACAACGATAATACAAAGATATAATTAACAAAGCAATGTTAAAAGATCATATATAATATCATATTAATGTATATGATTATTTTATAACTTAATAACAATTATTTAACCATTATACAGGAGGTTAACCTACCCTCATCCAAGGAAAAGTACAAGGTAAGGGGTTTTCAACTCACTCCATATTCCCATGAGATTCATGCCATATTTCCACTATTACCTTTTGTGTGGTGTATGTACTGCTTATAATTGTATTCTTTGTGTTATTCACTTTAATTTATGGGTATTTACATAATAATTGTATGATACCTTTTTCATGGGTTCTATGTTTCATAAGTTACCAAATCGGTAAGGGTTAATTTCAAAATCTCTTTATTATCTGAGGTTGTTTTTACATAAGTATCTACTGGGACATATTTATTATCCATGCCCATGTTTTATGAAAAAAATTTCAAAGGGATTATTTTAAGGGACTTTTTTTTTACTAAAACATCATTTCAAATGTTTTAAATATTTATTCTTCTAAATATTCCTCATTATAGTCAATGTATTCAAAGTGGTTTTTAAGGATTTATTTATATGGAATTGAATGTTTTTAAAATGATAATTCCTTTCAAATGTTTCAAAGTGGTATAGGACACTTTGATTCAAAAATGTCTTTAAATGACTTCTTTTCTAAATTATGTGACTTTTAAATGTTTTCATGAAAAAGGTGTATTTCTCTCAAAGAGTTTTAAAATAATTTTCATCTATGTCAAGACCCTTTAATAGATTTTAAACTTATTTTGAAGTTGATTTATCATGATACAAATCTTCCATATTGTGTTCAAGGTTTTGTGATATGTTTTACTGTGGATGTGTTATTCTTATACCATTTATGTTTTATGGGTAGAGTACTGACATTTCGTATGTAACTCCCCGACCCCAGCTACCCAGAGTCGGTGCATTACTTCGTAACATTGGCATGATCACAAATGATCATGTCTCGAAAGACCGTTTAGTTTAGTAGGCTTGGAAACACTAGATACATTCATAAATGTTACATTACATCATAAAGTGAAAAACTAATAACAAAGTTTTCATAGTACACACTCATATCCTCTTCTGACTATCCCTGTAGGTCATTTATAAAATACTTCTTCACATCTTGGAAAATATTAAAACATTGAAAGGGGTGAGCTCAGATGCTCAGTAAGGATAACAATATTGCGGAAGCTTTCATAAATAAACATACACATTTAAGGCAATGTATAACTAAAACAAAAGCCTTTTAAACTTGAACATCAACATAATATGGAAAAAGTAAAATGAGATAATGCCATTTAATTCTTCACATGGATATTCTACTGGTCGAATAATCACATGAAATATCATTAACCACTTTCATAATGAGGGAATGTATAATGCCAGACATTCTGAAACATTTTGTCAAGGCCTCGACCAAGATGTCTAAAATGATTAAGGCCTCGGCCAAAACCATAAATCAAATTGGGAAAGGGCCTCGGCCAATTCCATGTCTAGTTGTCTCATGAGACCTACCGATTCATCAAGGAGATATAGCGGGCTCCACTCGTCACATATTAAGTCCAATACATTCCTCATATGAATAGGTTTAAACATATCATAAACCATAACATAATCGTATCACATAAAACATGTATAAAGGAAACATAACATTTCCAAATTTCAATCACATGATATCAGTACAACACATTGATATAATAAAAACGCTTTCAAAACCATTTTCAATACCAAAATAAAAGAAAGTTAAAACTTTGTATTTATTTTTCATTAAAAAAAGTGATGGCTTGTAGAGGAAGCCGAAACTCAAATAATGGACACAGCGGCGGAGAAGTCGTTGTCGCCACATATGTACGGAAAGAAAAACATTCCCTTTTTGTCTTTTAGTAAAACGCTTCGTATAAAAAAATATTCCTTTTGAAAAAACATAAAAGTCAAAGGGGTTTATACAACGTATAAAAGAAAGTTGTATATAAAACCAAATATGCCTCAATGAAAGGAGATTGAGACGAAGTCCATAAAAAGATCATTTTTTAAATAAAATAGATCTATTATGTGTATTCACAATAGGTACACATAAATAAAGTAAAAATAATAATATCATGACATAATCTGAAAGTAGGAGATTAACCCAAAGAATGGAATGTGGGTTAAGAAGTTCCCTTACCTCGTGTCTGACTTGACTCAACCGTTCTTTAACCTCCTGAATAATAAACTAGAGTTAATATATACCTTATTAAGAACCATTTTCAATTTCTTTATCCTTTTTATATCACTTATTACAATGATATGAACATTATGTAATTATTTAAGTTAATAATGGTCGTTTTGTCAATATTTGGTACTTGAGTCAACAATAAACTTCTTATAATTACAAGTTGTTTATGTGGCAGAATATCCATTATCTCCAAAATTATATTCATGATTTAGATGTAATATATATCATATATATCCAGTATATACATTCATTTATAATATTACGTAACATTTAGAGGTAAGAAATGAAATGCACCGTTCATGGAGACGGTAAGCCGTACGTACGCATGAACGCTACTTTCATTTCTATTTCGTATTTAATGGAATGAAATCATAATGATATAAATGTATAATATAATTGCAGTATAATATAGCATATAATACCATTTACTCCATCCTTTATATATCCCACATATGGCATTAACTATTCAAATCACTTTGAGGGGGCGGTAGTCCGCACTTCCTAAAATGAAATTATCGCGTTTACCCATAATGGAAATCATAAAGTATGCCATAAATGAGAAATACAGAAACATAAGTAAAAACTAAACATATTATATATCATATATAGATATAGTTACATCTTAATGACCACCTTTGAAGGTGTTATATGAGTGTTGAACAATCATCGTTTCGTGAGGCAGAAATTCGCCATCCACAGAAACCGTATGTTCTTTAACCATTAGATGTAGGTGTGTATAAGTGTAGCTAGAATCCTTCTTATAAAAACATACTAGTATATTGAGGATACTGGTGTTGTTACAAAATAAATGAATAGAAAGAGTTTAAGGGGTTGGAGAAGCTAAATAAAACAAAACAACATTAGAGAAGACATTACCTAAAAATCGGGTAACTCTTTTTGATTTGATCCAAAGGATTCCTTGGGAAGAGTTCTGCCCAAAGTGAGGATTCTAGGAGTAAGAGGGGGAAGTTGGGAGAGTATTTGGGCAGAGGTTGGCCGAGCCAAATGGCTTGAATGTGTGAATGAGGTGGTAGAGGTGGGGGCCTTTTATAAGAGGAGAGGAGGGGCTCTTTTGAAAAGATTGAAATGTTACATTATTATTCAATGATTTTAGGATTATAAAGGCCCCAAACTTATATAATTCGTGTATAAGGTTATAAGGGTTCTAAATCTCCTCATCCAATAGGCTTTGGACAAGTTTAAGCCTTTGATTTTGCATTATCATCTCATTTTATATAAATCGTTAAATAATGAGGTCATCGCTGCATCATCATGATGTCATAAATAATTTAATTTATTTAATGTCTAAAAATTATAAAACAAATACTATGATGTAGGAAATCTTTTTATCTTTCCAATGACTATTTATCGTCAAAAATATGACTTTTATAACCCCATGTAAAAATTGTTTTAGTAAAACATTTCATGTTTGTGTCATTTTTTACTTTAACATTAAATAAAAGGTATTTCTTTCATTTTCCAACTAAAGTGGCTCCATGGGTCCCCAAGTTGACCCATGGATTGTATTGGTCGGCCATGACTCATCCAATAGGAGTAGGACAAGTGTCATGCTCATCTCATATCATTAAAACATTATTTTTACCTTAAACTACACTAATTACCTCTAATCGCGATTAAGAACTTAAAAGTTACTATTCACCAAAAAATTATTTTAATCTCATTGAACCACATTTTACTTCTTAATGACAACCATGTATGTCGGATTTTTGAAAATCAAATCACAGAAGTGGTAATATTTCATTTAAACGAAAAATCAGTTATTTAACTACCACTTAGTGGTTTCACTATTCATCAAAAATTGACGTTTTTCAGAACAATGCCAAAATTTCTCCCTAAGATATAATTGATATTCCCAATTCAAAAATGATTTCTATTTTACAAAATTACAAACATATAAGTTGCATTAATTAATTTATAATTAATTCCCGCTGTCACAACAATAGCGTGTTTTTAAGAAACAATTTATATCAAAAGATTGGCAATTGTTTATGTCCAATTTCAATGTTAAATTAATTATAATGACCACCATTGGATAAAATGGTAAAAATATATTCTAATTATACCTTAAAACCACTAAATATTATAATTTATCACTATAAATTATTTTGATTAAAAAAGATGTTTTTAAGTATTTTTCACTATTCATATGAAATGGAAGTTCTCAGAAAATTACAAAAAATTTAACTTAGGATAATTTCGATATTACGAATACAAAAATGAAGTCCATTTTGAAATATAACATTTCTATAATTTTAAAAAGTGGGTATTACTATTCATAATGGCTACTTTGATTAGTTGCGGTGTGTTAGAACTCGAAGTTGCGTACAATGCAAGCTATTGCATTATTGAATGAGAAGCGTATCATAGAAACTCAGGGTGTTACATCATATGCTAGTTTTAATACAAATGTTTATGTTATATTTTATCCTCTTCTTAAGATGAATGTGTTGGAATAGTATGTTCTGGGTTGGGGTCTGTTTACAGCAGACCCTCCGTGTTGGTTTCCGGTTGTTAGAGGCACTCCGGGTTTGTGTCCGGTTATTAGAGGCACTCCGGGTTGGTTCTGGTTATTAGAGGCACTCCAAGTTGGTGTTCGGTTATTAGAGTCACTCCAGGTTGGTTTACGGTTATTAGAGGCACTCCAGGTTGGGTTCCGATTACAGTTAGCCCCTAGGTCTTGGCATGAGACCTTGACAAAGAAATTAAAGTTCAACATTATGCATTCCCTCATTATGAAAGTGGTTAGTGGTATTGCAAGTGATTATTCGACTAGTAGAATGTCCATGTGAATAAGTAAATGGAATAATTTCATTTTTTTCTGCCATATTATGCTGAAGATCAAGTTTAAACGGATTTTGTTTTAGTTATACATTCCCTTAAATGTTTATGTTTATTTATGAACATTTTCGCTGTATTGTTATCCTTACTGACCATCTGAGCTCACCCCATTCTATGTTTTATTTTTTCCCAGGATTCCAAGAAGTGTATTGTGATTGATATGCATGGTTAAGACAAGGGGATAATGGCGTTCACAAAGGATTAGTTATGTTAATTTGTATGTTATGAAGTGTAATGTAACATTCATTTATGTAATATATTTTCCAAGACTGCTAAACCGATTGGTCATTCGGGACTTGATTCCTTATAATCGTGCCAATGTATTAAAATAATGCACCGAATCTAGGTAACTGGGGTCGGGGCATTACAGTTGGTATCAGAGGAAGTCTAACAATAACCTTGGAAGCTATATTTAGATAAAATCTGATTAGAGCGCATAGCCCTAAGATAGACTTTGGGATTAGTAGATAATAAATTCCTAGAATTTTGATATTGTAGAGATTTTGTGAGTTTTCCAAGAAATACATCCCTGTCTGGATACGAGCAGGTAGAGGCGGATCTGGCATAGATGTACCTAGCGGTAAAACCTGAAAACACCGCTTTGAGCTAGACTTGAATGGGAACTGGTGCACGACAATGGGCCTTGCTGCACTCTTGGTTACGACAATCTCAGGGGATATGCTTAGGATAATTCTCAATTTCATTACAAACCATTATGAAGGGTTTATTAGTATATACATACTCAAAGAAGACATTTTTATGATTATGGATTATATCCATAAACTGCTTAATTTATGTTAAGTGTTTTACAAGTTTGGGATTAGGTATTCTTATTCATAAACTAATCTAGTGTATTCCATTTTTTAGAAATGGAGCCCAGTAGAAGGAATGATAACTCCAACAATACGCATGATCCAAAGAGTAAGAAAGATCATATCTTTCATGGTCTTAATCCAGAATTTAGAAGTGAAATAGTCTCCCATGTGTTATCATCATATGAAGAAATAGTATCATGTGTTGATAATATAAGTAAATATTTCTCTGTGTCCTATGGCTTTGATGGGAAGCCAGAGAAAGAAAGGATGATAGATAGAAGGACAAATAAAGGGAATAAGGTAAAGAAGGATTTTTACCATATGTAATAACTGTAGAAAGAATCACCTTGGAAAATTCTTGTAGGGAATGTGAATATGTTATTAGTGTGGAGAAAAAGGACACCAAGTACGTGACTGTAAGGGTAAGAAAAAGATTTCAAATGTACAATGCTTCATATGTAAGGAGTTTGGACACTACGTGAACCAATGTCCTAATCATCAGACTATGCCAAAAATGATGCTATTGGATAATAAGTATGTTATGATACTACTACATATGAAGAGGAATGACTAGTGTTCTTATGTTGTTATTTTGGAATTATTTCATTGAAGTTTCATATCAATGATGTACAGGAAATAAATAAGGATTGTACTGCAGTACTATTTCATTGAGGATTTGAGATTTTATGGTACTAAGAAAAGCAACTCTACAGCGAGATAATTTTTTTGGAAATTACATGGTCGAAGGAAAGATAAACCTTAATATAGTCCTAATATTGAGGTACTGATTTTGGAATAAGATATGGTTGATTTGGGTAAATTATATTGGATATTCATGACTACCTTGAAACTGATTTATGATTTGTATATTCCATTATTGTTGGGTTTTATAAAATTTTTGGATGGATGAAGTATATCCAGTATTCTAAAAGGAATAAGGGAGCATGAATGTAATCAATAAGGTTTTATGGTATTTCAGGATGTTTCAATGTTTTAAAATAAAACATGATGAGGGTATTCACATGCTATTACAAGGTAAAAACGATCTACATTATGTTTGTATTTCATATAAATTTTGGACTGAGAGTTTACAGAAGTATTTTAGATAAGTCTAAAGGTTGTAAGGGATTAAGTTTGAAAGGTTATTTTTGGATTTTTATAAAAGGAAAACACGCAGACCATGTGGCAACCCATCGCGTCGGACAGAGCTGCGGGAATCGAACACACAACCATAGTACGATTGGGATTTATAGCCTACCACTGGAATATGTGAAGTCCCTGGATTGTGTAATGTAGTTTATTTTTCTAAGTGGTCTGATATATTAATTATAAATTCATTATATCTAGAACCCTCTAAAATTAGAATAAATAGAGTATTTTTGAGTTGTATTATGTTTTGGAGTGAAAGATGAGTTTGTGGTAGAAATTTATTAATGGATAAAACCCTAATTATAAAGTAAGTATATCGCCTTATTATTTTATCCAATCTGATAAATAAATTCTTCAACATTAACAAAAGGAACTTAGAACAAAAATGTTGTCTAGGAT
This sequence comes from Viscum album, assembly GCA_963277665.1. Classification (NCBI taxonomy): domain Eukaryota; kingdom Viridiplantae; phylum Streptophyta; class Magnoliopsida; order Santalales; family Viscaceae; genus Viscum; species Viscum album. The sequence goes on from OY728143.1 coordinate 151,179,336, forward strand.
GGTACCTTAGATCATCGCAAATTTATGGCTTTGGGATTGTTGGCCATTTCATAGCCATGTTCTCTACCACTCTCCATTAGATATTGATGGTTAGATTTCTCTTCCATATCCATATTTTCCTACATGGAAACCTAGTATGTGTTATTTTCATTAACCTTCATACTTACCACTCTTTATTTTAAATAGAGGCCTCATTAATCCATTTTTCGATGTGGGATTTCAACAAAGTTATTTTGAAATGTCAACCCCAAGTTTCCAATACCAAGCAAAAATTGTGAGGATGAAATTTATTGAAAGAGGGGAGAATGTAACACCCCAATCTTCCATGGTATGATTCTCTTTGAATAATACAGTAGCGTGTGTTGAATGCAACTTCAAGTTCTAACACACACCACGACCAATCAAAGTATATGTAATGAATAGTAATACCCAGTTTTTGAAATTTTATAAATTTTATCTCTCTAAATGGACTTCATTTTTGGATTCAGAATATCAAAATTAGCCAAGGGTGAAATTTTGGTAGTTTTCAGATAACTTTCATATTTTGATGAATAGTGAAAATTATTAAATTTTAATTAAAAACAACTTTTTTAATCGAAATAATTAATAATGTTAAATAATAAATTTTAATGGTTTTAAATTATATTTAGAATATATTTTTACTATTTAATCCAATGTTCATCATTGGACATAATTTCACATTTAAAGTGAATATAAACAAGTGTAAATCTTTTGATAGTTATTGTTTCTTCAAAACATGCATTTTGTTTTAACAGCGGAAATTAATTTTAAATTAATAAATAAAACTTATATGTTTTGAATTTTGTAAAATAGACTTTATTATTTAATTCGTAATATCAAAATTACCTTAGGGTAAATTTTTGGTATTTTTCTGAAAACATTCAATTTTTGATGAATAGTGAAAACACTAAGTTACTGTTTAAAACCAGATTTTTATTTAAATAATTATTTATATTATTTAAATTTATGTTATCTCAAAATAGATATATAATACCTATATAAATTCAATGTAATTCATTGGAGTCAGTTTATAATAATTTAAGATATAAAAATATTTTATTGAACTTTTTCACCGTCTTTTACCCACCTCCTAGGAGAATTTGTAAATTCACATAAAATTTAATTTTACCACTTCTATGAGTGGAATTTAGAAAATATGAGAGACACAGTTAATATCAAGGAGTAAAATGTGGTTCAATACGATAAAAATAATTTTTGGTTAATTGTAACTTTGTACTTTTATTTACCACTGAAAAAAGTAAATAGGGTAATTAAAGGTAAAAATTATATTATTATTACCCTAACACATGTCTTAATTCTATTGGATAAATTTAATTCGACCCAAAATAACCTTAGGAATAAAATATGACCCTTTAGGTCCACTTGGATTAGATTAGAACATTTATTATTATTTAATTCAAAGAAGAGTTAAAAATAATTAAAATCAAAGTTTAATAACTAAAACATTTTTAATATAGGGTTATACATTAGATAAATTAGATTATGAATATTCATTAGAAAGATAAAAATATTTCCTACATTTTGGTATTTTAATTATAATTTTTAGACATTAAATAACTAAATTTATTTATGACACAATGATGATGCAGTAATTACCTTATTAATGAAAGAATCAAATCAATGGTAATATAAATATTAAAATAAATATAATTTCAAAGTTTTTATGACATAAAAGAATTTTATAGGTGCCTATGACATGTTAGGGCTGATTCAATGTATCTTTTTCGAAGTAATCAAGTTGTGATGACTTTCACAAAAACAAAATACCAAATAGTGTCAAAATTGACATAAATTAATATTTAAAACTAATATTATATGATTAATTGATATTATATTCCTAAAAATATAAGGTTCTGCCAAAGGACATATATCATGATAGGTGAATCATTAATAGACCACTTTGGGGTTTCTTGTCAGTTTATAGTAAGATTATTAACTATATAATATAAAAATACAATGCGACATGGTAAATGTCAATCTAATTAACTAAGAGTTAAAACTAAAAGATAAGGTTAAAATAATGACCAAAACCTGTCTAAAATCTATTGGTTGAAAGGATTTCGACCCATCCCTACATTAGACTTTAAATAATCCACTTTGGATCCATTAGAAACTGAATATGAATTTATTATAAATTAATACTTTATGTTATTCCTAAAGATAATAAAAGGACAACACTTCCATCCAATTCTTCACACCTTCAAAGCCTTTTAGATCGGACAACCCCTACCCAAATATTCTCTTAAATTCCCTCACTTCAACCTAGATGCCTTAGTTTGATCATAAATCCATCCTAAGGATCCCTTTTGATCAAATCAAAAGGAAGAACCCGAAGAAGAGGTAATGTTTTCACCACCCCTTTTCAAGTTCATTTCTTCTTCACCTTCTTCTTTCTTTGTTATTTCCTTTATAAAATAATAAATACCATATCTTCTATATTATGTTATGTTATTATAAATATGGTATAACCATATTGATTATTCTATCCATCCTTTGAATGACATGTCACCATACGTGCGTACGTACGACTTACCGTCTCCACGTCGTGGTGTAATTGTTATTCAAAATATTATTATTTGGATGGGTATAATAATGATGTGTAATTCATGTAAATAATAAATATAACATGATAATGATTATGTATATATGATATACCATCCAATTATATTTTATTTTAATGTCAAAAGAATGATACTGTCGCTCGTGCGTACGTACGGACTACCGTCTCCACAAACGTGATAAGATTCATTTCCGCATCATATCCATCAAAGGATAATTGTTGTTTGATGATTAAAAGTAATTTTTAATGACTTGATATCATTATTGATATGTATAATATACAACCTATCCATAACAAACACGGATCAAGTTACAAAACATATAAAATAAAATGAGTAAGTTAACACCCAAAATGATGATAATACAAAGATATTATTAACAAAGCAGTGTTAAAAGATCATATATGATATCATATTAATGTATATGATTCTTGTATTACTTAATAACAATTATTTAACCATTATACAGGAGGTTAACCTACCCTCAACCAAGGAAAAGTACAAGGTAAGGGGTTTTCATCTCACTCCTCATTCTCGTGAGATTCATGCCATATTGCCACTATTACATTTTGTGTGGTGTATGTACTGCCCATAATTGTATTCATTGTGTAATACAATTTAATTTATGTGTATTTACATATTAATTGTATGATACCTATTCTATGGGTTTTATGTTTCATAAGTTACCAAATTGGTTAGGTTTAATTTCAAAATCTCTTTTTTATCCAAGGTTGTTTTTACGTAAGTATCTACTAGGACATATTTAATATCCATGTCCATGTTTTATGAAAGATTTTTCAAAGGGATTATTTTAAGGGAATTTTTTTTACTAAAACATAATTTCAAATGTTTTAAAAATTTATTCTTCTAAATCATCCTCATTAATGTCCATGTATTCAAAATAGGTTTTAAGGATTTATTTATATATAATTGAATGTTTTTAAAATGATAATTCCATTCAAAAGTTTCAAAGTGATATGGGACACATTGATTCAAAAATGTCTTTAAATGATTTATTTTCTAAATTGTGTGACTTTTAAATGTTTTCATGAAAAAGTTGTATTTCTCTCAAAGACTTTTACAGATCATTTTCATCCATGTCAAGATCCTTTAATATATTTTAAACTTGTTTTGAAGTTGATTTATCATGATACAAATATTCCATATTGTGTTGAAGGTTTTGTGACATGTTTTACTGTGTATGTGTTATTCTTATAAAATTCATGTTTTATGGGTAAAGTATTGACATTTTGTATGCTAGTTTTAATATGAATGTTTATGTTATATTTCATCCTCTTATTAAGATGAATGTGTTGGACTAGTATATGCTGGGTTGGTGTCCGGTTACAGCAGACCCTCCGGGTTGGTGTTCGGTTATTAGAGGCACTACGGGTTGGTGTCCTATTATTAGAGACACTCCGGGTTGGGGTTTGGTTATAGTTAGCCCCTATGTCTTGGCACGAGGCCTTGACAAAGAAATAAAATTTCATCATTATGCATTCCCTCATTATAAAAGTGGTTAGTGATATTGCATGTGATTATTAGACTAGTAGAATGTCCTTGTGAATATGTAAATGGCATTATTTCATTTTATTTCTGCCATGTTGTGATGAAGTTCAAGTTTAAAAGGCTTTTGTTTTAGTTATACATTGCCTTAAATGTTTATGCTTATTTATAAAAGTTTCCACTATATTGTTATCCTTACTGAGCATCTGAGCTCACCGCTTTCTATGTTTTATTTTTTCCCAGGATTGCAAGAGATGTATTGTGATTGATATGCAGGGTTAAGACAAGGGAATAATGGTGTTCATAAAGGATTAGTTATGTTGTTTTGTATGTTATGAAGTGTAATGTAAAATTCATGTATTTAATCTATTTTCCAAGACTACTAAACTAATCAGTCATTCGGGACTTGATTCCATGTAATCATGCCAATGTATTAAAATAATTCACCAACTCTGGGTAACTGGGGTCGGGGAGTTACACTATGGAAAATATTTTTATTGATCAATCAACTCATATGGAATTCACATCCACAAGACACATGGTTTAAATGAATTTGGATAATGAATAAAAGAGATATTTCACAATAGTAAAACATATGAAAATGAATAATGAGAGGGATAAAATTCTATATAAAATTTATATGCTAGAATTTAAAATAGTATTAAAAAATATGAAAATTTATTTAGTAGAAGATAAGAGATTTTTTTTATACTTACGATTTCACTTTGTTAATTGTTAAGATATTATAAAATAAGGAAACTAACATATTTATAAAGAACATAAATATAATAAAATTTTAATAGAAATATTATTTAATAAATAAAAATTACCATTGATTATTATATATAATTGTACATTAATAAAGAAACACAACAATATTAGAGGGGAAAATCTACTATAGATCATTAAAATAATTTTTAAAATATTTGATAATGTCTAAAAAAAATAAAGAAATGTGTCACTTCAAAAATACTAGTTGAAAAGATGATGAAAATAATTTTTAAACAATATTTTAATTAAATTGTGTCTTTATAATGGAACCATGAAAATGACTATAGTTGGAGTAGAATATACCTGGATAAAAATATTTTAATTATAAAGAGCTTCAATTATAAACATCATATATTCAAACATATAGAATAACAAAATGCCAATTTTATGAATTTGAGTATCCTGGAAAAAATAAAGTCCAAAGAACCAAAAAAATACTAAGTTAATAATATGATAATTATATAATCAATCATATATATATATACTGGTTTATAGAGAACATATCTTCAATAATGGGAGGGAGTGGAATGAATCATTATAAACAAGTAGGTTTTGAACTGTAAATACATTAGGGAGACAAAAGAGGACATAAATACCAAAAGATTGATGTCACTATATCTTGGTAACAAATCATGATATTGTATATGATACGCAGAATAAAATACATTCAATAGTTTAATGATTCATTAAAATAATGTAGATTTTTAAGGAAACCCTAACCTCTAATATCATCAAGCTTCATATGTCCTATAAAATCCACAGTAATAAAATTATATTTTTTATTGATTAAAAATAACATTTTTACATATTTAATTATTAATATTCATTTTAATTCATTTATTATCAGGCGTTATTTATCTGTTAGATTAAATTTTCTTGAGATTTTTTCTACATAGTAGTTCATTTCATAATTCTAAATATGATTCAGTGTAATGATGACAATTCATGGTAACTATAAATTTTATCCAATATAGACATAATATTATATTATAGTTATAATGAAATTATAGATATTTTGGATTAAAATTTAATAATAAATTAAATTTAATATTTTCAAATCAATAAGTGTTTCTTTTATTTCATGTTTTATATGGTTAAAATGACATTTTTGGTTTATTTTATATACTTTTGTCACCAAAACAATCATCCAAATGATATTTCAAATGCTTTCATACATGATCCAAGAGTGTATCTCATTTTTCAAGCTTCAATTTTACTGTTCATAGATCCCAAACCAAGTTAAAGATCAGGAGTTATGGACATTCAATGTTGGTATGGAAAACTAGTTCGTGGAGCCCATTTTCAGAGCTCCCTCCATGATGGCGATGTAGATGAACATGACTGGAGCCTCTGCAAGCACCCTGATGGCCATGAAGTAAGCCTCTACGATTCAGAGTAACATTAAAATTGCCTCTGTGACTCTGAGAAACTTAAAAGAACTGCCTCTGGTTGTGGAGAATGATTTAAATTGTGGAATCATTCTATCTTCACGGTGAACATTTGTTCTCTAAGATAAGCTCCACTGACCTACATTGCCTATAAATTGCTAGATCACCCGTTGATATGGATGGTTACACTGCCCCTTTAGTGGATGATCTCCAATTTCTGGGTGCTCCTGAGCACCGTGATGCGATTCCCTTCATGAAGGCCTTCGCCCATTGCGGATGGCGGAGTACCATATGGGTTGCTCGGGGGTCTGCGAAGCATTTAGTTTACACGGCATACCCACCTATTAATGTGACTTATACTAAGGTGATTTCATGCACCATGAGAGCCTTTCCTTCATGAAGGTTCTCTATGAGACTCGGACATCCATGAAGCCCACTGCTCTGCAAGACCATAACCTCCACCAATCCCCGTGCTCCGCGAGATCTCGACCTCCAAGAAGCCCCATGCTCTACGAGATACTGAGATCAATGAAGATAAATTCACCAGGACACCATGAGCTCTGAAAAGATATATTCATAACAATACCCTAATCTCTATGAATTCCATTCCTTTACTATGCCCTATCCATTGTGAGACCCCACACTATGCGAACTATTTTAATGGGTCACAAACATTTAGCATTTCTCCCTAATGTGCATCCACCTTCCACCTATGTAATAACATGATTTTAGATACTCCTCCGCACTCCATGAAAAAACCTTGAGTTGACATATTCATCTTGGTCTATTTCAAAAGTTGTGAGTAGATATTCTCATCGTCAATTCCTTTATTACCTTTAGTCAAACCATTCCTTGAGAAACTCATCCAAACCCAATCACCTAACTCCTACTCCATGATCCACCAGAAATGGATTCTCTTACATATGTCCCAACACTGGAAATTCCAAGATTCCTTATGCCTAATAGTCTCCTCAACATGACTATAAAATATAGTAATACATTTGTGACCAATATAGGATGCCTCTTACTATAAACAAGAGATTCCTTAGGTTCAAACCATAAGATTCAAATAGTCCTCTCTACATGACTATAAACTATAGTACACCCTATACTACACACATAAGATGCCTCTTGATGCCACAAGATATTCCTTATGCACCATGAAAAACATGCCAATAGACCTCACTATAAGAAAATAAAATATAGCATGGCCAATAATTCAGTAATAGGATGCCTCATGTTCTAAATAAGAGATTCCTTATGTTCTAATAATAAGATTCCAATTTAAATCTACACATGACTATAATCTATATTACTCCTAATACAAAAAACATAGGATGCCTCTTGATTCACATAATAGATGCCTTATGCGCTAAGAATAAGATGCCAATAGTCCTCACTACCTGACTATTAACTATATCATGCAGTTTCATTAAATTATAGGATGCCTATTATTAAAAATAAGAAATACATTATGTGACAAGCATAAGACACATCATTCTAGGACTATAGTGGCGAGATTTCCAAAGTGTTGGATTTTGTTTAAATATTCTATCACTCCACATCACACTTTGTATGTCCTTCACTTGGTTCTTCATCCATATTCATGTTTGAAGTGGCCCTCTAATGGTCTGGTCCCATGCCGCTTCGTCTCAACTACTTTTCTAGACCAACGCCCTGAATAAATTTGGATAACACTTTGATTTTGGCCCCGTGTTTCAGAAATGGACAATTTTGGTCCCTCGTTGGTTTGTTTCCATCTTATCCAAACGTGATGTGGATGCTGTGTTTTGAATATGGTCAGCAGTTATCTCTCTTCTTCATGCTTCCAATATGATGTACTGACTGTTTTCCATAATATTCACACTTTTCATCTCCATTGTACAGACTGATTCCAACACCCTTGAAACTATTCCACTTGTGTCCTAGAGCATATGTTTAGAACTCAATTATATTCCTCAACCCCTAGTGAGTTGGGATTCCCTCATATAGAGACATGGGGGAATCATTATGAGAATCATCCAAGGGTATTCACCATTCACCATTTCTTCTCCTTAGCAACACCTTGTCAACTTCCATGTGTAAGCACCATGCACCTTTTCTGCTCCTTTCTGGAACCTGGGCATCTTCCTTGTGTAACCCACATGAACCATTGCCACTCCATAGCGGCACCCGGGAAGGTACCATGCATAAGAGCCATGCACCATTGTCGCTCCATTGAGTCACCCCAGAAACATCCATGTGTAATCCACGTGCACCATTGCAGCTCCTAAGCAGCACCCGGGCAACTTCCATGCATAAACCCCATCCCCCGTTACTGCTCCATAGTGGCACCCGAGCAACCTCCAAGTGTAATCCACATTCACTATCTCCCCTCCATGAGGCATCCAAGTAGCTTCCATGTGCAAGTTCCATCCACCCTTTCCAATCTATAGCGACACCAGGGAAGCATAATTGAATAAGCCCCATTCACCATCAATGCTCCTTGCAGCATCCAAATAGATTCCCTATGTAATCCACATCCGCCCTTTCCTCTCTTTAGAAAAACCCAAGAAGCTTCTATGATTAATACCCATCCACCATTTATACTACTTAGTGTCTCTTATAAAGCTTCCATGCGTACGCCCCATCCATCCCCTTCACTCTTTAGCGGCACCCGGGGAGCTTCCATGCATAAGCCCCATCCACAATTTCTGCTCCTTAGCGGCTCCTCGACATCTTCCATTCACAATCTCCATTCACCAGTCTTCACAGCCATAACATTTCCCCATGATAGTCATGAGTTTGTTGCGTCTTGTTTCTCACACTGAACATGACTCACGAGAGCATAGAGTAAGCATCGATCGTAGAACCATTTTTGGGGATCCTTAGTGTGAAAGCCCCATCCTTCACCAATGAACTATGTGGAATTTGATCCTTTCCCTCTCTAAGAAAGGTATGTAGGAAAAAAATTAGAGGTTCAATCCCATAACCCATTGGTCCTAACCACTTGATGTCGATTCACTATTGAACTATGTGGAATTTGATCCTTTCCCACTCCAAGAATGGTATGTAGGAATCCTCATAAAGGATCAAGCCCATCATCCATTGGTCACAACCATATCACATCGGTTCACCCTAGTCCTACATGATGTTAAAATGTATTCCACTTCGTCATGCATAACATCAAAATTTATGATCATGAACTAAGTGGGTATTGATCCCTGTCTCCTTGGAAGGGTACATAAGAAGCCTCCATGTGGTTCAAACCCAAACACTAAAAAACCTTGGTTTCCCCTATTCTAGGACCCACATCCTTGGTCCATCCCTTAGTGGTGTCGAACCAACTCTCAGGCAGCCAACCACATGTAACCCCCAAAATGTCATCAAATAATTTTCCTTTGTGTCAAACCTGATTCCATGACCCATCCAGAACTATGGGTACATTGATTCCTTTTCACAGGGATACATAGGAATCCTCCCCAAGTTTAATGTAAAGTACTCATGTCTCATCTTGGTCTCTACCTTGAGCCTTTGTATTTCATAAAAGTCATTCCCCAACCTAGAGGTTCTACTTCCTTCAGGTCCTATACAAGCATCCATTCACATGGTCCACCTCTTCACATGCCCCATCACCCCACTAAAATCTGTAGACTCAGATTCCCTACCACGAGGATAGGTAAGAATCCTCTCTAATGTTCATTCCCAACATCACTGTCATCTTCAAATTGGGTCCATCCCCTATCAAGACCTCTTGGAATATCCATAGAGAAGTAGTGTAATTAACCAGTGTCCAAACTGATATGGCACCAAGAATGATATCCATGAACAAGATCTTAATCATCAAGGGAAACTAGGACAAGGAGATGAGTTCTGAGGATGAATACAAAAAATAAGGAACTTACATCCCATTATCATGTTTCGATTGAGGAAAAAATTTCCCTAAATAAGCGATGGATACCGACCTTCTTTGGAAAGTGAGAATGTGGTGTAACAACGAGAACATCGCTACATGACGATGCCCACCCCTATGAAAGCGTCGAAAACATATATGATTATAATCATACACATTTTTACACACTAGAATGATATATTTGAAAATAATAGGTTATTAAATTTATATTGAATAAATAAAACAAATTTTTACAATATCCAAGAATGTAATGTGTGAAAATAAAACATCATCAATCACATGGGTATTATAAAACTCCAACTATTGATCAATTAAAATCATAGAGTTTTAAAGATGAAGGAAAATAATAAATATTTGTGATTCATAAAAAATTGGATTGGAATATAGATTCATTATGAAGATAAATTTTAAAACATATTATACTATTCAAATAGATAATAGTAAAATAAAAATTAAAAGGAATGGATTTTTAAACCTGTATTTCAGTATTGAAACAACATATAGAAATATGATTTTTTAGGGTTATGGGGTGATAACTTACCAATAATGAGAAAATTTGAATTTAATAATGGGGTATTATTATCATGGAAACCAAATAATATGAGGTATAAATTCATTTTTGGACAAAATAATCTAAAATACATGTGGAAATAGAGACATGTGAACTATTCCATTACTTTTTGAGTAACCTCTACTGGATTTAACATAAGTAATTTTGAAGAACATAGTATGTTTAGACAAAGTCTTTAAGATCATTTCTAGAAGTGTTTTCAAAGGTATTAGAGTAGATGTTTATAATAGGATATACATTCATAATTTATGAGAAATGGGAAGAGTAGTAGAGTTCATGTTTCCAAGGGTCAGGGGAATCATTAAAAAATATTGAATATTTAAATATTTTGGTTGAAAAATGATAATATTATTGATTATTATGAAAGTTAGTGGTTTCATATTAAAAATTATTGGTTCATTTGAAATTGTTTCACACAAATAACAGAACATTACATCAGAAATTGTTTTTACATGTAATAAATTTAATATAGTCTTTCATTTGAATAAAATATGAATTTAGATTCATAAATTAAAATTTTAGTTTGGAAGTTGATATTATTTTTTCTAATTGAGTTTGTACACATTGAAAATAGTTTTATTCAAAAATTATAATTTATCAATTTTAGAACCATATTTATAACATCATAATGTTACAAAAAATTTATTATTTTTAATATTGTATTTTTAAATATTACATTGTGGCAAAAAAACAATGTAAATTACCATGTACTTTTTATGTGACTATATTATCCAATTGTAATGTCCATTTTATGAATATAATACTACATATATATTATAAGAAAAAATTTATAAAAAATAATATAAATATTTTAAAATATTATTTTTTGTGAAAAACATGTTAATTAATGTTTTAGAATCAAAAGTCTATACTATATAACCATACATATAGAATACTAATAAAAAAATTTAACAAATAAATGAAAAATTTTATAAATCATAGTTTCCATATAAAATATTGTTATATAGATAAAGAAACTTTTTTGTTCAATTATTTTAACATATGATTCACGTAATATGTCATATGGAATTAAAATAACTACATTACTTTCAATGGTAATATGTTATGATTTTATGAATATTAAAAAATGTATCATAGTTTGTTAAAAATTAGATTTCAATTACCACAATGTTATTTATAGGTCCAAATTAAAAATTAAACTATTAATATGAGATATATTCATATCAAATCAAACTCTGTGGGATAAAAAATCAACAATATATTATGAAATATTTTCAAAAACCATTTCAAATAATTATTGATATTTTTCAATTATGATCTACGAATTGAAAACATTAGTTTATAATTATTCAATAAAATATCAATAATTGTTGAAACACTTATTTTGTGGAATACATAAATATATGGAGTAAAATTATGATCATCACGCATAGAAGATAAATGAAAATGGATTCATGGTTATTTTATAAAATATGATTGTTATTTATTGTATAATAAATTTGAATTTAATATAATGGGTTAAAACTCATGAATGATATTGTCCAAGACCATAAATTGTGCCTCATTCTAATGTTATTAAATTAGTAATCACCCATTGCAAATAATTCTCCCCACCCTCGCTAGTAACCCTATGATGTGGGAAGTGAAGATGGAGAAGTTCCTTGTATCCCACCTCCAAAAATAACTGGGAAAAAAACTAGAACTGATGGTATCTAACACAATTATTGGAGTAATTACCATTAATGTATAATACAGGAATAGACATGAGCTCAACCAATGAAACCCACTTATAACAAAAAAATGCTACAATTTTCAATTCTATCCATGATTACATGAAACACAATTCCTTGTGATCATGGAAGTACCAGAATAGGATCATAAGATCCTCTCCATCAGATATTCTCCTCCTTAGCTATAGAAAGAACAGTTATACAATTTATCATTGAACAATACTATCAAATAAATAAATAACACCTTACATTGGGACTTCTTGGGAGTACATAATAGGATAATATTTTAAAATAAAAGACTATCATCGGATATAAATGTGATGAAAATTATTTCCATAGGAACTCAAAGTAAAAAATAAATAGAAATAAGAATAAGGATAATCAACCACATGTGGAAATAATCATTATCACCACTTCTATTAGAATCACCTATAACCACTAAATCATAATGATTTCTCACATTATAAACATATAGGAAAACCCAATACACTCATAATCAAGTGATATGAACAATATATATAATTACAATATTTCATTCACATTTCCTCCAATAATACCATTTCCATCATAGCGTAACCATTGAAAATAAAGGGGAAAAAATATAATAAATAATAAGAAAATCAGACATTGGAAATATTATTTCATTACTCTTACAAATATGCTTCAAGTTCTTACAACTTTAATTGGTTATGATCTTGGAGGAAAACCTCACAATTAGTGACCAGTAATTAATGAATAATAAATAAATAAGACTCAGTCACATTTCTATCACCTCAACATCATATCCTATCCACCATGTAGTAACCACATAACCAGATTATCATTATCACATCCACAAAACCTAAAACTAGCCTTCATCCTATCATCTCCAATTTCTGTACAGTAATATGTCAGATGAACCCAAAATCACATCATAAATATTATCAGACAACACAATAATTGAAATCATAAATATATATTATTCAATATCCATATTATATGATGGAAAATAAAAAAAACCTTGTTAAATTAATAAAAATCACATTATGAAAACAAGATTAACAACGTAAAAGGTATCATTTATCATTTACTTCAATTAAACTTGTTTATCTTTAGTTACCTCATTGGTGTACATATAATCTCATCAGAGTCATTTATAAAACATTAAAACATAATATAGCTAAATTATAATAAGGTTCCACACATATTTATCCTAGTCATTTTACTAATCAGGAATACCACAATGGGGTGTAAATTTAACCATTTATCCATCATTGAGTAGTCAAAATTAAATACCTACCACTATCCCAATTCATATTTTTGGTAATAATTATTCTAATTTTATATAATATAAAAAATTGTTAATATAATTGTAAGATAAGTTTTACCATCAAAACATATCTCGAGAATCAAGACATATAAACCAAACTCAATTTCTCAACCATGAAACTAAATCGGATGACTTCAAAACTCCCAATCCCATACTAAATTTTTGAGTATCCCAATAAATATCATACCTTTAAAAAATTCAATTAATCAAACTAGACTCTCAATAAATATATTCTTAAAACTGTAACATAACCAAAAAACTAAAAAACAACCCCATAATATCCTTTATCTAAATAAGTGGAACACTCATTCAACGTGTCAGTAATAACTTACCAAATAATTTAAACCCAATAGAAATCTTCTGGAATAATGTTCCAAAACACACTTTCTAAATATTTCGTAATTCTCTTTCCTATGACGTTAGGTTAGAGTAAATTTCATAAATTAAAGGAGAAACTATTTATGTGGTAACTACACATAAAAAAACTCATAGTATAACTAAATAATTTTATTTTAGATTTTGTTCATCACTAGGGACCTTCAAATACTATAGATAAAGGACAAGATTCTAATCCTAAACTAACCTAGAACCAAAAAATCTGAAGAATCCAATATGTTTAAATTAATAATTTTTTTGTAATTTTTTTCAATGTGATTTCATGCTTAAAATTAAATGTTATAGTGTTAATCTAATTGTGATTCATCAATTTGATTTTTATTGTGAATTTCCTACAAGATCAAAAATATGTTTTGTGAGGAAGTCTTTCTTCAAATGTGGAAACTAGTTAATTGGGACAATTTTTGAGGTGATCATTAAGTTTGATAGACATGTTTCATTGATTGAACTAATTTTCCACATTTTTTATAGCAATTAATTGAAGAATAATAATAAAAAGATTATTATATAATTTTTTTATAGTTTGGTTGAGTTGGAATTTATTAATTAATTCTGAATAGAATAAAAAACAATGGTTTGAATATTTGAGTTGGTTTTGAATAAGAAATAATATGGATTACTATTTTATGTAGAGTATATTATAAAAATTTAATTTTACCAAGACATCCATACAATTGGGAGCATCACCACTATGGGTATCCTAGCTCAAGACCCCAAGCCAACAAGTAGTGCAAATCAAAAGGCTATGAATAATAAAAGCACCAATAAGAGGATTATGAGGTATTAGGGATCCACCATGTGGGGGACATGATTGTGGAATGGTGGTGCATGCATTGAGTGGTTCCAGGGCGTCTTAGTATCTAATTATGGTTGTTAAAAGTCAAGGGTTATATAATAATGGTTGTATCGAACCACGTTCGATTTGAAGTGGGAAGTCCTAATATAGAAGAAAAAAACATCTGTCATTTCATTATTGGATCGGCTTTTTCTATGTCATTCAATTCACTTGTTGACACCAGTTGAGCTTGTCAGATACCCTGGGTTATTTATGAGTACATTACATTGATATTTCCATACAATGTGAATATTATCCCAAGACATGGTCTCCAAACAACAACTTACTAATTTTATGATCTAGATATGATACAAATATGATGAAAATTCATTTACATCAATCATAGATGTTTATATTTAAGTAATACTGTGATTTTCTGGCGATTTATTTTGTTGACAGTTTTTTCTTATTTAGTGAAGGAAATCCAGTATACCATGAAATGATATGGTTTTATTGTGAATGGTCAGTGAAACATTTCTTATAAATACTTATGGCCTAGTGGATTTTTAGTATGAGACTTACAAGAGAAATTTTACTAGACCATGAGAAAAAAACATAAACATAAAAAATCACTTATTTTCGAAGGAGAAACATGTAATTTTGATAAAATAACTTAAAGATGAATATATTTTCTATGATCCTTTGATAAGTTTCTCATTCTCTCAATGTTTATTTTAAAAGATCTTCTTTCCGAAACACTACTAGGTTAGCTCAATACACGTTGTCACCATTACTTGTGTGATGAAGACATTGATATATCTTGTACAGTTTCCCAGACCTTCATAATGAAGATCTATAGAACATTCATTATTACAAATATGTGAATTTTTTAAAACACGATAGTTTATGTTGTGTGGAAGTTTTTCACTATTAATTTTGGTTTGTATGATCTATATGAATTCCACATACATTATGATGAGGAGTTGATGTAGAGCCTGCAGTACATGCACGAGGTCTTGAATGTTGTTGAGTAATTTTTAGTGTGTTTTTGAATTATAAAATAGTAATGAGATAGTATTAAGGGCACCTGGTGCACATTGTGTGTAATGTTTAATCAACCACATGGAAGAAGAAAAGGAAAATTTATTTCTATATGTTCTTTCATTCAAGAGTACAAAAGGTGGTGTGAAATTTACATATATTTTAAGGATAATTTGAGGTAGTGTGAGAGAATGAATATAATGTAATTTTCATGAATTGATAGTTATAAAATGGATGTTCTATGAAGAAGGAAATACAAGTGTAGATACATGAATGGATATAATTGTATTTTATAATACATGCATGATCCCATGCAATTGAAAAAATATGTAATGGATGTGTAGTGAGTTGAATTTAATATGAATGTATGATATACAAACATTGAGAAAATAGTGAAAAGTATAATGAAAAAGGAAAAAATTTAATTATAAGATTATAATGTGTGGACTCCAACTGAAATAAGGCCAACAGATCACTGTGTCAGAAGCCATTGGAATTTCTTGACCTGTTTACTATATGTAACATTAAATAACTGCCTACATTATAGTAAAAAATTATATTTTTAGGAGATAGATAAACTTCAAATAGATATTATAAAGAATAATGTAGTAATTACTATATAATTATCCTATCAAGATATTTGCCTTTTTAATTAGTTGTGTTCATGCATTACAAGAGTTTGTCTTTCAGAAATTTTTGGATATTTTCTATATTATCAATCACATTTCGTATTAATAGTGCAAATTATGTTTCTCAGATTATCCCAAACCCAATAAGGATGTTGTAGTGCACATATTGGGAGATAATTTTAAACAATACTTTGTGCTATTTTAGTGTTTTTAGTTGTTTAAATTTAGGATAATTGACACACTAAAGAACAAATGATTGAGATCTTAACTGGACAGAGAGGTTGATTTGAAACGAATAAATTGTAAAATTTCATCACCATTTCACCCCTCCCCCACATAGTGATATATTCAAACATGGAAATGTTTTGTGTAATTATAGAAAAATGTTCCAAATATAAGGATCCACTAATTATTAGAGATAAAATGATGGTGATTTTGAATTCAGTCAACAATAGATGAGTTCCCTTCTATCATTGCTAATAACTTTTGTATTTGGAATAATATAATGATTCCATGTCTTCTTTCAGACGGGAATAATGTTAGATATGTTTTAATAGTTGTTTTTATTCTACTAGGATAAAATGATCCTATTACACATGATTATAAAAGAAATATTGAAGTATATTGGAAAACTAAAAATTATATACTGTCATCCTTGAATGATGATGTTTTTTCTAAGGTGATGAGGTTAAAAACATCAAAAGAGATGTGGTGTAAATTAAAGAACATTTATGTATAGAATGTGAAGATAAAAGGGGACCAAATTCCAATATGGAGATATAAGAACCATGATATTTGAATAGATGATGGGGAGTTAATTAATGACTACATTACTATGGTGAATGAGATTGTAAATCATATCAGGTGTTTTGGAGATACTTTGGAATATTCTTTCATTTTCAATAAATCGATATGCAATTTTCCTGAGAGATATGATTCAATTATTTCTTATATAGAAGATGTTATAGACTTTTCTAGTGTTTAATTATATTATACATTTCCAAATTATGAGATGAAAAATGATCTTATGATCAAAAGTAAATTTATGAAGGAAATAAATTTCTATGAAATGAAAATTTTAAAGATGATTGAAAAAATGATAAACCACTCATATATTTTGATGATGATGAGAATTTTGATATATATTATAAAAGAGTGATAAACTTTATTTTTATTAATTTCATAATATGAACACGAAAATTTGAAGTTGTGGTTCCTTTAATGTTATTTAATTATGGTTCTAATAGAATTTTTTCAATTAGATGCATAAAAAATCATTTTTATGATTTTATGATTGTTGATGTTGAAGTATACTACATTAAAAGAACAACTTAAAAAGAAATAGAGGGTGATTTTTTAAAGAAGAAAATGTTCTCAATGATGTATATAAAAACATAATGATTATGAGAGTATATGAAGGTTTTTTTTGTGGACTAAATCAGATGATGATTGTTCAATAAAATAAAATAAAACCACTATAGCACATGTTCAGATAATTGAAATGATAAGAGAGATATAATGATTTCATGCTGAGATATGAAATTGTAGGAAGTCTTTTTCAAAACACTATAGTCAAGAAAAGACTCAAAAAACTGGAGAAAGATAAATGAAATGAAAACAAGATAGTGAATTGAAATATTTAATAGAACAAGACTTCCATGTTGAAAATTATAGAACAAGACAAATTGTTGAAAGAAAATTGTAAAAAAATCACCTATAAAAGATGAAGAACTTAGTGGGACATAGTTTATATCTTTTAAAGCATAAATAACCTTGATCATTAGGGATGATGATTTTGATAATGTATTTTTTGTTAAAGATAAATTATTCAAATCTACTATAAAGACTATTCCAAAGAATAATCTATATGATATTATTTTATTTTATCAATGAAACTAATTTTTTTCCTCTAATTTATAGGTTATGATAAAAACACTAAAATTACATGTTCATATGATGATTTCAAGGACATGAGTATGTTTTTGAAATAATTTTAACAAGACGAAGGAAAAATTATGGCATTAGTGTATCTAGAAAACTAGTAGTTTATCACCAACACAATTTTCATGAAAATGGAAGATGAAGTTTCATAGGTTAATGAGGTTGTGGTGGTAAATTTGGGTACAAACAAAAAATGGGTACAATTATATGTAACTCTAATATAATTCACATATATTTAGGGGAATAAATTATAAAAAGAAAAGATGTAGCTTTGTGAGAAGAAAGAACTATATTATTATGTAGATATTTTTCACTGAGAAATAAAAAAAGTCTACCCACTTAGAATATTCCTGATTTTATAAAGGAAATTTTTATATTATAGGACTAGAGAGGTTATTGTAAAAAATTGTACATGATTACCCATCCATGAATGTTACTTTAGGGTTCTAAAGAAAAGGTATATCGAAGAAAATAAAAGATCCTAGACCATTTTATTCGAAACATATTCCAATAAGGCAAAAATAATTATGGTCAAATGAATGATAATAAAAGAAAAGAGATCAAATAAATGTTCCCATACTGAATTTGGAAGAATTAAATGGCTCAAATTTAGAGGAAAATCTGAGTATGGATTTTATTTTGGATAAATAAGGTGGTCCCTCCTCTCTCCATGTTAGTTAATATTTTTTGGAACAAACAATGTAGGGAATTTAATGATATGTTTGTGGTTTTAAATTCTTGAAAACATTATGAGATTATGATTCATATATTCTAGTGATTTTCATGAAATAAAAGAAAATTGTGTATCCCTTAAGAGGGGGAAATTTTGAGAATGAATATTAAATCTCTAGACAGATTCATAAAAAATAAATATCAATGCAGTCCAATTATACATTCTTCCATTATGATGAATTGTATTAGCTTTTAAATTATGTTGGATTGTCTCGTTGATGGAAATATAAAATAATTGGAAGAATTTTATCCTCCTCACTTTAACATTATATTATGTTTTTCAGTTATTTAAGGATAATATTTCATTGATAAATTTGATTGTTTCTCAACTCTTAAATGAGAATTGATACATTCTGAGCATGATTTCACATTAATGGTATTTTATTTATAGCTTATACATCCTTGGTTATATCATTATTGTTGTTTAAATTAGGTTATCCCATGTAAACTAATATTATATTTACTAAAGTGTCTTTTCATAGAAAACTATTTGAGATTATTTATCTGTTTTATTTGATCCTAGAGTTTTCATATATTTAATACGGTTATGTGTTAAGATTTTAAAAGTGTTGAGAAACAATCTCTACTTATATCGTTTTTTATTTTCAAGTAAAGGATATAAGAATACATTTACTTTGGAATTGAAATGGGTATTGAAAACAAATGAAAAGGGGGATATTGAAGAACCTGGTTTGATGAATTTAATATTTTTTTTGTAATTTTTATAAATGTGTTTTCATGAATAGAATTCAATGTTATAGTGTAATAGTAATTGATGTTCTTATGTTGACTTGTTCTTGAGAATAATTATACAAGATATAAATGTTATTTTCATTGGAAGAGGTTCTTTTGAAGAATCAACAATTAATTGTTCCTAATATTGATTTCATCTATAAAATAATGAGACAAGTGTCATTGATAAAGTTGATTTGGAAAATTATTTATAGTAATTATTTAAAGACGAAGAAGAATAATATCAATATAAAAATTGAGTATGGTTGGGTTGGAATTTATGAATGAAATATGAATAGAAAATAGAATTTTGGTTTGAATATTTGGGTTGGTTTTGTAGTAGACATAATATAGATTGTATTTTTTAGTGGAGTATATTATAAAAATTAAGTTCAACCAAGCCATATATACATGGGGGAGAAGCACCACTATGGGAAGCAAAGATCAAGACCCCAAGATAGCCTATAGGGTAGAGATAATGCATTTGAAGAACATGAGAACCAAAGAAGGGCATGTCAATCAGTTGTGAGCCACCATGTGGGGTGGCACAGTGGTGGACCAGGGGCACATACATAGGGTGGATCAAGTGCATCTCGGTATCGAATTATTGTTGGGGGATATAATGGGTTGTATTATAAATAAATCAGTGAACCATGTTCGATTCAATGTCAAACTGGATACTATAGTGGAATGATAACTCCCATAGTTCAATCATTTGATCTAATTTATCTAAGTTGTTCGACCAACATTTTTTCCCCATCTAATACTGTCTTCAACATTGAGTTATCTGGGAGGGAAGTGCATTGGGCTTTCCCTAATACATCTATAGAATCTTTACTCGTGATCTCAAAACATCTTTTGGTAGTTTTTATTATCCAAATATGATCGAAATATAATGCAACTTCATCTGAAATATATAATATTCTTCAAATTGAATAAATATAGTGAGTTTTAAAACATTTATTTTTCAGTGATGGTGTTTTCTTATGTTGTGAAGGAATGTCAATAAACATTCAAACCAGATGTTTTCATAGGAGAGGATGGTGGATGGATTCCTTTAAATACAGATATCCAATTTCATTTACAGTATGTGATTTATGAGTGAAACTTCATCAAACCATGAGAAAAAACATAGACATCGCAAATCTCTTTCTTGTGAAGGTGAAACCCTCCCTTGCAAAAAACTCATGCGAAGTTGAAGAGGTGATCCACATGATATTGTTAGGATTCTCACACTCTAGTAGATTCTTTTTTATGGAATTTGTTCTGCAACATTGTTGGGTTAGTGTGATACACATTGTCACCCTGGAATGTGTGAAGTTGATAGTGATCTCTCACAAATAGTTTCTTGGACATTCATGACAAACACAAAGAACTCATGGATTCTAATGCACAGATGAATTTTTTGAACCGTGGTTGTTTATGTTGCGTATAATGGTATCTATATTAATTTTTATTTGTGCGATATATGTGAAGGATTCTTACATTATGCAGATGATTTGACGTAGTGCATGAAGTACATTCACGAGGTCAGAACATATTTTGTGTAAGTGTTCAATGTGTGCGTACATCATATAATTGTGAAGAGACAATATTGAGGGAATTGTGTTCATACTACATGTAATGTGGTACTATGGACAGTGAAAAAGAAAAACACAATGCAGGTGAATATGTTCATGCATTAATAAGTACAATAGGCAGTGTGAAAATTTCACATATATTAAGGGGAAAGTGATGCTATTTGACTTCTTGCCTAATTTTTTATTTGCATGTATATAGAATTTGAAAGTGGACATACATTGAAGATTGTATTGTATGTGTGGATACATGAATGGATGCATATGTATATGAGAATACATGTAATATATCATTAAATTAGAATGATTTAAAAAATTTTATGTAGTTATTTTTATATAATATGCATGAATGATCTAAGCACAAAGAGGAAAAAATACATATATTGTTAGAAAGGCCGATATTTTATCATATGATTATAAAAAGTGAAAAAAAGTAGAATAAGGCCAATAAATAACTATATAAGAAGTTACCAGAAGTTTAAGACCTATTCAGAAGAGGTTTAAATTTAAGAACAAGAAGGATTCTAGTTAAAAAAAGGTTCATTTCAGGAGATATATCAACTAAAGTAGTCAGTATAAGGAACACTTGTGGGATGCCAGTCTACAGATCATGTCAGGTGACTATCCACAGTAATTAGTTCTAATATGGAATTACGATACTTTTTCTCTCAGGCATTTGGGATATTGTACTATCTATAATATTATTTCTTATTACCTATGTAATTTATATGTCTCATATTTTTCATAACATAGTAAGGACTTAGTCACCAACATCAAGCGAGAACCTTGTAAAACCCTATGTGTTATTTTTTAATGTTTTTTGTTGTTTTCATATGGGATAAGTGAGAATCTAAAGATCAAGGGTTAGACACCATAAACAGTAATAGTGGTTGATTTGAAAATAATAAATTTTAAAAGTACATCCGTTAGTTACCCCATCCTCTATCAGTGATATATCTAAACCTAGACTCTTCAAACACATGGTAAAAACCTACTAGGAGACATGTAACTAGAAAATTGAAAAAAACCTACCATCAGAAGTATTGTGTATTTCACTTATCATCCATTTATTATAAATTACAGGTTCTATAATATTTATAATTCAATTTCTAATGCTTGATTTAATTATTTTATTATTCATTACATGTTTTAATATATTTATTTTTTTGTTCCAAAATACCACTATTTTCAATTATTAGATTAATGATTTTTATAATAATTATATTCTAAAAACATCACATATTTTTTACCCTAACAATCTATTATAATGTATAAACATTTATTAATATAATAAAATTTAAATAACATATATAATTTAATAGGGCCAACCAACATAACTTTATTCCTATTCAGTAGTTCATAAATCATTTTTTCTATCATCCAATTGACTTTTGAAGGAATAAATTATATATAAAAACATAATGATGTAAATAAATGTTTAATTAAAAATGATATTTGAATAAATCAAAAAAATGTATGAATAGTAAAGCATCACATGTAATAAGAAAAAAATATCGTAACCGTTTATTGATTTCCACAACATCTGGAAAAATAAAACATTCATAGAATGTAATTCAAATGATAAAAACAATAACACCACTCCCTAGTCCATATCTCTATAAATATTAATCCATGGAAATAGTTATAGAATTAAAATCATAATTTCATAGCTTACCATCCCCCATCCACACATCCTTAACACCATGTTTGAGTAATGGATTATACTTACCATCTCATAACGATTATTAAATAAGTCCATATGTTAGTTGGTTATAGTTGTGCAATGAATTAGAGCATGTAATTATTATATGGAGGTCAAATAGTAAAAATGTTGAATTAACATTCCTTTAAGTGAATTTATTTAGATATCAATGAACAATGATACTAATTATTCCTTGTTTAATTAAAGGGAATGAAAAAAATTATTTTAATTTCAATTTGGTAACATATATGATTCCAAAACATATCAAGAATTATAATTGTAGACAATATCTATAAGAATACTAATCCACTGTCCTAATTAGTCAATGAAAATCTATGTCAAATGAGTCTTATTCAAGAACCATGATTGAGAAATTGCTTCCACAAACATATCACTTCACATATCAGACCAAAGAATTACTAATAATCAATTGAAAATAAATATAAATTATATTCCAACCTTAATTTTTATTATTATAAAATATATTTCATATATGGAAGATTTATAGCAGTTATGTTACATAAATAATTCCAAATAAAACATGAAAATATATTTGAATTACCTTACTCGATGTGATACAAGAATTAAGAGGTTTTTCATGACATGAATCTCAATTGTAAGGAGTTAACGTATTCATATAAGTCTTAAAGAATTCAAATAATAAATATTGGTTCATGGATCATTTCACGTATATAAGAAAAAAAAAATTTATTATGAACTATCTGAATTCATACAGTAGATTGTGTTTCACTGATTCTATTCAAATAAATATAGTTAAAACAAATCATTATTCCAAATAAAATCTATTTAAAATAAAAGACCCACTTAAATAAAAAAATTTGGAATAATTTTTTCTGGTTCAAAATTATTTGGAATAGCTATAAAATATTATACTTTAAGATGAAGTTCTAATTAGAGGAATGAAACGATGACACAGGTTGAATTTGGAGAGACATATGGATTTTTTTAAAATAATGTTGTTACCCTTATGCAGAAGGAATTATATACATTAGGGAAACATCATACTACCTTTAAAAAACAAAGGAGGGATATTTTTTATTGGTATTTTGATTTCCATTAAATGATCTAGGAGAATCCTTGTGACTATTACTAACATGAACCATCTAATAAAGTCACACCTGGTCAGTATTAAGATGATAGGGTCACCCAAAGCCTAGCATTAGTAATCATTTGGTTAGTTACTATCCCTGAGTATAAATATCACACATATGGGAGACCTTATCCTAATGTAACAACACCCATTCACACATTTATCTCAATAGACACTAGTGTATTTATATGTCCCCAATCTTAAACATTACTTAATCTTGTGATATTTCAAGAATACACATTGAGGATCTCTTCAGGTTTAGAGTTTTAGAAAATTAAATCATAAAACCTGAATTACATTCCACATTTAAACAAAGTGGTTACATAAAATATAGTATTACTTTTTCCCATCAATGGAAAAATATTTAAAATAAAACAAGGATTATTTATTGACACTTCCTTGACACTATCATCATATCATATACCATTCCTTGACCTGTGACTAATATTTCAAAAACTTGGGATGAGCATAAAAAGCTCAGAAAGGGATATAAAAAATATGTAATGAAAACATTAGTCCATGCATGAAATCATACTTTACTCATAAAACATAATCACATACCTCATCAATTCATGAATAAATCATAGAAATCATAAGACATAAAGGTAACTTGAGGTATTCATAACATTCTTACGTAGGGAGTAACCCTCTTGGTTACGTTTGGAATACCCATCACCGTATATTGCCTAAATCTCTTCAGAGAAACCTTAACATTTGACTACTTCATGTTACCCAATGCATTGGAGAGCTATATCGGGCTCACCCGCTCTTAGTTTATCACGGAACCACCCGTCTTCATAACAATGCCCAAGAACCAAAACATAATCATATTACATAAAACATTCATAAAGGAAACATAACATTTCCACTTTTCAATCACATGATATCAATAAAACACATTAATATAAAAACACTATGAACACCATTTTGAATACCAAAATAAAAGAAAAGTAAAACATGTTATTTATTTTTCATTCAAAAAAAGTTATTGCTTGTAGAGGAATCCGAAACTCAAATAATCGTCACGGCGGTGGAGAAGTCGTTGTCTCCGCATACGTACGACAAAAAAAACATTCCATTTTGTCATTTATTAAAGGATTATTATAAAAATATTACTTTTGAATAAACGTAAAAGTAAAAGGGGTTTATACACCGTATAAAAGGAAGTTGTGTATAAAACAAAATATGCCTCAATTAAAGGAGATTGAGACGAAATCCCTTACCTCGGGTCCAACTTGACTCGATCGTTCTTTAATCTCCTGAATAATAAACTTGAGTTAATTTGTAATTTCTTAAGAACCTTTTTTTTATGTTCATTATTCCTTTTATATCACTTATTACCATGTCATGAACCCTATGTAATTATTTAAGTTAATAACGATCGTCTTAACGATCATTGGTACTTGAGTCAAAAATAAACTCTTTATAATTACATGTTTCTCAGGTATCCATTATATCCCGAGTTATACTCATGATGTAGATATAATATATATCATATATATCCAGTATATACATTAATTTATAATATTACATAACGTTTAGAGGTAAGAAATGAAATGCACTGTTTATGGAGACGGTAAGCCGTACGTACGCATGAACGCTACTTTCATTTTTATTTCGTATTTGAAGGAATGGAATCATAATGATATAAAGGTATATTATAATTCCAGTATAATATCATATATAATATAATTAAATAAATCCTTTATACGCCCCACATATGGCATTAACGAATCAAATCACTTTGAGGGGGCGGTAGTCCGCACTTCCTAAAATGAAGATATCGCGTTTACCCATAATAGTAACCATAAAGGTATGCCATAAATGAAAAATATAGAAGCTTAAGTAAAAAAACAAACATATTATATATCATATATAAATATAGTTTCATCTTAATGGCCACCTTTGAAGGTGTTAAAAGAATATTGAACAATCATCGTTTCATGAGGCAGAAATTTTCCATCCACGGAAACAGTATGTTCTTTAACCATTAGATGTAGGTGTTTGTAAGTGTAGATAGAATAATTCTTATAACAACATCCTAGTATTTGGAAGATACTGGTGTTGTTACAAAATAAATTAATAAAATGAGTTTAGGGGGTTGGAGAAGCAAAATAAAACATAAGAACACAAGAGAAGACCCTACCTTTAAATCGGGTAACTCTTTTTGATTTGAGATCAAAGGCTTCCTTGGGAAGACTTATGCTCAAAGTGAGGCTTCTATGAGTTATAGAGGGATATGGAGAGACAAAATGGGCAGGGGATGTCCGATCCAAAGGCTTTGGATGTGTGGGTAAGGTGGTAGAGGTAGGGGCCTTTTATAAGAGGAGAGGAGGGGCACTCTTGGAATGTTATAAAAGGTTACTTTATCATAAAATGATTTTTGGATTTAAAAGGTCCCAAAATTATATATTTCTAGGATAAGGTGACAGGAGTTCCAAATATACTCATCTAATAGGTTTTTGACATGTGTTGGTCTTAGATTTTACATTATCGTTTCATTTTATTTAAATCGTTAAATAATGAGGTAATCACCGCATCATCATGATGTCATAAATAATTTAATTTATTTAATGTCTAAAAATCATAAAACAAATATCATGATGTAGGAAATATTTTTATCTTTCTAATGAATATTTATAGTAAAAAATATGACTTGTATAACCCCATTTAAAAAGTGTTTTAGTAAAACAACTCATGTTTGTGACATTTTTACTTTAACATTATATAAAAAGATATTAATGTCATTTTCCTTCCATAGTGGCTCCATGGGGTCCCCAAGTTGACCCATGGATTGTCTCGGTCGTCCATGAAACATACAATAAGGGTAGGACATGTGTCAAGTTCATTTCATATTATTAAAATATTATTCTTACCTTAAATTACACTAATTACCTCTAATCGCGATAAAAAACTTAAAAGTTACTATTCACCAAAAACTTATTTTAATCCCATTGAACCACATTTTACTTCTTAATGACAACCATGTATGTTGGATTTTTAAAATTCAAAACACAGAGGCGGTAAAATATCATTTAAACGAAAAATCAGTTTTTTAAGTACCACTTAGTGGTTTCACTATTCAACAAAAATTGAAGTTTTTCAGAAAAATACCAAAAATTCACCCTAAGCTATATTTGATATTCCGAATTCAAAAATGATGTCTATTTTACCAAATTAAAAATATATAAGTTTATTTAATTAATTTAATAATTAATTCCCGCTGTCAAAACAAATAGCGTGTTTTTATGAAACAAAAAGTATCAAAAGATTGACACTAGTTTAAGTCCGATTTCAAAGTGAAATTAATTCCACTACCACTATTGGATTAAATGGTAAAAATATATTCTAATTTCACTTTAAAACCAATTCAAAAGATAATATAATCATATAAATAAATTAAACTAAAAAGAGGTTTTGAATTAAAATACATCATTTTTTACTATTCATAAAAAAATGAACATTATCCGAAAAATAACAGAAATTTATCCAAAGTAAATTACAATGTCCCAATAATAAATAATAAGTTTATTTTGACAAATATTGCTTAGAAAATTGTCAAAATATATATTTAAAAATGGTTTTCCATCAAAAGGTGGTAAAACAATCTTTTAAAAATATTAGAGAATTTCATGCTTTAGGTTGGATTTATTCTCATTTTAAGCCTATAAAACACCATATAATTCATAAAGAGACATAGATAACTATATCTATTATTTATTACTTACTTGAGATGTTACATCCTTCTCCCCTTTAGAAAATTGCGTCCCCGAAATTTATTTACTTATCGAATAAGTGGGGGTATTTATCCCTCATAGCATTTTCATATTCCCACGTTGCCTCTTCAACCATATGGTTTTTCCACAAAACCTTTACCTGGTGAGTTACCTTATTTCGCAACAATTTCTCCCTTCAATCAAGAATCTGGACTGGTTTTTCTTCATAAGAGAGATTCTCTTCCAACTGAACTACCTCTGGGCTCAAAACATGAGATGAATCTGGTATATACTTTCTCAACATCAAAACATGAAAAACATTGTGTACCTGAGATAAACTCGGAGGTAAATCCACTCAGAAAGCAACTGATCCAACTCTCTCCAGAATTTCATATGGTCCAATGAACCTTGGATTCGGCTTTCCTTTCTTACCAAATCGCATCACACTTTTCCACGGTGAAACTTTGAGAAAAACATGATCACCTACCTCGAAAGATAGATCCTTCCTCTGGTTATCCGCATAACTCTTCTGCTTAATCTGAGCTATTCTCATATGTTTCTGAATCAACTAAACTTTTTCTGCCATCTCTTCTACCAATTTGGGTCCCATCAGCTTCCTTTCACCCACTTCATCCCAGAAAGATGGAGTTCGACACCGCTTCCCATATAGCGCCTCAAATGGTGCCATCTGTATACTGGAATGAAAATAGTTATTATAAGAAAACTCAACCAAAGAAAGATGTTGGTCCCAACTTTCCTGATAATCCATCGAACAAGCACGTAGCATATCTTCCAAAGTCTGAATTGTTCGTTCTGACAGCCCATCTGATTGAGGATGAAAAGCTGTACAAAAATTTAATTCAGCACCCTACGACTTCTGAAGGCCTTTCCAAAAGTTAGAAGTAAACCTGGGATCACGATCATATACAATGGAGAGAGAAACTCAATGTAAGATGACTATCTCATTAAGATACAAACGGGAATGTTGATATAGGGAAAAGTATCTCATATAGCAAGGAAATGAGCAGATTTAGTCAAGCGATCAACAGAAACCCAGATTGCATTATTAACTCGAGGTGTCTTCGACAATCCCACAACGATGTCCATAGATATGTTCTCCCATTTCCATTCTCGTACTGGTAAAGGCTGAAGCATACCTTTCGGTAACTACAGCTCTGCTTTAACCTGTTGAAAAGTCAAACACTTCACAGTAAAATAAACAATATCTCTTTTCATTCCGTCCAACTAGTAATACTCTCGAAGATCTCTATACATCTTAGTACTGCCTGGATGACCCGAAAACAGAGAACTATGAGTTTTACATAACAACTCTCTCTTCAATTGTGAATCACACGGCACACACAATCTCTTCCCAAATCTCAAAACACAATCATTATCAATGTTGAATTCAGGAATCTTACCCTTCTGAACCAGCTCTACCATTTTCTGCAACTCACTGTCTTGCTTCTGTGCTTGCTTGATTCTGTCTGATAGAGACGATTTCACTGATACCTGAAACAAAATAGAATAACATCCTGCACCAAAAACTTATATGCCAAAGATCATCAAATACTTAGCCAAAGGATCATGTTCCAAACGCAACATTGTTAATAAAGCATTACTTTTTCGACTCAAAGCATCAGCCAATTTACTTTCTTTTCTCGGATGGTAATGAATTGTACAATCATAATCCTTGATTAATTCTAGCCATATCCTCTGTCTCATGTTCAATTCTTTCTGAGTGAATATATACTTTATAATTTTGTGATCAGTATATATTTCACACTTTACTCCATAAAAATGATGCCTCCAAATTTTTAAAGCGAAAACAACAACACCTAATTCCAAATCATGTGTAAGATAATTTATCTCATGAGTTTTCAACTGTCGTGAAGCATAAGCAATTACCTGATCATTATGAATTAGGACACAACCACGTCCTTTCAATGAAGCATCGCTGTAGATAAAAAACTCACCATTCCTGGAAGGTAGTGCCAAAACTAGAGCATTCACCAATCTTCTTTTCAATTCCTAAAAGCAATCATCACATTCTTTTGTCCAGATAAACTTAACACCCTTCCAAGTTAGCTTAGTCATTGGACTAGATAACTGTGAAAAATTTCTAACAAACCTTTGGTAATATCTTTCCAAACCAAGGAAGCTACGAATCTCAGTTAAATTTGTGGGTCTTGGCCATTCTTCAACAACCTTTGTTTTTGAAGGATCAACAGTTATCCCATCTTTAGAAACAATATGACCAAGGAAAGAAATTTGTTGCAACCAAAACTCACACTTGCTGAATTTCCCATACAATTTATTTTCTTTTAAGGTTTGAAAAATAACACTTAAATTTCTTTCATGCTCCTCTTTACTTTTAGAAAACACCAAAATATCATCAATCAAAACCACCAAAAACAAATCCAAGAACTCATGGAAAATTCTATTCATTAAGTCCATGAATACACAAGTTGCATTGGTTAGCCCAAAAGGAATTACTAAAAATTCATAATGGCCATATC
Organism: Viscum album; assembly: GCA_963277665.1. NCBI lineage: Eukaryota > Viridiplantae > Streptophyta > Magnoliopsida > Santalales > Viscaceae > Viscum > Viscum album. The sequence continues at coordinate 151,209,935 of OY728143.1, forward strand.
TTGTATGAAATGCAGTCTTCGGAACATCTTCTTCCTTTACCTTCACCTGATGGTACCCCGATCTTAGGTCAATCTTTGAAAAATATTGAGTTCCCTGGAGCTGATCAAACAAATCATCGATATGAGGCAAAGGATATTTGTTCTTAATAGTGATGTTATTCAAGGCTCTATAATCAATGCAAAGTCTCATTGAACCATCTTTCTTTTTAACAAATAAAACAGGAGCACCCCATGGTGATGTGCTAGGTCGAATGAAACATTTCTTTAATAAATATTGCAATTTCTCCTTCAACTCTAAAAGTTCAGTTTGAGCGATTCGATAAGGGGGTTTTGGAATTGGATTAGCATCAGGAACTAAGTCAATAGTAATTTCAACTACCTGATCTGGTATTATTCCAGGGAACTCACCAGGAAAAAAATCAGGATACTCATTTACCACTAGCACAACATTAATCTGAACAGTTCCTTTGTTTTCAACGATGTGTGCAAGGTAACATTCAAATGCTATATCATTTCAATCATACCATAAATTAATTTATAATTTAACAATTTTCTAATGTCTAAAGTTTTCTAAACCGACCTCTGATAACAACTTTAAGGCCCCAACCTTAAATATTACTTAATCTTGAGATATTTCAAGAATACACATTGAGGATTTTTTCAGGTTTAGAGTTTTAGAGAATTAGATCATAAAACCTGCATTACATTCCACATTTAAACAAAGTGGTTACATAAAAGATAGTATTCATTTTTCCCATAAATGGAAAAATATTTAAAATAAAACATGGATTCTTTTTTGACACTTCCTTGACACTATCATCATAACATGTACCATTCCCTTGACCTGTGAAAAACATTTCAAAAACATGGGATGAGCATAAAAATCTCAGTAAGGGATATAAAAAATATGGACTGAAAACATTAGTCCATGCATGAAATCATACTTTACACATAAAACATAATCACATACCTCATCAAGTAATGAATAAATCATAGAAATCATAAGAAATAAAGGTAACTTGAGGAATTCATAACATTCTTACGTAGGGAGTAACCCTCTTGGTTACGTTTGGAATACACATCACAGTATATTATCTAAATCTTTTCAGAGAAACCTTAATGTTTAACTCCTTTGTGTTACACAATGCATTGGAGAGATTTATTGGGCTCACCTGCCCTTAGTTTATCACAGAACCACCCATCTTCATAACAATGCCCAAAAACCATAACATAATCGTATCACATAAAACATGCATAAAGGAAACATAACATTTCCACTTTTCAATCACAAGATATCAATACAACAAATTGATATAAAAAAATATGAAAAACATTTTCAATACCAAAATAAAAGAAAAGTAAAACATGGTATTTATTTTTCATTCAAAAAAAGTTATGGCTTGTAGAGGAATCCGAAACTCAAATAATCGTCACGATGGTGGAGAAGTCGTTGTTGCCGCATACGTACGACAAAAAAACATTCCCTTATGTTGTTTATTAAAGGATTCATATAAAAATATTACTTTTGAATAAAGGTAAAATTCAATATGGTTTATACACTGTATAAAAGAAAGTTGTGTATAAAACAAAATATGCCTCAATGAAAGGAGATTGAGATGAAATCCCTTACCTCGAGTCCAACTTGACTCGATCGTTCTTTATTCTCCTAAATAATAAACTTGAGTTAATCTCTACTTGCTTGAGAACCTTTTTTCTTGTTAATTATTCCTTTTATGTCACTTATTACAATGTTATGAACACTATGTAATTATTTATGTTAATAATGGTCGTTTTAATGATCATTGGTACTTGAGTCAAAAATAAACTCTTTATAATTAGAAGTTGTTCATGTATCCATTATATCCAGAGTTATAATCATGATATAGATATCATATATATCATATATGTCAAGTATATACAGGGATTTATAATATTACATAACATTTAGAGGTAAGAAATGAAATGCACCGTTCATGGAGACAGTAATCCGTACGTACGTATGAACGCTACTTTCATTCCTATTTCGTATTTTATGGAATGGAATCATATTGGTATAAAGTTATATTATAATCCCATTATAATATCATATATAATATCATTAATTAACTCCTTTATACGTCTCACATATGGCATTAACGAATCAAATCACTTTGAGGGGGCGGTAGTCCGCACTTCCTAAAATGAAGATATCGCGTTTACCCATAATGGTAACCATAAAGATATTCCATAAATGAAAAATACAGAAGCTTATGTAAAACAAAAACATATTATATATCATATATAAATATAGTTTCCTCTTAATGGACAACTTTTAAGGTGTTAAAAGAATATTGAACAATCATCGTTTTGTGAGGCAGAACTTTTCCATCCACGAAAACAGTATGTTCTTTAATCATTAGACATAGGTCTGTGTAAGTGTAGCTAGAATACTTCTTATAACAACATCCTTTTATATGGAAGATACTGGTTTTGTTACAAAATAAATGAATAAAAAGAGTTTAGGGAGTTGTAGAAGCAATATAATACATAAGAACACAAGAGAAGACACTACCTTTAAATCGGCTAACTCTTTTTGATTTGAGCTCAAAGGCTTCGTTGGGAAGACTTCTGACCAAAGTGAGGCTTCTAAAAGATATAGAGGGATGTGGAGAGATAAAATGGGTAGGGGTTATCCGAGCCAATGGCTTTGGATGTGTGGGTAAGGTGGTAGAGGTGGGGGCCTTTTATAAGAGGAGAGGAGGGACACTCTTGGAAAGTTATAAAAGGTTACTTTATCATAAAATGCTTTCTAGATTTAAAAGGTCCCAAAATTATATATTTCTAGGATAAGTTGATAGGAGTTCTAAATATACTAATCCAATTGGTTTTTGACATGTGTAGGTCTTAGATTTTACATTATCTTTTCATTTTATTTAAATCGTTAAATAATGAGGTAATCGCTGCATCATCATGATGTCATAAATAATTTAATTTATTTAATGTATAAAAATTATAAAACAAATATCATGATGTAGGAAATATTTTTAGCTTTCTAATGAATATTTATAGTCAAAAATATGACTTTTATAACCCCATTTAATTTTTTTAGTAAAACAACTCATGTTTGTGACATTTTTACTTTAACATTAAATAAGAAGATATTAATGTCATTTTCCTTCCAAAGTAGCTACATGGGGTCCTCAAGTTGACCCATGGATTGTCTTGGTCGGCCATGACACATCCAATAAGGGTAGGACATGTTTCATGTTCATTTCATATTATTAAAACATTATTCTTACCTTAAATTACACTAATTACCTCTAACCGCGATTAGAAACTTAAAAGTTGCTATTCACCAAAAAATTATTTTAATCCCATTGAACCAAATTTTACTTCTTAATGACAACCATGTATGTCGGATTTTTGAAATTTAAAACACAGAGGTGGTAAAATTTCATTTAAACGAAAAATCTGTTTTTTAAGTACCACTTAGTGGTTTCACTATTCATCAAAAATAGAAGTTTTTCAGAAAAATACGAAAAATTCACCCTAAGCTATATTTGATATTCCGAATTCAAAAATGATGTCTATTTTACCAAATTAAAAACATATAAGTTGCATTAATTAATTTAATAATTAATTCCCGCTGTCAAAACAAATAGCGTGTTTTTATGAAACAAAAAGTATCAAAAGATTGACACCAGTTTAAGTCCGATTTCAAAGTGAAATTAATTCCACCACCACTATTGTATTAAATGGAAAAAAATATTCTAATTTCACTTTACAACCAATTCAAAAGATAATATAATCATATAAATAAATTAGACTAAAAAGATGTATTGAATTAAAATACAACATTTTTCACTATTCCTAAAAAAATGAACATTATCAGAAAGATAACAGAAACTTATAAAAAATAAATTTAAATGTCCCAATAATAAATAATAAGTTTATTTTGAAAAATATATATTATAAAATTTTCAAAATATCGATTTAAAAATGGTTCACCATCAAAAGGCAGTAAAACAATATTTTAAAAATATTAGAGTATTTCATGCTTTAGGTTGGATTTATTCTCATTTTAAGCCTCTAAAACACCATCTAATTCATAAATAGACATTGATAACTAAATATATTATTCATTAATTACTTGGGATGTTATAGTATTGAGATATATAGTCAAAATAGAATTAAAAATGTATACACATCCTCTAATATCACAAAAGGAGTATGACAACCAAGACAAATTTGAAAAGTAAAAAATACAATAAAAAGAACTAGAATGTAGGTCCAACATTGTAATAATGGATCTAATGTATAGAAATATTTAATTAAGTATTTAATAATAGTATTTATACCATATCTTTCAAACAACACAATAAAATACCTACTCTAGGTCCACCTAGATCACTATCAAACAACTTTTCATCTTTATAAGACATAAAAAATGAAAGAAAATATCATTCATTAGTGATTCTAATGAAAACCCTAAGGACGCCTCAAAATCACCATGAAGTAAAACATCAATATTAGAGTAATATTGAAACCACAACCATGAGGTAAAATAAATAAGAACAATTATATTCTCAAATAATGTACTCAACTATGGGATACAACTTCAATTTTCACAACCCGCCAAAAAAATTGTGAACTTTTCTGATGATTTTTATCTCATTCCATTATTCAGCCAATGTGACCTCTCATTAACTATAATTGAGGAACCCAAATACCTAGATTTTTAAGGGGATATCTAACCCTAATAAAGTATCACACTGCCCCATTGATCTCATTATAATGGGAGAATACCAATACAAAAGATAGAAGGATATCGGGCCTTATAATAGTATAAGGAATTCCAATCCTATCTGATTCATATGTATTGTTTACCAAAACCCAATCCCATTAAAAGAATTATTATCCCTTCATGGTCATGGTAAATTTTTTTTATTAAATCTTTGGTCAATGTTGTTTCTAACTCGTCAATGATGTCTGGATTTAGAGCCTAATCTCTATGATGTTGATATGGATGGTCATTTTTTTTCTTCTGAGTTGTCATAAATGAAATAATATATAAATATATCATCAAATTAAATGATTAATTATACAATATAGGGACTTTTAGAAGTCCCTAATCCCATATAATTGAAATTACATGTCATTTCCATCGGGTATAAGGTGTGTTCTACCACTTTGAAAACTTGAATGCGTACATCCTCCTAGAATGTCATGTAAACAAGAAAAATACATGATGTTGTTAATTTCATTTTACATGTGGAATTTGGATTTAATCATGGTATTTTCCTCACTACCTGAGTTAATTTTAACACTAAATACATGGTTTTTAGACATTTTGTGCAATATATATGATCACTTGTGATTCATGGACCTATATGTAATGAACACATTAGGCCTTTGATATTGGATTACATGGAGTATGTTTCAATACACCTTTTGTGTTATATTTTTATCAATAAAAATCAATATTTGAATTAAAGGAATACATTTTGTGTCTTACACTAAAATACATTTCATGTAGTTAAAAATATTCAAGAAAAATATCTTCCTCTCGAAGCTTCATCAATGTCTTGGATCTTTCCCGGATATCCACCCAAAACATCTATAGATTGTGTCCAAAGTAATATATGGATTTCAAGAAGTTTTATTTTGTATAATTCTCATCATGAAATTGTATCTTCATATCCTCACATTTCATCTAAATAAACTTTATTACTATACTACCATTCATGATGTCACAATCATTCCAAGATCCATCATCGACTGTCAGTTATAATACAATCATTTTCTCTCCCAATGCTCGAATAAAGAAATTTTATTTTTGTTTAGTCATGATTGGAATCAGATCCATAGTATAAACATTGTCCTATATTAGGCCCACAATGATAATGAATAATAAAGGATGGGTACCATAAACAACTAAAGTGAAAGATTTGTGATAGTTGTATATTCTTTGACCATTGATCATTGGGTATTTAATTAAGATAAAAAGGGACCAAATAATCTTCCAAATATTGAAAATTATAAAATTAAAATATCTAGATAAAATATAGTTGATTAATAGTTCTTTGTAGTGGTTAATCCATGATAAAAGTTTTAGGGTATAATATATGGCTGCAATGATATCAAAAATGGGGATAATTTCACAAAAAAACATTACCACAAAAGTGATTGATATTTAATGAAGAAAAAGATGGGAATGTTATTATTTGAAATCAAAATAAATTCTATTATATTTTTTGAATTATACTATATTTGAGCATCTATCTAAATATAATCATTTTCCTCTTACTGATGATTTTCCAAATGGTGGCCCCCCTCTCAATCTCTATGGTTTATTAAGATGCTGTAGGATATTTTCTATGGAATGTATTATGTTTTTGTCTGAATAGTTCAATAATTTAACTAAGATAAATTAATTAATAATTTAATTTATTTGTTTCATAAAATAAATTATATTGTACGAAAATAGTTGGGAAGTACGATATGAATGACACTTATATCTCACCTAGGATAAATCCAACATTTTGAATTCAAAATATTTCTCATTATCAAAAAATGAGACACAACATTTGAAGAAAATACATTATTTCTAAAATTAAGTGCATTTGGGGGGTTTATATATTGAATATTATTTATATATGATCATCAGGTATATAGGATGCCTTAAATTCAACCCCAAATTTGTTTCTAGATCTAGAAAGAGTATTTAAAATTTTCTTATCTTCTAATCATGAAAACATGATTTATTATATTTATTTTGGTTGAACTATATACTTACATGGTCACATACTTCATAAATATAAATAGATTTACCTTTAAACGTGTCTGACCATACCCTTAGGAAAATCTAAATAGACAATGATACATATACATAGAAAATTTTTAACCCTTTATACAACTTGATCCAAGATAACATACACCTATTTGATGGTCATATAATAAAATTATATAGAAACCATGACATTAACAATGGTCTAAATTATACCAATATAGAGGAGAAAATAATTGAATTTTACACATATAAAATAGGGACCCTTATATTGTAAAATTAATGGCCATTATATATCCATTTTCAACTAAAAAACACATTTATCTAAAAAATGATTAATTGAAAAATTTTAAAGTTTAAAATAAGAGTTTAAATTAACTTTCCAGTGGCCAAATAAATTAAAAATTTAAATTATTTACATTTAGTGAATTACAACCTATTTTTCCAAAATTAAATATTATTTAAAAATTATATTTGTGAAAAAAACATATTTGATTAAAAATTATAATTATTAGACATCATGATCCAAGATATCATGATACATCTATATTCAGGACCTTTTAGATTTCTTTTTTAATCTAATTGGTAGGTATACACTGTAAACACATTAAACTATATCTATCAAACTAATTCATCACATGATACTATCAATGCATTGAGGGGATATCTATTATCATTTCCTATCCATATATTAATGTTCAAAATATTCCTCAATTATCGAATGATCTATTTAATTCATAAATAATATTCTTTATCATAAAATAACCATATTGAGTAATGGATGCATATTTATCAATATTTCATCACTTAATCAAACAAAATTCAAAGTGATAGACGAATATGAAAATGGAATATAGTTATGAAAATAGTAATATACATCATACCAAAATATGGGTACTTAATAAAAATTCAATTTAAATTAAAAAATTACCATAGTAAAGTGATTGATTTAGGAGTACGTAAACGATCACAATATAAATAGAGATCATACAATTATTTTTACCTCTTTAGTAACTTTTAAATTGTTACCCCATAAAGAAAAAACATGAAACGAAACCTTGTTAAAAGTAAATAAATAGTAATTCATATTATATATGTCAAAGTAGAAGTATATACACCACATATTAGTGAATATGTTCATATAAAAAATTTTTCTCAATGAAAAAAATGAAGATGAAACTCATATAATGATCATAACATTGAAGTGATAATTAGTCAATGAATCAACTATCTATATAAGATGAAAACCCACATAAAAAAGGATGAATAAAACAAATGAAAATCTAATTTCATTACACATAAAAATTATTGAATATAAAAGATAGAGATGAAGGCTATACATGTAAAATCAACCTCATCAGATCATGGAGATAGTAGTTCGTATATACGCACGAGTGGCGATATAATTCCATTTACAAAGGAAGAGTTAATAATTTTATAGTATGTTTATTTTACAGAATAAATATCATTTCATTTATCACATATATTCAATATATGTAATCTTATAACCATCCATGTGAAGTTTTTTTTTAAAATAAATCACATTGATTCATGAGGAAGTAGTCCAACGTACACACAGTTGATGATATAATATTTTTAAATGGAATTAATATTCAGGAGCATTATGTGATATTATAATTCCACTTCTACAATAATATATTACATATATATATATATAATTCATCATTTTATAAAAATTATGCTATTTTTTTATTGAAAACGTGTTACATCTGTTTGTGAGGTGATTATCCAATGTATAAACGATTAACGATTTTGTTTCCCATTAGATGGAGGAGGATATGGATATATATTATAACACAAGAATTATAACATAATATTTCTTTCTATATACTATTTTTATATTTTTAGTGTTATGAAATTATTGATATTTGAATGTAAGAATGGAAATGAAGAATCTCTATTAAAATAATTACTTTCTCTTTGAGAAACCACCTTCATATATCCACTTAAATACCTAAGGAGTAAAACATTTGGATTACCATCTAATATATAATTTTCATATGGATTTTGGGCATATATTTTTATGTTTATTTTAAAAAACCAATCGAGAGGTGTGAAATGGTGAATAGAGGTAGTTTCCTTCTATAAGTAGGGGAGAGGACACAAATAGAATTTTAGAAAAGAATAAATTATACCCACATTTTTCTCCTTCCCCAAATCTTCAAAATGGGAATTTATGAAACATTAGAGGTTGTAATATTTATATATAGACATGTAATATCATTTTTAATTTATCATAGGTCATTTTAAAATTTATTTTTTTAGTTTAATACCATAGTAAATCAGTTTTTACATTAACTATGATAATTAATTTTTACTCATTTTAATATTCATAATAGTAAAACATTAAGTTGATCTTGTTACATAATTTATATTATTATGATAAAAAAATATTGACTTTATTATTTCAATTTTAATTCACATAATTGGAAGAATTTATTTTAATATTAAACCCCCAGACACGTTGACGAATGGTTTTCCAAATAAATAAATAATTTTTTTTTAAAAAATATATCATATTTCAAATTGAAATTTTTAAATATTTTCTAAATTAGTTAAAAAAATATAATTTTAAAAATGTAACAGTAGAAGTAATTTGTATTACAATTTAACTTTTTAAATAATTTCAATGAAATTTTAGTTTTCATTAAAATATATATTTTTGACACTAAAAAAAAGTTTCAAAAAAAAATAAAAAATTCACACTAGCATAAATTTGTAATTATGATTTGCAAAAAGATTTTTATTTCCTAAATTTTTTTCTAGACGTGGTAAAAATTAATTTTAATTTTGATTCAAAAAATGAGACTAAATCATCTTTTAGAGAGAAAATAACAGTTCTTCGAAAAACAATTCTCTTTCTTTTAAATTATTCTTATATTATTCCTAAAATGTAGATAAGTAATGAATTTGTTCAATAAAATTTAACCCATAATATTTTCATAATTTATTTTGTACTTTTTCTACCCTCAAATTTATTTTCTTGGTTATAACGGTCGTTATTTCTAAAATAATATTTTAATATAGTGTTGTGTTCATTTAAACATGATGTTGAGTGAATCACATGATATCAAAGAGATACAATGTTTTTTTTAAAAATATATAAAAATATATTATTGTGTTACATTTTCATATAAAATGAATATAATGTGTTATATATTCTATCATTCCCACTTTTCTTATAAAATACCATGGTTTTACATTCTACACCCTTCAATAATTTATTCCCTCACAATTTAATCATAATATTTGAAATTAAGGGCTTGACATTTGAATTTTTTTTGTAAATTCATGAAATAAAAAAGGTTAATAAAACAACCTCTTCATAATATAGAATGATATTTACAATGATGTTATTAATAACATATTAATCAGTTTCAAAGTAGGGGAATATTTTTGGGATATAAATATATAGAGATAGAAAATAGAGTCAGTAATTATATAGGGTGATAAAGATTAATTATCATAAAAAAGTGAATGACCAATTTATAATTAATGACCAAAAAATATTAAATTTTTTCTAGATTAAAATACAATTAAATTCATTGGATATGAACGTAATAGGATGACATTTTTTCAGATCCTTTTTTCATAATGTTGTGTAATTCCATTACCAACATAACTATAATCATAAAGAAAAATAGTTATTGAAAACATTCAATTTCATAAGAACAATTTCATCCTTTGGTAGTGATTTAATCAATTTATTCCTCATTTCATAATCCATGAAATGATTAACAAATAAAAAACTATGCCTGAAGAACTAAATTTAACCATTAAAGAATCCTAAAATATATTAAAGAAGGAAAGGTCCTTCCATATTTCTCTAAATATATTATGAAACATATATTGTTAGACTAATAGATAAAATATAATATATTAATATATAAACCTCAATAGTAACACCACTACTTTATAATTATCATTAATTTTTCAAAAATTTTATAGAGAAAAATTGATATATAAATAAGAACATCACATTTGATAGTGATAGGTGTGGAATCCAAGTTTCCATAAATGATGGATTCAAAACCCATGGCCTTTTCGGATGCAATATTTTTTCACCCAACATATGGGAAGTACTTTTTCTAATACCATATAAATTCAATTATCATATGATTACAAAATTTTGAAAACATTTAATTACCACACCATCAAAGACAGGATTATCCCAAAAGGATATCATTTCCATGAAACTTATTCCCACAAAAATTATGGACATTTTTTCATAAATAACATTATTATAAAAATTTATATTAAACTGTGGGTAGAATTTCCATAAATTTCACTAAAAATTTCATTAACCATACTATAATTCCATCAAAGAAAACCTAAAAAGAGGTGTTCAATATTTTTAACTCACTATCAGTATTGAAATAATAATCCCATGTCGTTATACATAATTATTTATTTAATGTAGATAAATATCCTTCTAAAATTCAATATAATACCTATTTTTTTATGATTATTATTTCCTAAATACTAGTGCTAAAAATTACATATTCAACAAAATTTAAGAATTCCAATACATGAATACTTAAACCATTTTTTCATCATATTTTTTTCCTTGATCTAGGTTCCAACCACTAAATTATTTTATTAACTAGGATTACTCAAAGCTTCCCCTTGTTTATGACAACAAACTATAAATGGATCCCTAGGATAAAATTTGTTTCCTCCCACAATGCTCTTAAATTTTCTTTGTAAATTCATTACATTTTTCAATTACTTTCCTCAAATAAAACAATATTTCATTACTTTGAGAACACATTTATGGGGGTATTATTCCACATTTCTTATATAAAATAAATATATTCTTCTTTCCTCCATTGTATTTTTCACTCGAGCTCTTGGAAAACTCCATCCCACTCCTCTTTAGTAAGTATGAGAGTTTGTAGAGAAACAGGTTGTTAATCATATTTTTGGATAACTAAATATGTATAATAATTATATATTTTTCTCCTATCATAACCCAATTGGGTTTCCCATAATCTACATATATCCATTTATCTTTAAGGATACACTATTTCATTATGTTCCATCAATTGACTAAAATAAAATCCTATAGTGTGAGTAAAAAATAATACAACTGGGAAACCGTATAATCATAAATAATGACATGTGTAATTTCTAAATCAAAACTCATTACATTCTATATAAACGCCATATATTTAGTCTATGTAATTAATTTTCTAAATCTATTTAAATCATTAATAATAGCTTTCATAGAATCTATGGATTATCATAATCAAATTCTTCAGAAGTGAAAAACATGGTGCACAATATGTCCCATTTCTATGTACCTGGTGACATTAGATTCACTCTTTATATGCCGTTTTTATTATTATTACCTTATGAATATCTATCCCATAAACCCTTCCACATATAGTGTATATAAATTAATTTATTTCATAGAAAACTACATTATATATTCCTTACCAAAAAATTAGGACTTATATTATACTCATCCTCATAATCAATCAAAGGATTATGTTCTATAATATATTATTCCATTAATATTATTCCCAAGGATTATAATAAACCTTCCTATAATACCAAAACAAATTACTTGACTCCATCAGATCAGAGTTAGTGGAAATTTTTTGACATTTACACTATAAATAATGGATCCCATCTCAATGGGAAAAATATTTTAGTTTTTTTGTTTAAATAATATACACACATGAGACTTGAAATAAATTTAAAAACACAAATTATACTATTATTTTTTTAAGAATATCATTATTCCATATTCAATATCATTTTGTATCATTTATAGTACACTTACTAGATTTTTAGGAATGGAAACAATAAAATTGTGATCTTAATGGATTAGTAAATTTTACATGCATTAGAAGCTATCATGAGTCAATAAAGCACAATAAATATGCTATTGTTAATAACTATAAAAACATTCCATTTAATAAATAACATTACTATAATTATTAAATAAGGAATAACCAATATGGAATGGTCAATATGATAACCTACATTCAAATTAATCAATAAACTAAGAATAAAATGCATCCAGATATAATATCATTTCAATAATATCATGGATAATAGTTTAATAATTCTTAAAGATGTAAATTATTAATTATTATATTTAATTATCTCAGGAATCATGATATCTCTACTATAATAAAAATTCCCCATATTGATTAAAACTAATGTGTGGATATACACTCTAAACCCATTTAAGTAAGTCTATCTAACTGAATTGTCTCATGAGACTACCGACACATCATTAGGTAATCAATAACTAGACCACACCCATATCTGAATTTCCACATCATTCCATATACATCGTAGGATTTATTGATTTCATGACCAATTATCCTTGTCATCAAATATCTATATTTAATAATGGGTACATATTTATTTATATATCCTATGTTAATCAAATAAAATTAAAATTAGACACCATTTGTAAAAATGGAATAAAATTTAGTAAATAATCATATAAATCTAATAAGATTAGATATATCTTATAGAAATTTAAATTCCAATGATATATGATAACAATAAAGCTATTGTTTCAATAGATAGAAAACAACCACAAAATAATGTCTGATTTAAAATAATATTTACCTATTTGGAAACATTGAAATTATAATACTTGAAGAATAAACATGAAATGAAACATTAAAAATTATTTATAAATAGTTAATGAGGTTAAATACATAAATGTTTAATTATATAAACTACATGTTAGTGAATATGTCTTTATTAACAAATTAGACTCAATGAAATAGAAATTGAGATGCAATCAATATGAATGATCATAAAATTAATGTGATAAATAATAAATGAATAAATTATATATATTAAATGTAAATACACATAAAATTATTTTATATACATCCCCATAGAACAGAAATTCATTAGATATATACTTTTATAATATCAAATTCAATGAATAAGAAATGTAACTCAATAATAAAAAATCGAGTAATGAAATTCGTTACCACCTATTAATTTTAATGTCATGTAAAATTATATATAGTAATTAAAATTTAGTCATAATAATCTATAAAATATTAATTAATCATGATATTAAATGTCTAATGGGTAGTATATACAACACATAAAATAAATTTGGTGTATAAAATTACAATATGTCTCAATGAAGGGAAATTGAGATGAAGTCCCTTACCTCATGCCTCCTATAGGTTGAATGTGGTTTAACCTTCTATATGATGGTTTTGGGAATGGAATAAATTTATAAAATCACCATATTAATATTTATAATATAATATATTATTCTTTTATAATATCATGTCAACTATTCTTTAAAAATATATCATTATTACTATTGTTTAATGTGATAAATACTTTATTTATCATGCACGATTAAGCGTCAATGTTTATGTTATTGTTTATAGGATATAGATAAATCATCTATAAAATTATAAAATTTTTATTAATATAATATTTAATCATTAGATAAATTTTAATAATCATTTTTAAGGATATACATCGGAAATTAATCGCATCACTTTGTCATGATGGTATGTCATGTGTAAACATATGTGATAAAATCATTCCCCTCATGAATGAAGGGGTAAGAAATGTAATTGTATATTAATTTATTAATTATATATCATGTCATATATATCACATTTATTCAATATATTTATAATTATCTCCTTCTAAGTAAAGCGTATGTGAAAAATAAATAACATCGCTTCGTGAGGTTGTGGTTCACCGTACACACGAGCAATGTAATAGTATTTGTAAACAACATGAAAATTAAGAATAGATCTATAATATGGTAGTTGAAAAATTATATCAATATAATTACAATTATATATATATTAAATATTTCATTAATTCAATCATGATTCAGGTTGATGGAAAATGAGATACATCGGTTTGTTAGGCAGTAGTCCACCATGCACACAATTGATGATGATTATTTTCCATTTTAAAGAGGATGAGATTGATAAATATTATAACATCAATATAATAAAATATTTAGTTACATTAGATATTTATTTAATTATATTAGATGTTTTATGACATAATATAAGGGTTCAAAAGAAGAATGAATATGAAATAACTACCTTCACACAATTACCGCTACTAAAACCTCTATTTTATCTGCCCATAAAGACACTACAGTTTGATTTTTGGGAATAATATAATCTCTATTATTTAGATATAGGTTCTGGTTATATATTATGGTTGTTTTTGGTTGTGAAAATGTGATTTATTGGTGTGATTATGCGAAGAAAAGGAGTGTCTATTTAAAACTAAGGGAGAGGACATACATGGACTTTTTGAAAAAAATAAATTGTACCCACATTTTTTACTTACCAAAAGGGTCTAAAATGAGCCATTATATTACCATAGAGGTGATACGGTGGAAATATTTCCATAAAATGGTTTTTGAAAATTTTGTTATGTCATTTTAACCCTTTCCTTTTTAGTTTAACCCCACTAGTAAAGCAGTTTTTATATTAACTGTGTTAACTAGTTTTAACAAATTTTACGATTCATAATAATAAAAAATTATATTCTACATATTATATAATATAAATTATTCTGATTCAAAATAGAGATTCCATTTTTCCAAATTCTATATGAATTAGTTTCAGGATTCAATTTGAAAATAAAATTCCAAACGTGTCCAAAAATGGTTTTCCAAAGAAAAACATTAAAATGTTTTAAAAATAATTGTATCATAATTCAATATGTTATTGGTTAATATAACCCATATTAGATAAATTTAAATATAATATATCTAAATTATATTTATAGATAATTTTAATTTAAAACTGATTTTAAATATTACATAACAATGTAATTAATTTAAAAGAAAATTCAGTTTTTATTAGACATAAATATTTTTCTTTATTAATAAAAGAACTAATATTTTACAAAAATAAAAAAATAATTCCAAAGATATTATCAACATGTTTATATTAATAAAATTATTTATATTTTAAAATATATTTTCTTATAGTGGTAAAAGTTAATTTTAAATAATATTAACAAAACATGACTAAACTGTCTTTCAGAAAACAATATCCCAGAAAAAATTTTCATTATATTTGAAACAAAACTTATTTCATTTATAATATATATATATATATAAATAATTTATTTATACATATATAAATCATATACTTTTTATTTTTTATTTATTAATATTCATACCCTCAAACTTAATGGACTTTTTAGAATAGTCACATTTTTAATATTAAAATTTTAATAGAGTTTTGTGTTTCAATTATACATGGTGTTGTGTGCATCTCATGCTATCAAAGGGATTGAATTTAAGAAAAAATAAATACATAATAATGTTTTAGGGTGTTACATTCTTATCAAATGTGAGAGTCACATTTAATATATGATATTGAACCCAATATTTAACATTTAAAATCTTATAGTGTTTTAGTGCTCGATAATCTAATCGAATGGACATCTATTGTCCATGTACCACTACTCAATTCAAGATCAAGATCTTGTACATAGTGATTTATAAGAATTTTATCCATATGATTTATAGATCATATGAATATGGATCACACCTAGTAAGTGTATCGTGTAATCATTTCAGTGAGGTTCCCAACCATCTAATCAGTGCATTGTATGGTTCCCTATAGTCATGGAGATTTATCTATTTGATAATAAGATAGAAATTATACATATATTTGAACACTATGACATTGAAATTTGACATTTCATTTTAAAAGTGATTTTAGGGTGTTTAGGTTCTATACGAATTAGAATATATATGTCAAGCCTGGTAATCCTTAGTTTGAAATATCATTATACAACACATATGGGAACCTAGGTATATAATTTTAGGCATATAAAATTTCATTGAACTCACCTATGAAATGTAGATCAAATCATATCAACTTTTATGGAGTATATAATTTTTAGATATATTTTATGTCTTCCCACACCATGAGATCTGGTAGTTATTTAATGTTGATGAATCTAAAGTTTTGATATTATTTTATTCTACTGGTATGTGAATTGTAATGTACTTCATAACATTACTCAATATGTAGTCTTATTAGTGGGTTAATAACCCCAAATAGATTGAAATATTCATTTTAAATAAATTAATTATATGAAATAGAGAGTGGAAAGAAGATATTTTAATGATTAATAGATGACAATTTGTTTATGTTTTGATTAATGATATGTAAGAAAATTATTAATTATCTAAATAAAAGGTGAATCTTGTGAGATAACTACCCACGTGAGGAAATAGTGAAAAAGGAGAATAGATGATTACTATGACGGTTTTGTCCCAAAGGAACTAAAAAAAGTTGAAATAATTTTTTTTATTTGTACTAATATTAGGACACTAATTTGACTAATAACTATTGAGAAATAAGATAACTAGAAAATGATTGTAATAATCTCTACTTTTGAAATATATTAAATGAATTGAATTTATAGAATCATAGATGATGAATTGATTCTATAAATGGTGAGACAAAATGATGGATTGATGAGAAACCCTAAATATGATCTATGAATAATGGGAATAAAATTTTAAATAATTATTTGGGCAACAAGGTGTAGAGTGAGTAAGTATTTATGATATATATTTTTATATCATATAAGGGAATATGGAATATTTTCAATGTATAATGGGTTATTCCAATAACAAGAATTGTAATTTTGGATGTGGTAGAAACTATTTTATTATATGTCTAGAAAATTATTTATATTACTAAAATTTATCAATTATTTACTTATCATTGAATTAATATGAGCATAGAATGTGTGAATCATACGGGGAAACATAATATTTCTATATGAATTTATTCAAATTTTTGCATTAATATATGGAGGATCATTGATTTGGAATGATTTTATTGATTTGGGTACACATCTACCATAAGATGTTAGGCATATTATGATATATTTATATTTACAGTGATAGTATATTAGGTTGTATCCACTTAACATCATCCTCTAACTATAGCTATAGTGAGATAAAAGTGACAATACCTTTTTCACCAACTAATTTGGGCATAGGATAGTGATGACTTATATGAACACTCATACCTATACTTCCAATATTAAAATTATTAATTAAAAATATTTCATTAGAATACATTACCATGGCCATTTCGGTTAATATTTTTCAATAATTTTAAAAAAATATTAGCACAAAAACTCATTAATTTTCATCTAATAGACATTTCCACATTGAATACACAACTGGTTAATCAAGAAAAAGTGTTTAATATGTTCCAAAAATTCTCCTCGTATTATACACTTCTAGTGGCATCTTATGTATTAATTTTCATCATAAATAGTTAAATGGAATTAAAATTAGTGTGCGAGATAAAATTCACAGCGAGGAAAAAATATATCAAAAAGTGTTAAATGATAAACATGAAGGGGAACATGATAATGTCAAAAATATATGAATAAATTGTTAGTAGGCCATAATTCATAATTATAACTCATGTTAATTTAATATAAAATCCTAAAAATATCATTAAGTATTTATATAAGATATTAAATAGATAAAAATACATTTTAATGATAATATACAATGTTAGCATGACATAATAGCATGGAATACATTAAAATAAGTTATAATGATGAAAACAAGTAATTTCATGGAAATTAAATACATCGTGAAATTTTTTCATAACATGATAATAATCATGGTACTTTGAAGCAACCATAGGTTGAGGAAACCCATTTTCTTAATACCCAATTCATTTTTTACAATGTGAACAATCTCATTATTCCCACTCCTCAAAATGTGACTAGTCTCATTATACCCACTCTGGTGTAAAAAACTCATAATGTCCACACTTTTCTATCGCATTAGATATATATATATATATATATATAAGTAGACCAATGAATTATAGGAAGATATATGACCCCACCTATCATAATCGAATTTTTTTTCCATATAAAATACATCATAATAAAATTTTGATGAACCCAAAGATTTTTTTTCATAAACCTATAACATAACATGAACATTTAAATTTTAATTATATGTCAAAAAAAATTTATGGAAGGATCCATATAATTTATGGAATAGTAAATTACATAAACTAACCCAATAATGAATAACGATGAAAATATTTCAAAAAATTCCTTGAATTAAGGAAAAAAATATCCTAGTAAAATGACATCGATGAAGAACAATTGTTTATAGTTTTAGAAAAATAAAATTTTGAATATACAAATTTCCTTCATATTTTGGAATAATTACCAATATATATATATATATACACACTATATTATTAAGAAAAAATAAAATATTTTATTAATAAAGGAAAATTACAATAGATTTTTCATATAACATGAAATTTTCTCTAAAAATATTTGTTCATTTAATAGAAAACATAAATAGATAATTCAAAAACTATTTTTATTATTATTACAAAAAGAATAAGTTGTGGGTTACATTCAAAAATTATTTTATAAACAGTGAATTTAATACTTTGAAAATAGTTACCAATAAAAATAAATAAAAATAATAGATAATTGAAAATAAATTATGTTTTCTTTAAAAAACTGGAAGATGAAAAATTATATTTTTAAAAGATTTATAATTATTTATATTTTAAAAGTTGAAATAACATTATACAAGAAACCTAAATCATAAAATTTGTATGGGATCTCAATTTTGAAAAAGGGTTAATATTTTTCTAATAATCATAAAAAATAATCAATTTTGTATTTCCAAATAAATAGTAGCACATTTTTTGGGATGGAAAATAATGGCATAGAAGAAAATATTCATTGTAATGAATATGAGTTAATCTTACTAATGCTACACTTTTACAAAAAAAAGACATTTTATCAAAAGAGATATTTTTAATTGTTATAATTAATTTATCCTTAGAAAAAAAATGGAAATACTATATAATGTATCATAATTTTAAGAACCATTAAAGAATGAATGTAATTTTTTAATAATAAATAATAATACCCAATGAATAGGAAATTGAGTCAATAAAACTATAACAAAATTGGTAACGTGAGTCACAACGGTTTTTGAGAGGACTGTCCTGGAATGGAAATTAAAACTTAAAAAAATGGATTATATTTTCCTATTAAAATAATATTTTCTTATTTATTATTATATATATAATAAATTATGTCGAATAATATGTAACCTATCCAATATAGTTGAAATGAGAAAAATAAACCCATACATTTTTCCTTTCATAGTAGAATGCACACTAATATATTTTATAGAATACATAAATATATAAATAATGAAATTGGAAACATTGTTCACATAAATATAAATTTTATATACATTATTAATCATAACTCTAAAAAAATAGTTAGTTATTACCTATATCTGAGGGAGGGTGTGGGTAATCTTGATAGTTTTGAAGTAGTTTCATAATAACATTGTTTTTATTTTTTATTCTCAAAAATTAAATAAATAAAATACTAATAATTTAAATATAGTGGTTATTTATAATTACATCAGCATTTAAAATTGATTTCCATTATAAATTATTCTTTATTGAGGAATATAAAATTGACAGCAAACAATTTTTTTAAATTATAACCTATTAAAAGTTATCTCTTAATAATTAAGATAAATTTTGATGTATACATTCCATAAAGAAATATTCATTACAGAAATATTTATCATATTATGTCATTAAATATATTTTCATATTCAACCATGATATAATTTCTCAAATTCTTTATATAGGTGGTCAAACTAACCCAAACATAGACATAACAATATTAATCGATGATTATGAGCTATTATAGTTGAAATATCAGTGTAAATGAAACATTGTGATAAAATTTAATATTTATTTGCTTGATATATCATAATGATAAAGTATTTAGATGATTAATAAATAGATAGGGAAAAAATATACAATTTGAATTTAATATTTTCCTCTTAGTATGCCTGCTTTAAATGATCGAATTAAAGTTAATAATTGGATGATTAAATTATATATTATCCTCTTAGATTAACAGATGATTGCATTAGATATTTTTTTACATGGATTGAGGAAATTTTTTAATATACTTCACCAACTAAGAATATAAAATATCTCATTAATATAATAATTGTAGGTTATATTATCTATATGGGTATCTTTTATGGTGGTAATGGAAAAAGTAATGTGTTCTATAGAGTGTGAGGTAGTCTAAAGAACACATGATTCATTTTTTCATTTCTCTTAATGTAAATGGTTAGGGTTTAAATACTTTTAATGTCATTATAATAACACACCATTTTAATAATGATTTTATTTTTCACATTTTAATAGCGTGAGATTAAATTTTCAAAAGATAAAAATCACATAAATAAACATAAAAAAGAAATAGAGGTATGCTTACAACACGTTAATTAATTAATTATATCATTTTTGAAGGGGATTAAAATAAGGAGGAATGGTATTTAATAATTAATTTACTTAATAAATATTTAGAATATTATTTTGGATATTTTTGGTATAATATTTTTCTGAAATTAGGTGCTTTTTTGTGATGGTAAGTGAGGATGTGATTTACACTTTCAGAAAATTAGAGGATTGTCTTAATCATAAATACAAAAAAACTTTTGAATAATAATAAGTCATTACTTTAGAAAATTACTCCAAATTTGAGAAATAATAAATATACGAAGGTATAGTTCTATCAAAACCTCATCCTCATAGTAAATTCATTGTTCTAACATGTTTTACCACTTTACCTCTAATGTTACTCATTTTTACCATTTTGGATTTCACCACATTAATTAGTTTTTACAAAGTTAATTTATCCTTAGTGACCAAAAAAGGTTATTATAGTAAAATTTAGTCTCAAATATTCCAAATTTTAAAATCATTTGTTGATATAATTTCTAAAACTGATTAAAATTATTTGTAATATAGTAAATGTATAATATATTAAAAATAGGTTTTTGATAAATATGAAGGAAATTAAAAAATATCAAATATGTGTTCATAAATTTATACACAGATTTTTAAAATTATAAAATCACTTATAAAATAAATATTTGGTCTTATAAAATGGGTTCATAAATTTATAATTCATATATACAAACCAATAATTTCTTGGAAGTCATTTTATTTATAAAATCATTAGTTTACACTATTTAAATAAAAATCAATCATTGTATAAAAATACCTAAAGTTAAACCTATGCTATTTTTAACATTAAAAATTCCAAAAAAATTATTTTTATAAAATAATAATAAAAAATATATATTTGTCAATTTATGAATGACTATTTTTCTAAATGAGTTATTAAACTTCATAAAAAATTAATCTTATTTAATATAAATTTCTATTAAAATACATATTAGAATGAATATATTAAAAAAAATTATCAATTTTAATAAATATTGAAATGTGATTAATTAAATTTATAAGAATAATATTCTATATCCTTATTTTATAAAAGGTTCTTCAAAATAGATTCTTTTAAAATATAAATCTAATAGAATATTAATATATAATTCTTTAATACATTTATATCATTTTATCTACTATTGATTATAGTTTTGATTTAGTTTAAATATTCTTTTGTTTATTTTTTTTTGGTTTTACCTGTTTTGAATGGTAACAAACACATTTTTTAAGGGAAATATAAAATGATGTCCTAAGACATTACAATATTATCTACTAAAGATAATTTTTCCAAAAAAATAGTTATTACACATTTAGGAAATTTGTTGAGGGTATTCATAACATATTCCTAATTTAGTGTATAGGGACTAGTATAAGATCAACCTTACTCTCTTAGACTATACCATGTTATATTGATTTTCTCAAACAATATTGATCATTCATACAATTATATACCCTACTTTTTATATAATTAAATCCTATATTATCCATAACATATCTCTCCAAAAAATAATTTATTATCTGAGAGATTAATCCATTAAATAATTATGAATTACTCAAAACCATATCTCTATTTCTAGTCATAAAATATATTAATATTTAGTTGATATAGTCAGAATCTGGTCAACATATATCACAATACACAAAATAAGATCAAAACCAATGAAAATATGATTGATCACCTTTTCCATAAATAAATAATTTTCCCAATAATATAAAACCCACTTTTCTCAAAATAAATCAAACTTTGTAACCTCAAAATCCTATTATTATAAATCATAGAGTTATTTATACATTAATGTTGTTCTCTGAAATTATTATAAAAAATATCCTTTTCATAAAATAAATTTAAATTTTATTAATTCATTTTAATACATGATTAAAAAAATTTATGTAGAATGTATCAAGAACAATCTACATATGAATCACATAACACACATATGTTATATAATATACTAGAAAAGAATTGATAAATATAATTCACTTTTAAAAATAAATATAATTATTAAAAATTTATTTATTTTATGATATCAAACTCAATACCTTAGGTAAGTCTAGGAAACACTTCATTTTTATCTAAACTATAATATACTAATATTTTCACCCATTTATGTATGCTCACTTTTTGGGTTTTAATCCATTATGGGTTTTTTGATACAATCCTTCTTTGACTTCATATTCAAAATCTTGATTCAAACATATACTAAAACCAAGATGATTAAAATTATATCTAAATAAATCATATTATATGAATATTAAATATCAATCCAAAGATTTATAATCCAATAACTCTTTAATTTTGACATTTGTTTCTTTTATTACAACTACAACACACATTGTTAATATTATATCTCCCTAGGTTCAACCTATGTTAGTTTCGGATGTGTTCTCTTATGAATCATAATTTAATAATTTAATGTAATTAGGAAATAAATCATTCATAATGAGTTTCAATGAGATTTTTTTGAGAAAAATCATATTATAACACCCATTACACAAAATATTTCTTGGAAAACCACCTAATATATACTTTCCAAAAGGTAATGATTTTGACCTCTACATATACATATTATTGTTCATTTTAATTAGGGTTTTTTAGTATATTTCTCTTATCCAAATCCATAAAAATTACAATATTACATCAATTAACCTAAGGATATAACTGCAACAATGAAAATATAAACATCCTTAATTTATAAATTTTTTATAACTATAATGACTCAAAATTTATCATCATAATCTCTAAAGTTATCATTATCGAACTATAATACCATATATGATAGCACAAACATAATACAAAAGAATTTATATGACAACATGAAAATATTTCATTACAATACATTCCCATGACCTTTTAGGATTTCAGTTTTTATGAATTTGGGAAAACATTAACCAATAAAAATAATTTCTGTTCAATACAATTTAACTTTTACCACTATATAAACAATTTATTAACATATAAATATTATCTAATGTTTCTATAAAATTTTCCTAAAAAAACCAACTTCAATAAAAATAATATGTATTACTTTTCTTCATAACCTATGTCAGTAGAAATATTACAAACGTGAAATGTTATGCTTGAAGTAAAGGGAAAAAACATCATAATGTATCACATCATAATCATATTAGAGTTTATTAGGATGAAATGAATTCCATTTTAAAATATAAAAATATCATAGATCGTAATCATAAAACGTGGTATAGAAAAAGAAGACAATAAAAATATAATTGTGGAATAAAAACAAATATAAAATGGATTGTAATACATCTATATGATCATATAATATGTTATAATTACATAAAAGTGAAGAATACATTTTAATAATAAAAAGTGATGAATAAATGGAATTTCATTGAAATTAAATACAATGTGATATTTTGGAGTTACTATATAAAAAACATGATAATATTTCATAAACATAAGGATATGAAGACAATTTTGACCAAAATAATTATTCTCAATCCTTTGTGAACAAACCCTTTATTTTCATACATGAAAATGTATATAAATACATCATTCTCATGCTTGTGTGGAATGACTCGATATGGCCTTGCCTGAAAATCCCATTAAATATAAACATCACCATTTTATTGGAGGGTGATATAATACCCCACAGATCATTATCCAATGAAATGGGTTCTAATTAACACATTTCAAATTCATATCTTAATGAACCAATATAAAATTAATTTTTTTTTCTTAAACATATTACATAACACGAATGTAATAAACCTTAAGATATCAAAAAAATCCCACATTACAAAAGGAGTGATAAACTTGATACAAAAAATTTACATATTTCATCCAAATAAATAATGTATATGAAAATATTTAAAGAATAACCACGAATTAAGAATATTATGTATCAAATAATAATGAAATATATTAAAAACACACTTTATGTGATTTCAAAAAGAAATAAAATATGAAATGTATTTTATGTTTTGAAAACAATTTAAGAGAAATATTTTATAAAAATAGAAAATAAAAATATATTCTTTTAGAAACCATGAAAACATAGAGAAAATGATTGATATATAATTACATAGTCATTTAAAAATGTGATACCATAGAATAATACAAAAAGAGACTTCATAAAACTATTTTAACTTTAAAATAATATAAAGAAGTTATTAATCAGATTCAAAAGTTATTTTCTAAAAGGTTTAGTGAATGAATTTACCTTTTAAAATAAAATCCAACATTAGATCCATGAAATTTTTTAATGGTTATCAAAAAAGTAGTGTAAGATATAAAATTTCATTTTTAAAGGATGGAAATAGTTTTATTTTATACTATTGTTAAATAATTTTTTTATAACTAACATTATAAAAAGTATATATTACTTTCCTTTGGAAAATAGGTAAAGAAAATTATAAGAATAATTATATAGAAAATACATTTTAGATTTTCAAAAATAGAGGATAACATTGTAGGGGATGAAAATATAGTTAGGAAATAATACATAAATTGGTGAGAATGGATGTTATTCTTTACAATATTAAATTTTTACTTAACAAAAAAAGTTATCAAAAAAGAGGCTATTTAGGATGAGAATAAATTCACCTAGTGAAAAAAATATATGTCAAACAAAAATATATATTGGTTTGATAAGTGAAATATTGAAATTAATTTTTTAGTAAGACATATAATGATCCAATAAATTTAAATTTTCTTTGATTAAATCCTTTTAGAAATTTTAACATAATAATGAATGGATCTTGATATGTATATCACAAAATAAAAATTAATATCCCACAAAAGTATGATCTCTTCATAAGTGAAAGTAATCGGGAAGGGGCTATACAATGTTAAATAAATTATGACAAAAAACATTAATATTTTATTACCCTCTTTAAGAATCTTTTTAGGTTCATATCCTTTTAAAAAAATTATTTACTTTTATTGTCTATATTTATATTTCTTTTTCAATACCCATTTTCGATGTCTGGAGAGGAAAATATTGATCTTTCTAAACTAGCCTCAAAATAGTAGTGTTTTTAATGGTTCTTCTCCAAAATATCATCATTACATTTTCATAAATGTTACTACAGGTGATTACATATAATTATTTATTAAGCCTAATTTTCCATTCAATTGTACTATTGTATTTATCAAATAGGATGAAATTCCTATTAATCATTTTTTTGTGATTCTCTACTTGTAAAAGGTGATAATTAGTTTAATGAGTTTGATATTGGTATATAAATTCTTTAAAAAACCTTTTTTCATATTTATATCATATTTTACCTATAATTTTGATTTTCATATTACTAGTATATAAATTAATAGTAATATTTTAATAGTTTTCTCAAACTGACGCAAAACTAGTTGTACCATGATTACTATTTATTAGTGGAAAATAAAAAATATTTTGATAATATAATTATATTTTTTTTAAATATTATATCTTATTAATGATATGAAAAATATTAAAAACATAATTATATTATCAAAATATTTTTTATCACTTACAACCATTCTCCTAACCAACCATGTGTGTAAGTGATGAAATGGAAAATGAAAATCATCCGTTCCTTGGAGGCGGTATTGGTCATGTATACAAGCTTAACCATTTCACTTTCCATAGAACTGGAAATAGTTGTAATATGAATTATAATTTTAGAATAAAAAATATATCATAAATATTATAATTTTATATTGAACTCCTTATATGGACCGACCATGAATCGTGTTTATATAAAATGATAAATTTTTTGTCAAGGGGGTGGTAGTCGCCATAATGCACAGTAAACGATTCACATTTATTATTTTATTAATGGAAAAGGAAATGGTGGATAATTATTATAACATGACTATAATAATATACTAGTCTAATAAGGTTACATAATTCACCATTTTAATATGGATATTGGATACTTTTAGAAAATGGTATGCATGTAAAAAATAAGAAAAAACAAAGATATGTTACGAACTAATACCCCACTTTTGGGATTATCTCTTTTGTGAAGGTGGTTAACACGTTTTGGGATGGAAATTTGAGAAGAAAATGAATAGATTATGGTTTATATAATTGTTTGTGTGTTTTTAGGTAGTGTCATGTTGGAACATGGGTGGTTTTGGTGTGAGTGGAAGTGGGTATATGAATACCCCTTTTATAAGTGAAAAGAAGTGGAATTTTTATAAATATCAAAACAAATTCAATATTAGGGAATAAATCTCATGTTAAATGGATCAAAAATTTATAAATAATATATTTAATAATATATAAGTTATACCCACACATAAAAAACTCATTTAAAACTTGTTTTTAAACTATTTTTCCTCTTTTACTTTTAAGTTACTCATTATTTGTCTTTTTGGTTTTCACCGTGGTAAGTAGTTTTTTTTAGGTAATGAGTATACACTAAAATAATATGATGATCACTTTATAAATTATATATAATTATAAATTTATTATTCCATTTTATTATTCATTTATTTAAAGTTATAAATAATAATTTTGAAACCCTAAATGTGTAAAGTATTAAAAATATTTTTCTTCGCAACATAACTGAAGTAATCAAATGTGAAATATGGGGTTATAAATTGAAACCACCATTTTTAAAATTATAGAATCACTTATAAAATAAATATTTGTTCTTAAATATAGTTTTAATAAAAATAAATTTTGTACTTATATACTAATAATTTAATTAAATTCTAATTATTTCTAAAAACATTAATTTACACTATTCACAGGAAAACCATATTTGTTTTTTGAAAAAATAAGAAATATTTCCCCTATTCTATTTGTGAAATTATAAATTCAAAAAATAATTTATTTTTATCAAATTGAAATTATAATATTTAGTTATTTATTAATTTGTAAAAAACATTTTAGTTGGAAAATGGATTCATAAATGTCAAGTGTCGTTAATATTATTTCATATAAATTTATAAGTATTAGAATATTAAAAATAATATTAAAAACAAAAATATTACCTATAATAATAAACATTTAAATTCCATCAATCAAATTTATTAATGTATTATAATATAACTCTTTTTTGCGAATAAGTCTTCAAAATCCATCGTATTAAAATTATTAATCGAATAGAATTATAATATTTATTTCTTTTAATGGATTATTATCCTTGTATATACTAATTATTATATTAATCATATAATTTTAATATATTTTCGTTCATTTAAGATGTGTGGTTCTTGTGGAGAACACTATTAAGACACTATTTTTTAAGTAAAATGTTCAATGAAATATTTTATTGTTACATATTAGGCATGTCTCTACCCCTACACACCCACAACTCTTGGTTGACATAGAACATATATTACTATGAGATATTTTGAGATTGTTAATTTAATTTTAATATATTGTATGACATAACTAATGATTTTTAATTATTCGAGAATCGTTAAAATGATTATTCAATATATTATAATTGACCCTAGTGATGGAACTCCACTTCAAAAACATTGGGGTCAGTGTGGATGATTATATAAAAAATTATAGATCTTCTATATAATATAGAATGATGATTTATTAGTAAAAAATATTAAATTATAAGCGTGGTGGTTTTTATTTCAATTTTTATACTTATATATATATATATGGCCTTAGAGATGCGTTCTTCCACAAATGTTCGAACATATGTAGAGATATGATAAAATGAGACATGTTTATTAGCCAGTACAATAGAGTTAGATAGAAACATATGGTTCCTATAGAATCTCATGGTTAATGAATCTATGGTTGATCATTTGTATGAAAATCAATAATGAAATATGATATTTGATTTCATTAATTTTCAATTTTTTTAATTTGTGGTTTTGATGAATGTGATCCATGTGTATTTTTTTCATGATTGATCATATTAATTATTATATATATATTAATGACATAAATTGATGTTTTTTGTTTACAATTTACATGTTTTTGATTCACAAATACAATATATGTTTATAGGGTTGTCCCACTAACGGAGACAACCTTACTGACATGCATTAAAACTTTTGTGTTATTAAAATTATTACCATGAATACTAATAAAATAAAATGATAGATAATCATGGATCATAAATTTTTATGGGTCATAAAAATAGTTAGTTGAGAGTATATATTTTTATGAAATCAAGACACATGTAATGAATTAAAGAGAATGCATCTGTTTGGGATGCTTTGTTGTATTTCATCATTTTTTTAATGCTGTATATGGAGTGGTTATTAATTACCCATATATTATATGTTTAGTGTGATATTAAATTTCATGACTTGTTAGATGTTCCTATATGATACATGGAGAATTTTGTCAATTTGATTTTATTCCTCCAATGATTTTTTTGATACCACAATGTTGGTCATTAGTCTATGCCCTATACGTAGTAGACATTGGGAGACATCTTGTCAATATTTCAAGAAAAAATATATCGAAATCAAGGATATGGTATTTTTTGAGTTAATATATTAATATTATTGGTTCTGATAGTTTATGCATGTAAATTTAAAAAATCATCAATACAACTACCAACAATGAATGAATGTAAAAATGTTGTGCAATACAACATATTTCTAAGAATTACTCTTATTAATTACACATGACTAAGACCCTCGTAAATTAATAAAGATATTTAATATATAGAGGATGCATATTGTAAACTCAAGTGTAGATTTTACCATTTTATTATGTGTCTAATTACATATGCAGATTGTCTACATGGGCCAATTAAGCAAGATATCTTCCAACATTCTCATCATTTTCTATGACTTCAATTTCAAGTTACATTCACAAATACATTTGGAAATGATTATCAAACATGGGATGTTTTTATATTTTCTGATGGTTTTGATTACACCTATGTTAAACAAAAAAAAATTTATTCTATGAAAGATCCCATGATAATGAATTTTAGAGAACCCAACTAGAACCTTATAGTATTCTTACTTTTTTTGTGGAAGTAACTCATTATGAGATGAGAGAAAACATCCTTAATTTTTTCCTTATACTTAGTTTTGGGACATAAACCCAATTAATATTTTAAATTGATCCCCACATAATATTTTATACTCCATATACATCTATGTGAAGTCAAGTGTAACACCACTGAGTTTCAACAATTAGTGTTCCATCGATTGGGGTTTTTGAATAGTCTATTCTTTCTAATCAAAGTATAATAATAAATGTGTGGTGGATGTTGAGCTAAATCTAGTAGATATGGATACACATATGGGGAATTATTTGTCTTATAAAATTTCTCATGGTTACTAAACATGTATAACTATATTAAAGGGTATACATAGTTCATTTTTTCTTAATTTCAAATTTAAAATAATCCACAAAAGAATTACCAATGATTATTCTCATTTATTATTAGATTGTATAATGATTTGGTATATATTTATACTGTTTAAATTAACTATAGGGATTATTATGAGAAATAGAAAGAGAATAATCTAGATCATTTAAGTAAAATTATCAATGACACTCTGCTCTAGTCAAGGAAAATATTATAATCCAAATGAAAACATTAGGACACATTTGTACATATAAAGGGACATAGTCAGAAGAGGTGGTGACATGGGTATGAAAAACTGTCAACCATTGTATGAAATATTTAGTAAACAGAGGATATGGATATCACTCAACCTTAGAAGTCGACTCAAATTGAGAGTAATGATAAACTGATAATACCTTAAATTTGGTATTTTGAAAATCATAGGTGAAATATATATGATTAATAAACTGTATATAATGTTATAATGAATATATATTGTAACAAAAAAAATTCATAATTGTAATGTTTGATGAAAGTGAATAGGGTTTGGGTGGTTTCTTCCATTATTGGGGATGTAAATATGTATGTAGTTCTATTTTTATATTGGCATAGAGATATATTTAGAAAAGTGAAAATATTATTATGATGGGTAATGCATATAAAATATGACCATGTTTTCTTATCAATATATTAAATTAATTTTTATGGATTCAAAAATATCCTTGTGTAATGAGATTATTTTATTTGGTTTAGTGATGTATCATTGAAATAAGATAAAAATGAATTGGTTTTATCCATATGATTGAGTGATGAGACACACTATAATGGCTTCCTAAAATTATTTAAACAGTTTGTTATGAGATAATGAAGTGAATATTAATAACTATATTGTAAATCATCTCTCCTTTGAATTGAATTTTTTCTATATTTTTTCTTTTATCATTTTACATTAAATTCAATAAAATTTTATTACATATTCATTATTTCCATTATGTTTTAACCCTTATTGGGGTGCAAGGATGACCCTGGTATGGGGATTTTAAAGGGGGAGGTGGAATAATGTGGTGGTTGGTTTTAATTTTGTGTATTCTTTCAAAATAATTCAATCATTACTTTTACATATTCATCTCTATGATCTTTCTTTAGTAGGATGCCATATATTGACATGATATAATAGAATGTGATGATAAAGACCCAAATTATAATATTTGATGTTCCAAGTATCCTGATTTTTTTATTTAGTAGTAGTGTAAGTGGATTATTTTTTTTGGTTGTATGATAATAGATATATGTTTAATATTTGTGATTTATGGGTCTTTTTGAGTGAATTTAATTTAGCAAGGTTATTCTCAACTCATGTTCAGTAATTAACTCTAGGAGTATAAAGGGAATAATTTTTATTGTTATCTCTGTAGGTATAGATTTAATTTTTTATGATCTTCTTATATTTTAGAGACCATTTTTGATGTTAAAGTGAACTTCCTCATGGATTTTGTTTACCATTTATTTATTATTGATTTTAATGCCCTTACCATGGTTACACACATCGCTTCTCCTATATGTTTGGTCACATTACCTCAAGCATTCCTCCCTAGGTGCTAGAGGTTACAGACTTGCAGTGAGGTTCAAATATAAAACCTTGGGAGATTATACCCACTTTATCATAGTAATGATCAAAATAATTAAACTGAAAGAGGATAATATATAAACCAATCTATTAAATATTCAATTAATATTTATTTAGGTTCACTTCATTGGCCACATAATTATTTAGGAAGGTTTGTAAGTGGACTGAGATAAGGTGCAAGCAATGGTTTTATAAGAGCATGCCAAAAATGATTTTTATATCCATAGTTTTTAAGTATTACTGGGATACTAACAAAGGTTCATCTAGTAAATCAAAAACTTAAAATCACAAATTTTGGGTCTAACCAAGAAAGGTGTATTATTAATTGTCTAGAGCACGGGATAATTATTTCCAAGAGTTGAAGAGACATTTTGACAAAATAACCAATCTAAATCCTACCTTAATTGGCTGAGGAGTTTACAGTGTATTATGATGAAAATGGGATGGGTCTTGGAGATGATTGATGAAGGGGGTAAATTTCTATAGTATAGGTCTCATATGATTAAGAACACATGAGCAGAATTACCATAGACCTGACATTGAGTTAGAATCAGAGTTTTATGTCTTGAAGTGTTAATAGAATTAGCTATTAGAGAACATTTCACATTGTATACCGATAATAGGAGATTAAAGAGTATCTTTAACAATGGTATTTGATTCTATGGAAGTGAAGGTGTGTTTATTATATAAAATAATTTGGTTTTGAGCCAGAATATATGTATGGGAGTGGAAATATTGATCTGACACTTTGAGTTGGAAAACTCATATTTAGGGCGTTCATTAGTTTAGGTCAAAGTCAAATATGATATACTTTTTGGAAGTTAATAGTGTTTTTTCTTTGGATATCCTGAAGTAGATGACCCTCATATTGTTATCCATTGAACCCATAGTTTTGAGCGAGACAAGGAAGAGGTAGTATAAGTATCCAAAGTTTTTTTAATTGAGGGAAATTATTAACAGTGGGGAGACATCTTCCGATTGAACCATATATAAGGATGAGATCATTTATGTCATGGGATGTGTAGTTATTTTTATGATTTTTTGAGAGATGAATATGAATAAATTTTGTTCCATGAATTGGGCACTACTTATGGGTTTTACAAAAAATGACCTATATTATTTGTATTGGTGGTTAAGACAAAAAAGGTGATTTCAGGGTTTCTGACACAGTTATACACCTATGAACATGTTAAGTTTAATAATAAACAAATAGGAGGTTTACTACATCTAATTCCCATTTTGGAATGGATGTGGGAAAATATTGTCATCGATTTCATGGTGGGTCCCTTGATGGCACCTCATAATAAAGACTCTATATTTGTGATGTGAAATGATTGATGGAAGTAGCTAATTTATTACTTATACATGACACATTCTTAGTTGATCAGTTGTGAGAAATTTATATTCAAAACATATTCAATCATCACATGGTTCCATAATGTATAGTTTTTGACCATGAATCAGATTTCATTAGGCTCTTCAACAAAGGATTACAAAAGTATCATGGTATAGATGCAGTACTGAGTATGGAATTCCAACCATAGAAATATGGGATTTCAAATTCTACTATAATGGGATTGGTGAATATTCTATGAGGGTGTGTCCTAGACATTGGTGGGTCTTTGAATAAGTAACTAAATTGTTTTTATATTCCCAATAACTATAGTTATTAGGTTAAAATAATGATGAAACCATATGAGGATAAATATGGTAGAAAATAAATATCACATCTATGTTAGATGGAGGCTAGTGAGTTAATGATATTGAAACCCATTCATCTGTACTATAATTAAAATAAGGTTTAGCTCATTTCTAAATTATTGGCTATGGGTTGGAATTGGAAGAAGTCCTATTCTAAAAGACATCAATGACACTTTATAGTGGGTAACCATGTTTTCTTTCTGGTTCCACCTAGATTGGTTCATCGTAGGATTTGAATGAAAGGGAAATTTGGAACCCCAGTTTTTGGAGCCTTTTTCGGTTGGGCAGAAGATTGAAAAGGTGACATAGTTAGTATCTCTTACATAGAGGTATTGTTTTGTATATTATGTTTTTAATGTGTTGCAAACTCATAGGTAACACCTTGAACCATCTCATGTGATTAATGTTGGTGATGTTGAGGTATATGATGAAGCGCCCTTTGAAGATAATCTAATATGTTTTTTTGATCTCATTGAGAATGCGTTTTATGGAGGGACCATGCCGATATTACTTGTTTTGTGATAACATGACCGTGTTTAGTAGGAGTCATAAGATAGGGAAGAAAATATTATGTATAAATGGCCTGGACCTTTTACCTCAAAATCATATAGATTCTTAAGAGTAAAAATCTGGGACAATATGTCATATGTTGGAGAGATTGTAAGATTTTGACCTTTCTATAGTTTTATCATGCTTGCTTTTATGTACTTTTTTAGACTTACTTTTGGTATACCATGGGTGAGTTTTTTGGGTTGTTTTTTGTGATAATCAATAATTTTTTATGGATATGGGGTAGTGAATGGTTGGCATACTATTTTATTTTACCATGTATCTATACTCAGAAAACATTAAAAGACCATATAGAGGGAGATTGTACACTTGGATAATATTTGGTTAAAATTTTCACCCTTCTATGGAAAAATGTTATCCCCTTAGGAGTGTCAAAAAGTTAAGGTGCATATTTTGAAAAACATTCCCCCCATCCTAGGAAACCATGCATGTTGAATTAATTTCACTGATTTTTTATTCTAAAATTTCTAAGCCACTGGTATTTCTCACTCATTTTTTCAGGCTCAATCTAAGAAGTTAAATTTTATTTTTTGCGGTTTTATAAAGGATTACAAGGCCTTAAAAACATTGTTTTGATGAATCAATTACTTGATTGATAGATCTACAACTATCGTGGTTAGAAATCACTTCCAATTTGTTTTTATCTCTATTTTATTTCTATTTCTGGATAAATATGAATGCTTTATTTCCCTATTAGTGATGGGTTTAGATCTATGTTTGGATATATCGTAGCCCATTTTATCATGACCTAGGTTTTGGTTCTAGATCATTATCACATTTTTGTAATTTATCATTCTGTTTCAACATGGGGATCTTCCGCACTGTAGAATACTTAATAACAATGTTGAGGTAGGTAGTCTAAATTGAAAATCATATATTATTGATAAAAATAGGGTGCATAGAATAGTGGAATAGAAATTTATATTTTTATCAATCACATCTTGAATTATATTAATTATTTTGATAATTAATTAATGGATTAATGTGGTTGTGAAATTGGTAGGATTTTCGGATTATAAAACTGGCCAGTTAATGAGATATTGAATTTTTGAAAAATGGGAAACAATGGGTTCACAAAATTGGTGGTGAACCATAGTGTGTGATGACACGAGTAAAGTGATAAATTATGAATTTTTGTTTATTCATAATTTTAGAATTGCTTACATTAATAAAAAATGAATTATGAAATTGCAATCCATACTTGGGGAATATCATTACGGTTGGAATTAGTTATAGGACTGGGACTACTACTCAAAATTCTCATTGGGTTCTAGGTTATCACTCTAGGGTCCCATTGTTTTATGTATATATATGTGATCACTGAGTTTTAGGACATTGGATGATGCTCTAAATAATAATGGGGTTCCAAATTTTTACTGTAGTACCCCATATTTTGATTAATAAAATGAAATTAATTGTTAAATGATAACCCATAATATTGTGATATGTGATATCCCCTTGGAATTGTTCATACTTCCATACATGTCATAGCTGGTATTAAGGGTTTTGGGGGTCATTGTGAATCAATGAAAATTATGTGGCTCATTAAAGAATAACTGAATTGGTAAAATACTTATATTATCCCGTTTATATTTTTATATATCCAAATACATATAGAAAAATTTATTGGATATTTTGTAGACCAATTTTTGGTGGCCTTCTATGTTTTACCCACCCCAAACATAGGCTTCATGATTGGTACTGGAATAGACCTCTTATTTGTAGGACATGATAAGTGTAAGAGTCCTATGATAAAATTCTGATTTGGGATGGAGCATGGATAAGGGAATCAGACATTATTTGGGTCCTCCATTGGGATTTTGTAGTGTCTTTAAAATTGGGTTTTCAATTTTACACTTTACAGTAATATATCATTACATATCTACTATTTTAGTTATAGAAAGTTATGCGTGTTTCTTTTCATCTGGTGATGTTGGGATGTATTGATCTCAGTATTATTCTGGTGTTTAGATGTTATTATTTGGATATTATTTATTTATTTCCACAATTTCATTAGTCTAATAATAGATGTATATTCTATGTATTTTTTTATATTAGGACCTTACTGCTTGTCAGAAGCCTCTAGTAAATGATCAGATGAATTTGCGGTCCTGTAACCAACCATCTTGAAGAATTGATGTGTGGAACCCTAGTCAAGACATTATAGTGTGGTTTTGGTGGACACATTCATTCAAGCTGGATGTTTGATGATTCTATTTATTAATAAATATTTTGTGTATATTCTCCTTATAGATGCCAATGTTAAGCACTGGAGGATGATATAGTGTGGGTTTTCACCTAGGTTTGACATTTCCAAATATTTTAAGTCTATACCCATTTCTAATTGATTAAATTTATTATCAGTCATGTGAAATAAATGATGTGACTTAGTGGAATAAATTTATCAGTATGGAATTTTTTATAAAAATTTAATTTTAATTAAAAAATTTTAAAAAATAATTTTCTATTTAATATTTTGTAAGAATGACAAATGAATAGTTTTGTTTGTTCTAAAATGGGGGGATTATTTTAAGATAGTATTTTTTTAAATTTTCATACAATGTTACTTAATTATGTGTTATAGAGGATTCAATTAAAAATATATTTACAAAATAATTATAATTCAATTATTATGGCCCAAACATAGCTTCGACATATAATATTCAACTATTAGAAGGATTATAGTGTATAAGGGTGTATCCACCATAGATGACGCCTCCTCAGGGATTATTTTTCTCTAATATTTGGGGATATTAGTAATAGATCAATAGATGAGAACATTAGAAGTATGTTTTATTGAAATATTCATCTGTTTTGATCTTAAACATGTATCTACAATTTTATTATATTATAAATTTAATAATACAGAGAAATTATATATTTTTTACATTATTCATATAATAAACTACAAAACTTGGGATTTTTGAAAACTAATACATGTATTAAGAGTAATTTAAGATATAAATTCTAAAGTTAAAAAATTTGTGTTAAATCAATAGAAAAATTATTACAATTTATATCAAACATTTTTGGATCTATATTTTTCATATTGAGGAAACCAAATTCCATTATACTCATAAATATATAATCCCCAAATTTTAAAATCACATATAGGGTTTAGGTTTTGAATATAAAATCTATTAATAACATTATTATATAAATTTTTCAAAATAACTTACATGTATCACCTAAAATCACTCAATAAAATGAGTCTATTGCATTAATAATCATGATAATGAAAATTTTATTTTGAGATAAATTAAAAGAATATTTTCATAAATAAGAACCTTATCACTTAATTTAGAGATATATAAGGATCAAATTCGGATAAATAGAGGATTTATTTAATAATGAGGTCCGAGATTTATTTGGGAATATAATGTTTCAAAAAAACATTGATATTCAATAATGGTCAATCCACTGTTAGTGGAAGAGAATGATGATTCTAGAATAAAATATATTAAGTTCACAACAATGGACATAATCAAATTTATTTGAGATGCAATTTTCTTTGGATGTTCGAAATTTTCTACTCAGAACTATGAAATGTTCTTTACAGGGGAATTGATCGGCCAACTATTAATTAGATCAAATTTTCAAAAATTGGCCAAATAACACTAGCTGGTTGGGGTGGAAACACATGTGCAACATGAACCATTTGAATTTAATCAATGTGATCAAACTAATTGATAGTTTTAGGTAAAGAAACGTTAGATAAAATTTTACTAAATTAAATGAGGACCCAAACATTCATTTTAAAGATCAAAACACAACAAATGTAAGTGAAATATGACGTGGCTAAACATGGCATAAAATATCTATTGTCATCTAATATATAGGGTATAGATATTATATGTCTATTATAAGAGAAACTAGTATTTTTTGAATTGTTTCATATGTTGAAAAGTGGAGGTTCAATGTTGTGACCCCCCCCCCACCCTCACCCTTCAATTAGAATGATACTTATTGATCAAGTGGGAGACTAGATACACTCAATTTTGGACACTAAATGCACCAATAAATATCATAGACACAATATAAACATGTATTTTGTATTAAATAATTGGTTGGTTCATAATTTATCAAAATATAATTAGTTTATATGAAGAATATTATAAAAATTATTAAAATAATTATTTTCATTAAATAATTTTGTGGAAAATTTTATTCCACTACATGTCAATGTGGGAAAATTAAATGATTAAAACAAATAACCACAAAAGCAGTTTTTAAAATAAAATGTCACTATATCATGAGTTTATAATTTAAAATACTCTCAATAAAGTATTCTAAAATCATTTATTGATTGTTTTTAAAATTTAAAAACAATGATTGGTAGAAAAATTGGACTTGTTCCTTGACTATGAGATCTGTTGGGTTTTCTCTCTCTATGATAAATATGTGGTTCTAAGATGATAGTATTTTTCGAAGTAAATTTTTAAATACTACATTAGATAATTTATTGAATCTTCATGCTAGTAGGATTAATAAACTAAATAGAATATAAAAATCATTTTATGTAAATAAATTTTAGGAAAATAATTGTGGAAATGTGTTTTTTAAGTGATGAACTGAGGATTTGAAGTTTATTTTATGAAAAAATGAAAAATGTCAATAATCATATTACATAACATATGAATGACATAAAATTATACTAAAGTTATGTTATAATTATAAATAGAACAATAGATTACTCATATAGTTTTTTCCAAAAGGATCTCCTCAAAGAAAAAGAAATGATATTTAATTTTTCCTTTTTATCAACACATAGAATTTATTTTGAACTACAAAATAAAACTCAAAATTCAGTTGAAAAATGCTATGATAATATTTTCAAGTCTTGAAATATATTAATGGAAACTATGTATTGGTATCATCGAAGATATATTATTCCTTAAAAAATGAGATAATAACATGAAATAAAGGGAATCCCATAATTAATGTTACAAATTTAATTTGAAGAGAACAATGAATGGTCACATGGGATTTAAGTTGTAAAGATGTGGTATATTTATGAACAATATTTAGATATATCATCGTAGATTATAGAATATAGTTTCATCACATAGGGTTAATTATAATAATGTTTCCATGATTTATAATATAAGAATCCATATCAATAGTGTTATGATGTTATTAGGAAAATAATTTAGTAACTAGAATTTGATAGTTATTATCTTATCATTTTCATTATAGGTAATTTTAAAAGGGGAATTCATCAAGGATAATGTAACAAATTTAGATAGATTTAGGATATATCGATGGGATATCAAAGATATTACTTGATTTCTCTTCGATCTAATATTTTAAGTTATCTTTAATATTGAGATGTGGTGCAATTTTTTATTGATAGATATTAATTTTGATGGGATAATATAGTGTATTCACATACACTCACTCTCAAACCATAGATATTGTTATAAAAAGTAACCATTCACTTATAAAACAATAATATAGGTACATAAAGGTGAAGAATTATGTATATATTTTCCTTCAAAATCCCATATATTTGGGTTGATTAAGATATAAAATTCTATAAAGATGGGTATATAATAATAATTCCCCCAAAATCAATGATTTTGAATTATATTGAGGATAATTTACAAGATTATTTACACTTATTCCATCCAAAAACATTAATATTATTCTAAACGATAAAGGACGTCATACTCTCAATTCTCATACCCACAACCATATGATTAAGGAGGATTGTATATACATTTGTAACCCTAGAGATGTTTTTTATAAGATGAGGATATATTGCTATATCCCCAAATTTATGTATTTACTCTACCGTATAGACTTATATACAAATTTTAGTATTGAATATTTATATTTACTCATTTAATTTAGATATTACTAGAATAATTTTTCCCTACAGCACCTCATGGGTTATCATCTAGGTTTTGTATCGGTAAAGAAATATATAAGGATAATGGTGTTCAAATTTCAATATCTCTTAAAGGAACACTATTCTTTGGTGATTTTGATGGAATATATTGACAGGAATTTAACATAAAATTGATATTATTTCTATATGACTATTGATGATACATAGTGATGTTGTTTTATTATACAAATTACATGTTATCAATGAAAATAAATTTTATATTTTTATATGGTATCAAACTTAATGGGATGACCATACTTTCAAATTATATATTAACCCACAAATTGTAGCTTAATTTTGGAATACATTGCGATATTGACTATAAACTAATGTGGATGATGTTTTGTCATGGTGTTGGATTATGTAAACATATATATTATTGTGATGGGTATTATATAGATATATCTTCATGATGTCCACACTCAAGTCATCGATTTCAATTTCTATATCTCATTGGAAATTTTAATTTTTAATGGATAATTTTTTTCATTTTATGTTTTATATAGTGTAGATATTATATAATAATGATTTATAAAATATTTTATTTTCATTAATTTCAGTTTGGGGGGGGGGGGTTTCATCTTGATATAATGAGACCAGTTGCATTTTGAGCGAATCCATCCTTCTATATTGAAAATACCTCATCATGAGTATGTATCCCATAATCTAATCGAGGTGGGAGAATGTGGGTTAATTTATAAGTATTTTAGAACATGAAAGTTTATTCTATGATAATTTCATTAAAAAATAAAAATAAATTCTTGTAATGTTTAAATTTATAATTTATAGAAGCATATTTAAAATAATATATATTGAAAATATTGGTTTCTATATTTTTAATGGAAATGAAAATTTGAAATATATTTATTTTAAAAAATAAAAATACATAATTAATGATGGAATAATATTATATATTGATGTATCTCTAAAAATATAATAATTATTAAACCTTATTTGTTACCCAATAAGGTGTTAATTTTAATTACCCCTAACGAAATATCAAATTTTATAACAATATTTTTTGTAGGATTAATATCTCAAATATGAGTAGTGATTCAATAAAATTTATTATATCACATTAAAATAAATATGAAATTTGGAAATTTATTGAGAAT
Organism: Viscum album; assembly: GCA_963277665.1. Classification (NCBI taxonomy): domain Eukaryota; kingdom Viridiplantae; phylum Streptophyta; class Magnoliopsida; order Santalales; family Viscaceae; genus Viscum; species Viscum album. The sequence continues at coordinate 151,251,201 of OY728143.1, forward strand.
CATATTTATTAGAATCCATAAACTATCATTGGTACATCTGATTCATAAAATTCTCTGATGAAATATTCTAGAACTCTTCATGATAAAGAGTCCACAAGATTATAATATTTAATTACATTACATGGAAAAGATAAGATGAACTACGAGGGAATCATCATATCGAAGAAATAATATGACTATTATTATTATTAATACACCAATAAAAATAATATACCCCAATATAAATAAAATATAGCTGTTCTTGTATTTCCTCCTAGGGTGGTTGTAATTTGAGTTACAAAAATGTCACTTTTCCCTATTTATTTTATGAAATAAGGAATAATATTAGTATCTAAAGGTAATTTCAAATATTTAAAATAAATAGAAAATAAATTTAAAAAAAGATAAAACCCAAAAATTGAGAAAAAAATATATAAGTAGTTGAAACTGGAATTGCAACAGTAGTTTGGGACAATCATAGACCACCCAATCACTTACCTCTTCCTTATTTAAAATTTTTTCCCAATTGGATTTCTTAATTCCTTCCCAATGATGTATAGATGAACACACTAGTTCTATATAACATCTTATTTATAACTCAATATTATTTTACCTCCAATATAATAAATTAAATTACTTGATGATCTCCAATAAATGAAACATTATTGAAATCTATATGATATGAAAAAAATTCAGTAATGATATTTTTATAGTGAACTCATTTATTTTACTCTATATATAGAAAAACCATCCTAAAAAAGTAGTTAAAAATGTATTCATGAAATAGAACTAATTATTTTATTCAAAAAATATGTTCATGAAGATTTGAAAATAGAATACACATATAGATAAAGCATCATAAGAGTGTGTCTGTGGGTTGTCGTTATCCACAACAACATACCACTTAGCCTTGCATAACATGAGAAGCATGTTTATTTTGCATTAATTTATTTCTAATGTGAATGAAAAGATTTCATAGAAAGCACTCTCTCATATCCCTCTCATTCGGCTGACTATCCACTAACTTTTAAAATGAGTTGATATTTAAATGTATATCAGAGGAGAGAAGGAAATATACTATCTAGGTTCTATCTATCTGAATTTTGGTCGATTTTGTATCAATTCATAGAAGTATCTTGACTGGATGTCTTATAAATAGTTCATCTATATTTAAATATTTTTTTACCCTTATAATTTAATTTCATTTACATTTTTTTGAAAACTAAATATTAGAATTAATGAATCCCTCTTTTTCTATCCAAATTGAATCTTAATATACCTTCTATTTCAAATTCTCAAATCTATATTAATTACATAATTGAAAAATAAAATTTAATTTTGTGGTTAAAATTACAATTATATTACCTCTCCAATTTTAATTATTTCATTTTTACAATTTTATCATCATATATTGCTAATTTAATGACGAAGTATTTAATTCTAGGGACAACAAATATTTTCATCATTGACTAACTTCCTTGGGCATCAATAAATTGGAAAAAACAATAATCTCAGTTCAATAAGTTATAGCCAAAAAATATTTCATGCCTAATAGAAGTATTAATCAATTTATTTCTATATTAAATATGTAAATATAGAAATATAGAGGTTATTGAAATGTACTAAATTTAAAAAATTGTGCAATTTTTCAGTTTAAACTCAAAACATCTATTAAATTGAAAGAATAGAATTTATTTAAAATTGTTAACATGGATGGATTTAAATCATTTAAATAAATATGAAATTCAATTTATGTAATAGCTATATCAATTCCTACGCACATAGAATGTGAACTCCTAGGCAAGTAGGCATTAAAATAAAATCAAGGAAAATTTCAAAACACAATCACTTGAAATCCACCAATTTATCCAAAAAAACTAATGATATCACACCAAATCCAAGTCAAATGTCTCAAGTTCACCTTTAATATAATTAATTCTATTTCTTCTTCCTTTCATCTCCCATTCACATAACATGCTTAACTCAAATTTATTTTCACTCATCACAAAAATAGTGATTTTCAAAAATAATTTTCTCATCTAAACTCATGTTGTAATTTCCATAGACTTGAAAAATTTCTACATATTCTTTTTAAATCACTCAACGATGTGATTATATCATGGATACTATTCTTGGATGTTTTTTGGATTTTTTTAATGTTTTAAATTTTAAAAATATAAGGTTTGATAAGGATGTGTTTATTGTTATTGAATAAAAAAATTACTAATTCAAATTTTCACTCATTTATGGTCTTTTCCTCACCCCCTTATAAGAAAATGAACAGTAAAAATATTTGAAGTATTTTTTCAATCTAACACCATCTGTATTTTAGTTGAAGAAATGACGTATATCTTTTATTTTTCAATTGGAATACTAATATTGGAAATGATTTCATTCTTTTTAAACTTTAGAAATTCCTAATTCCATTTTCCTGGAAAATTCTATAAAGTCATTGGATTCATAAATTTTTTTCCAAAATAAAAAACAACTCCTCAAAATTAAAATTTCTAACCAAAGTCACATCAAATGACTTATCGTACCACTAGTTACCCCCTACATGTATGTTGAACTAAATAAATCATTTACTCTTCCATAGTGGTTTCGAAGTGGAATGTCTGCTTGAAATGTGGATAATATAGTAGGATTTAAGTGGATAATTATGGATCAGAAAGATCAAATATATAGATAATTTTATATTAAGAAGGAATATACCTAAAGGGGAATTTTAAATCCAAATAATTTAGTCAATTATTTAAAACACATTTTCCTTAGCCTTTGTGTTTTGAAGGAAATAAATAATGTTTTAGTTAATTAAATAATGGATTTATTCTATAAGGATGTTATATGATGTAAATAATATATCAAAATAGTTCATCGGAATCACATGTTTGTGATTTTAAAGATAATACAATGAAATGTTGCATGATATTAAAAAAAATATATGTCATTCTATAAAATAATAAAAGTATTGGACAGGAAGCAATGTGATTTCTGGCATTCAATTACTTTTGGTTTCATGCTATAAAAAGTTCACTCATTGAAATTGTTTTCAATTATTAAAAAGATAAAAAATTTAGCTTAGTAGTTTATGAACACAAAAATATTTAACTAAAGAACCCAAAAAAACTGAAGAAAATAAAATACATTAAAATAAATGAGGCTACCAAAATACTTAAAAAAAATGGGAAAAAATTAAAAATTACAATAAAAAATCCTTTTTAACCACAATGTTCCTCCACCCACACTAATTTTTTTCATATACTTTTTATGTAATAGTTTTATTCTAAAAAATACAACTCCATAAATTAATTTATTAAAAAAATTAAGAAGGAAAAAATGAAACCGAGATTATATTGCAATCTGCTTATTGAATATGGGTTTCCTATATTTGAGGATCTTAAAATTTCTCTTTAAACATCTTCAACCTATTTCCATCGAATTTTAATGGTGTAAATTTTTCTGGTTCTTTTTTTATAGAACCAAAACAAAAGGCATGAAAAACAATGAATGGGACATACCATTTAGAATGAAATTTATCTAGGAACAATTCCACTATGTAAACAAATAACAATACTTTACCTACTTCATTTATGTTTTTATTTGGAATCATGCCATAATGAAATTATTTGGTTCATTATTTGTAAAACATATATCTTTTATACTCAATACTTTTATTCCTAATCATCTCCTACTAATGTTTTTTTATTTTCTAAATGAAAAATGATTTATATAACAATTTTTAATAGCCCAAAAATATTTTTATTCTAAGTTAATAAGAAATTGAAAATACAGTACATATACTAATATATATGGTTTTTGAAAAATTATGGTTTTCAATATAGTCTAATAGTCCAATAGTGTATCATTTTGTTTGAAACTCCAATCTATTCTATTTTGGGTCAAATTTCCTTCTAATATTTTGTTGTTTTTTTCTCTTTAAAAACTCATAAATTCAATTTTCTGATGTTTATAGATAAATACACTCAATTATTAACTCTATATTTTTTTAATGTGATTCTAATGTCATAATTCAATACTATGTACCATGATCGGTGATAAAAATATTCACTAGTCAATATAAAAAATAGATTTCATTTCAAAAACATGGATATAGTTCATTAATCATTAACTATATGGGGATACCCTCTTCAGATTTTTACACATAATCAATCCAAATAAAGATGAAAATACATCATAATTACTTGGGAAAATACCCACAAAATTGATACCACATAGATAAAATATAAAAAAAAAATTCATCAAAATATAATTCCTTTTAAATAAAGATACCTAGAAATTGAATAATTTTACATGTTCTCAAAAATTTTAATTTACTATAAAAATTGTTGTCAATAACAAACCAAAACCATAAAAATTTCTTAATTTTCACTGTTTCTCAACCTGTCCTCTAAAGATCATTAAGTGAAGAAATTGTAGGAATGGTTGAATTCATAGTTTAGAATGTGTTTCTTATTCATTTAATCATTACCAATAGGGCAAGGGTATAGATAATCCTAATTATAATTCTTCGATTCACTCACATGTTTAGAAATTTATTTCCACAAAAACTATTAGGCAACTTTTTCAATAGAAAAATAAATTAAAAGGTCATAAAACAATGGTCTTCCACCCTTACACTAATACAAATATTCATATTGAAATGTTTCATTAAATTGTGAAAAGATATGAATCATTTCACATAATAAATCATACCCTATTAAAATATTTAGAAAAAAGGATTTCAATTCCAATATGATCCGCTATTTAAATATGTAAATCCAAAAACAATTATATCCATCTAAGAAGTCTTGGTTGTCATCGTTTTTTTCATAAAAAATATTATTCGAGAATGGAGTGGGAGAAAAATGAATTTGAAAAATAACAGATGACATATATATTTTTCAAAATTAAATACAAAATCTAGAAGTTATTTATCAATTGTTTTATAGTTTAAGGGGTCCTCATATAAGGTTCTCTAATCATATTCAATAATATGGTATTTCCTTTACAAAAGTTGACTCAAAATTTTTAATAGATAAATATGATATGAATATTTTATGTCATCATTGGGAATATCCCACTTGTATGGTTATATAATGGTAGGGGTTATATTTATTTATTTTAATTACCTAATAATTTTTTATAACTTTAATCAAAGGAAAATTAGGGGTCTTTTAGATAAATTCAAGAAAATGAAGTGAAAACCTTCTTCCATACTTTATCAAACTCCTATAATGACGTGCATGACTATGGAAGGATCTCACATATATCTTTATATTTGGGTATATGAGTTCTGAAATGATATAAAAAATGGACTGAATAACATGGATTCTGTCTATTGGCACAACATAACCATTAAGGATCCACTTATCCTCTATGAAAAGTAATTTTTCATAATTGAGGTCAAGAATCTTATCAATTCTAGTTCCATGAATATGACCCAAGCCTTTCAAAAACAATACAATTATGATCCATAAAAATGAATTCATCCATAACAATAGTGCTTCATGTTTTATGAAATTCATATATTAGCCCCATCATTCACCTTTGAAAAGATAATGCTATATTATATAAACCAAATGGCATTCTACAATAGGATATTATTAAAAAGGTTAATGAAAAAAAACTTTCTCCTAATCCTTTGGTGTAATATGAATTTTTAAATAACCATATCATATATCAAATAAAAACTTATTGGGTTTTCTTAGGTAGTATTCTAAGGACATGATCAATGTATTTAAATGGGATGTAGTATTTACTTATAAAAAATTGATTTTACTACAAAAAAATACACACTCTCCATATATTAGTAATCCTAATTGTGAAAATATCAATAAATTAATTCCATTGAAATATAAAGAAATTTTTATGGGGAATTTCTTATACATGACTCACCCATTGAATATTAGAGAAGGGAAAAATAATTCTATTATAAAAAAATGGGTATACTACTTTCTTAATAACCTCTAAAAGTGTTGTATTTAATCTTTATGAAAACTATCTCACTAGATTAGAATTTTGTTCCGACAAAATGCTATACATGAAAACTATGGTATTGATTCTTATTATAAATTTTTCGTTTATCCAATGGATTTATTATGGGTTCTATGGAGTACGAAAATTTTGTTCTTTTGGTCTCACGATGCATCTTTTAAAACGATGATAAGGAATTTTTCATTCTTACATAATAAAGAATATTTGAGGTTCTTAGGTAGTGGTTTTTTATCTAACCCAGGTTGGGTATTTTCAATGGTCAAAGAAAATTTAGGTTACTCAATGGAAATAATTTCACCTCAAATTAGATACTCAAACAATAATATTTTATATCGATGTGAGGATGATAATGTATTTCACTATAGTGCTTAATGATTTTTTTGTTTAGTGCAATTCTTGATTTAAAAGGATATTCATGTTCTAAGTCATACTGATCATTATCCAGGTTTTAAAGATGTATATAAAAAGTAATTTACTAATTATCAAGGTTTTAAAATATTTTTTGAAATATAATTCAAGATTATCAACAATTTTTTGAATTTAGTTTCATCATTTCCAAAAGAAGATGGTTCACATTCATAAATTCTAGTAGAGTAAAAATCAATCATTTTTTGATGGGATTAATGTTTCTATATTAGGTGTATCATATATTCATAATTATTTATGTGAAAAACATCTATACCAAATTCAAGTGAAAGGGTTTATTTTTTAAAATTATTTATTCTTTTCATTTTTTTCAAATGTACACCACTATAATGAGTGATTCGTGGGTACTAAAATTATCTTGTTCCATATATTATATAGTGAAATCCACAGGAAAATCAAATCTCTTATGTGAAATAGGACAAAATTTATAGATACAATAGGTGTGTGGGTACTATTGTTAGATACATGAAAGATAATTTCAAAGGGTTTTAGTTGTCCTAACAAAAGTGATATGTAAAAAATAATGTGTAATAACCTTGATGGATGCTCCAAAATCAAGAATAACATCCCAGAATTCACATTTTTTATGATGTAGATAATGTTAATGGTTTTGGGTCTTTATATTTTATAAGAAAATAATATTGAATCGTGCATGAAATATTCCTACCTACATCTCCATTTTCTCTACCTTTGAATTTCTTTGGGTGGGTAATCATTTCATATAAAAAATTAGCATAACATGGAATCTACTTCACATTATCTAAAAAATTAGTATTTACATGAACATTGATAAAAAATTTCAAAAACATTTATATCCTACTCTTTTTCATAAATTATCATCACTAGTGGTACACTCCAATGATTAGGTCTTGGTTGTTTGAATGGGTTTAAACAATTTTGATTACTGGTTTGGGAAATATAAGGATAAGAAATACTATTGAAATCATTATTGCTACTTTAGAAAAAATCTTCCATTCACATTGGGATTTCATTCACAGAATATTATGTATTTCTAAAATTTCGTTCATTTGTCGTATTCCCATTAAATCTATAAATAATATGTTACAGTTACTTAGTTTTTGTTATACTGAATCTTGTTCCACTAACATGTTCAATAGCACTCTGATTATCATTAAATTTATCTCATGGAATCAAATGTGATTGTAAAGGTAAAACACAACTAATTTTATTTCCCATGCAATTATTATGAAATTCTAGTTGACATATTTGAGTCATCAACATATGTTTCATGTTCTATTTTTGATCTTTTGTTAGTCTTATTACATTATATTTTTCTTCTATACTTATTCAATGTTAATATATATATTTTGTATGGGATTGTAAGTATGAATATTTCTTCCAAAATTGGAATTTTTTTTCTCATTGAAATACTATTTTTATAATTACATTCCTGGCCATGGGAAAATATTATTTGTTTTTCAGGATTCTAAAATCCTTTAATTGGGTACTTTTAAGACTATGAATGAAATTTTTATTGAATTGAATAGGTTTTGGTTTGTTTGATTGAAAGAGATTTCAATGAAAATCATCATTTCAATTATAAAATGGATAAAGAATTTATTTTCATTGGTCAAATAAATGTTCATTTGAATAATTAATTCAATAATGGTCTTTCATTTTAATATTTTTTTCTGGTTTGGGTGGGGTGAGTGGGTTTTAAGATAACATCATCGACCTCACCATCATGGTATGATCATAAATTTTACTAAAATTCATTTATTAGGACAAGTATTGGGAACATATCAGGTATTTTTGACATGAATAAGGCCTCATATTCAAAATTATTATCAATTTTAGGATTTGTATTTGAATAATTTTCTAGTTGCTGTAGTTGTTTTAACTAAATCCACACTATTATAATAATATTTTATTATCTTATAAGTTAAATAAATTTTTTAATAAAAATAGTGTACCAAGAGTTATTTATGGATTTTATGGTTTGTTAAATCAAACCATATACTATTGAATCATTCCAATTACTCATGAAATACATCAACTTAAGTTTTCCAAATTCAAAAAATATCCATTCAAATGAATTATGTACTAGAACTAGGGAAATAATTTTTTAGGAAAATCATCATTAAATTATTCAAATATCTCAGTAATGTTAAATTTTAAGAGAAAAAATATACTACATATACTCATCCTAAAGAATATATAAATGACCTAAATTTCATTTTATATGCATCTAATACATTAGGTTTCTTTTTTAGATATAGGTAACTAAATTATATAAGGTAATTAAATGAATCTTCAGATACACATCCATTAAATTTTAATAGTTGGTGAATATATCAAAATTTTAATTTCAATCCTAGTAGCTGAATTTTGATATTCCATAGGATTTTTCTGATTTTAATCATATGATGAAGCCAAAAATTTCATGGTTCTATTGTCACACATTGGAATTTCAGTTTCAAAAAAATTATTTCTTAATTTTTAGTAGAATATTCACAATAATTTGCTGTTTTATCTATAATAGATCTAAGCCTATAGTGCTATGTTTTTTCAATTATAGATTCAAAGGGTGACATGATTACCACATAATTTCTTGTTATGAAAAAAAATTATTATTTTTTACAAATCCTCCAAGGAAATGGTTCAATATGATGTGGGGTTTTTTTGAAATATAAAATCAAATAATATATCCCCATGAAAAATGAAATATATCATTCCCTATATTTTCTTTTGATTAGGTCACAATTTATGCTATAAAAATGTATCTTTTTCATAATTTTTTATATAAAGACAACATTTTGGGGATATGATTTCAATTTATAATATTTAAAATAAATAGAAACAAAATGTACAATAAATTTAAGAGAAATATTAATGGAAAATAATTAAATGGGATTTGATATTATAATTAAAATAGAAATTGGGAATAAGAAAAAAAACCTATAGATACACCGCAATTTCTTTTTTTAAGGATTCCCTAATAAAAATTCTCAATTCAAATATAAATAACTCAATATGAACACAATATTTTTAATAGATATAATATGAATAACTCAATATGATTTTCCAATCCTATAGTAGTTATTGAATTACATGAAGACCTAAACATAATCAATCATATTAAAAACCAATAAGATCAATAAAAGACCACACTGATGAAATTTATATAGTGTAATCATTCATTTTAATCCATAAATTAAACAATAATAAAAAATAAATTTAAAAATAATTTCATTAATTTAAATAACCACATTAAATATAATGTATAGGTTAATGATATTTTCCATTCAGATTATAGAATAATATCAAAACTCGGAAGAGAGTAACCTTTAGTTGTATCCAACCACAACTTAATGGTTCAGAGCCTTGTATCACTTAAGAATAATATTTCTTATCCATTATATCCATTCCAATGTGAATGAAAATAATTTTTACAAACACATCTATCAAATTCCACTCCCTTCTATTACTAAACACCAACATATTTAAAGTTTTTTGGGGATAGAAATATATAGAAAATGAGGGTGGAAATCGGGTGTCCTATTTCTGCTAGTCCAAAGGAAGATTGATATTTTCTTCCTTCTCGGCCAAAAAAACTGGTTGTATTCTCTATAGTTTTTAAAAATTGAATTGTATTCTATTTCTAAAAATTTAAATATATTTTAAGATATGTAGAAAAGTTATATAAAGTTTAATAAAGCCCATATTTTTGTATGAAGATACTCTTCATATTCTTCATATTTTACATTCTCAAAACCATCTTAGTGAATAAATTTGAATTTTATTCTTAATGTATCCGAGAAAGTTTTAATTATCCATACTCTCTAACATGAATAAGTTAATTTAAAAAAAATTCCATGATATATCTCCATATAATCCGTAGTGGTCAATTTTATTGGAAATAATATTTCTAACATTGACTTACTTATTTAGGCATCAATAAGATTGAATAAAAACATGACACAATTGAAGAATTTGTACCCCTTGAACATATTATAACAAATAAATAAATTAATAATTTTAGGCCATCATAAAAAATGTGTTGCTGAAATTAAAGTACTGATTGAAAACAGTAAAATTTAAAGAATTAATCATGTTTCACTTTTTTCTCAACATGTATCCAAAATCAAGAAAACATTGGAATTAAGATCCTATTATAAAATCATTATGGTTATGATCATTTAAACACACATGAAATACTATGTAAATATTATCAATATCTCAGATTAATCAATTATATATGAAAACATGAAAATTATATCATTTACATTTTTCATCATCACATACTTATTAATAAAAAAATGTGACATGATGACATCTACCATCCAATTAAAAATTCATAGACATATATCTGTCCCCTATGCTGATATCTAAATAATCTAAATTATTAAAAAGCGATATAAATATGAAAAGAAATATATGTTCTGATGGTTTTAAAAATAAAGAAGAATGGAATAAATCAAAATCATTTAAAATATATTTATCCTCCAAATATAAAAATAATCATAAAAAGAAGATCTCAGTGATATACAATAATAATAGTAATTCCTAAATAGATATTGAAGTATTAAAGGAAATGAACTATAAAATTTTGGTCCTAAAAAATTTATATAAAAACATAATAGTATTATTTGATAAACTCATTTCAATATCTTGTTTTTTATCCCCATCCCATAAAAAATATACTTTTATCAAAGGGAAATCCACAAAAAATCATATTAAGATAAAATTAATAAATAATGATTAAATTTTGAAAATAATTTAATGGAGACTTTAGTCAATGTTATGGAATGAAAAAATTCAAATATATTTAATTAGTTATATTGAATCATATTCTTCAATAATAATAAAATAAAATTTAAATATAATCACTTGGTACTAATAAAATATTCAAATGATGAAATTAGCAATTCTAAATGAAGGTCATAAAAGAATATTTTGACTCTAAATACATTATATGTTATAACATTAAGATAAAACATTGTGTTGATAGAAAAATACATCACTTCCATCACTCATTATGAATATTTATAAGGTAGTTAAATATTCACATGTAGACCACATCTAACAAGAATAAATATCACCTTCCCAACACATCAACATTATAAAACTCACCATTTAATTTATATTTAAATTTCATGATACTCTAATATATTATGATATATTATTTCACATAAGTAAAATGATTCATTATTATGCAAAAACTACAATTTTTAATATTTTTTAAAAATACTTTTCTCATTGATTACTATTAATATTTTTATTAGATAATTGAATATTGAATTTAATGGTAAAATATGGTATGAAATTTCACATACCTATGATTTCATTAATTTCACTATAAATATTGAGAATTTATTATACTTTTATAATATCATGTATATTTTCATATTCAAATACTCTCTATTAGTTGTTCATAATTCATTACTTCTTTAAATTTCATTTAGAAGCCTCTCTTTATCTATCAAACCTTATTCAATGTATATTTTTTTATGAAAATAATTATTTTTTTCATTTCCATAATTATCAATTACACTCCATAAATTTTATATTTGATTAAAACTTAAAACAAATTTAATTCGTGGAAGTAAGTATTCATAAATATTATTCAGATATCTCAATTGATATAAAATGTGGAGAGTATGGTTTCCCAAATATAATAAGAAACTATATTCCTCTTCATATTTATAAATATTTTCAAAGTCTCAATTTGATTAGAGGTTATATATATCATAATGACTTCACATGTTAATTAGCAAGAAGATTACCTTATGGGTTCTTGAGACATTCTAGTCATATATGGGATTAAAATGGATAATCCTACTCATATTTGACTCTTGTTTCATCAATGGGGAACAATAATTTTCATAAGAGAATAAATAATAAAAATATAAAAATATACAAAAAATTATCATATTTACAACAATCTAGAATATTGAATGATGAGATTTTGTGATGAATCATTTCATGTCTACTTTTCTTTGTCAATCATTTTAAATATATATATTATGTACTCTGAAATTCATTTGTTATTCTTAAATAAAAATAATTTTCATTGATTACAATAATATAATATTAAATATTTTTTTTATTTTTCAATAGATTTATTAAATGGAGATTTAAGATCATAAAATGTTAATGTTGTAGTAATAATATTATATTATGTCACACATAATACTAAATATTAAAAAGTATATTAAAAAATAACAGAATCATTCCTAAGAAACAATGCATAAATATTAAATCCTAGAATCCTAATTTAATACTTTGGAAGTAATCTTCATAATTTGCTAACAACATATAGAAAATAAATATGGCCTTTGGATAATTAATACTCAAATTCATACACATAATTCTGAAAATAGAATTTCAATACTATAAAATATGTGACATTATCTACAATTATATTACTACTAGAGTTCAATCCATTTTTTAATCATATCATTTTTCTGAATTAGTGTTAATTCTAGTTTAGGTTGTATCTATTTTTAGTTGTTTTATCATTTTTCATTCTTTATGTGTTAGGCTATTTGAACAAGATTCAATTCTTTCCATCAACCATAGAATAAATGCTTATTTTTCAATTGGTTATTCTAACTCCTTTCATTTAAAAATCATTATATGCTTTTTATACAGAAAAATATAGTCATTTTTAATTTTTACTACATCCCATTCCCAATAACAATGGGATTATTTTAGTTTATAAACTTTTTAAAATATAGGATGAAATATTTTAGAGAAAATAAGAATTGTATTATATATTTTCCCGATATTTTTTAATCAAAAAGGGGAGGTGGATTTTAGTTAAATGAAAACAATATATATAATAAAAGGATTCAATATGTTTTATCCTAATGTTTTTTTAAAACAAAGAAAAATACTAAAACAAAATTCAATGAAACCCTTCATATCTCTTATACTTAAATACATCACATGTAATGATAATAAAATAGATGTTGATTATAGGAGAATACTCTAGATACTTCCATTCTCCAACCATAACATTTCTAGATTTTAAATAAATAAATATTTTTAATATTTTTATAAATTATTTATTCAAGAAACATTTCGTCAAAAATGGATAGATTTTTGAGCCATAATTGAGAAACCAAATTTCCAATCATATGTAATTACACGTTTCAAACTTCATAAATAACTAATTTTTATATGAAAATTATACCAATGTGATTTAATAGTATTATCATTAAACATATATGAAAATACATAGTTCATAATTTTTGATGTAAAAACAAATGATGTTTATAGATAATAAGAGGAATATTGATGAAAAAAAGCAATATGACCTCAATACACAAGAATTATATGACTTATCCATAAATCATATAAATAATGGAAGAATAATTAAATCAAAAAATCAATTTAAAATTAACAATTATGGTATCTAAATCATAGCATATAGTGATCAATTATTGAAAATAGATGACAAGATGATTGTGTTTAACTGAATCATAGAAAATATTTTCAAAAAATATTCTAAATCAACGATACTTTAATTAATAGTGAAATTCAATGTCAAAAATGAATATCCACATTAATAGATGATGCATGGTTGTATGATGACCTCATTGAAATAAAATATACTCCCCTAAAATTATAGAGATAAATAGAATAATATTATATCCTCTACGAATATCATAAATTACAACTAATACTTTTTTCCAACATTACACTTCTACCTAGAATGAATAAATTTTTAATAAATCAAATACCATGAAAATAAATATCATAATAATTTTGATATTATGAATGGATGTGTTAGTAAAATGTTTATAATTTTTCGATCTCACTATCACCAATTCAATGGTAAAATGTATCATAAAGTCAAGTTAATTGAAGCCATAAAGACTTAAATAGTCAAAAGAAGGGATGTTAAAAGAGTAAATCTTGAAAACTATAATGGTTCAATGAGAAATAAGTATATGTGATTACACCTCAAAAACTCATGTCTATATTTATCAATGATCATATTCTAATTATAAATAACGACTTGATGAGATATAATTTAAATAGGGATGGAATAGCAAATAAATATGAATTTTTGGTTGGTTATTTATGTGAAACATGATTTGTCCTAGATATCTCATTCCCATTTAAACAACCCTTTACATATTTTTATTCCGCATATACATGGGAAATAATTTCATTATGACAGTTCTTATGTTTATCTTCACATTAATTTTTCATTAACACAATATTATTTTTTATTAATTTAAAATAGAATAAGTAATTCCATTATTTTATTAACTCCATCCATACTTATAATAGATTACATCCTAATTATAATGAGAATACATCTATTTTTATCTAATCAATTTAATTATAATGATAAGAACATGAGTCCTTCCAATTATATACTAGAAAAATCTATGGGATACTAGGTCATATATCTATAGGTAATCAGGATATTTCTTGTGTTCAATTCATTCTAAATATTTCTATATGTTCCTCATGGAAATTTGAGTTAAATGAAAATATATTTCCTTATTATTGGTAAATGTAATAAAATAAAAATATTTGAATCCTAATATTTTTATACAAAATATCATTAAAATTTATCATGTACATTAATTAATGAATTTTATATATATTTTATTTTCCAATAAATAAATATTTACCATTATTTAAATTAAATTGAATATCCTAGTTTTAGAAAAAATACTAATAGGTGATTTCAAATTGTATAGAAATCATCGTCATGATTTTCCTCAATATATATAAGTGTTATTTATTTAACATATGATACATATTTGTTTCATAAAATATAAATTATTAATATGAGGTAAATATTATAATATTTGGAAAAAAAAATTTGGACAAAATTAGTATTTTTCTAATTTTATAATTCTTTATCTATTTGTTTATGTATTCATATATATTCATTAAATTATATAATATAATATAATTTATTTATTTATTTAAACATGAATGTTATAAAAAAAATTTGTTTCAATTACTTTTTCAATTCCTCCCCACACCCTGTTTCAGTTTCCTACTTATGTTCACCACATTCCTATTCCGGGAACCAATGATAGGTATGTTTTCTAATATTGATCATTAAATTTTTTTTATCTATATATATATGAAATTTTTTTGGGGGTATCTATAAAGGTATTTTTAGTGCCTAGAAATAAAATATTTTTCAACACAGTTTATACAAAATAATTGACTAATGATGGTGTCTTCCCACATGATTTAATAATGATTATTAAAAATGGGGAGGAGATGTAGTGATTCGGAGCTCCCATGAACTAGGGTTTGTGCTGACCCGGGTCTCAGCACTGCCTCCCCTCTACTGCCCCTATTTGGATACTCATCATTCCCCTGTCTGGATTCGTCCTCATGCGATGCAGATCAGACATCGAATCCAGCTTGGATCATGTCCGACTCCCCCTCGCTCGACACACGACCTTGTGTCTCCTCCCCGACAATGTAGGTGACGATGACGCCAACCCTTCCTCTTGGATTGGGAGCTTCAAATCTAAGATTTTCTATGTTCATAGGCATCAGAGGCTCACCCCTATCCTCGAATGCTCCCCCCTGGCCCAAAGACAGATGTGGAGGTCTCAGACGGTGCTCCTCGCATCTTCTTGGGTTGAATGGGTCTCCCGGTCAGAGCATCGACGATGAGGTCAGGATTCTTCTGTGAATGTCCCCCCCCCCTTCGATAGAGTGACGATGCGGTCAACCTTCATATTTTTGGAGTCACGATCCCTGTTGATGAACCCCTTGCTTTTGGATTCCTGGGGCATTTGCTTCGTTTTCGTTACAGGAATATTTGGTGCTGACGATGTTGTTGGTGATCAGCCTCGGAGGTTCCGGCGTGGTTTGTGGTGTTATTTAATGGGGAATTGTTGTTCGTTATCCTATGTGAGTACACAGATGCAGATGGCAGATGCAGGAATGATCAGTTCCGATGATTTCATCTCTTCTTTGTTCACTTCTGATTTGCTTCTGGGTCAGATCAAGCCGGGTTTGTGTCTTCTTCCTGGGTCAGTACGAGGTCACAAACGGTGACCCTTGGAATTCTCGGGGCTTAGAAATTCCCTCACCATGTCCCCCCTTTTCGTTTTTTCCCTTTTAGGGCTGGTTCCTTCAATTGATTATTCTCCTCTACACTTTTGGCCTTACCCTTCGCACACATCCGCACTATGGACTGGTTCGAAGGTTTATTTGGCAAATTTGGTTGGTGTTGGTGAATCTGATGATGGAGTTTCTAGCCTTGAAGGCTCTTGGGTGTGGTTCTATTGTGTCTTGATCCCGTGTGGGGTTTACATTTGTTTTTTTGGTTCCCAATTAGCCTTAAAGTGATGATCATGCATGTTTCCATGGTGTTTTGGGCGGGTTTGGTCTTGAACAAGGTTCTTTGTTCAGTCCGTCAATGGATCCTTGTAAGAATCTACTAGTTCTCATATAGCGTCAAAGTGATTTGTTTTGGTGGGTTCTAAATTAACCAAAAGGTGTTTTTCAAAAATCAGAAAAATGAATTTTCCATCTGACATAATGATTATTCCTAAAGTTATAAATAATGAGAAAATGGATAAGTTATGATGAAGGGTTAATGGTATGTATCATGTAATGAATCAAACTAATTATATATAGAAACCTCATAAAAATGAATTAGAATATCATGGAGCAGAAGATATTATAAGTTATAAAGTAATTATATGGAGGATTGAACCATTTTAATACTCTAATTATATGTTATTATTGGTGAATGTTAGTGAGAAAACCCAAAATTTTGGGAAAAGTTCTTGGGCTTATAGTGAGTCTACCCATATAATTTTCATATATGTGACTCATACAATAGTAAGCTAAGATTATTTTTACTTAATAAAAAACCCTAGTATTTTTTTAAAAGGTTTAATCCCATTGGATAAGAAATATTTTTTCAACCAGGAAATGATTAAATAATAAATCATCAAAAAGAAATTATAATGTGAGAGAGCACTAAATATTATAGAAAAATATAGATCAATATATATCTTGGAAGGCATTAGAATATTAAATATGTATGTAATTATGTGAAAAAATTAAAATAAGGCGAATTGTTCATGTTATGGAGGTTTTCAGCAAGAAACAATTATTATTGAGTTTGGTGGAATTTATTATTATCTTATCATGAATTGATATTCCTTCATTCTTGTGAAATGAATAAGGGTGGGTAAGATTCTATATAAATTATAACAACATCATTTCCCAAGGATATTTTTTTAGGTGGATCTATTCATTGTTTGTTAACTAATGTACTAAACTCAACCACAATTGATAGTGGAAATAATATAACAATGACAAATTTTACTTTAAAATTCATTGATAATTGAATTCTATGATTCAGAAAAATTAATATCATGTTATTTAAGAAATAAATTATTTATAATAGTTTTTTATATATTGAAATAAGACCTATTGTGGTTAAATATTGAATCATTCATAAAATTACATGTGATTGAAAATATTGAAAAATAAGGACACACAAGAAAATATATGTAAGAAAATTAAAATTAAATGATCCAATGTAACTTATTTACCTAGAGAAATGTATACAAAAAAAATTCTAATCAAAAAAAATAAAATACCAAATTTTAACTAAAGGAAAAAAATATAACAATGGAAATAATGATATTATATGTTTTTTTGATCGACAAATCTCTCAACTTCTTGACCACTTATGCGATCACCCTTTAGGTATCCCTCAAGCCCATGTCCCCAAATACACAGAAAGATACTATTTAAAATTTCAGGAAACATCCAATTTTGAAAATCCTCCCCCAAATACTCTGTTATATAAAATCACATGTCTACCATCACTACCTCAATAGAGATGTCTTCACACATATGATAACTACATTTATTTTTTAAAACATGTTGTTGTCAGAAATTTAAAATACATGAGTAATTAAAAATTATCCTACATTATAATTTTCTATAAGTGAATTTTAATAAACAATAAAACCAAATATTTAGCAGTTTCTCTCAACAAAATATTTCCATCATAGGTCAATAATCATCTACAATCATCCAACTAAGCCCAGAAAAATATTCTTCCATCATGAAATCGTCTATTTATATTCAACTTGATTAGGATCAATCAACCATGTCCTGATCAAAACATCATTAAATATTTGTATTAAAGGGTCTTATCTAGAGATCAATTCAACCTAAAATCATCATTTTAAATTTCAAAAGTCCCAGCTTATTCTTTGAACTATATAAACTAGTTTTACAAATAGTGAACCTGGATTCTCCATGATCCACAAACTAATTTTCCATAAATTCAATCACTCATAGAAAAATAATGAATAGATTTGGGCCATGAAAACCATATCTTCATAGTTGACTTTAATTAATCATTATTCCTATAATGACATCAATAATATTAAATATTTTTGTATTGATCTTTTTGAGATAATCAACAAAATAGATGGACCACACTACTCTCTATAATTATATTTTTTGTAAAAGTACTAGGGATACCATTATCATAAATAATTCTAACATAAAAATATATATTCCAAGGAAAACATGAATTCAATCCTCACATGATCATGGATATTTTTTAAATAATTTTTATCAAACTCTATTTATCTTTATCATGTCCCCCCAAGAATGAGTTCATTTCCTATAAGAATCTTCAACATAGATTGGAAGCATATTCAATAACCTCTTACACTCTAAAAAATTATCAATGTTTCCCTTAACACCACCTTCTATCAATTATTTATATTTGATATGTTATAAACATGTAGTCTAATTTTCCCCATCTAAAACATTGTTATAGATCAATCTTGTCAGCCTATTGAACCTAAGATTTCATTCCACAAAGTCAATAAAAATCATAGTATTAATATTTTTTTAATAATGTTATGTTAATACACTCAAATTCTACATAGAATCATTATATTCCTCTAATAACAAAATTACCTCAATTAAATGGATGAATGAAAATATTTTCAGATCATATTTTAGTTGTCTTCAAAAAAATATTTATAAAGTTCATAAAAATTACCATCATCAATATCAATGTATTAGAAGGTTCATCTTTAACCCACAACCACCATTTTTCAATATTCTTCCATATTCCATTCACTTTATGAGTAGGTTCAAAAAAGGAAATGGAATATATCTTAGGAATATTATAAGAAATATTATGATGTATCTTTTTTATATAACTAAAATCTTATGACATTGTTAATACAATATGAATCAATCTTATGAAAATCGATGAAATATCATATGGACATATGATATCTTTTGATCTCAAAACTATTATAACATTTTCTTAAATTTTTCTTCAAAAAAATTCCATTTTAAAAAATGATCATTATTTGGAAGAAAAAAATATTTAAATAAATTTACATATTTCACAGAGTTAAATAATTAACATGATATTGTTAATACATTAACTATACAGTTTAAAAAAAAATCTAGATTTTCTGTTTATTTCCATTCCATTTGAATGAAATGTATTTATATTTAAATCCAATCAAGAAGTATTTATTTTATTTTAATTGAAAAATGTACTACAAAAATTTAAATACAAAATGGGTTTTTTTTAAATTTTATAAATGAAAATATGTTAACCAATTAAATTTTTTATAGAAATGAATAATATTAAACCCCTAAATGTTAAAACCCAAAATCTATATTTATGGAAAATTTTGATCCAGCAAATGTGATAACCAATTCTCAAAAATAGTCAATTATGAAGAAATTAGGGGTATTTAGTATTGTACTTCCTGAGATATAGTTTAACACAAAAATGAAAATTCACCCATACCTTTATATGACATTACCCCAAATATTGAACTTCATGAAGGGAAGAAATATTAAAAAATACTATTAACTCAAAATTGTTTTGTTATTAAAAGGTGAATATATTAATAATGATAAAATGGTAAATGTATCGCTCAAAATTAATATTTTACAGAACATAATCATGATAAAATTTATGTTTGTAAAAAATTTTACAAAGATATATTTTCATGTAATGTTAATAAAAAATGTATATTATTTCAAGAACTTTGAACATTTCTATTGAAATATCAAAATTGATTCAAAGTAATCATAGAATTAAGCATGAAATGGAAGAATTATAAAAATAAATTCAGCAAAAATTTGTATAAACTGGAATAAAATTCTAATTATTCCATTATGTGTTAACACTTCAAAAAACATCAAACCATTTAATTCATAAACTAAACAAATATTAGTTTTTATTAAATAATGTTATAAAAACAAGTTCATAATATTTATCTAAACACTTATATATGTGAACCATTATTAATTTAGGTTTATCCAAAACATTTCTATTACATTTATATTAATAAATCCTTATTTTTTTAAAATATAGATACCAAAAACAATCATAAATTTGTATAATAATTCTTTTCATTCAAAAGAAATTATGGTTAATTGATTATTTTATTATTTTATAACTCTACAGAATTTATTTTTCTAAAAAATATTTATAGAAATATATATTAAATAATATTTATTTGGTAAAAAAATTACTATATTTTGTAATTTGATTTTAACAAATTAGAATTTATTTTTGTATGTTTTAAAATTTAAGATACAACGTAATATTTTTATTCATATAAAAAAATTGTTACATCTACCGTAATTTTGAATTAACAATATTTATTTCAATTTTTTTAATTTAGAATAATTATCCTTTTATTAAATATAATTCAACTAATTCTAGGGGAATCAACATCATTCTTGATTGTGATGTAAAATTGTTTTTAATCTTAAAATTAGAATTTTTCTATCAATATGTTTTCTTTGTGTTTTGAAAATATATATTCAAAGTAATATCTAACAATTGTATAAATTTACCCTTAAAAATTGGGTTTCATATATGAAATTAAGATATTGAAATTTAGTAAGGAATGTAATTCCATTTCATGGACATGTTGTATAACAAACATTGTAAAAAGTTTCTCAATGATAAAGGGTAAATAAGTTTAATTTCAATTAAACTTTTTTGATAAGGACACAAGATATCACTAACATATATTATTGGATTATATTATTTCATCGATTTTCACATTATATTCAAACATGAATTTTTTGTTTTTAATTGAAAGTAAGTGTGACTTAATATTATTTTTCAATAATGAATAGTTAACAAAGCACCACACCCCTCACTTATAATGGGGAACCTACTCTCCTCTCTTATAATCACTTATTGAGCCACTTATCCAGACCAAGACAAAAAAAATACCTTCCAATATTTTCCATACTATTGGTCTTAAACTCTATAAAATACCACCTTAAGAGGGCTTAATGTGTTTACCAAAAAATATTACCAAAAGAAGAGGTATTTGATTTTATAGATATTTTCTAAATTACTTTATTCTTAAACCTAATTTTAATATTCAATAAAATTCAAAAAAAAAAAATTAGATGCTTTAATGTGAATGTTAAATCTATTTTCCAACTCCTTTAAATCATATGTATATTAAAATAATTTCTCCTATTTACGTATGGGCTATAGTCTCCATGAAGTAGTTTAAGTATTTATTCACCATCACATCACATGGAAATTTTTGTGGGTATAATTGATGAAATATTATAATAATTTCTGAAAATTATGATTCTGTAAATATATCATGTCATCTTAATTCGAACCATTTTATTTAGTAGAAAATGATAACGTCGCTCAAGTAGATGTGTGGACTTCCATATCCCGGAATTGATGTGCTTTATCACTAACCTATGCCTCACATGGCTAGTAATAATGATCGATTTAATTAATAGATATGATATTTATTATATAAATATTATTATATATAGATAAATAATTTTATTATTTAGTTCCTTTTAAGAATTTTTTAAAATGAAAATGTAAAAATTTGTACATACAGACTACTCCCTCCATGAAAATAATATTGTCTTTTTAGATTATTATATTGCATATATAGTTATAAAATTTTATTTAATGAATAAAAATAATATTAATTTAATTATAATAATTTTTTAAATTGATGATCCATTTCATTACACATTTTACCATGATCAATATATTGAAGTAATTTTGGAGAAATTGACTGCTCAACAGTAAGCGGTTAGTGTAAGAAAGAAATATACAATGAATACTTGTCAAATGTTACTAAAATATACACACAAAAAGTAAATATAGGTTAAAAAAGTTCTAAATAATTTATTGAATAAATTTTAATTTATTCTTTATATGTATGTAGTGCTTTTTTCTAAGAAGGAATTCAAGTTAATGGTTTTTGTTCTCAATTACACTCTATGAAAACATATTTTATATTATAAACCTAATTTATTTTATATTGTGTAAATAATAAACAATTTAATTATTATATAATTTATTAAAAAAATTCATTGTATTTAATGTTTCAATTCTAGTTTTATCATCAAAAGGGTTTTTATTCAAATTTTATTACTACCCTAGATGTTAATTTTACATTCTCACCCTTATTTTTTAATTTTCATTTATAAATTTTATTATCCTTAAATATTATGCACAACATTTATAATATAATTATTTTATTTTTTAAAATATCATTTTTTTACCGCAAATTTTCATCACTTTATTGCCATAATAACAGAAAAATTTATTTCAAGAAAAAACCAACAATATTTCATCCTTTCATTCATGAATATTTTCATTACATGTTGTGATTAACTAAAATGTTTCATGAATGTTATTCTCAATTATACAATGATGGTGTATAGTCATTTTGAAGCATATTTTAAATTAATTTAATTATTTAATAAATTAAAATTATCAAATTTTTGAGAGCCGGGTATTTTTCAATTTCATTAGGAATGTGTGAAAGGAATATTATTTTTGATCATTTAAAATGTGAACATAATTTATCATCATTATATAAATTATTCATTATCTTTAATCCACCATAATTTTCCTTCATTTTTAAAAGAATACCCATTTTTGAATATATAATTATTTTATTTCTTCCATATTACAATAAATTGATATATTTATCCTAAAATGTTATAGTTATTTATAAAAATAAATAAGTATTATATGGACATGACATTATTAGAGGTGCCTCAAGTAAGATGTAGAGCTCATAAACAATGGGGATTATTAAATTTGACTATTATGGTCTTAAGAATTCTCCCATAGTTAGAGACCTTATAAATATTATTGGAACATAAATCCCACATAATTGAACTTTTTTTAAAAAATATATTTTTTTAAGTGTAATTCCTTCAATTGGGCATCCCATTGCTTAGTTTTGTCCCTCAGAACACCCAAAAGTATGACATGGACCCCCTTATGTTTCCCTTGAATGTTATTATTCAACTCCTCCATTCAGTATTAGACCCCAAAATATCATTGTGACCCTCTTATTATATTTATCCACCCTTACATCCCCCTTCATTTCTGTATCCAACTGTTAAAATCAAATCCATGATCAATAGAGGGTGTTGGTAATAATTTCTTTTAGTAATGAATCTCAAATGGATTATTATTATGAATTTAAATACTATGTTGAGGCCTTTGGGTAAAATTAATTCCATATTAAAATTTTATGACTCACATGAAATTTCACTTTACATTGATAAATTATTTTTTGAGGAGGTCCTTAATGGTGGGGAAAATTTACATGGTGTAGATTCACCATAAATGATGGGTAGGCAAGTAAGATGGATAGATTCTTGGTCCAAGTGGTTGATAGAGATTCCACAACTAGTATCACTGGTTTCACCCTTCATTAGTAGCACCTGTACCACAATACAATAACAATTGATCCTTTCACAAATATTTCAAGGCCAACCCATCTTCCTTTAATATTATAAAAAATTGGGCTCCCTAGAATGTAGGTTTAATATTTTGATGTCCTGGAAAATGGGATCTCTTTGAATCCCCATAAAGGTTCATTATTATTTGATGAAAATAATCAAAGTAAAATTGAGGTATTAGAGTTAGAAACATTTTATAATCTATAAGAAGATATAAAATATTCTAAAAATCACCTTTCATGATACGGTATTGCAAACCAGACCAAAGGATCTCATTCTATGGATGACTTTTATTACCTATCAAAGTTTAGTAAAATCCAGGAAATTTAAGAGTGGATAAATGAAAATCAAATAAATGTAATATTTTTGTTATATAGTGATAGGAATAATAAACTCATACATCACATATGTAATTAAAAATGAGTCATGGGTGTAATAATGGCATACTACATTAATGGTTACATTTTCACCTTTGAAAATTAAATCTCCAATTAAGTTTTTAATTACATTCAAGGTAGTTACTCTGATGATGATACTGATAAAAAAAGATGATGATTGATAAAATATCATAATGCATTGAGTTTGAACATAATTTAATACTCGTATTTTCTCCTTATAAAGATTATTCCAAAATAGCATTCTCCATTCTAAAAATTTATAGTGCTTCTTGTAGTGATGAGATCACCAGAGAATTATGCATGTTCTACTGGAAAAACGTTATGGATTAAGTGAATAAGGATGTGAGAGAAGTTTTCAGCCATGAATTTATGCATTATTGTCTCAAATAAAACTGTATCTCCTCAATATTTGTAAAATAGTGAAGTTCTAAAGGGTCAAATAACAATATAAACGGGGTTGATGAATCACATGTTTACATTTAAAATTTTAAATAAATTTAAAAACATATCACTAGATAGATTTTATTGTTTATATACTTATCATATTTTATTAAATATGCATGAATTAAATAATAGGAAATAATATATAGAACATGGTATTTAAATGTGTCAACCTTAATTTGAGAACATATTTTCTTTCCATAGCCACTCCCATAGGCCAATATAATTTATTTATAATGAATAAGTGGATAAAACTTCTTATAAATCCTATTAGACACATTTTATATCAAAATTATAATTGTTATACCGACTACAATAAGTTTAATATGATTTCTTACAAACAATTGTGAAACAATATGAATAATTTTTTTTCTTAAAATGATCCACCAATGCTCAATTTGGAATCCTCAATCTGATGTGGCTTGGTCTAAAACTCCTAGTCTAATGAGGCTAAGTCTAATGGAAAAGTCTAATGAATTTATTCCCAGAGGGTTGGTATGGTGAACCCATTAACAATCATCATTACTCAAACTCTAACAAAATTCATTTTCTAATATTCCTCAATCGAGAAAATTAAATGTTCTTCAGATGTCAATCCATATAATGAATTCTTTTCCAGGAATAATATCTTTGACTTAAATTTTATAGAGCACCACATTTTCTTCTCACCTAGAAAATTTATCAATGAAAAAATGTAATATAATTATATTTATATTCATCCCATAATGACAAACATGGGAAACCAAAAACATTTCCCACATACTCAAATTCAAACAACATTATATCTATGCGTATTTTAATTTTAAATTTGACCACTGAACCTCTTCATAACTATATTGGAATCTTTTTAGGTATTATCCATAATTATTTTAATCAAATATCCTACTTTTCTTATGTATGATAGATCTTCCTCGTCTCATTATTATGTGTATTTATTACTCTTCTCATTACGATCTAACTTTTTTTCTTTTTCTCATTACTATCTAACTTTATCATAGAAACTTTGTCTAATTAGACTTTCCTTCTTAGAGTCAGTCTGACTGATTTTCCTCTTAGGTTTTAGCCTGATTCACTCCCCTTCTAAGATTCAGTCTTATTTATTTTCCACCTCATACTTAGATTGGGGTAGCTTTATTATGATGTAGTTTAACATTTAGAGGTATTTCCAATTAAGATGGATTTTACATTATGAGGGAATGTATTCAAAGGTTACTACACGAAGAAAAATTGAAATTATTTAATCATTATCACCTATAACTCATTTATACATTTAATGAATTTTGTTTCCAAAAATTATATATTAGAAGAAAACTCTTTCTTGATCTCTAGAACCAGTATAATATTTATTATTCGATAATTTATCCAAAATCATTTATCATGATATTTTTCATGATTTATAATAACATATTGATTATAAATGCATATTATCATTTAATTTCTTGAATGTTAATGATCTTTCTAAATCCTAACATCATTATTTTCCTAATATTTTTATAGCATCATTCTGAATTCCTCACTATATAACTTCTCACTTTCTAACAAACAAAAAATCCGATGAATCATTAACTTCATGTCGATGGATCAGAGTCTGATAGATCATATAATCAATATAATCTCATAACATCCAAGTTATATTTTCATTACACCTTCTACATATAGAAGAAATCAAACCAAAAACTTTTGTTTGTAAAATAACCTTCTCCAGGATAGAAATTATTATCCTATTTTACAATTAGTACCTTAAAAAAATCATATTTCTTACATAAATCATACCGGTGGACTATATCTAATCATATAGAACATAAATTATTTTAAAAAAAATTGTCAAAGAAACATTGCTAAAAAAAATAAAAAATGTTCTATAAGTCCCCCTTATTGAAGACACTAGTTTAAAACTTTCTCAACTATCAAAATATTTTCACAACTTAAATATTGTGAACAATCCAAATTTTTTGAATTTTACCAATCTCAACCTTTAACAGATGAGAGATTCAATGGACTATAATACTGGTTAAAGTAATGTTTTTGATGAAATTAAATCCCTCGATGAAAAGAAAATTTACATCCATGTAATGATAAGCTCCCCCTCACTTTTGAATTCACTCAATTTTATTTTTTCACCACCTTTATTGTTATCTCCCCCATTATCTAATAACTATATCCTCTTATTAATAAAAGAACGATAATAAAAATAAATTATGACAATGTACACAGTTAATTTCTCTCTCCCTTAGTCAATATAATA
Organism: Viscum album; assembly: GCA_963277665.1. Classification (NCBI taxonomy): domain Eukaryota; kingdom Viridiplantae; phylum Streptophyta; class Magnoliopsida; order Santalales; family Viscaceae; genus Viscum; species Viscum album. The sequence goes on from OY728143.1 coordinate 151,278,426, forward strand.
AAAATCATCATGGGGGACTTATTTATGAAATTTAAGAATTCATTGTAGGTGGTTAGGTATGAAGATTCATCCTCAACTCAATGAACCATTCTTTTCGTATTTCCATTTTGAATATTTCAACAATTTGATACATTGTTGAGATATATTAACTAAAAAAATCTACATCAGCATCATTATATTTCATAATGTAAAAAAATAATTTTAATATTTTTGATCGTGAATGTTGGACTTGATTTTTAGATAGATCATTTACACGTTGATAGTAAATAATTATCACCAATGGTTTTGGAACTCTACATTCAAATATATGAGGTAAACATTCATCCAGAACATCTGATTACAAACATGAGAAGTCAAAACGTATTGTAATTACACTATACTCAATATTCCTAAAATTTTTTTCTTAATATGTCAACATACACTACATTCACCAAATAAAAATGTTCCTCTTCAGGATTACATTATATCATTATAATCTCTAGCATATTCGGCATCAGTAAAACCATGTAACTTCATCTCTTATTTTATTTTTTAAAACCACAATTCTGAATTTTTTCCTTTGAAATATCTTAGAATTATATTTTCTACCACTATATGTGATTCTCTTGGATTACTTTGATACATTCCACACAATGTCACCACATAAAAAATATCAAGCATTGAGGTTGTAAGGTATAATATGGTTCTGATCAAATTGTGAATGTATGTATAATTCATTCTTTAACTCAACATATCTTCATATTAAATTATCCCCAAAAAGACAAGTTTAGAATATTAATAGGATTATACAATATAAAACTTTTGAAACAATTCATACGAATATTTTTTTTGATATTAGAAAATGTATGTTTTCTTCTGTTTAACATGTTAAAAAAGGAATAATGTTAATTCTTCTAAAATTTAAATCAACTTTCCTTTTATTTTCTTTATAAAATGTAAAAAAACATATTATTTAACACCATAAAAAATTATATCAACCAAATTAACAATTAAAATTACTGTTTTGGAATCAACTTCATTCAGATATATGTTGTTATCTACTTTTTATTTAGAAAAAACATTCATAATCAGTAAAATTGTCAATATTGGTGTACCATGGACATGGATCTTGTATCATAGTATACAATGAGTTCATAAATTTTAAATATTTTTTTCATTCTCATCAAATAATAATCCAGAAGAATGTTTAATTTTAAATTAGCAATCAATTTCCCCATGGAAAAATGTTTAATTTTAATCCTTCTAATATTATTTTTAATTATGATGAGTGGCCACTTACATGGTAATTGAAGAACAACATAACCTTGAAATGTGGCAAAATGTTTCATAAAAATCCAAACATTCTATCTATAAATAGCCTTTACATATATTCCCTTATTTTTTTTAAAACATATCCATGTTCATTCATATTGTTTTTATAAACCCACTTTGTTCCAAAAAAACATTTTACCATTCTAATGTAGTATAAGTTCCAATGTTTTTTTTCTAAATTTTATCCAACTCATCATTCATAGAATCCATCAGTTCTTTTTTTTAATTGATTCTAAAAGTAATTTTAGATGAACATATGAAATAAGTGGGGTTTGATTTTGTAATTTACAAACTCAAATGCTCTGAACTACGACCTTATGATTACCAAGAACATTTAATGCCTCAATCTGTTTATATATGTTAGGAAATTTCAATTTTCCACATCCAAGATCATTTTCCCCATTAAAGGATTCATTTGAGTATTCATGAACATTACATTTCAAGCTATATTTTTCATTGGAAAATTCCATTTTTACTTCCATAGACTTCCCATATAATTTTGTTAAATAAGTGGAATTCTGAATAAAATACAAATCATATGAGTCCAAAAAAATTAAATGATTGATCCAACATTTTACCTTCTTTCATTGGGTTAACAACATATAAACATTCCTTCCCGATATTTCTCATCAAAAATTCTCGTATATGGATTTTTTAACTAAACATGTACATATAAATACATTGAATTACTTCAATGATGTTTTTTGTAATAACAAATTTCATAAGAAGTTATGTTTGATTTCAGTCTCAAAATAAATCTTATATGAATATGTGTAGAAGTAATAATTACTTCTCTCCCGTTGAAAATTGAATGTTTGTATTCTACTTAAATAATTCATCCATTTCCACCAATCTTCTATTGTTTATTATTTCTACTTCGTTTTGTTGTGGAGTGTAGGCAGAACTATACTGACGATTGATAATATTATTTACCTTATAAGTTTTAAAATTATTTCCTCTGAATTTAGTACCATAATCTATTCTCAATATCTTTATAAAAACGTCAAATTCATTCTAATATTCTTTTCTAAAAAACCTAGACATTTCCACAGCTGATGAATTCTATTTTATAAGCATTGTGTTTTTCATCTGAGTGAAATCATAAAAAAATTAAATAAATTATAAATTTATTTTCATTAATTTATGTTTCATTATCTCATATATATTGGATTGAATAATTTTAAGAGGAATGGTAGACTAAATCTCAAAATTCATATGACTTTTAGTAGTCATGTGTTCTTGATAAAAAGTAACAAAAAAATATTAATCTCTTATATTAAATTCTAGGAAAAATTACAATGAAAAAACAATACATAGTCATTTCGTGTTTTTAATCCCAGGGAGACAAAGTATTTAGTGCCATAAGTTATTTGTGTCTTCAACTCTGAGATAACATGAGATGTTATGTTTTCCAATATGAAAATTTTTTACACAAGTTCTTTCCCCTTTTGGGTCAACATTTACACCTTTAATATATTTCATAATACTTGAATAATATATAAAAATTAATTATTTCCCATCATCAAAATGATTACTTACACTTTGTAAATTAAGTTTTTTCCCATCAAAAAATAATTCTTCACTATATTTTATATTTTATACTTTAATATAATTCATTCTAATTCATCTTATTTTAAAGGAACATTAATTCCCAAGGGTGACAACACCTCCATCATTATTTTCAAAAAAAATTAGAAATTTTAAATTAATTATAATGTTTAAAGAAGAAATAAAATGAATTATAGAAGGTCTGTTATTTTAAACTCTATTAAGGTAGTCTTGATAACAAAAGGTCTTTCCTCAACTATCTTTTTTCCAGCTTCATTTTCTTATCTACCATAAGAAACTTGTTCTGGAATGACTATTGTACATTTTTTTCATTTCCTAATATTTTTCTTTTTTGACATCATGAGGGTTTTGAAAGTTAATCATTATTCATTCAACATTTACTTATGTAAGTTCACAACTTTTTCAAGGAAGTGATATGTTATGACACCAATTAAAATCCTTCTTCCCATATATTCCATATCACTAGTATAAACTATAAAATCATAATTTTCTATAAAAGTATGATATTTATTAGTATAATCATTTTTTATGTTTATAACTTCTTCCTTCTCAAAAATATTGTGGGTGTGGACTATCGTTCCTTTATAGTGATTATTCAACTTTTGTGAATTTCTTTGGATTCTCACATAATTTCTATACACACACATTCCATGTACATTTTTATGACCTAAAATGGTAGAAAAGTCTTATGAAATGTTAATTTTATAGGGTGGGGAATTCACCAAATTCTTGATTTGAGTTTCTCAGAAACAACAGAAGTCTCAACATTCATGTATGCTCCATTTCTTACTTTTTAATTAATCATAATCAGGTTAATTTTAGCCTCAATAGGTCTCTATTAAAATTTATTGAAAATTTTTTCCTTTTCTTCAAATTTCTTACTAATACATTCAACCATATTTTCATTTTTATCAATTATTTATTTGTAATATAAGACAACATAAATGTATTATCCCTCATTCTTGATGACATATTTTCTTCATTAAGAAAATTATTCAAAATAGGTCTCTGTTACTCTTCTTTCATTCATTAGAGTTCTACATTTCTCAAGAAATTAACCATGTTATGTTTTCATTTGATACTATCTATAGGATTCTTCACCACAATCTTTTAATATATTAGGAAACATTTTTTTTGTGTGAAAATTTTCAATGAATGTTATAAATTTTTATGAATTTTCATCTTCTAATGAATTATTTATAGTATATTTTGATTTTAATTTATTAAATAATTATCTCTTATTTATATATTGAAATTCTTATTATATTTTTGGATGTATTTTATACTTTAATAACATTTCATATTATTCATCCATCATGATTTTTCATCATAATCATCTTGATATTCGATAACATTATTCATGGGGAAATTTGAAGAAAATTATTCCATTCCAAAAATCTCAACAAATATGAGAGGAATATTACCACGAATCATTACATTTAATCTTTGATAGTTCGTAGATAAAATAAATATGATTATGTAAATCATATCACCATCCTTTTTATCTTCAAAATCATAAGGATTAGCATCTTCAAAATCATGATTTATCATATTTTTCATAGATGAAAAAGGCTTTTCATATTTAATTCTATTTTTGAACATTGTATCTATTATGATTTACTAATAAGTAATAATATTATGTAATTCATAAAGAGATAAATAATCCTTATGTTTTAAATAGTAAAATTTATTATCAACCGTATCTGGAAAGTTTCTCAAGTGTTTTATCAAAATTATAGAATCTTCTAGGAAATATCTTAAATCTCTGATAACATTTCCATCAACATATATATTTCTCGTATAGGGAAAATCTATATTATTGTATTAAAAGAGTTGGGAAATAAATTATTACAACATAAAAAACTTATAGGAAAAGATATATATGATAATGAGTTAACCTATTTTAACATACATAACAATTTTTCAATAAAATTTTAGAATTTATATACTATTTAATGAATTTAAATTATCCTTGATAATGATTCCATATGGGACCCTCGATATTGATATAAATTGATGTTCCAAAGTAACGAATAACAACCCATAAAGAGAAATTGAAACAGTTTTTCAGATTCAAAAGTTTTTATATGTTTAGAAAAATATAACCCTTGAATCCAACTAATGTTTATATATTTATAATATTTTACAAAATATTAATTCATTAAAATGTTGGAATGAAATTAAAGCACGCAGGACTTTCCTAGATCAACCAACGTGTGAGAACCTACACACTTTCCATAACAAATACCATGGGTATATATAAATTCATTATAATTACGAACTGAATAAAACATGTGCCAAATATTTTTAGGAAACTTCTATATCCTGGTAGGAATTACCATACTGAGTACAGTCTGTTAACAAAGTATTCATTAAATGAATTTAACCTAAACAATTGAATATATTCATTGTTTAAACTGATCAAAAAAATCTATTTACAGTATTCATTATCTAATGTGCATGGGTCGTATTGACTTAGTTGTATGAGGCTAGGTATGATGGAATCAATTTGTTGAATTCAATCCAATTGACTCGGTATGAAAAATTCATTTGTAGTCTACATTAATCAAAATATTCTGAAATTATTAGCCTTATCATCCATAGTCTGGTAAAAAAACCATTTTTAGATGTTTGACCTTAAAATCAGGTCGTAGTCCAAAAAGATACATTTGAAATGAAAGTTGCAGTGCTCTATCTTTTCCTCTCATATGAAAAGGATTAAAAGTATAAATATATTGTGCTTCTATTTATAGGCATCCAGGAAATACAAATGTGATAAATTGGAAAAAATTCCTTCTTACTCAAATTCAAATACTATGATATTTATGAATATAGCAATTTCATGTTTGATCACCCCAACAATTAACAAATCTTCTATAATCAACATGATTCTTCTCCATAATTAGTATTGTCAGAATTTCTAACTTCTCTTATGTTGGATGAAACATCCAAATCACTATCGACATTACTTTATTCCACTAATAATTACGATATGACATTATAATAGAAATGTTGTATGATTTTAGTTTCTTCTATAGAGTTAGTTTGATCAAAATTTTTATTCAAGTTAGTATGAGTGACTTTCTTCCTCAGAGTCAGTCAGATTGACTTTCCTCCTTTGAATCAATCTGATGGAACTTCATTATGATGGAATATCCCATTTTTTGGATTTACCATTATTAGGGATTTCCATTTATGATCGAAATCATTCAATGGTGACTCCACATAGAAACAATGAAATTCTTCCAACCTTATCAGTTGTAACTCATTAAGACTTTTGACAGATTCTTTTTCTGGTACTTGTCGATCTGATTCAAATGTCTACTTGACCTTTGGAAAAGATAAAATCATTACAACTCCCATATATTTTTTAAAATATAATGGGAGTTTTAATTATTTATTAGAACCTCAAAAATATCAATGAATCACCATATTTAAGGATAGAATGTTTAAGAACATTATAACTCCTGACATCACAATCTTCATTCAAATTCTTCAAATTCATTACTACTTCCTCACTCTAAACCTTAAGAATCTCTAACAAATGATGATTATGATGAATCATTAACTTCATGTTAATGGATCTAAGTATAATGGTACATCTAATCAAAAACATTATAGAACTTATAGATTCCATCATCCTTACACCTTCTACAACTATTACTACTCAAACCCAAAACTATTTTTCAGATACCATTATTCATAAAACATCTTTTGAAAAGACAAAAACAATTCTCACCATTTCTGTTTAGATTTTAACCTTTAGAATCATTCATATTCCTTATGAAAACTCATTCAGTTAGGTTGGGTTTGATCCTGATAAACAAAAACATTCTTTTACAAAAAAGGTTACTTTCCTAGAAATACAAAACATTGTTAAAAACAAACCCTCACAAATCTTCTTTAAATTAGAACCACACATTTTATGGAATATATGACACAGAAAACCATGTATAAAATAGCATATAAAATCATGGGATTTTTAATACATTTAATTTTAATAAATTCAATAACTTTGATATCTTTTGATGCACACTACAACATGTTTTAAAGAAACATGATATAATATTATAGTTTCATTATATTAATAAGACAATTATAACCTATCTCTAAAGATGGTGGGTATAAATAGTACTATATAAATTAAGTAATTGTTATGTTTTTCACATGTATAAAAAAATATAATTTTCATATATAGACTAATAATAATATAAGAACTACTTTAATTTAAGAGTAATGTTTTCTGAAAACTATATTTTTCTGAAAGGAATTATATGCATGTAATTTAAAATTAATTATTTAAAATTATAGAATAATTATTCTAAAAAACTAAATATCATTTTTGAAATAAATATATCAAAATTATCTTTTGGTGAATTTTTTAAAATTTTATTGAAACATTTCTTTTTTTGATAATGATAATTCATTTTATTTCTTCTTTTACCTTATAATAATGTATTTACACATCCCATAAAATAATGAAATTTTCTAACATATACTACTTTTTATTATTTTTTTGTAATTGTTGTAAGGAACACATTGGGATACATCTATAACTTAGAGGGGAAGTGAATCAGTGTTGGGGACTGTTTAATCCAATTTAAACATTTTATCATTGTGCACATTAGACCATTTATAATCATAAATCTATTATTCATTGTTTCATATCATGTGTAAGTGTATGAAATAAGTAAATATAGAACATGATATTTTTAAAAGTTTAACCAATCAATAAAAGTATGAATTTCTTGACATGGTATGAAAATAATGCTTACCATAGAGACACTAAAAACAATTCATATATATGGTTACAGATAGTAGGATATACCTTAAAAATCATCTGGAACATTGAAAACAATCCAAGAGTGTGTGTTTTTTAAATAATTTATAGATAAATATACTTCCTCCCAAGAAAGTAATCTCTTTTTTTATAAGAGTTGGTAACATAAATAATGTCCTCATCCTGTTGAGTCAAGTCTCATGTATTATTTATGCTTTATTATTTCAAAACCTTATTATTCACTTTTGTTACTTTCCCAATACCTTAAAAGAATCTCATATTACATATTCTTAGAATAAAAATTTATATTTACAAAAAAAATTTATTCTATAACTCAAAATATTATGAATGGGTTGTGGACAGATTAAAACTAATTATTCTCTATACATAATTATAATTAGCTAATAACAATTTGGTAACTAGATTGTCTGCTCTTCCGATAACTTTCATATTAATTGAAAATCCAACTACACCGAGATTTTCTATAATTATTGATATAATCACAAAATTCCTTTTTGATTATTAAATAAATTAATATTAGTTCAATATAGCATCATCACAATTAATATGGTCTGAGTAAATGAATATAAATTGGTCACTAAATTTATTCTTCTTTAAAAGACAATAATATAGAATAGTGTAGCAGTGTATTGATCTCTAATTATTCTTCAAAAATCACGATGAGGGTGTAAAAAACATCTTCGTTTATGCAATATTTACCTTTAGATAACTACCCTCTAATCTTTTAAAATTCCCTCACCCCGTGTGATGAAAGTTCTTCATGAAAAACTATTCCTTCCACTAAGAATGTTTCCTTTCACAGACATCCTTTCCTTGAATATACCATTCTACTTCAATTTATTGACTCAATTCATCATATTATCTTCACTTATATATTATTCCCCTAATTCCATGGTCTACCCTCTCTTCCATTGTATGTGTATTCTTCAATGGACTGTTGTTGCCTCGCGTAATGCCTATGGTACATAGTCCCACATTGCTCAAAAAACATTATTCTTTATTCTAAAAACATACTTTGTTCTGCATAGAAACACTATTTCGTGGTCCCTTTTTATTTTCAAGAAATAAAACCCCATTAAAAAACCTTCCACATATATGTTCCTTCTTCTGGGAAAATTTACATTGTGAACCACTTCCCTTCAAATAATTCTCCCTTGTGGATATCTTTGTACTTCTACAAATTTTCTCACTTCAATGATCTATTAATTATTAAATTTTATCTATATTAATTATGGTATTAGGGTCTTTTATTTATTAAAATAGATTTTAAAATACCTCTAATCTAATTTACCCAAATTTTTAATGGGGTATATCCTTCACACTGAACATTTCTCCTTTCGCGAACAACCTTTACCTCCACAGTCTAGGTAAACCATTTCTTCCTTTTCAGCGGCCAATTCCATCATCAAATAGACCATGTCCTCTCAACAACAGAAGACATCCTTTCCTCACAAAAAAATACCTCCTATAAAAATTTATCTTCCAATGAACCATTTTTTCTATATGGTCCACGTAATGTGCATCATAGTCTTTATAGTGTAGTTATGCAGAACTTCTTCCTTTATAGGTTTTCCTTCACCACACCACATACATCCTATAAGGTATGTAAACTATCATTTTTGATCCATGAACTACTCTTTATAAAATTATATTAAAAGAAAACTGACCATTTACAAAAATAAATGTCCTATTTTTGAGGCCCATTTTTTCAAACATTATGAAAGGATGCAACCTTAAACAACAATTTCAGAATACTCCAACCATTCAGATTTTGTGTCATATACTCTTATCATAAACCTTATGTACCATGTTTTTAAAAAATTTATCGATCAATTTCTTCATCATCATATTTTTATTATAATTTAATGTAACATCCCTATCATTCAACAACATCATTATTTCTAATCAACCCAAAATATGTTTCTTGTAATATCAAGACATATGGACTTCATTTAACCTCCATTAACTTTTGAGCATTAGAAATTATTCATCATTTAATATTACTGTAATATTTGTGTTTCATTTATCAACGTTTTCCAAAACTGATAATAATTTTACAAAAAATACAATGCATACACATAATGGACTCTTTAATAAAAAATTTCCATATCCAATTCCATATAATGCGGAACAAAATCACCGATCATGTCTATGACAGACTACCACCTCGTGAACCTATGAAATTTATCTTGCATCACCACCATTAGAGGATGGATATAATGATAAATTTTCTAAATTTATATAATATGTATGATATTATTATATTTATTTAATTTAAATGTCACATATTACTTTTTTTACATTTCATTCTATTTCAAGTTATATAATGTTGCTCGAGTGTAAGGAAAACCGCTAGTTTGAGGAATGATATGTTAATTATTTAATATATTCAAAGATTAGAATATACAATTTTTTTAAAATTAAATAACAAATTTGATGTATAAGAGATGATAACGATTCTATAAAATTGAAAAATCACTAAATTCCTTAGCCTTTCACTCGTTAAGGGAATGAAAGCTTTGCTCATGCGTGCGTAAGGATTACTGCAATTAATTTTATATGTCCAAATTTCATAAATTGTTCTAAAAATGTATCTACAAATTAATTACAATATTTATTAAATTATTATAATTTTTTAGATTATATATATATATATATCCTATTCACTAGGACTGGAACATTTTTTGACAAAACCCGCATGAAAAAACATGACTATGAAGTCCCGAAAACAATGAATATAATGAAGTATTATTAACAAAAAAGTGATAAAATGACATTAGAGGATCATATAATATATTATAAATAGGAATATGGTTTTATAATTATTTAATTACTATCTCAAAACCATTATATAAGAGGTAAAAACATGTATGAAGTAAATCTAATCTAATTTAAGGGGTTGTTGAATCACATTTAATTCCATGAGACTTATCATATTCACAACATATTTTGTTTGTGTGGTTTATATACCAGCAAAAATTATTTCATATGCTGAATTAGTTTATCTTTATGGTATTTTATTTTTCATTTATTAATTTTTTTCAATTATGATTATGATTCAATTGGCATCGATGTGATGAGGGTTTATTTCACAATCTCATCATTATTCATGATTGTTTATTTTTAAATCCCCTCGGGGGTTATTTGATATTTCATTACCAAAATCAATAAATATTTTTAACATTTATCTTTCATGATTAAATAGGGTAAAATTACCATTTTTACACACTTTTTAACATAAAATGTTTGATAAAATGATTTTAATAAAATCGTTCATTATTTCTCTATTTGGTCGCAAATACGTTTGCATCAAAACCCTTTGTTTATAAAAATGTTTTCAAAAATGTTTTTAAAATTTTTAAAATTATTTATTAAATATTTTTTTTTATATTTTGACTTTATGAAAAATATTTTCAAAATAAGTTAAATGACATTTTCAAAATATTGCCGGTTTGGATTTTACTAAAAATGTGAATGGAATATTTGAAATAATGCATGTGGATAGAACAAAATTTTCAACCATCATAACTATTATATTTTTCAAAACATATTTTAAAATATTTAATGGTTATTTTCAAAGAAAGTTATCCGTGATTGTTTTTTGAAATATTTGATTAGTTATAGTATCAATCATCATGTTTATTGATATTATTTTTTAATATTTGATTAGTTATAATATCAATCATCATGTTTTCAAGATTAAGTTATTATTTATATGTAATTATTTTATTACCATTTATTCCTTAAATATTATGTTCAATTAATTGATTAATTGGAATGTGTTTTAGTTTTTTACCTTTCCATATTGATTATTACTTAATTATTTTTATATTATATATTACCCAAACCCTTATTGATTATTTAGGCACTCCCCTTTTTAGGTTTTATTTTTCCAAGGATACCAAGAAGTTTTTTTTGATTGATATGGAGGGATGTGATTATTGGAATAATGGTGTTATAAAAGAAAAAAATCGAGTATTTTATGTTTAAAACATAATGTGAATTTCAAATTAGTTTCTTGTTTACCATGAATAAAATACTATTTGGACATTCAAGACCTCATACATTATATCTAGTTACTATAAAGTAATGTGGAATCTGACTCTGTGTTATAGGTGTCGAGGTCGCTATAGTTGGTATTTGAAAGAAGATTATTAAAAACATTGAGAACTATATTTATGATAACACGGATTAAAAAAGATAACCCTATGATATAATATGTGGTTATGTATATAAGAACATAAAAAATTGTAAAGGAAAATATTTTGTATATTTCCCTAGTAATACATTGATTTCATGGATAATACAAGTGGTTTTGGTTCTATAAATTTTTTATAGAGTGGTAATAACATTTCAAATGGTACATTGGGCTTGTCCTTACCCTCATTGGGTGTAGAGAAATGTGCCTTACTATTCTCATATTTTGATCCTCCTGGGGGTATGATTAGGATAATTCACATTTTTTAACCACTATAATGAAGAAATTTAAAATAATGATTTCCCCAAAGAAAACAATTTTTTGATTATGATATTTTCTTTGAATAAATTTTTCAATTTAGGTTATTTGATTTTATAGTTTTGGTATTATATATTGTTTTTAATAAATTTAAAATAAAACATAATGTATTAATTTTTTTTCATTCTTAATAGATGGAATGGGAACCATATCAATGCATGTACCCCATGTAGTGACTGTCCCACTTGGAATGATAGTAAGGATGATGCTGGAGATGGATTATCTTGTGGATCCACCAAATAGTTGTATAATGTTATATCATATCATGCATCATTAACTCTATTCATTAAATGAGACTATAAATCAAAAACAATTAAGCATCAGATATGTTCCATATATATTATATTTCTCTCATAGGTATATAATGAAATAGAGATACTTTTCATGATATTCTATCATCTCTCAAGATATGTGATATAGTGTTGGACATTAATTTGATTCTTTGAGGATGTAGATGAAATATACAAAAATGAGTAAAAATATTTCAATGTAATATTCATTGATAAATATTTTCCTTATGGAAAATTAGAAGATATGGAATGATAGACCTTAGTTCTAGAACATAAACCAATGTAAATTGTTAAAATGCATGAGGAAAATATTAGAAGGTTATTAATGTACATTAGGTACCATGTGCGTTATCCAAAGTGAAATATTGACCATTTCTTTCTATGGACTTAGTCTAGTACCTCTAATGGAACTAATCACCAAAATATTATTTTCATATAAGGATATTGTATTATGTGCTATCAAGATAGAGAAATAATTCTCCAAATCATATGGCTATGAATTAATGAATAATAATAAGTGGACGGAAGAGAAAAAGATGGATAAAGGGATGAAAGGGTAGAAGGATATTCTAACATGTGATTCTTGTGGTAGGAAACAACTTCTTATATATATAAAATTAAAAGGTAGTTTTGTTCATGTGTGGAGAGAACCGCCATCATGAATGTGGTTTCAAGGGAATGAATAAATAACATACTACTCAATGCTTCCACTATAAGAATATTGGTCAATACACCTATTAATACCCTGACCATCAAGGAGTATACCTCAAAATAATATAATTGGTCAAGGTAAATATTTTTGATTCAATAAGTGAAAAGATGAATAAATAATGTCATAATGTTTTGATTCAAGAAATATGATATAGTACTATTTCAATCAATGATATTCTGGTTCTAAAAATTATGAAATATATAAGTATGTTATTATAGTAATATTTCATTAAGGACGTGAAAGAAAGTGTTTATTGGACTAATGAAAATTTATTCAGTGATAGGTTGAAATTCTTAGAAAACACAAGATTGAGGGAGGACAAACCACAATATAGTATTGATGTTGAGATTATATTGATAAAGAGGTTTTAAAAAAGTTAATGGAAACATTTAAGGATTATCTAATCATTGATGTTGAGGAAGTTATGGTTTATTAAAATTTTGTACAATTTAGGAATCATATTAATATTTTTTTATAAAAAATAGCACTTGCATGTTGGGTGAAAAACTATCAAATCTAGAAAGCCCATGGGTCCACATCCCAAAAAGGAAGAATGTTAAGGGTTCATCACCTACCACTGACCTACATGATGTCGTGGTAAGTATTTCATTGTTTAGTTAAATTATTTGAGGGATAAATATTAATTTTTAACCCATAGTGTTAATACTGAGGTTTAAAAAATAATATAATATATTTTAAAAAAAATTATAACCAAATTGGTTTTTTGAAAACTTTAAAAAATTGATTAAAATCTATCACTATTTTATAGATTTTATGATCCATTAAATTTTAATTTTAGTACTTCTGGCATAAAAACTAAATGTGGATTTTAATTTTTTATAGTTCGAAATGAACTGGAAATATATTGAAGAATAACCAATATATGAAATTGTAAATATGAAATTTAATGAAATATTGTAATTATATTTTCATATATTCTCATTCAGAATAGTCATTGGATTAATCAACCCTAGTAAGAGGACATTGAAAAAGGAATTTTGTCTTAATAAATTCGTTTACATTAAACCTATTGTATTTTGTATCGTGAAATATTTATTATTTTGAGATAATTTGTCACAAATCATCCACATGGGCCCATGTCATGACCACCCCAAGTCTGCCTCAAAAATGAAAGGGGTGGAAATTAGCACTGAAGTCATTATCCTAGTAGTGAGAGGCATTTTCGTAAGTACATGTACACATGCACACGAACACATCCCAAATAGTTGGAAAAGAAAACATGCACTCCACTAAACGACCACTAAGAAAATTTAGAATCTATAAGTAATATGGGCCAGAATACAAACCCCACTGTAGAAAAACTGAAAATTGTAATTGACAGAAGATCTCTGTAAGACATCCACAAAAGTACCCACCTGAAGGGTTGGTGGAGGGTAGATGTCTGAACATGTAGAAGTATGCCTCGTCTATCTACTCTTACTGAACACCACTTTCTCTTGGTCCTCCCAAGACTTCATCAAAGCATCTGTTGTCTTTATAAGACACAAAAAATGTGGGAAAATCCCATGGAGGGGTGAGTAAAATAATACTCAGTAGGGGACCCCAAAACCAAAAAGGAAAAACACAAGATAAAAAACTAAAAGGAAACAAACATTCAGCTCTACCTGGGTATGTGACCATACATATACCAATTCCATCTAGATATACTCATCTAATCCAGTAAAAATCCTGAGGTCCCATCATTATAACAAGCATCGACATTCTCAACGAAGATTCAAAAGATAACACATAAACTAGGAGATCATGCTCCAAAAGCTTAGCTATCCCTGGGGGCACCGTCTAATAGATAAACTCCATCAGGTACAACTTTACCAATCCTAATGGTAAATCTTAGAGAACATTCTCCATTGGGAACATTATTCTAGGTTCAGCTCTAGTGCATGACACTAGAGTTCCAGTCATCATCGTCTTGCTCCCAATGAAAGACTAAGGAAACCAATGTGAAGAGGCCTACCCCACATCACATCATAGTGATTAGGGATCCCTTATCCATACTATCTTACAATACCCTATTTTCTCTTATATGGAGTGGCCCGAAACTCAGTTTGTTGAGGGATATCAAGATCATATCTCGGTATCCTTCACAATAGGTGGAGGGGGCCACTCCTCGAATCTATTTCCTATAGTTGAGGGATCTCCAACTCCAATGGAGTACCCATGCCTTACTACTATGTAGAGAAGGGGGGTACGTTTCTATATCTGAATCCCCACTGCTAGTTCCAATAGAGGAGTACTACTCACGATGTCCCCACACACTATTACGACAGAGGAGTACCACTCAGGGATAAGAGGACCCACACCCTAGTAAAATAGCAGAGTACCAACTCAGTCAGTTTATTCATAATAGATACCTAAAACCAGTATGATAGAGGAGTATCAACCCCAGTATAGAGGACCATCTCCTTGGATGAATAGGGGAGTACTGACTCTGCCAGAACAATGCGTAAGGAGGAACTGCATCCTGAAACAGTATGCATGTATCGACTCCAAGAATATTGGACCAGCACCGTAACTAGTTTGGGAGTACCTAATCTATATATGTTTCATATGGATTAATAATTTCCTAGTCCTATATGTGAGTAACAACTCCAATATTAGGGAACACACTCTCTGGTTAAAATAGTGGAACACCTACTCTTCCTTCATGAACATCTCCAGGAACACGCACACTGATCCTTTAGGGGAGTGAAATCCATGGAGGAAAATATGTAAAGTAAATGGACCAACAACCATGATGTGTGGAGTCCCATATCTACCTTTTAATAGGGATATGGAGTACCCACACCCTGAGTCATAAAGGGGGTAATCATCCTAACATTTGTTTATAAGAACCACCCCGATTATTCCTAAAATATTTTTGTACTATGAGAGCCTACTATTCAATCCAATATGATGTCTATAAACTTCATAAAAACAAACTTATAGTATCTTAAAAGTACTTCCACTTCACGAGGAGTCAAACGTAAATGGCTCGTCAATTAGACCCATAGTCTAAAAGTTATTTATGTTTTAGTGAACATGGTTGGGTGGTGTCTCGACACGGTCTGGCTTAGTTGGACTGCCCGACCAACCTAGTCATGGGGCTCCAGCATGACCTAACCTGGTTTGGGTCTAGGAAAGCCCTATACATCCTGGCCATTGGGACAGGCCCATTGGTCCTTACTCGACCTGACCCGGTTTGGTCATGGGTCTAGCCCGCCAGGTCCCCCATCGACCTGGTTCCACCCAACCCGACATGCAACATGTCGGCCATTTCATTCCCAGCTCGAGCAACCTCGCATAATAGTTCTATCTCACCAGCCCAACCGACAAAAATTGGTTAGATTATGTTCCAACCCTGGCCACCAGGCGGCATGGTTCATGGACCCCAGCCTGGCTCGGACACCCTCTTGGCATCTGGTTCGATCGCAAAGCAGCCGACTGATGTCAGCCTTTCCCTTATCCCGCATGCAGTCCCTACTAGACTGCATGATGGCACCCTGCAGCCAGCATAATGTGGGCCACCCCTCTGATGTGGCTTAGTTGTTGCATCAATCTCTTTCAACCACTATCCTAGGTGATTGCAGCCCCTACTGAACCAATGTAGCATGTTCTGACCACTGGTCTCCGCCTTAGGATGTTTCTACAACACACCTCCACACACCTAGGACTATCACCGTGGGCCATCGCAACTGTCAGCTATGCCAAAATCGGTGGTGAATTCCATGGACCACTGGGTCATCTTTAGTGGTCCTTTAGTAGAAATTTATGTGCCTTCATCCTCCTTGGGGCACTTTCTTCCCTGTTATGGTGTCGAGATTGATTTTCCATCAATTCGAAGGCTTCATCACAAAGAACACATGAACACCAAAATATGGAGGAATATAGACCTTTTTCGTGCATCATGATTCATCCACATTAGAGATTTTGAAGAATTGGAAGATATAGGATCATGATAGATCAATAATATAACCCCGAAGCAAATCCCCAGTGACAAAAAAACCCTCCTGCAAGAACAAGAAACCCGTGGATCAACTTGTCCAGGGGTCGATCTGTGCTCATTGTTTTAGAAAGAATAACAAGGAATTCAAATATTGAAAAGATCAAACCATACCAAGAGAAGTTTTGTTAGAGGGAAGGAATGTCACTGATTGTGATCCATCCACAGGGACTCACGATCTATTCGAAGTCATTAGAATTCCCCATTGACCGGTCCTAGATCTATTCTCTAAGGTATCATCACCACTATTTAATTAACCATAATTTGTATTTCGAGAGAATTTCTCATAATTCGTTAGAATAATTAAATATCTAAATCTTTTTCACCTACCACATAATCTCAATAAAAAGGGAATCTTGTTGCATCATTTCTATTATGTTTAGGTTTTGTAACGTTATCCTCTTTCATTTAAGAAACATCATTTCGGTTACTCTTCCGTTAAAGAGTTGTTACAATGTTTCATTTATAGAAGGAAAAGGATGGCTCATCACTACATTGCAGAAATAAAAATTAAAAAAATAATCTATTTAAGAATATTTTATCCAACATAAAAGATATAAAAATTAACTTTTTCCCTTTACCCACACGAATCGAGGTAAGTTACATTCTTAGGTAATTTCGATATTGCAGAAATAATTGTGCCATCATATTTTCAATTCAAGAACCCATTTAGAAGTTTCCAAAAACTGCATGCGAGCACCATTTTAATTCTCTTAAAAAATTTCCAAAAATATCTTTTACCCTTACCATGTTTTTTTCGTGGTTCACCTCTGTATAAGGGAAACATAAGCTTATGATCTAAATAGTATTATATGATTTCAAATATGTGTTACCATTTTAGAGTTATAAATATTTGACAATAAAGTAATAGTTACTTCAATATTTTATTTACAACCAAAAACTAAATTCCTATAAAAGCCTATGTCGACCAACGTTAGGCCCTTTCTAGGAGAATCCTGATACTCTGAGTTCAATGATTACATTATATTTTTTTATCTGGGAACAAGAATTAATTTTAGTAAAATATACTTACATGTTTATTTAAATGAACTTCCAAATAGTTCAGAAAAATATTTTTGCCACTCAAGACCTTGTAATTATGTATCGTCTCAGAGCTTGGTATCAAAAATCATCCCTTTTAGCTAAAAAATAATCGAATTATGGGCTATTACATTCTCCACCATTATTAAATTTCATCACTGGGAAGTAAAATCCTACACAAAAGGTAAGAAAATTGTGTTCACCAAGGGTCTCTCCGCTGATTACAAGCACACACCGTGAGGAACCACCAAGATCAACCACTCTCATGTCTATCATATGCTAATTATACAATGTGAAATAATGGTTACTTGTTTCATTAGCTGTGAAAAGTGGTAAACCACCATGAACTATTGTCCACCTGTAGTCCTAGGGTCTAGCGGATCACCTCCAAGATAACCTGATGCCGATAGAGAGAGAACCCCATAGTTCACATCCATCCTTGGATGAACTGTGATAAATACTCCACAAGAATTGCACATTTAAGTTTGACTCTCAACACACAGGGTAATTAATGAATGAAACAAGAATACCCATGAGTGAATGTCAGGTCTTTCTAGGCCCTCTATTTATAACCTCCAGTGGCCACACAACTTTCCAAAAAAGTAACACTTCCACACTCACTAGTGGAATCCTAGGAGAGTATGGATGGTAAGAAACCCTTCAATACATAGAAAACATCATGGGGTATAACACTGCCACCATGAAATGATCCCAAGAATGAATCTTTTTTAGAATCTACTTCATGCTGCCCAAGCTTCCCTTTACCCATATATGAAAACCCTCTTTTTACACCATTGTCGTCACACCACCTAATATTCCTAATATATTTAATCTAGGTATGAATAGTAGTAGTATATAATGAGAATACCATCGTAAGGCCACGATTCCATGACTAAGACATCCAAACCTCAACTCTCACCTTTGAGAGTCATGTCACATTATTAGCACTAGTGTGTGATCAACAGGTCTCCTCCAGCCGGAGTCTCTAAGCAAGAGGTTCATGTCCAATATCTAATCAGAACCTCAAGGTCTCAAAAAAATCTCATTGGAAGAGAACAACAACTAGAACCTATGTATATTTAAAATGGAATACAAAATAAAAGACATTTATTATACCTTGAATATCTCCCAGAGATTCTTGGTCATAATCCATAACTGTATGCAGCTTTCCTCTCCCATATCCTTCAGCAACCTAAACCTAGTGTGGACAACCTGGGGGAGGTGGTGGAAAAGCTGAAAACTACCATCCAACTCTTGTTTCTCATCCAAGTCTTGTTTCTCAACCACCATATCGCGGAACTCCTTTCATCTTGTGTCATAACTACCAAGGAAGATCGTCGGATGACTCCCTCTCCACAATATGACTTGTCATACAATCTCTAGTGAGTTGTCCCCGGCCGTTTTGAACATAACACCTCCTGTACTGTGGATGATATACTCCTTGGCACTGATCCTGAACTAGAGACCCATGTGTATTCTGTTCAAGTATGGTCGTGACACCTACATCGCGATCTAGTAACATGTCGTCTACTAACTCTAACAGACTCCTCTATCTAGTGACCTTTGCCATATGTCACATTCAACTACTCCAGTACCTGGAATATCTCAACCAACAGGGCTCTCTCTATCACCCCAGCATATGACCGAATTATAAGGGGTATCACTAACACCTCGTTCTCCTGTACTTGACCCTACTCGATGGATTAAGCCTGAAACTAATAGTGTCACAATATATCTGTTGAGATGTGAGAGTGATCTGTGAATCTCGCCGAGTATTCGGCTACTGTCATGCTGCCCTGCAATAGGTGAAGTAGCTTTTATATATGCATGGACTGTAAAGTCACTTGAAAAAACTCTTCCATGAAGAGGCGTTCAATGTCTAACCAGTAGACGGTCAACTCATCATGGGTATGGATCTTTGAGATCCACCATCTCTCAACCGAGCTCTGAAAAAGGCACATGGATAAGATCACCATATGTTTGAGAGGCATCCTTACTAGGCAGAAGACTTACATAATTTCCTCAAGCTCATCCTTAGAAACCAAAGGATCTATCTCACCTTGAAACCTGAGAGGTATTTGGAACTTGTGTAGCACAATCAGCCTTTTCACATCCTCTACTGTTAGCACTAGTAGCAATAAATGTTCAACAGGTTGTGGCATCACTACTGAATCACTCTGGGGTAATGCCTCAGAATCAGTTCCCTACACTAAAGCCTCCACTCTGGGCAGATCATCATTTTGATCATGTTGTAAGATCCTATCTAGCTATCATCATGGAGTTATCTAAAAATGAATCAAGACAAACCATGATTAAAATAGTATATCTATATAGATGACTCAAGAAGGACATGGAAAGCACAAACCATTTTTATATGATGAATGTACAATTTATTTCCCAGTGATCCATGTCATAATGTACCAAGTCGAAAATGGAAGGTTATCATATTCCCAGTGAATGGATACGTCAGTTGTTTCACAATCACTAGACCCTCTATTTGGAGAGTCAAACTCGAAACATGTTAACACTATCTATATGAAACCCAACCCCAATCTCACATATCTTGGTAAAAATGTGGAACCAAACCTTCCCTATAAAACTAATTTGTCACAAATCATCCCCATAGTCCCATGTTGTGACTACCCCAAGCCCACCTCCCAAAATCCAGTGGTAGGCAACTATCTTTGTAAGAAATATCCCATGGGTGGGAGGCATTTTCTAGTGTACATGTACGACCTAACACACACTCAAACATGTACCGATTAGATAGAAATGAAAAAATTCATTCCCCTAAACAACCACTAAGTAAAGGCACAAGTTGTAAGAAAAATGGGCCAGAATACAAACCCAAGAAAAGAGATACTAAAAATAGAAAAGTACAAAAATCTATGTAAGGGGTCAACAAAATACCCCACTTTAATGGTAGGTGGAGGAAAGCTACCTGAAGCCATAAGAGTACTTCTCGTCTATCTACTCTCACAGAACACCACATGTTCATGGTCCTCCCCGGACAACATCAAAGAATTATTCGTCTGCACAAGGAACATCATGTACACACAAAGCCAATACAGTGGTGAGTAAAACAATACTCAGTAGGGGACCTAGAAACCACAAAGGTAAACAACAAGGGAAAACGACAATGAAATGAACAGTCATCTCTATGAAGGTATATTCCCGTACATATAACACGATTATTGTAATATACTCCTCTCATCAACTAATAAACATACGTTACCAGCCTTATAACCGATGTAGGGATTCTCACTAATGATTTGATTGGTAAAAAATAAACTACGAGAACACACTCCATGAGACTAGCCTTACCATATGTCATTGTCTAAGAGATAAACTCTATCCAGTACAACTCTTACATTATTAATGGTACACCCCAGATAATGTTTTCTATCAGGAATATTCGACTAGGTTTAGCTAAAATGCCTTGCATTAGAGTTCTAGTCATCACCATATTGTGACCAATGAAAGACTAAGGAAACCAGAGTGAAGAGGCCAGCCCCTATCCACTACACAGAGTTGAGGGAGAACTGATCTGAACTATCCTATGATACCCCAATAATTCTTATAAGGAGTGTCCCGTGCCTCAGTCCATCGTGTCAGCACTAGATCTTATCTAGCTATCATTCACACCCATTGGAGGGGCCCTCTCTACATAGTTGTTTCCTATAATTTATGGAGGAACAACTCTTAAATAATACCTCCTAACCACTACTACCTAGAGACGGGGGTCATATGACTTATTAAGTGAGGATATGCACCCTGGTTCCAACACGGTTGTACTACTCATGAAGTTTTTGCACCCTTTTATGATAGGGGTGTACTACTAGATGACTAGAGTAACTGCACGCTAGTAATATAGAAGATTACCGACTATTACTTATTATTATCTATGAGGGATGTAAACCATAGTATGTTATGGGAGTACCGAACCTAGGCTAGGGGACCTACTCCCTAGCATGATAGGGGAGTATCAAATCTGACGGATGAAATTGTAAGGAGGACCCACACCCTGAAACAGTAGGGGAGTACATACTCCTAGAATAGAGGAGTGGCACCCAACCCAGTATGTGTGTACCGACTCTATATAAATTTTATATGTAGGACCTCCTCCCTAGTCCTCTAGGGGATTACTGACTCCAATATTAGAGAACTCACTTCTAGGTTCCAATAGAGGTGTACATACCATTCCTTCACAAACATATCCATGAACCCATGCCCTGGTCCATCAGGGGTGTAAGATCCCTAGAAGAAATAACTAAAAGTAAATGACCACGCACCCAGGACG
Organism: Viscum album; assembly: GCA_963277665.1. Lineage (NCBI taxonomy): Eukaryota > Viridiplantae > Streptophyta > Magnoliopsida > Santalales > Viscaceae > Viscum > Viscum album. Next base: position 151,300,966 of record OY728143.1, read on the forward strand.
TGGGGAGTCCCATCTCTTCCTTAGTAATGGATAAGGAGTAACCTCTCCCCGAGTCATCAAAGGAGTTATTCTTCTAACATTTATTTATGAGAATCTCCCGGATTCTTCCCAAAGTCTGCTAGAACCGATAGTGCCAACTATTCCAACCAATAGTCCATACTACAAATACCTATAAAATTCCAATCGATTATCTCAAAAGGCCCGCCTCATCAGGAGGGTTCCAACACCATTAATAGTACTTCAATCAGGCCTCCGGTCTAAAATATATTAATATTTTAGGGAATTGGGTCCGGTTGGGTCTAGGCCCGGTCGGACCGACCTGACCAACCTGCCACGGGAGGTCCCACATGACCCCACCCTGTATGACCGAACCAACCCATCCCGGTTTAGGTCTAGTTCGACCTAGTCCGGCAGGACCACTGGGCCATGCCCATTGGGCCTTGTAGGACCCGAGCTAGTTTGGTCATTTGTCCAGCCCACTGGGGTTTCCGAAGGATCCAGTTTGATCATTCCTTGCCCACAACTGGTAGGACGATTATTTCGTAACATGGGATTCTTCATGACCTCGTTCCATCCCACAGGCGCGACCCAAAAAACCATACCTACTTGTGATCTAGCCTCAGCCCCCTAGCATCCTGGTTCACCCCACCCCCCTGCTCGGCTCGGACGCCCACTGGGAGTCCGGTTTGACCAATACATGGATGGTTGATGCTGAACTCCCCCATGTCCTACATGCAGTCCCCACTAGACCACATGTTAGTGCACCATGTCCAACATGATTCAGACAACCACACTGATGTAGTTTGGTGACAGCTTCCATCACTTCCAGCTGCCGATTTAGGTGTCAGAAGCTTTTACTGCACCGCTGCGGCCCAAGATGGGCGCGATGCCTGCCTCGACGCGATAACACTCGCCCGTGGCCACTGCCTCCCAATGGAGGCGCCGCTAAATGTTCCATCTGTAGACCACTGTGTATGCTTTGATGGTTCATTCTTCAAACCGTCTATACCTCCGGCCTCTTTGTGGCACTGTATTCACTGATATGGCATCGAGATTGCTTTGCCTTCAATTTGAAACTACACTCACAAAGAACACATGAACTTCAATGATGGAGGAATCATGGCCTTGTTCACATTATCCATATTCCTCCGTGTTAGAGTTTTGAATCTTGGGAATGGGGAGGTTCCAAATTCAATCAATAATCTAACCCTAATGAAAAACCAAGTGATAAATACCCTCTCATAAGAAAATGAGGCACATAGATCAACTTGTTCATGGGTAGATCCATGTTATTTTTTTAGAAGGAATAACAGGGAATTCAAATTTTCCAAAGATAAACACCAACCACGTGAATCTTTGATTGGAGGTAAGGCTAGTCATTGATGTTGATTTGTCTGCAGGGATTCATGATCTATTTGATGGTGTTGTATTTCTCCATTTTTTTGGTCCCAGATTTTTTCTCCATGGTGTTTTTGACACTTTTCTGATTCACCATCATTCGTTATTAGTGAGAATTTTCTCATCGTGCCTCAGAATAATTTTAGAGACAAATCTGTTTCTCCAACCATATCATAACATTAAAAGAGAAACGGATACCATTGTTTCAATTACACATCCATTAAATACTCGTTATGATTTTTCATTTATGGAATGAAACAATCGGCTCATCACTGCGTTGTAGGGAAACAATTTTTGAATAAAATAAATTTTTTAGTTTATTTAATATTTCATAAAACATCCAAAAATTAACTTTTTCCCTTGACACACGCCGATTGAGATTAGGTCAATTAATTTGTAATATATATATTCTGTACACAATGGTGCACTCCGATTTTCAATCTGAGAACCGATTTAGAAGTAACCAAAACCGCACATGTGTTATATATTAATTTCCTTAATGTTTTTTTGAAAAAACTATCTTTCACCATCGACCCACGCTAATCAAGGTTAAGCTCCACCTTAGGGAAAAAAACCATCATGAGCTCAACGGTGATCTAAGATTTCCAATCCATGTCACCTTTTAGGAAATTTAATGATTTCAAAAATAAAATAATTGTTACCTAATTATTTTATTTATGGCTAGAAACTAACGTTCATTATTGGCCCACATCGTCTAATGTTAGGCCCTTTCTAGGATAATCCTAATGCTCTGAGTTTAACGATGCCCTTGTATTTTTGACATGGAAATAGGTTTAATTGTCAGAAAATCCCTCTCACATGTTTTTTTAAATGATCATTAAAATAGTTTAAAAAAACATTATGACCACTCCATGCCTCAAAATTATGTACCATATAAGATCTTGGAGTAAAAAATAATCCCAGTTGATTTTTTAATTGAAAATCATGGAATTCTGAGCCATTAAAATATTAAGTATTCTTTGAAGACATAATTTTTTATGATAAATGAACTCTATCATTGTTTATACCTATATAGAATATTCTTCAATGTCCATATCATCACTTTCCACCAATGATCCCCTACTTAGAAACCTAGTATTGTTTCATTCCTTATGACCTATATACTATCTTTTTTATCATATCAAAAGGATTTATTATTAACCATTGTTATGATGTGGGTTTTCTATGAAGTCATTTTAAATCTTTCAAATGTTAATTATCAATATCAATAATAAATTGTGATGATGTAATTTATTTAAGGAGGAGAGAATGTGTCACCCTAATATATTTAAAATAGGTACATTATTTTGGATAAAGTGCATCATAGAAAATACCAAGTTTAGAAGATAACTTAAAAAATTGTGATATTGAAAAAAATTTATTTTTAAATAAATTCAATCCCATTGAAAACTTTTGATGTACAAAACATAGGGTTTAAAAGAAACATGATACTCCATCAAAATGTTATTATTTAAACTTGAACATTAAAACCTATTTCTTGAGTTCGTGGGGATGAATAGTATAAACTAAATTATGAAACAATTATTATTTACAAATTTTATAAGTAAATTCAATATTCTTATATAGATTACACATAAAAGAAGAATCATTTAAAAGTTAAAGATATGCTTTTTAAAAAATGATATTTTTATAAATTGCTATATAATCATGAATTTAATGATAAATTTAAATTAATTTTCGCCCATTTTAGTAAATTTATTTTAAAAAAATAATTTTTTAAATCATAATAATAAATTTATATTAGTGTGATTTATTAGTTTTTCTGAAATAGTGTTTTTAGACTAATATGAGAATGACTAATATTCATTGAAAACTACATTTTTATTAAAAATATTTTAAAAAGATGAATTATATTTTATATTAGACTTAATGTTAATTTAATTTTATTATATTACAATTTAACTAATTTTGGTAATTATAATCAATTTCATATTAAATTTTATATTATAACATTCTATACTTATTGGAATTGTTTCATTGAAACCCAACTTTTTCATCACTTGTGCTGGTATAATTTGAAACTTAGTTATGCCACTTCTGTGAAATTAATTTTTAAAAAATGGTTTAAAAATTTGAATTGAAAATATTTTGTATTATATAAGAAGTTCAACATAATTTTTTAACAAATTTAATAGTGAAAATGTGTAAATTAATTATAATGGATAAGGTACAAATGTGTTAGAATGGGTTTAAACTAATAATATGAGGGTTAGAAGGACCAAAAACTTGTCAAAATAGTTTTATCCATAAATTATTCCCCATTATATTATCGTATAATATATCATTGATTTAATTGGATGTATTTTGGATTGGGAGTGACTCTATCATTTTGGTTTCTTTTGGGAAATTTGCATATGATTTCCGAGAGGGTTCCCTTTCCCAATATATAAAAGCAGACTCTTTCCCATACTTATTCACACCCCTCAAGCCATTTTTATTGATCAAACACTAAAAAATAACCCATCATAATACATATACATAGTATATATCTTATTTAGCACCCAAAACAACATCCCTATAGTCCTTAAGAGGAAATCTAATGAAGTTTCCTATTAGATACGATAATTATCTTTAAAATGTTCACTAATTTTATTTCTTTTTTTCACTATAAATTATTCCCTAACAAATCCAATATAATGACACCATTATATCTTGTATACATACATGTTTCTATGTTATGGAACACTATTTATCCACCGTCACTTCCATCCAGTGGGAAACAAAATCATTGATCATGTGTGTGGTAGACTACCGCCTTGAGAAATGTTTCTATTCATTTTCTATGCCCATTATTCACAGATTCATAAAAAAAATGATGTAACACCCCGAACCAATTATCCAATCGAACATTGCTTCAGCCCTAGTTCCACTACCTTTGGAATTCCTCCCCATAGAAAAAGGTTGTCGACTAGTCGATAGGGTGAGTGATATTTGGAATATTATACCCTATGGTGATGATATCATAATTTTCCACATAAATATGATTTAGTGAAAAATAATGACCAAACATACACTAGACCAGTAATCATACAATGGAGGAAGCACAACATAAAATATTTGAATCAATAATAACTGCATCATAATAAATAAAAAATCCAAACATTCTATTTGAATCTAATAATTCATATAAAAAAAGTCAAATATATCATCAGTAATATGGGTCACAAATGGATAACCATAGTAGATACATATATATAAGAATGCTATTACAAAAGGGGAAAATTAGAAACACCAACTGATGTCATAATCTTATTGTCCCCTTCCTTCCATATCTTGTTAGCCATCCCAACACCAAAGTCTTTCTCCAGACCCAAAACCCATAATTGATCTTAAATCCATAAAATCTAAATGCATCCTAATAGCCTATGCTGGGAGTGGGAATGAATATCAGTAGTCCACAGCTGTGTGCCGATATTTCATCTATGCTATAGTTGGTGTTTCTAAATAATACAAAATATCATACGTGTAATAAAAATATATAGACCTCCCCTATTCTCAAAAAGAATAATGAGAAAATTCACTTTTACCATCCATTGTCTATAAACCATATATGAAACAACCCTTAGCATAATATCATTGATTCCCCTAATACAATTCATTCCATGTGAACCCTTAGCTCCCACCTCCAAATGTCTCCTGAAACCTCATTCCATCAATCATGTAGCTGATTCCCCGAAGTCACACCCAAACATAAAAATAATAGTCCCTCATAGTTCATCTCAAAAATAAACATGTCGGATCATAGAACATAAATTGAAGAACAAAGGAACTGATCATTCATATAATATCAACATCATCTAAAAAGACGATGTCTAGGGGAACAATGATGTCTATCCTCTCAAATATATCATTTCCCAATGGCCTCAAATATGTTGAACCTCATCACTAAACCGACAATTTCAATACTGTTAACTAGTTTCTCTTTTCCATCATCATGGATATCTATGGAAAGAACTTCCATCCAATTCCCTCAGACACATTAAATAAGTCCCTCAACACACATGAGTGGTTAGAACCACTTCATCCTTTGAGTCATATTGTGTGAAAATCCCCCAAAAGGATCAATGGAAAAAACAAGTGAGTAGATATAACCCCGTAGAATCTAATATAATCCAATTCGGTACGTCGTTCCCCTACAACCATTCCACACATCAAATGGTCAACACCATCAAAGATCAACTGGACCATGCCCATAACTAGATGTCCTTGTTGCCTCATTCGAAGAAAAAGTCACACAACATGTGATCATCATCACTTGAATATATATATATATATACATACACACATACATACATACATACATATATAAAAATATATATTGATCCACTCCCAGCTTTACGATCATATATCCTCATTCTATATGGAAATTTCTATATTAATCCTCAAGGAAATACTGGAACATTACATTGGAACCAAGAAATTCAGTACAATCAAATTAAAAAACTCAATTTAATATAACAATTCAAACAGGACTAATCATTCAAAGGTTCACAACCTCCTTCTAGGATCTAACAATATATAAAAATGTATGATAATTTATATAGGCATCTCACATGGTAATTTAAATTAATTAATGATTATAAAATTAAATTCATATGGTCTCACTCAGTCATCAGAATAGAACACTCAAAGATGCCCCAAAAAATACACATGAAATCACAGAGAAAGACAATAACCTCTTACCTCATGTTCGATGATTCCCTTATGTCTAGTCTTTTCCTCTAAGAAGGATCGATTTGAATGAAATCATAGGTTTTGATGGACACCCCAAAAATGGGGTAAAAAAATGGAACAAATTTAGTAATTTGTGTGGAAAGATAAATAGAAAAATGATGTAATAGGAAATTAATAATTATTGTTGTAGATAATACACCATATGTGGATCAAGAAATGTAATTTGGATGGAGGACTTGGCTCAATACATAACGAAGGAAGAAATAAGAGAGGTAGATCATTGTCTGTGATGGTGTAGGAAGAGAAAATGTATGAGAATTATTAAAATGGGGTAGTGGTGGTTTTGTAAATTCATTATTTATAGGAGACCATTAGGTTTTACCTAATAGTTTGGAAGAATTTTAAATGTTTTTTGGATCCAGCTAACTAAGAGAAATTCCTCACATGGTTTGCTCACAAGATTTGGCCAAATAATGCTTTGCCCGTTTAAGCCACTGGTTTTGTGGAACTAAAACTTTTGTGTGGGAAACTTTTTTATAAACATTGCACAAGACGTGAGGATTCCTATTCTAAAAAATTCAATGGTACACGCATGGATGAGTGCACCCACTATATTGGTTAAAAAACATTCTATTTGAATTTGGAGGGGGCATGATTTCTAATTAGAGGCTGCATGATTTGTATAAACTGCTTGCCTCAGTATACTCACCACGAAAAAATTTCTATTTTCATCATCTGACGCACCCAATCCCCATAAAATACCCCAATACTCTATTCGATCATGAGAAATCATGTAAAAAAATCACGGGATTAATAAATTCTAGGAATTATGTTCTGGTAATCAAAAATTAATTTGGTCTACACACAACACTCCAAAAATTCAAAATAGGATAGGAATTCAACCCACTCCAAAAAAAGATGATACTATCTTCCCACATTAAGATAGATCATCCCAATATATAAGAATTAAAACTAAGATGGTATTGAACATAACCATCTATTCAAAATTAACATGTACTACCCCAGTAAAAAGGGAACATGTTAACTACCTTAAAGGGTATCCACACCTTAGGAGTTACCTACCCTATTCAAATACAAACCCAAAAGTCAAATGAAACTAATTATCGAATGGATAATAATAAGCTAATGTCTCACCATGACATATCATCACTCTTGTACCACATCAAGTTATACTATGTCATATTAGACACTAATCAGAATCCCATACCAAATTGATTCATTTCTCATGTATATTTCATAAATGGAATTTAGAAGGTTCCATATGTAAATAAATTCCAAAAATTAGTTACATTTCCTCCCAACACAACGTGACATGTATTTCAAGGATGTGTAGATGTCAACACACCTTATAATACACACAACCAATGATTCCCACATATAAATCATTATTCCATACAACTCAGACATGTATATATAATGCATCTGCCCATGGGGTGTTAGCTGAGTGGTACCCACTGGTTCTACCCCTCGCTCTCCATGGGAACTGGCGTATGATCGAGTTCCACCAGGCTCAAAAACTGTTCGTATTATGAACAGGGATATTCAAATCCATTTCTTAGTAGGGGAACATGGCTCACACTTGGGCTGGTGGGGGCCCCCCTCTTGGAGTCGGTGTTAGATACACACATTTTTCCCATGGGGTGTTAGCCGAGTGGTACCCGTTGGTTGTACCACTCACCCTCCATGGGAACTGGCACAGGATAGAGTCCCACCAGGCTCGAACACTATTCGAATTATGAATATGGCGATTCAATACCATTTCTTAGATGGGGAACGTGGTGTGCACATGGGCTGGTGGGGGCTGCCTCTTGGAGTTGGTGTTAGCAACACATGTTTTATTCTTTTCTTGTTCGACTTTTTGATGCCTCCTACGCCTCCACCGCTCTCTCTCTCCTCCGATGGCCTAGGTCATGACCATGAAAACGCCTCCCCTCCCTGTCCATTCCTATCCCAGGGGGCAGGGGGAGGAGGGTCCTCCCCTTTCCCCATCGACTCTCCGTGCTCCCTCATTTTCCCCTTTCACTGACACGGCTACCCTCCCTAGCTATCCACCATAGAAGTCTACCCTACGGTCCAGTCACTCGATCATGGAATTCTATTGGTAGCACTTTCTTCCTTGGAGTTCACCCAAGCTTAGATGATGTTGGATCTATCTTTGGTTGCTCACTTCGGGAAGCATCGACCCTCCATGGATGCCTTCGACAGACATGTGTCCTCTTCTTGGAAGCTGCTGGATCACACGATTGTAGGGATTCTGAATTCATGGCACATTTTGATCAATTTCACGAATGAAGACTATCTCATCTCTACCTTGGCCCATGCTCCCCGTTTTCTTCTAGGTTTCCATTTTTCTCTCTTTCAATGGTTGTTTGATTTTCATTTGAAGTGTGACTCCCCTGTTACGGCAATTTGGATTTCCCTTCTTGGTCTCCCTTGGCCTTTTCAAAATCTGTCGATTCTTCATTTGATCGAAAAAAGGTGGGCCGTTTTCTCTTCTCATATCTTTGTACTCACGCTATGTGTCATCCAGTTTCCCCGAGGATTTGAGTTGAAGTCGATGTATCCTAGAACCTGCTGGATTCTATCTGCATCACGGTTAAAGGGGAATTACAATGGTACCAGAAGGTGTGCTATGAATCATGGGTTCCTTTATATTCATTTTGCAAGCATCTTAGTCATGATTCTCGTATATTTAGGCATGCTTGGGGAGAGGACCAGTCTTTGTGGGTCATTGTGAAGGATGGTCCAAAAAACTCAATCCCTAGTTTTTCTTGTATTTCTTCTAAAGTGGAAAATCGGGGTATTATGGAGGTGAGATTTCCAACTACCTCCTAGAAGGAAATGGGAGTGAGGTATCCAGAGCCCAGGGTTGTGGATGTTATTGGTCATCTGAGGCGGGATTTAGGTATTAACCCTTCACAAAGGTTGGTCTGAGGTGGTTCAAGAGAGGTTGAGGGGGTGATGGTGTCCCCAAGTAACCCTCCCACATATAATGAGGCTGTGAGATCCATTTGTAATTCTCCCCAAGAGGTTACGGCCCCAGGATCAGGTAAGGAAAGTCCTTCCAGTTTTCTGGGGGTTATTGCTGATTAGGGGGCTGGCATAAGTATAGTTTATAGCCCATTCCCTATTAAGATGTCAGTGTCTACAGAACAAGTCCTTGGTGAGGGATTGAAGCCACCCTCACCTATTCACATAGGTTTAGATGGATTTTCAGGTGGCTCTCCGAACCATTTTGCGGTGTTGAGTGTTGATGATCCTCCTCCATTTGAATAAGTGTCTCTTGAGGAGGCTGGGCATGTAGAGCTCCATCCACTGCAAGGAAGGTTAGATGTTATAGCAGAAGATAATGTGTCTGCCTCAGAACTCTGGTCCCCAGAGCCCAAGGAAGCAGAAATTGTCGAAGAGTACATTCGGTCCTCTTCAAAGAAAGGGAAGAACACCCTTTTGGATTCATATGGCCTTATCCAGCATATTTAGAGGCCGGGGAGACGAAAGGACTACTCAGCCTTACCTATTCCTCCTGTTACAAGGTCTTTATGTAAAGGAAAAGTCCCTCAAAAGAGTTTAGATGTTTCTGCTGACATCCTAATGACTAAGGAGGACATTGAATAAAACATCATCGAGGGGAGATTCTCCTTCAGTCTAATGAATAAATGGAAGAGGAATCTTTCATGATCAATATTTCAGATGAGGATGTACATAAAATGTTCAAAAGACTATTGCGTGTTGATTTGAGTGAAGACCAATCATCATGGATTGATAAACAAAATAGTATTTTGATACGTGGTTTCAATAAGGACAAAAAAAGTCTAGAGAAGCATGTGCAAACCTGGGACCAGATGGCATCCCACTTTGAGGATCTCATTAAAGAAAAAACCTGATATGGAGGACACCTCCATCAAATGGATTCAAGTCAAGGTAAAGGATTTTAATTGCGTTAATTTGTTCTAGAATTATCTAACTATTTCTTACAAAGTTGGACTTTTCTTGTATTTTGAACCTGTTGGTGTCCCACTTTTTCTTTAATAGTGATTTCTAAAATAATAAAAAATATTTATTGTCTTGTTCTACATATAATGCATCTGAGGGGATTAGAACCAACTAACTGGTTTTGGGTTAGTCTATAAATACATAACATGAACATACTTCCCTCAAAACTAACTTTCCCTTAAAAATTATAATCCAATATAAGACAAAAAGAAACATAGATACGCCCAAAGAATCCCTCTAATAGTAACAAGTTCTCTATCCTACAATAACCCTATTATATTAATGGTGTTAACATGACCATACAATAATCATCCTGAATCCTAGCCTCCGTACAGTGTTGCACTAGGCACTCGTAACTGACCTTGCTGATCGGTCCCACTGTCTGTTTCACGAGCTCCACATGCTTTAGAAACTCGACTACCATCACTTCGAAATACTCTCAATCTAATATAAGAACCCTGATTCCACCCCATTCTCTGACTTTTGACTATCTAATAAGACATCTAGTAAGACATATTGAGAATCCTAACCTATCTGCATGCTAGGTACTCCCTCATATATAGATATCACTACTCCCACACATGACTCGACTTCCCAAACACGAAGTACACTGTCGACAGCCCACTTTGAGGTGGTCTTTCCACGTCATTGGCATGACATCCCTATTATAACTCATCATTGCCTCGCTTCCAAATATATAAATAATCTCCACTATAGTGAACTAAAATCATCACCCATATTGAGTAAGATTGATATTTCAAATTTCATCAGATATGATTTCTTGGTTCCCCACCTCCATGAATAAGGCAAACCTACCAATGTTTACCTTCACCCAGATGGATTTATGTAAACCATCTTCAAAATGCCTCACTATCGGGGTATCACTGCCCAATATTCTATGTGGTAGGGCACACAACTCAATAAAAATCTCTGAACATGCCATGACAAACATGTCCCCCTACTATTGGCTCCAGAACACCCAAGCTTTATCCACCCTCATCGACTCTAAATAAAAGTACACGAAGAACATGGCCTCAAGTTCATTACAAGACAATCCCTTATGAAAATTCAAAAACATGAATGTCCCAACACCACTTTTTCAGTCCCAGGAGCATTTACCTTGTTAGCTTTACCCTGTACCTTGGGGGTGTCTGAATATTTTCTAAGATCATTCACATCTAATGGATCCAGTTTTCATCCATAGGTGCTTCATCGTCAACCAAAAATAGTGGTGGGTTCTATGATAGGAACTCCTTAGTCAAATACACCATATAAGGATATTCTCTTTAAGAAACCCTATAAATCTCCTATATAACATGTACCAAACTCGCACTGAGATGATCATCAAGCCATCACCCAAAAACCTTCATATTTAGTGGATTCGACAACTACTATAGAGTCTGAACCTGATCATGTATCTATGTCTCATGATCTTCTAATCCATAGAGACCTCATCACAACTCTTAGGATTCCCACCCCATGAACACTCATGTGACATAAAATCACCATCCTTAGCGAGATCCATTGGATTCCATCTTGGTGGTATGATAATGAATCCCATTACAAGGCCATATAACCAAGATAATATATATATATATATATATCTGTGTGTGTGTGTGACACAAATAGGGAAAGAAGTAAGAAGAAGCATAAAATCACAAGCCATATCCTCCTCCTCACAACCATGTGGCTTGAAATTCGGCCTTATGGTCCCTTACCCACCCATATCATATCCATGAATCATGTTTTCCAAAGGCCAAACCTTTCTCGAAGTTCTTTGTCATCTCATTATAATGACCTCATCACCCAATATGGCGATCAATATCACCCATATCATTGTACCTTCTTGTTATTTTAATAGCCAGGACCATTCATGTGTATATATATATATATATATCACATAACACATACATATTTCATTAGGACCACTTTCTTGGCCTGTTCTAAATCATGTCAACTGTAAAAATAAGAAAATTAGAATTTGTATTTGATCCCAAGAAACTTTTTTCATCCCTCATGCAGGGGGCTTTAGAAACCCAACCCTGAGTTCTAAAACTAGATCCAAAAAACACCATAATCACTGATATACGATAAACCAAATAGTAAGACAAAGAAATGGAAATGAAATTAATATCATCGGTGTCTAGGTGGACACTACTACTGATTCATATTCAATAACTACTCTAATATCATTCGTAGGCCCCTAAACTGATTAGGCACATAAAAAGTGCTTTAGGTCGAGTTCCACTGGCCTTAGACAAGCCTCCACATTTGATAAAATCATCCGAATAGTAGATTGGGTGTAATGGTTTTATATTGGGGAGACTATACCCTTTATTAAGGATATAATAATGGACCGTAGAAAACAATTTATTTAAAAAGGTAGGCCAAATAGGCACTGGTCCATTAACTCTCCCATAATGGAACTACATTATATAATATATGAGGCAATAACATTCATAGTAGAATAAGTAAACAATCCAAAAATACAATTTTTATCTAACTGTGCATATTGAAAAAATAATACATATTAATTAACAAAAGGGTCACCAATGGATAATTATATTATAAACATATACATTAATATGATGGTGCCAATTTTGAATAGAAGAGGAACTCCACATAATTCAGGATCCTCAAGGTCCCTTTCAATCCATCTCATCATAAGCATCCCAATAGTAAGGAACTGCTCTTGAACCCAAACCATTACCTGATCACAAATCCATAAAATCTACACATGTCTCAGAGGCCCCATGTATGGTGTGAGAAATAATCTTATAAGGCCCCAAAAAACATGTTCATATCTTATATCTTTGAATATCATGTGTTTCTTAATAAAAAAGGCCTCATGCACAACACATACATTTGTATATCTCCCTTGTGCTCAATAGACACACAAAGGAAGTTCACATAAATTTTCAATCACCAGTAAACTATACATTAGAGAATCCTTAGACTGCTCTTAAGGAATATCATAATACAAAGAATCCTAGGGGAACCCTTAGGTTTCACCTCCAAATGTATCCTAGCACCTCATTCCATCAATAAATTAATTATCCTTTTGATGGAAATCCCAATTATTAGGATCATTGTCCCATGGACCATAGCTCAAATGAAACCTTGTCATCTCATTGCATGATTTCTGAGGCACATAGAAACATATCCTATAGATAATATCAACATATTCTCAATAGAAAACATCTTGATTAATGTTTATGTCCTTCCTCCCAAATATTTCATGTCCTAATGGAACCATATATAGTGAGATTCATCCCCCATGTGATAGTATCAACATTTAAAACTGATGGAAACTCACCATCATCATGGATTTATACCACAAGAAACTCCATCCAATTCACTTATCCATATCTAATAGATTCCTCTACCCATAAAGGCGGTAAAAAATTCATCATCTGAGTCATACTATGTGAAAAAAAACTAGAAATAAAACATTGGACAACATGGTTTATTGGGAATCACTATGTATAACCTAAACACACCAATCTAACACCTTATACTCCAGTGACTGAATCTATCATATAATGATCAACACCACCCCAAATCACATGGTTCGTAACCGTAGCTTGTTGACCTTGTCACATCATCTGATGACCAAGTCCCCCAATATATGATCAAAATCACATAAATGTATATATCTCATGATATATCCATCTTGAAAATCATATCACCTCAGACTAGATAGCCTATAAATTCTCATGTCATTTTCCATAAGGATTCACTGGAAATAAACAATTTAATGTAATAAAATTAGAGAATTCGATTTAATAAATATAAACACTCATCCCTAATCATTATAGTTTATAAAGCCTCTCTCCATTCCCGAACCCTTTGTAAATTTTTTTGGGCATTCACAATGGTATCTATCACTGTCAATTCAATTAAATAATGAAAAAAATAAAATTATAGGGTGTACCTCAATTTACACAATGGCACACTCAATGTCACACGCCCAAAATACTCATGAAATCACCGAGAAAGATAGGAACCACCTTCCTCATGTAGGTAGTTGGGTAAAAATTAGTCCTTGGCCTGAAACTTAGGATGATTTGGAAGAAATTTAAATTTGAAAAGAACACCCTAAAACTACTGTAAAAAACCTCAAAATGATTTAGAAACCTTTATGGAGAGAGAAAGAATGAAAAGAGGATAGTGGATTTGAATCCATACTGATAAGGATCCAACTCTTTATAAGGATCGAGAAATGGAATTCATAAGGGGATGTATATCATGAATTGGGAAAGGAAGAAGCATGAGAGGTATCACTATATGCATGTGGGAGGAGAATGAGAAAGGGGAGGGGAAATATTAAAATGGGTATGTGTAGTTTAGACATTGTTTATTTTAAACTTTACTCATTTTTTACACTCATGGTTTTGGAAAACATGATCTGAAAACATATCTCTTACTCACTAAGAGAAAATCCCCAAAAGGCATTCTCCCATTGTTTATCCAAACCGTGTGAAGATCGTGCATCAACACTAGTTATGTGGAGCTATGCTTCAGGCTTGTGAACAGTTTGACAAAATCACATGCCAGTAGTGAAAATACCTCTAGTAAAACATACAGTGGTTCTAACATAGAATTATACACCATCTTTCATGGTTTTTCAAATATTTCATAATGATTTTGGAGGTTACATGGATTCTACATGGAGGTCACATAGCTTTTCTAAACCATGTTCCTTAGTCTACACACCATACAGATTCATTTTTGGGGGTCTGAGGAACCTGAAACACAACAAAAAAACCATGAATATTTATAATAATTAATAATAATATAAAAATAGAGCCTTGGGTTTAGAAAAATCCCTAATTTTTTTTCTAATAATCAAGGAAGTATATTATGTGACCACTAAACTCCAAATATTCATAATGGGTGAGGAATTCGACAAGCTCCAAAAACCAGGGATGTTGTAGATAAATACACCACATGCATATGATATTAATGATTTTATAATACTAAGATAATTTTATTATCCAATATACCAATTTACATTACATTCTATGTCAAATATGATAACATCACTAGTATGTATGGTAGACGACCGCCTTGCGAAGTTATGTGATTTTTTTTCACATTCACTTTACATGGAATGTAATAAAAAACAAATTAATTAATATATGTGATATATATGAGATGATAATTATTATTAAAATAAATATATCACCCTCTTAAAAACCTTTTCACTCATTTAGTGAATGATATCATCACTCATGTATGTGTAAGACCTTCCATTTCTATGAAGCGATACAATTCAGTTTCCCTGTCCAACATTCATAAATGGTTATAAAAAAATTTATACAATATAAATATTATAGATATAACCAATATTAAAATTATGGATATGATATATATATATATGTATATATATATCATAAACAAAATAAAATAAACTTTCATGACAAAACTCACATAAGATAATAAGGTAATTAACACTTGAAATAATGAAAATAATGAAATATTATAAAAAATTTGAATTAAAATTATATAAGGTATTATATATTATATTATAAATGTGATTATTGATATGGTATAAATTCATAAAATTCTTAAAAACCATTATACACGTGGTACATATATGTACGTAAGAAATTATACCAGATTTAACGTTTTCTCTAATCCCTTTTACTTCTCTGAGACATACGTTATATTCACCAATTTTTTATTGTGTATATATATGAAATTTATTATGTTATATAATTAATTTAATTATATTAATGGTATTTTTTTATTCAATTATGGTTCATTATATCAGGGGGATTATTATTCAATGGTTACTAAAGAGGTATGGGTTTATTTCACAATTATCTTGATTATTCTGAATTGATTAAGTTTATGTTTCCCTTACGGATTTATTTGATACTTATATCATGAAAAAAAATATTCTCTTCAAGTTATATGTTATACTTTAAAGAAATATAACCATTTTCAACTATTTGGTACTTAATATTATTGAAGAAAAGTTTTAATGAAAAACCAAACTTGCCTCTATCTTTATTTAGAATTCCATTTCCATCAAAAACCTTATTTTATTAAAATGTTTTCAATTTATTTTTTTATAAAAATGATTAAATAAATACATTTTTACCCATTTTTACTTTTTATTGAATGTGTTTAATGGAATATTCATTTATTTTTCAAAACAATAGTTTTTGGATTTTTACAAAAAATGTGAATGAAATTTTTATTTTAATGTGTATGGTTTGAAAAGAATTTTTCATATTCATGAAAAATCAATGTTTTAAAACATATTGTAAAATATTATATGGTCATTTTGATTTGAAATTAATTTTAAAATATCTTACAAAATTCTTATTTTATAATGGTGATTTTAAAAAGACAATGGTTATTTTCTTAAAAATGGTTTTAAGGATCTTATTTATTATTTGTATCTATCAATAACATTAGACCTTAAATATTCATATGATCCGTTATAGATGTTTTATATTAATACCATAATTATTCATTATTTTGATACTTTCTGATCCATTTGACTAGGTATCTACCAGTTTGACACAATTTATATTACTGTGGATGGTATATGAATAGTTTTACTGATTTGTGGTAATTAATAAGATTTCATATGATAGTTTTTCCATATAAATTTTTAAACCAATTATATATCAAAACTTTTATATAATTAATTAATTGGAAATAAAGATAATGAACATGGACATATTAATCCCATCGAGGAATTATTAGTTCTAATGTGACAAACTTGAAAGGGTTTTGGTCAAGGCCATGCCAATTTATTTGGATGACTTCACACAAGGCCTCATATATTTGTTTTACATGTATTGAATTATGAATTCGATCATTATGATTTATTTTATTAATATTCTATGTAATTATTCAATTCTTTAAAATATCCAATGTTACTATTTCAAAAACTTGTTATTATTTGTGTTTCATTATTTGATAAACATTTATTACCTCTATATTATTTATTAAATGGAATGTGTTTTAGTTTTTTACAATTCCATGTTGATTATTCTTTATTGATTAATATATTATGTTTCATTATTACCCTTTCATAGAATCTTAGAACACCCCTTTTTTATACTGTGTCATCTCTAGGATACCAAGAAGTGTTTTAGGATTTATTGGAATGTGTATGATAAAAATAAAAATGACATTCACCATGATTTTTTTCTGTATAAAATTATGTTTTAAATTTATTTATTCATCTAGTATACCAAAACATATAAAATATTCAATCCTTCATTATGTAATACTTTATACCAAATTATAATGTAATAAATTAGACACCATACATAGGTTACTTGAGTCAAATTTTCCTGACCAACTTCATTTCACCTATCCCTGAGAAAGAAGAATGTCACTATTATGACATATATGAGTTTGGATACAATTGAAAACATTATACCCAAAAAAATTAACAAAATAATTATGGACGGAATGAGAATTTTGTTCAGAGACACCATCAATACAAATCAGTTAGGATTGTTCATTGGTGGGAGCATTGAAAAAATTGCTCTTTACTAGATTAATAATTGTAAAGATAATGAAGAGGAAACCAATGTTTGGAAAATTTTCCAAAAAATGAGACATCTATAAATTCATTGATTCCCTAAAATGATGTTTCAATATAAATTCCCAAAAAAATGCCTTCTCTATTGCTTTTAATTGATTAATCATCATAATTCATAGGACTGTAAGGATTTCCATTCTAATTCATTGATCCCCCATAGGTCTCTCTCAATTCTATATGTGTTTTAGATGAAGATATCCTATCTAGGTAATTTTTATCCATTTAGGAATACTATATTAGAATATTCATTAATAAAATGTTTAATATTGATATTTAAACAAGGTTCAAGGCTAGTATGGTATGTTCAAACCCTTGAAAATTCATTAAACTAGTGATATTCTACTTCAATAGAAGACCTCTGAAAAACCATTTCTTCCATCAAACTATATTTGCAAACTATAAAGTTAGTTTTTGGAAATTTATTATCTTTAATAAAACATGCATCGTCCACGGTCATAGTCTCTTAGGGAAATGGTAATATAGGACCACCATGTCCATTTCAGTGAAGATGGTAGATATTCCCATTACTTACCTAATTGTACCTCAATTATAGGGTAATATTTGAAGTAGTTATTATAAGATTATTTTTGATTTAATTAACATCCATATTTCAAGGGGAAATGAATATCTATGTAAAATTTAGGGAGAGTGTTCTTTGTTAACATGAAAATGACATCCAAACTCTTTTATACATTTTTTCGCTATAAATGGACCCAAAAATCTTATTAGGGATATTCAAATCACGATTAAGAATTTTATTGGACAGAATAATTCCATGATTGAAAGCTTGTTGATATAGTGTGGAATAAATGCATCAATACCATGGATATAGGTGGCCCTGACATTTAAGATCACATGATTTTTAATTATTCCATTCACACGGAATTACCCTATAATATGTTGACCTCTATGGATCCCTCTCATTTGTTTCCATCCCATAAGTTCACCACAAATTTTCTGAATCGGTATATGTGTACACATGTCTCGTCAGGATATCCATCATGTGAAATTAATTTCAAATATATAATGGTAAAATCAATTTGGTTGATTTTCATGAAATCTAAATTTAGATTTTTGACTACCACTTTTGTTGAAAATTCCCAATACGAAAGCATTGGTGTCCCTCTAAACTGTACGAACCTTCCCATTGATGATTTTAACTCCCTAATAGCAAACTATGTTGTGATTATCCCTCATTAAATATTTCTCAAGCTATATAGTTATGCCTTCAGTGGAAATGAAAAACTCATATAGAATCAAAAATACAAAGGTTAATTGATTGCTAGTGAATTTTTGTATTTAAAAGATGATGGAAACTCCATCAGCCGAACTAGATTCCAAAAATCATAGTCCCATTAATCTATCCTTAAAGAATAGGTATTCAATGGAAAATTTAAAGTGGGAGTATACCTACCCAATATTGGTTTGAAAAGGGTCTGGATTAGGATGGCATCATCCCACCCCCTCTACATTGGTTATATAGAAAATATTAGCCAAATTTTTTTATAACTGAATCATTGGATCCAAGAATGGATAATGCATGAAGGTATTATTATCATCAATGGAATCACTGGAAACTAAACTAATGAAATATTTATATTTATCACGATCATTGTACCCAATTAGTATATGTTATATCTATTGCTCGTAGCCTTTATACCTTCCATTGTATACACCTTGTTGAAAAAAATATTGTTATTTTTTATTTTTTATCCTCATATAATTATGTAGTTATCATTTACATTAGATGGTACATTTTCTATACCCATCGAGTTCTAATAGGTTTGATGTAAATAAATTTGATATCGACATACTATAAATTCCTGATGTATGTGGAAAGGAAGTATGACCACTAGTACTAAAATATATTCACTGAATTCCCAAGATCATTTTGTTTATCAAGGTGAATGTTGATGGCGTGGCTTCTAGTATTCTAGGTAATTTAGAGTATGTCAGTGTATCTTTCAACCAAAATGGATTCACTAAGGTAATATCATCTAATTACATTTGATATTTAATAGAATGTGAATATGAACTTTGATCCATTATCCAAGATTTCAAGACTATTTTTTTACCATGAATGGAACTGTTTATCAATGGGAAAAAAAATTCAATGTTGGAAATCAAATATTTGAGGGCCAAAACCAGAAATATTCCATGTAAAGTGTTACCTATATGGAATAAATTCATATATAACACTAAAAACCTTATCTTGATGGTGTTTTATTCATATATGGAGGACAAAAAAATTACTGATGTGTTTCCAAAGAGGGTGATTATAGAGATGAGCTTGATTGGATCCTTATAAAGACCAAATTAATATTCATCATTGATCGATGCAGATGTGTAGGGTGTCACCAAATCCCTATTTTATAAAACTCCCTATCTTTTCTAGTCTGTTGTTTTGTATTTCACATTATTAATTTTTGGGGTGAATTTTTCTAAGCCATGAAACGTTTAAAAAATGATAGAAAGATATATGGAATGTTGTTCCACTTATAATTAATCTATAATTCTAAAATGAAATTCAGTGACTTAAAAAACATATTTTTTGTTGAATTTACTTGATGTTATCATCCATTACTAATTTCTGTATAATACATTATTTTTCGGTCATTCAATTTATTGTGATCATGTTCCATATCACTCTACGTTATTCAGTGGACAATTGTTTTCTTCTCACTATCAACATTTCTTTATTGTATATATACTGAAATAATTTTATACTAAATAATTATTATCTTAGTCATATACCATTTCCATATATATTGCTAGTTGAAGGAATATTATAAATAATTTCATTTCATTTACTTGTGAAACATTAATATTCCCTTTCTAAATAAAATAAAAATATTTATTTATTGATAAGTCATATTGATTGTGTTCTATATTTTTACTCAATAAATGAGTAATGTGTTGGATATATATAAGTTAGGTGTGTGGATTGACTATAGTTATCCATCACATACATCTAAAAGTATCATGAGATAAAATCTTGTCCAAATGAGTTTGGACTTTTCATTTTACCCATTCATTACAATTTATTAGTAAAATCCCTTGATATTAAGGTTAAATATGTCTTGGAATAATTAATTAATGGTATGGTCATGTTATCTGACATTATCCCATTACCTCATTAATAAAGTAGTAATTATTATCTATGTGGTCGTTATGTAGATATATACGATAGATATATTTTTTAATATTGTGTGGTTAATTAAATGTGTAATGTACTAATAATCCACTTTGACTTGTTATTCATAACTTATTTCCTATTTACCACATCTATTTTATATATCACAAGATTATAATTAGATCTCAAACATTATTTTATTTTCTTTTCCATATGATATGATGAAAGGATATTTCAACGATTTTTAAGAATACTAGAATGTATTTCATGTTATAATACATTTATCCATTGTAATATGGAATCAAGTATTTCTCTAGTTTCCCATGATGGATAAATTTTTTGATCCATGGTGATAATATCCCTTGTATCTTGTATTAATATAATAAAATAATCACTAGATTTGGGTAACTAGACTCTCATTTGAAACATTTGGAATTAGAGTTTATTTACTAGTACCCATGGGAACTAGATTTTCAAAGAACAAAGATTTCATGAACATTATTTTAAAACAATATAATATCCTATATATTTGACGAATGTTTATTTTATTGAAAAATATAAAAGATTTTATAAGTTATTTATTTGTTTTCCATTGTTTACAGAAGTTGATTATCAGAATGAAGGAAAATATTTTCAATACCTGTTGTTAATTTAGGGATTTATCTTATGAGAATGTCACCGCATAGATTGTTTTATCATAGAATATAATGCATATATTATCGAAACTAAACCAAATAATGATAAATATCCTTTATAATATATATAAAACAATCATTACTCAAAATGATGAACCTATTTGGGACCAATTTTTTGTGATAAATTTATCAGTCCATTAATGAATCCACCAACCCATTAGTAGTTGTGGAATGTATGACGTCCCATAAAAAGTTATTCTTGTATTTTGGACCTAATGAAAGAAAAAACCATTTATAGAAATTCATTATTTAAATATAATATTGGATAATTTTTGTTCATATATCTAGAATACTAATGATGATGATGAAATATATTGTAAAAAATGTATATTTCATAATATGATATTCTTAATGAAATATTTTCCTCGGTAGTAAATAGGCGAAATGAAGAGAATATTCCTCAAACTAAAGTAGAATTAAGAGATGTGTGTTTTTGAAATTAAGTATAGTTTGAAAATATTATTTTATCATGTAATATACTATATATGTTTAGAAAAAATTAATATTGGCCATTTTTTGATGGGCTTCAACTGAACCTCAGATGTGAACTTGTCACTCAAAAAAATTCATCATATGATTAAATATTATCTCATGACATCTAGAAAAAAAATAATTTTCATAGTGTTATATATTCTTCGAAAATAATGATATGAAGAAATAAGTTGAGCACTGAGTGACAAAATATGACAAAAAGAAGAAAGAAATGATTTCATTCCTATAATGTGATATATTTGGAAAGAAAAATCTTGGTAAAATGTAAGAGGGAATGACAGTTTCAGACATGTTAATATATAAGTTCAATCATGCTTTTTAATTAAAGGGAATGAAACCAATAACTATAATCATGTCTCATCAATGATGGAATATTTTATTCTAGAGGAGAGGTATTCTATTTAGTAAGGTATTGAGATTTAATTTTTTTATTTTTGTTAGATAGAAAAATGCACATCAGGATCATGTCACGTTTTGGGAAAGTATTTAGTTTAATGGTGTAAAATAAAGGAAAAATTCGTTGTATTATCCATAACTCAAGTTGAGTACATAGTTGGGGGTAGTCATTTTGAATTAATTATATGGATGAAACTAAAATTATTATACTTTCATGTAAATTCATACTTGTTTATATAAATTATGATAATTGAAGTGTGATAATCATTTCTAGATGTTTTTTATCACACTCCTGAAAAATAAATAAAACTTTATATAAGAAATCGACTATTAAGAGGTAATATTAAAAAAGGGGATATGAAACTAATATTTAATTTCACCAAATATCTTCTTGGTAATATATTCAAAAATATATAAAATAATGATGGAATGAATTATATCAAACATATATTATGTATGATTAATCTTGTTTAAAGTGTTTTTAGAGATATTTTAATATTTTTTCAATACCTTTTAATAAGTTCTAATTTTATCATGTATTTTTTAATTATTTTAACTTAGATAGATTATAAGTATTATTGAATATATTAGATAATTTTTATTATTATTCCACACATGTAACTATAAAATTAGATATCTAAATTATTAAAATTGTAAATTTGAATTAGAATCAGCTTGTTTTATCTAACCCAAAATAAACCCACATTTCAAAATCTCCTACTATAACTATTCTCCATATCCCTATGTTTTCAAATCAGGAATCTTGGTCAAAAAGTTGACATAAAGAGATCATTTAGATAATATTCTCTTGAAGCATCTAAGAGAATGAACACTGGTTGATATAAGTTGGGAATGCTTTCAATTCCACATCTATCAAAACACCATGTTGTCTCTAAAAGATATGAAAATGTTGAGTTGTTTAGATCTAATATTACATTAATGTGGAGAGATTTTTTGTGTTAGAACCAGAAAATTTTAGTTTTATATGAACATAAACTTTTTTATCCTCCCTTGGTAAAATAATTTTACCTCAAAATTGTGTCTGTATCTAGAGAGTAGGACATGATTTGAATTGTTATTGATTGAAAACATTGTTATTTCACTTTGAACATCCAATATGACATTCTAAGAGTCCCATATATTGGATAATATTATGATGAAAACAAAATTTTACCCTATGAATCATCCCCAATTCATGATTGCTAATTTTATATAGGAGCTGATGGATGAGTAAAACATATAAAGAACATTCTAAAATGAGATATGTTCTGAATAATGGATTTTTTTATGTTTATTTATAAATATATCTACCTATTGAGAGGATTTTTTATGTAATTTATGAATAATGATTTAATCAATCTATATCTAATGATACATGTAATTTTTATATGTATTTCTCAATTAATAATGAGGCATATGGAGGATTAAACAAACCATCTTCTCAATTTAACATCATTCTATAACAAACATTAATTTCTTCTTTGTTGATGTAGAAGAGAGTTGGTCTAATTTGATTTAATTGGATAGTGTTTTTATGTGGTGTCTCTTTGAATCATACCACCTATAAGTGGAGAATATCATCCGCGATCCTTAGAAAAGGATGTAGGATTATTATTTGGAGATACTATAAGAGAAATTCAATCCATTCTCACATCCCCCAAGGATAATAAAAATTATTGACCCTAGTATGGATTCTGATGAAATTGTTGATCATTATTACACATCTAATGGGGAAAATCGAAAGATATCGATATGGATGAGGAATGTAGATGTTTTTTTGAGGAGATAATAAAAAATACTATTGCTCATGAGGTTTCATTTTAATAAGAACCATTGAGAGAAGAAGTTAATTTTGTTAGTGTATGTTAAAGGACTTATGAAGTTCTAGATAAATCTTTTTGAGAGAATGAATTTCAATTGTTTGATAAATTAGTACGCGATAATGAACCCCATGAAAATGATAAATTATGTATATGGTATCTGAAACAACACTTATAGATTCAAAATGTTATAAGGATTTGAATTCAATAGTAGATAGAAAAGCTATGTTTGAAATTGGGTCATGTATCAATTTATATTCATTTCCTTTAAATTAATAATCCCCTAAAGATAACCCTATCTATGATATGTATTTATCTACTATAGGTGATGTTGATTTTATGAAAGATGATAAGGATGATTAAAATAAAATTGGTGATGATAATAATCCTATAAAGATAGATTAACAAAATTTATTCTATTTTTATTGTAGTATAAGAAACTATTAGACCAAAGTCTACTACACTTGTTTTGGATAGACAGGTCAAACCTGACTCTTCTATAGATATATTAAAACTATTTTCTACTCCAACTCTCCCCAAGATAAATCTACAAACCCTTATCCATAAATAATTTTTTTTAATCTTCTCCAAGAATAGATGTGACTTCTATGTAAGACTCATTGAAAGAATATGAAGCCTCACTAATGGATATTTCTTGATGTTCTAGATTTTTCTCCCCTAATTATGAAGCCTTGAGAATTAATTCTTTGTTAGTCATCATTCATATTATAGGAATAATGATTTACTTTATAAATATGATGTTAATCAAGATATCGTTACTATATTTCGAGAAGCTAGACCGTCCACTTCTCAACATTCTGTAATAAAATATTTAGACATCACTCAATTTAAGAAGGATTTTGTGTAGGTCATAAATGAAGTGTTTCTGACAATTGTATAGGATAATTCTTTTGAAATTAATGAGTATGTCTAATACAATAATGATGGTGTTTTCATACATCTATCCCAAGATTTTCTAATGATATACTATATGAACCATGAGATTTTATATTTTAGAATAGTAATGGAA
The DNA here is from genome assembly GCA_963277665.1 of Viscum album. Lineage (NCBI taxonomy): Eukaryota > Viridiplantae > Streptophyta > Magnoliopsida > Santalales > Viscaceae > Viscum > Viscum album. The sequence continues at coordinate 151,326,212 of OY728143.1, forward strand.
TGTTTTGAAGCCATATTGAATCTATACAAGTAGATTTTTTAGACATATTGTATTCCATAGAGGTAAAAAATCTCTAGTTTTTTTACATTGTTTTTTTTAATTTCCAGAAAATGGTTAGGTTAAAAATATTTTTAAAAACGCACCAGAAAGGCGGCATCCAGGATACCTCCTTTGCATTTCAGGTGAAAGGCGGCATCCGTGATACCGCCTTTGCACTGGGGGGAAAGGCGGCTTCCGTGATGCCGCCTTTCGCCTAAATTTTTTTTTTTTATTTTTATTTGTTTTGTATTGTTTTGTTTATATATATATATATATAAACCAAACAAAAAATATTAGCAGAATTTCTCTACTATTAAAGATCCAGCGCTACAACCATTACAGCAATCTGGATTCTAACAGAAACCCTTACCCATGCCTCCCTTTTATAAGAGGGCTTGGCCTGAAAATCATTATGAATTTTCAATGTGGGATTCAGGTTCTCCCTTCCTGCAAAGTAAATTCTGCATTTCCTATGTGGGATTCTGTTTCAAGTACATGACTTTGAAATACAAAAAAAATATAAACTATAAGGTCAATATAAATGAAATTTAAAACATTGATTAAACATATAATAAATAGTTGAAAACAAAAATAAGTTCATAAAAATATTGATGAAAAATAATCTATAACCTTTCAAAACAGCCTACTTGAAACATAAAAATGTTTCAAGTACGTGAATTTGAAAGACTATAAAATATCAACTATAAAAATAATATAATCAAAACATTAAAAATTGATTAAACATATAAAAAATAGTTGAAAACAAAAATAATTTCCAAACAAATGTGGATGAAAAGTAATTTATATGCTTTCAAAACCGCCTACTTGAAAATTAAAAATGTTTCAAGTATGTGAATTTGAAAGACCAAAAAACATAAAATAGAAGACCAATATAATTGAAACCTAAAACATTGAATAAACATATAATAAATTATTGAATTATTTAATTAGTAATATAACTATTAATTATATAATAATTAATTAGTTAATTACTAAGATAATTATTAATAATATATTATATAATAATTAATTAGTTAATTAGTAATATAATTATTAATTATATAATACTTAATTAGTAAAATAATGATTAATTAAATAATTATTAACTATATAATAAATAATTATTTAATTAGTAATATCATTATTAATTATATAATAATTAATTAATTAATTATAAATATAATAATTAATTATAATAAGTAATTATAATTATTAATTAGTAATTATTAATAATAAATTATGTAAAAATTAAATATTTAATTCGTAATATTATTATTAATTATATAATAATTAATTACTAAATTTTTAATATGATTTTCAATTATATTTATTCATTATAATTATTAATTAGTAATTGGTAATATAATTATTAATTATTAATTATCAATTATTAATTATATAAAAATTAGTTAGTTAATTTGTAATATTATTATTAATTATATAATAATAAATTACTAAAATAGTAATATAATTTTTAATTACATTTATTCATTATAATTATTAATAATTAATTAAGAATTAGGAATTAGGAATTAGTAATTATTAATTAGTTAATTAGTAATATAAATATTAATTACAATTATTCATTATAATTATTAATTAGTAATTATTAATAATTAATTATATAATAGTTTGTTAGTTCATTAGTTATATAATTATTAATTATATAACAATTAATTAGTAAATTAGTAATATAATTTTTAATTACATTTATTCATTATAATTATTAATTATTAATTATTAATTATTAATTATTAATTAGTAATATAAATATTAATTATAAATTTTAAGTATTACTAATTAATTATTTATTATTACTTATTAATTATTAATTATACAGTAATTATTTAGTAAATAATTAATATAACTATTAATTATATAATAATTAATTAGCTAATTAGTAAAATAATAATTAATTATATAATAGTTAATTAGTTAATTAGTAATATTATTATTAAATATAATTATTATAATTTTTAATTTGTAATTATTAATAATTGAATTTGTCATAATTAATTGGTTAATTAGTAATATTATTATTAATTATATAATAATTAATTAATAATATAATTATTACATATATAATAATTATTTCGTCAATTAGTAATATAATTAATAATTATAACTAATTAATTATTAATTAGTAATTATTAGTTATTAATTAGTTAATTAGAAATATAAATATTCATTATAAATATTCATTATATTTATTAATTAGTACTTAATAATTATTAATATGTAATTATTAATTGTTAATTAGTTAATTAGTAATATAAATATTAATTATAACTATTCATTAAATTATTAATTATTAATTATTAATTATAAATTATTACTCAATAATTATTACTTATATAATAATTATTTAATTAATTATTAATATTAATTATATAAAAATTAATTAATTAATTAGTAATATAATTATAATCATTCATATTCACGTACTTGAAACATTTTTAAGTTTCAAGTAGGCAGTTTTGAAAGCTTATAAGTTATTTTTCATTAACAATTTTTTGAAAATTACTTTCGTTTTCAACTATTTCTTATATGTTTAATCAATGTTTAACGTTTCATTTATATTGTTCTTCTATTTTATGTTTTATGGTCTTTCAAATTCATTTACTTGAAACATTTTTAAGTTTCCAGTAGGCAGTTTTGAAAGCATATAAATTACTTTTTCTCAACATTTTTTTTGGAAATTCATTTTGTTTTCAACTATATATTATTTTTTAATCAACGTTTAAATATTCAATAATATAAGTTTCACAGTTTATATTTTATAGTCTTTAAAATTCATGTAATTGAAACATTTTTAAGTTTCATGTAAGTAGTTTTGAAAGGTTATATATTATTTTTCATCAATATTTTTGATGAAATTATTTTTATTTTTAACTATTTATTATATGTTTAAAAAATGTTTAAAATTTAATTTATATTTGCCTTATAGTATAAATTTTATTATATTTCAATGTCACGTACTTGAAACAGAATCCCACATCGGAAATGCAGAATGTACTGCGCAGGAAAGGGAGAACCTGAATCCCACATCAAAAATGCAGAATGATTTTTAGGGAAATCCCTCTTATAAAAGGGAGTTCTGAGTAAGGATTTCTGTCAGAATCTAGACTGATGTAATGGCTGTAGAACTGGATCTTTAATAGAGAGAAATTATGGTGAAATTTTTTGTTGTGTTTATATATATATGTATAAACAAAACAAAAAAACAAAAAAAATTTAAAAAAAAGTTAAGAGGGAAGGCCACATCGCTGATTCCGCCATTCACCCGAAGTGCAAAGGCAGCATCGTAGATGCTGCCTTACACCCAAAATGCAAAGTCGGCATCCCAGATACCGCCTTTCAAGAGCATTTTTAAAAATCTTACTAACCTAACTTTTTTCTGGGATTTGTTTTAAAAAAACTAAAAAAAACTGAACAAATCTCACAGATGTGATTGGACAATCCATACCCTTGCCTTTTGATCATGAACCTCTACATTTTTCGATTTCAATTCATGAATGTTTTATTCAAATGATGATTCATAAAATTATTTCTAGTTTCTTGGAAAATGTATGAGATAAGTGATCATGTCTAAATGGATAGAGCTTCTTATAGATAAATGCAATATGATTTACATAATAATGAATCTTATATTTACCCCAAACAAAAATGGAGTACTCATGGGTGTAATAAAGTATTATCATAGAAGGATTTACACTAAATAATATATATATATATAGTTCTTATCATTTCCCAGATATTTGAATGTTCCACATCTCACTGATGCATCCATATCCTTTATAGATAATTTATTTGTAATGAATCCACTAATCAATTGATTTATATTATAAAAAATATCAGTTCCTTCAAGTTATGAATCATTGAAAAAAATAAGTGGCTGAAATTATAATAATCATATATCTAAATATGAATGTTGATAATGGCATTATGCTAACACCTACATCATTTTTTATACCTCACACCTCAACATCTCTTACCCAAAACCTCTACCTCAATATCAATTTCTATCATTTCTACTTCATCACTACCTTTTATATGACCATTTGGTCTACTCGTTCCCAATTTCGTTGATACATCAATCCATATTTAAATGTTATATCAATTATTAGAGTTACTCACATCCCAAATTTGACTCTTTATTATACTCATAGTGTTGGAATATAAAAGTATCCCATTTACCCTTCTATGAATATATTACCCAATGATTCTGATTCTGATTAGTCATTGATAGGGACCATGTCATATTTTGACAATTTAATGAAATATCGATTTATTCATATTTCTTGATGTTAAAATTATTCACTTTATCTTCCATTTGATTTTTTACCAGTTTTTTAATTCTTTTTGATAATCCAAATCATGTAGTAAAATCCATTACCATATCTAGAATATGAAATAGAATGTTTGGAACAGGAGTATTTAGGAACATAACATTGATTAGTCATTGTTGGTAAAATGTTATATATAATATTTTATAACCATTAATATCTAAAATTTAATTCCCCCATTTTATTAAATAAAGAGTTTTTCCGTGATTGTTTTTAATAAAATATTGGGATATTGATGTCAGTGTCGAAAAATTTGTTGTTTTTATAAGAAAAATAATGTTTTTGTTATTTTTAATCAATTTTTTTGTTTATAAAATAGAAATAATTTTCTATAAATGTTTGAATATTTAAATAATCTATAATTTTATTCTCAATATGTAAAATCGATAGAAAATTTCATGAAATCTACCACATGACTAGCTGATCAACTGTGAGGAACAAATAGAAAGGGAACTGTGAGACCATAAGAAATAACCGACCAACCCCTCATTATAACTATTTGACCATAAATCACAATATTTTCTTTACAATGGACTAGATCAACAACAAATATATTATAAATTAACAATGTGTAATCTAGAATATTTTCATGTAGATCTTCCACAAAAAGAACAAATTATGTAAAAATGGTCTATAGGTTCAAAATTGATAATGTATAGAATTGAGTGTAAGTACAAAATGATCGACCTAAAGTATAAAATAATTTATTATAAGAAAAATTGATCAACCATATAACATATAAAATAATATAAAATGTATATCGGTGATCATGGAAAATGATGTTCAAACTTTAAATTAGTCAGGTCTAAATGTAAATATTATATTATTATATTATTAATATTAATTCAACAACTTTTCCATGTAGAATTAAATTCCCATCAAAATCATTTATTTAACCTATATTTCCTTATACAGTATGAGGATATTCATGATAATTTCTCAATGAAGAATTATAGAGGGTGTTTTTAAAAAAATAAATCCCAATATTAATATAATTATAGTAGTGAACAACAAGAGATTTAAAATCACATATGTTAGATAGAGAGACATCAGAACCTTTCCTGAAAAAAATACAGATCATATACTCTATTTTGAATGTCTATGAAATCCTATTATTGCCAAAAAATCAAATATACATATAAAAAAAATCAAAACATATTTAATTATAAATTTCAAATTATTAAATTATAATGATAAGTTATTAACAACCTGTCTAAAAAAACAACATAATCTAATATAAAAAAATTATTGTGTTCTCTTAATCTATTAACTTTTTATTTGAGTAGTGTGTGATGTATTAAATTTAGATCTTAGTATGATCTCCAATGTTCAAATAGATATTTCAAGAAACTATCCCTCTTATATATTCATATATTATCCAATGCTGAGCTATGGAAGAATTTGTTTTTCTTGAACTACCTATGAGCAATTTTTTCATTTATTTTCAAACACATATGAAATGTTAAAGATGATTATTTTTCTATAAAGCATTATTTTTTTCTAAATAAAAATACAACCATGTTATGGGTTTGTTTATTTTATTATAAATTTATTTGAAGTGGGAGATTCACAAGGTTAGGGGATTAGGTCCCCACTTGAGGCTGAACCCCATATTTTGTTAGTGATTTTTTTATATAGTTTTAATTTCTATTCATAACATATTTTTCATATTTTGTTAACTATGTAATAAAACTGTATTCTAATAGTCAACATTAATTTTATTTTCATATTTGGTTATTTAATTAAATAAAACTATTTTAAAAAATAAGATGGATTTTCAAAAAAAATTATTGACTTGTAATCAAGCTTCTAAAAATATTTTTTGAAAGAACATTTCATTTTACTCTGCTATTTTATTTGACAGTACATATTTTATAAATGTAAGGATTTATTTTTTTATTTATTTTGTTACAAATTTTTAATGGAAACAAATATCACCCCCCCATTTCAGTTTTTTACTGGGAGTGAAATTTGGTATTAGATATTTTAAAATTACATTTTAGTTTGATCTAGTTTTCTCCACATATCTCATCATTTATATGAAATCAGTTTTTTTAATTTACATATAATAATAGTAAAGATGAAACTACCTCAGATTGGCCTCCATATGTTATTGGAAATAAGTATTTCCAATGGATGTTCATGATGATAATCTATATAGAAATCATGTTATTATATATATAGACCATAATTGATGAAAAATATGAAAAACCCTCTACCAATGGAGCAAAAGGGAGTTATTCTATTGAGGTTGTGTATGACTGAAATTACAATGATATGAATGAATTAAAATATACATTATAATAATATGAATTTAATATAATATTATCATGTTATACAAATTTTTAAAAATGGGGCACATTATAAATTTCTTATGAATGAACATCAAAGGGAAATGAATTGTTCTTAAATACTTATACCATTAACTATGATATATTAAATATGAAGGATGATGAAATAAATTATGATATATACCTTCAGATCAATGATATTATTATAAAAAATTTAACAATTATTTTAAAGAAAAACATAGAAAATGATAATTTGATTCGTCTTGCCACATACCTTCTTGAATAATTCTCAAAACTGGCACCTGAACCAGAATGCGGCAAGGTCTGAAGAGAAATCATGATCCCCGTGTGCAGGAGACTATCACTAGGGCCTCCTAAATAACCATAGACAATGATTTATCTCAACATATCATAGATGGCCTAGAATATATTTATATAACCAAAAGAAAAATTGTAAGGATAATAAGAGACATATTAAATGAAAAATGGAGTATAAAAAATGATACAACACAAAAGAGACTAAAAAATACAAGGTTCCAGTAGCACAACGAAGGATAAAATCCCAAATGAAAAATATCTACCTGATGTGATATATGGATGATGTTCCACTATCTCATCACTAGCTACTCATGCCCTGCTGAGTAAAAAACTATTTACTCACATTTACACCATTTCATTCCATACATTAAAAAACAAAACCTGGTGTATACACTACCTAAGGGGTGTATAGGGTGTCAGATAAACATGCTTAGTAGGATCCTACCTATGTGTTCTATAATAAACCTTTATATAACAACTGAATATTATCAATATTATATCAAATGAGTCATTATAATCTATTAAATAATTTTTTATCAACATCATGGTAAAAAATTCCCCTTTATCAAAAAATCAAAATAATCAAGGTAAAATTATTTCATATAATGTAACATATATCAGAGTAGGTAGTCAAATATCAAAAAGTAAATATATATGGACATATAAAATCATATTAAATATCACTACATATTAGGCTAGCTGGACCACTAATACCCCAACATAGACAATCATGTGCATTGTGTCCCTATACATTTGTATCGAAGTTAGGGAGGTAAGGAACACACCATCAAGTGATCTCCATATTCGGTCTAACAGCTCACATGGACATGTGTCTTATGGAGTATAAAAAACCCCATGAGTAACCTTCCCCCATAATATTAATGAACGTGGCCAATTTATACACATTCTACCTAGGAACCCAAGGCTTCTCATGTGATAGATTTTCAAAATCATTTCTTAAAATACCTAATTTGAAAACAATGTCATAAATCCATTTCACAGGGATATTAATATACCTTATCTTTTACCAAAACAAGGGAAAAACAAATTTTTCTCACAACATATTTGTTTCGCGCGGAATCCGAGGATGACCTCCTGGACGGGAGATTCAAACGTTCCGATCGGTTTCTAACGGGTTTGTTCGTAGAACCGGAAACATCCAATGATTCCACATCCGTTTGGACCTACTTTCCAAAGTCAGGCGCTCATTAGCTTGTGGGCTAATGAGGCTTAGGAATTTGCATTGGTCGAGAGGATGGGAGGTCGGACTCATCACACCTTTTTGAGGGGAATTATTTTCTACTCCGGGACTCTCTTTATAGATTTAAGTTAAGTTCGTGAATCCTTATTACATTACCAAGTATAAAATGAGCTTTCCTTTAGTTTTAACAATCAATGATTAAATATGCAAGAAATTTAGAGAATCTTTTATATGTATTCGAGGTTCTTCATCAATATAGAATCATCTATATTTGTTTAGAGATTCTTGGTCAATGGTATCCTTCAAAACATTTATATAAAAGTCTCTTGGTCATTTTGATGACCAGGCTGGTTTTAAAGCCACTCAGTGGGGCACTTGAAGTTTATCGTCATTCAGAAGGACATAGATTATTTCAATGTTGGGATCGAACCCATAAATGGGCTACCTACGTATCCTTTGTTTTGAAAAAGGAATCAGAACCCACGTAGTTCGAGGAATGGGGTATGATGTTTATGATTGATGGCTCAAAGATGAATGTCATAATTACTTTTACACTCTAAGCTCACGTGAGTCATGCTCGGTGTGAGAAACAAGAGGTATTGGTAAAATTTAGACAATTGTGCCATGAAAGATGCAATCATAAGAATTTGTTTTGGGGCTTATGTATGGATGACTGCCCAGATAGACGAAGGTTTAGGATTTACTTTTAGGGAGAAAATCCAAGAACAGGGTCCACAAAGTTATATGTGCTTCATGGAGATTTGAATACTCTAATCTTGGGGCTTACTCCTAAGTAGGATGCCCAAGTTAGGAGGGGACTTATGATTGGGTTTTATTCCTGAAAAGGAAACCCAAATCAAAGGTAATTTATGACTGGTTAAGAGAAATTTTAAGAGACTTGGGGCTTACTCCTAAGAAGGATGCCCAAGATTTATGACTATGACTTATTCCTGAGAAGGAATCCTAGGTTAGGGGACTTGGGGCTTACTCCTGAAAAGGAAGCCCAAGGTTATGACTGAGTCTTATTCCAGAAAAGGAGACCCAGGTTAGGGATTAAGGTTTGGGGCTTACTCCAGAGGAGGATGCCCATGATTAAAGGACTTGATTGGGGCTTATTCTTAAGAAAGATGCCCAGATCAAAGGTTTTTATAACTGGGGATTTATTCCTGAAAAGGAGACCCAGGTTAGGATTCTCTCATCTTAAAGGATGAGGTTGAAATGAATGAACTCTCAATCTTTGGTGACATAAAGATGTTTAAATCACTAGGTTTTGAGAGATATTTCACAGAATTCCTTTCAGATAAGGATGTCAAATCAAGAAATCATGCCATAAATGGCTTTGAAGAGTATCTTGAAGACTGAATCTTGAATAGGAAGGGTGAAAATGGCTTAAGAGGGGTAAAAATGGGCAATATGGGCACCCAAAAAGCTAGGGGCGTGCAAGTCTTGAAAGGGGCGCAAGTCCCGCGGCGGCGCGCAAGTATTGGTCGCGCAAGTATACTTGTGCGACATGAGGGGTACTTGCGCGATTTTCAACCAGTATTGAAATGCTTGAGCGACTCTTTATTAAACCCTTTACCATCCTCTTGAGGTTCTTCCAGAAGAGGGACGCGCAAGTTATATTGCAGGAATTAAGTAGGCGCGCAAGTTTTTGATAAGTTTCAACACTTAGGCCTTCCTTTTTCTCTTTAGATCTTCCGTTCTAGGTAAGAAATTACCTTAGAAGTGTTCCGGAAGCTTTGAGAAGAGACTTGGGCGTCGGGAGCTTCAATCCGAGTTTCTGGAAAAAAATCATCCTGAATGGGGGGCCCACAGGGTCTATTTATAGGCAAAAGAAGACCCCGGGCGGTTACTGGGCGGTTACCAGGCGGTTACCATTTATGTCGCGCAAGTATTGAGGCGGCGCGCAAGTGTACTTGCGCGACCAAGAGGGAACTTGCGCGATATATGGGCAATATTCTCCTTTTTTATCCCTTTGTCGATTTTTGATTTTTCTTCAAAGGTTTAATCACTTTGAGCTCAGATATTCCCTTTTCCGATCTTTAGATTCTGTGACGAAAGGAGCGTCAACAAAAGTCCCCCCTCAGAGTTGGATCCGGAGAGAAAATGAGGATTTGACTCTGAGGAAATTGAATTCCTCAAAAGGAAAAGGGAGGGCGCGCAAGTCTTTCAGCGTCAGTGGGTGGCGCGCAAGTCTGCGTCGCGCAGGCTTTGAGCGCTCTGGGTGCGGCGCGCAGATAGGCCCCCTGGCCTATAAATATACCGCTTCCGTTCGTAGATGGCATCTGAAGTTCCGGATTTCTCGAGCTCTCGCCGCGCAAGTCTTCCTCGCCACGCAAGTCTCTTGTTTTCACTGTTTCTTCACTGCCGCGCTACTCTCAAGGTAATAGGGCTTGCGCGGTAATACTTGCGCGACCAAAACTTGCGCGGCACATGTATCACTTGCGCGACATCTCCATACTTGCGCGCCTTAATGCCTTAGCCATTTTTTTCAAATTCTTTCACAAATTTTATGAAAAATAAAACCCATTTAAGAGTTTAATTTATTCAACTCCTGTGCAGATTCAATGGCTCTTAGACCTAGATTAATTGATGAACTGGCTAGCAAGCGGATAGATGATATGATGAATATCATTGGCCCTGATTACTATACTGTCAAAAACAGCACTCTTCCAGATTTGGCTAAGTATCTGAAGAAATATCATCACGACTTTCCTCACTGCACTTACCTACCTTTGTATGGTCATGGTCATCTGCAAGAAGTCATTATTCCAGAAGTAAAGAATTATCTTCCATTTTCTTGGTTTCAGAATTATACCAATTTTGCTTCAGCAAATATCTCAGGCGGAGGATCATTTCAAACTGCTGGAACAGTGGAGAAGGCTTATGTGATGCATCATAGCCCTTGCACACCAGATCTGAAAAAAAATACACCTGAGCTTCAACCACATTTTCATCCTTCAATCTTCCGAAATGCTCAGATGGATCAATCCAAAGGCTGGAAGAAAAGTTGGGATTTCCGTCCTGGGGGAGGTGTGAAACCAACTTGGATGTGGGTATACTGGGTGCGACAGACTTGCGCAGAGTTTATTGAGGATCTGAAGAGAGCTTCAATATATGAGGCTGTTTGGGTTGGGCAAACATATATTTACAGACATGATATCTTCGTGCCAGAGATACTCAGCCATTGGAGTCCAGCGACTAATTCTTTCCACTTGACTCATGGAGAAGTAGGTATTAGTTTGTGGGATGTCCACAAGATTTCAGGAGCTCCAATCTTGGGCGATATGTATGATGAATTCATTCCTCCCAAGGTGACTTGGAATGATCCAGAGAAGACTCCTGCTTTGGCTCGAGAATTATTCAAAATCTTTCACAAGCTCAAGAGTTCAGAGACCTCATTAACTCATTTCAGAAAATATATCCATCCGGAAGAATGGATGAATGTGTTTCTTACTGAGAAGAAAGGGATGGAGCCAAAGGAAAAAGGATCCAAGAAAAAGAAATCCAAGGATACCCATCCCAGACGTCCTACCACTTGTCCAAAACCTGAGAAGAGAGGAGCTCCTGGCACATTCTGGCCAACTCTAGAAGCAGGAGAGTTTGAAAAATGGGTCTATGAAGTGAATCAAAGAATTCCAAAGAAAACTCGTCTGGCGGGTTTCTTGGCAATGTGGCTCAGTATTTATCTCTTGCCGGTCAGGGATTCGAAGGGAGGCGTTAGTCCAGGGACCTTCGTCATTGCGGCCAAGTTGGCTGAGGGAAAAATGGTTGGGTTAGCTACCCCCATTTTAGCAAAGATTCACCGGAGTTTACTTCACGTCATCCAGGGTAAATCTCCTTTAAGAATAGTGGGACCATTCCAGGTTTTGTGGGGATGGATCGCCACTCACTTCAAGACTTACAATGTACAGAATGGATTACAAATTCCTGGAAGCTCTTTCAGACCGTCAGTGCAAGCATTCTCTGGAATTGCTCCATTAGATGTCAATGGTTATGACATAAAAGTAAGACTAAGCATGTATAAGGAATTCAACTTCTTTCCTTATGGAAGTCCGCCATCTGGGCGGTTTGTTGATGATGGGAAAGCCCCTTTGGATTTGAGGGCATACATGCTAGCTTGCAGGGATGGCGTGTTAGTAGCCAGGATTGATGGAGAAATCATATGCGAGGCCTATGCTCCATATAGATTTGCATGCCAATTCAAATGTTTGCAACAGATTGTTGTATCCCCTCCAGTACATGTCAGGTTAGAGCAACATCTGATGGTTGCTCGACAACTATGGTTGCTGACATCAAGAGAGAAGACTGGGGCAGTATTTGATCTACCAGTTGAAAAAGCGGCACATTATCTGACTACATTTTATGCCGAACACTGGATAGCATCATACCCTAAAGGGATATTGAATCACCCTGTATATCAAGTGGGAAAGAGGAAGAGGACTATAGAGAAAGAAACTCTTCCTCATGAAGGTGATGCTTCTCCTCCTGAAATAGGTTCAACAGACTCCTCCTCTAGAACTGATTCCTCGGATTATCATGATGGGGATGATGAGGCACAACCGGCAGCAAAGCGGTTTCGTGCCCGATATAATCCTCCGACCAGAGTTAAAAGTCCCACTCCATCAGCTCATGGTGAGTTATTTGATTGTAATAACTTCAATCACTGCTACTTTATAAAGTAATAAGTCTCACTTTCTTATTCTCTATCTGTAGTTGCAGGAGTCGGGAAGAAATTAAAATCAAAAATTGTAGGACCTTCTTCACAGCCTTTATATCTAAGACCAGAGGCTGTTCAGCTATGGCAGAGCTTATACTGTGATACTGAGACCGCCTGGCTGGATTTGTGTGAGGGCCTACAACTTCCTGGGATAGGATATCTTCTAGCTTCTAAAGACCTTCAATACGGAGATAACCTCAATGAAGTGCGAGCTTACATCAGAGAGCTGGAAATGCTCATATATGCCACTGATAATTCGGTTCCTATCACCAGGAGGGTGAAGGAAATGATTGATCGTGGCACCACTGAGGGGGTTGGTGGTTCTGGAGATGAGGAGTGGCAAGAGTACGTGGCTCCTGAAGATGTAAGTTTTCTTTCCTTATTTTCTTTGCAACTTGATTTCAGTTGAAGCTTTGTTACTTAAGGAAGTTATTTTCTTCATCTTGCAGCTTGCAAAGAAAGGGACCGGGGTTCTTTCGCCACAATATAGCCCTGGTGGTACCGCTGTTGGGGCTGCTGCTGATTCTCCTCGTGAACCAGGCGAGATATCTCCAGGCCAGCAGGCCATGAATGAGGCACTGGACATAGCCTTTCATTCTCCAATCCAAGTGCCAATAAAGGAGACAACTGAAACTCCAAAAAAACAAAAGAAGCCAAGGAAACGAAGGAGGAAATCCTTAGCTAAACGTTTCATTAGCAGTGGTAAGTCCTTCGAACAATCATGAGTTTATACCCATAATCATATGGTTACTCATATTTCTGAGGATTGCAGGGGCTTCTTCAATTTCCCCCTTGAGGGAAGGGACTGATCCTTCTTCAAAGGTCGTGGAGGGTGCTGTAGAACAACCACAGACTCAAGCTAACTTGGTTGCTCCTAGAGAAGAGCTACCATCCATTCCCAGTATCCCTCCCACTACTGAAGATGTTGTCCAGGGTCAGGGGTTGCAGGACATAAGTCAGCAAGAAGACGTAGCAAATGCTCCCACTGGTGAGACTAACCAAGATTCTGAAGTATCATTAGATGAAATGATGAATCAAGGAATGACTTTTGAAGAATTTTATGATCATGCTAGATTGTCATGTGATATAGAAGACCTTGGGCGTGAGTGTTACCCTTCGCCCAAATTTTTCTTTTTAAAAACAAAACATATTTCTAATCATGATGTAAAATAAAATGCAGTTTCTTCCGTAGAAGCTGCTGAACTGCCAATGCCCGAAGAGGGTGTGGACACTGATGTCAACCCTATCATTGCAGAAACATTAGCTCAAGTAGAGCTAAATCCAATAAACTCTCCTGAGACCCATCTTGAAAATCCTGTTGAAACCGGGAAAGATGGGGAGAAGTCTTCTCATGTTTCTGAACCACCATTGGGTAAGGGATAACAATATTTGTGATTGTACTTTATTTGCAAGACAATCAATTCTTTTGTTATCCTTTAAGATTCAACTAAAATCTTTCAATTGATCATGTAGGGCCATCAACTGTAATGGCTAGATCCGGAGATGAGGCTTCAGCCTCTGCCCCAACGGGAATTGAAAGTGAAGAAGCCCAAGTCAGAGGGGAAAGAGCAGGACGAGGCACTTCCTTAAGCATGTTAATTCCAGATTACATACCCCCATCTGACGAAGATGTTAAATCAGATCCAGAGATGCTCAAAGCGTTCAGCTTTTCACGACGTAAGGCATGGAACAACATATGGAACATCATATCGGGGGTGCCTTTAGAAGAGCTACCATCAAAAATTTCCCGATTGTCATCCCAATTTGTTATAATGGGACTCGGTGGTTTTGGGTATGAAAAGATCCATGCTGCGGTGAAACATATTATTTTCAGGAGGGAGAAAATGCAGGCAAGTCGCGAAGATTTGACCAGAGTGAAATTGTCAGTCAACATAGGCGAATTTGAGGCTGCGATATCCCAGGCTGAAGCTGATTATGCTGTCAAGATGAAGGATCTGAAGCAAAAAATCAAAGAAAAGGTCGTCCAGCAGGTGCAACTCCAGTAACAGTTAGATGCTGTTACTGGGGAACTTGATCAGCTTAATAAATCATTGGATGAAACTCATATGAATGACATGAAATCCATTGCAGATGCTAAGAAGGCACTTCAGCAAGCTGAAAAGAGTGAAGCTGGTCATGTGCACGAGCTTCAAGTAACTGTTGATAAGGCTCAGGATGCTATACATCAAATGAAGACTTATGTTGACAATCTTCTGTAATTCTTGAAAAAGAGAAGAGATTCCAGTCTGTGGATGTCCTTCTAACTCTTGTGTATCAATGAAAATCACTTTTGTCTTCAATCATTTGTACTTGCATTCTTCCATTACCTACTTCAAATTTACTTAAGCCAATGGGCTTAGTAAGCATAGTTTGATTTTTACTAGGATTATTACAAATAACCCTACAAACTTTGAACCTTTTAACTGCTCAATATTACCTAAATCATACAAAAAAATGTATATTTAGTGAGCTGGAACTTGACTTTTATTCATAGTTCCTTTGTCTTTTGTGTGGGCAGTTTAAAGTCATGCACGCCGGACATAAAGGGGCTAATGTTTAAGGTCGAAATAGCTTTGACAGAAAAATGGATTAAAATGGATTCAATTCCTTGACAATTTATCTGAAAACATATTTACCATACTCAAGTATGAGGGAAAAAAATGTAAACTATGGCTTAAGAATATTTGAATCTGAGGAATGATATGAAAAAGAGCTAAATAGCATTAGAAGAAGTAGTTTCCAAGAATGAAGTTACTATTATTTAACAAAACCCGTTAGGGGGTTGAAATATGCAGGGCCACCTATGGGCATTGGCTGCATAGTCAAATAAAATAGCATCTTTTGGCTGACAAGTCTGTTATGTGGACTATTTATGCAAGGCCACCTATGGGCACGTGCTGCATAGTTAGGCAAAAGAACTCTCAGAAATTTACTTTCCTAGTGCTAAAAGCCAGTGAAAGTTTATGGAGATTCAAATTTTCTAAAGCATAGAGTTTGTTGTATGGAAAGAGGTACGTGAATATGGAGAAGATATTTCCAAACAAGAATATCGAAGAACTGAATGAATATCACTCCTACGAAGGTCTGACCCAAACGTAGGGAAGAAAAATAAACCATAGACTTGAATACTTTCAGATCATGAAAAAGGATATGGGACAAATACGTTAAGGATGGCTATTTTTGCGGATCCCTACATACTGTCGTTTAAGACAAATAAGGAAAAAAGAGGCATTCTTCCCAAGAATGAAGTTACTATTATTTAACAAACCCGTTATGGGGTTGAAAACATGCAGGGCCACCTATGGGCATTGGCTGCATGGTCAAATAAATAGCATCTCTTGGCTGACAAGTCTGTTATGTGGACTGTTTATGCAAGGCCACCTATGGGCACGTGCTGCATAGTCAGGCAAAAGAATTCTCAGAAGTTTGACATTTTTGTGACTATAAGTCATGAAAAGGGTTATGAAGATCTGAAAATATTTAAGGTTAGGATTATAATACATAAAGATGGGTATTTTCCAATGTATATAGAGATACATAGGTCAATGAAAACCATAATCATGTTGTGGCTGGGTCCTGAATTGAAACTTGGACTTCACTACGTATCTCATAAGAATGAGAATCAAGCCATACGTAGTTCTTGAAATGCAGTTTAACGTCGTGCAGGACGAAAGTATGAGTGATCTTAGTTTAGGGTCATAGAATTCGGACCATAATAATGAATACACAGTGTGTGTTTTCATGAGGACTTTTCAGCCAAGGGACTGAAAGTGAAATTTGGGGTTAGGCCCAAAAGATTTGGGACTGGATTCGAGGGACACTCGAATGTTCCTACGTATCCCATAAAGATGGGAATCAAGTCCACGTAGTTCTAGAACTACCCTTTGTACAAATTTGGTTCGTACATGTGAAGGGTGAAAAAGGGGACTTTAGTGCAATGATGGTTTTAACCTAAAATAAAAAGTTTAGGCATTACCATGTATGTACGTAGTCTTTTGAAAAATGAAAACCATGATTGAAAAAAGAATCAATGTTAATAATGGTTCCTTCTCAAATGAGGAAATAAAAGAATATTGTAGTTTATTGTCGTACCGGACAAAATTGTTGTATAGTTTAACGTCATATAACAAGGACGAAAGTGAATCAATGTAAAGATATTGATTCCAAGGGTGGTTTCACAAATCATCATCATATGAGATGGTGGTGAACCAATGTGAAGAGATTATTTTTGGGCTTGAACCTTTGGGAGGTTGCCTACATACCCAGCCTGGAGGGAAAGGATCAAAGTCCGTGTAGTTCAATTAAAGAATGAATTAATGATCAAGTTGTTCTTGTGGACAATGATCTAAAAAAATGTTGTTGGGACTTACACATGGTTAGTGGCCCAAAGGGAGTGTTATGGTTGATGTTCGCTCTAAGATCACGTGAGTCATACTCGGTGTGAGAAACAAGAGGTAATAACAACCTTAACGATGCACAGTTTAATGTCATGTAGGACATATCAAGGACTTTCTGTACAGTTTAGCGTCATGTAGTTAGGACGATGGGGACAATACAGTTTAACGTCATATTGGACGAAAGGGGGATTGTGCAGTTTTAATGTCATGCTGGACTTTTGATGATTATATAGTTTAACGTCTTTCCGGACGTGAGGGACTTTTATACAGTTTAGCGTCATGTAGTTAGGACGTCACAGTTTAACGTCTTGCTGGACATATTTGCAAATAGTTTATGGTCATATTCATGGACCAGGGATGATGCAGTTTAAAGTCATACGGGACCATTGCTGTATAGTTTAACGTCATATAGCAAGGACGAACTGGTGATGTACAGTTTAAAGTCATGTAGCTAGGACTAAGGTGAACCAATATGAGGATATCAGTTCTGGGGATTTTTTACAGTTTAATGTCATGCTGGACGATGAAAGTGCCACACAGTTTAATGTCATGTTGCTAGGACACAATATAGTTTAATGTTATCTTGGACAAAATTTAGTTTAATGTCATCTCGGACATATACAGTTTAGTGTCATGTAGGACATATTAGTAACCAATGTGACAGTTTAACATCATGTTGGACGATAAGGGAACTGACACAGTTTAACGTCATGTTGGACGATGAAAGTGCCACCCAGTTTAATGTCATGTTGCTAGGACACAATATATTTTAATGTCATCTCGGACAAAATATAGGAACTTCTATACAGTTTATTGTCATGTAGGACAAAATCAGGGACTATGCAGTTTAAAGTCTTGCAGTTAGGACCATTGGTGCTGCACAGTTTAGTGTCATGTTGCAGGGACATAAGTGCGAATAGTTTAAGGTCATATGCATGGACCGTACAGTTTATCGTCATGCTGGACGTATTATAGTTTAATGTCATCTCGGACAGAAGTGTGACACAGTTTAATGTCATGTTGGACGAAGTTGTAGTTTAAGGTCATACTGGACCATTGCTGTATGAACCAAATGTAAGAGTCTTGGTTCTGGGAACAATATTTTGTGTTTATACAAAATACTTCTTCAGAAATCTGGCATTAGTTGGAGTCGTGATGTGTTCTCCATCCATTGAAATCAGAGAATACGCTCCATTGGAGTAGACCTTATGTATTGAATAAGGTCCTTCCCATTTTGGTTCAAGCTTGGGAGGCTTCTTTCCTGGTATCATTGGTGTTCTGAGAACCAATACCAATTCTCCCTAAATGAATGAACGAAGACGAACTTTTTTGTTAAAAGCTCGTGCTATTCGATTCTGATAGATTTCCAAGTGGTGCAAAGTGCACAATCTTTTCTCATCTAACTGTTCCAATTCATTCAACCGCTTTTGGGATTGCTCATCTGTTGATAACTGATCACAAATGGCTATTCTGAGTGAGGGCAATTGAACTTCAATTGGAAAGACTGCTTCTGTTCCATATACCAATGAATATGGAGTAGACCGCGTTGCATTGCGAGTGGTAGTCCGATAAGCCCATAAAGCATGATAGAGTTTATCAGGCCATGACCTCTTATCTTTATCCACCATCTTTTGCAGTATATTTGAAAGAGTCTTGTTGAAGGCCTCTATCTGGCCATTAGCCGCTGCATGATATCGAGATGAATGGTTGGACTTAATGTTGTATTCTTGATACAATCTCTTTACCTCATAAGAACAGAAGTTGGTGCCGTTGTCTGTCAATATGGTATGAGGGACACCAAATCTAGTAATGATGTTAGACTTGATGAAGCTAACAATGCATTTAGAACTGACTTCTTTGAGAGGTACTGCCTCTGCCCATTTGGAAAAGAAATCAGTAGCAGTAAGAATGTACTTAAACTACTTGGCAGTAGCTGAAGGGTAAGGTCCCACCACATCCATTCCCCATGTGGAAAATGGCCATGAGTATTTAGCTGTATGAAGCAACTCTGGAGGTTGATGAATGAAGTTGGAATATACTTGGCATGAATGACACTTCTTTGTGAAATTAACACAATCTTGTATCATTGAAGGCCAGAAGTATCCAAGCCTTCGAATTTGATCAGACAATCTATGTCCAGACTGGTGGGCACCACAGACTCCTGCATGCACTTCTTTTATGACAGCCATTGTCTCTTCACCA
This sequence comes from Viscum album, assembly GCA_963277665.1. Lineage (NCBI taxonomy): Eukaryota > Viridiplantae > Streptophyta > Magnoliopsida > Santalales > Viscaceae > Viscum > Viscum album. The sequence goes on from OY728143.1 coordinate 151,345,726, forward strand.
TCAATACATCTGAAGAGAACTCCATCAAAACCACGTTCGTAGAGAATTTTCTCGAGGTGGTTTGGACCATCATAAAGAGTAAAATTGACCACACGTCGCCGAATTTGTTCTCTCTCGGCTCTATCAGGTGGAAGTGTTCCATTTTGAAGGTATTCCCTGATAAGTGACATCCATCCTGTAGTATGACCATATGGTTCAGGAATGGGACTAATTTCATTAATTTCCTCTGTTCTGACTTGAACATAAGGTGAAATTGCACGACGGTTGGCAATACCGATGGTTGTCTCGTCCCGATTTGGATCTGCTAAAGCTGTGGCTATATTAGCCAGTGCATCAGCTTGAGCATTTTGTGATCTTGGGACATAAGAAAATGTCAGTTCTGAAGGGAATTCCGACATTAACTCTCTGACATAATCATACAAAGGGATTAATTCTTCTTTTCTGATGGCATAATCCCCATTGATTTGTTTGATTACCAGGTATGAATCACCTTTCACCTTTAAGTGATTCACTTGTGCTTGAAGCGCTAACTCCAAGCCTGCAATGAGAGCTTGGTATTCAGCTTCATTATTGGTACCACCTTCCCACAACAAAAAGGAATAAGGTAACACTGCCTTATCTGGAGAAATGAGCACAATTCCTAAACCAACTTTGTTGAATTTAGGATTTTCCATTTTCTTCCCTGTTGGACTTCTAGAAGCACCATCAAAATACATTTCCCATGTTTGAGGACTCTCTTGAATTGAAAAAACTTCCTCATCAGGGAGTTCAATATCTGAATACGTGTCTTCCACTGAAGGGTGTTCAGCCAGGAAATCAGCCAGAGCTTGGCCCTTAATTGCCTTTTGAGACACATACTGGATGTCGAACTGCTGTAGAATAACTGCCCACCTTGCCAGACGTCCTGTAAGCATTGGACGACTAAGGATGAATTTGAGTGGATTATTACGAGATACCAATTGGACCTCGTGATGTTGCAGGTAGTGTCTCAGTTTCTGAACTGCAAAGATTAATGCTAGGCAGCACTTTTCAATACTCGAATACCGGGTTTCTGCTTCAAGCATAGTTCTACTGAGATAGTAGAGACTATTTTCATTCCCAGCATCATTCTTTTGAGCGAGAAAGGCACCCAATGATCGCTCTAAAGCTGTCACATAGAGGATAAGAGGCCTACCCTCAACAGGTGGCATGAGTACTGGTGGACTTAAGAGGTATTTCTTGAGAACATCAAATGCTTCTTGACATTCTTTAGTCCACTGGTAAGTGACTCCTTTCTTCAATAATTTGGTAAAAGGTAAACTTTTGCCTGCCAAATTGGCGATGAAACGCCGAATATAGGCTAAGTGTCCTTGAAGTCCTCTTAATTCTTTCAAATTCTGAGGAGGTGACATACCAAGGATTGATTTGGTCTTCTCAGGATCGACATCAATACCACGATGGCATACAACAAAGCCGAGGAATTTTCCTGAGGTTACCCCAAAAGCACATTTTAAGGGGTTCATCTTCAAATTATGTTGTCGAAGCTTGTGGAATATGATTTCCAAATCAGCCAAGTGATCAAAACGTTGTTTGGATTTAACCACCAAATCATCTACATAGCATTCAACAAATTTCCCTAGAAAAGGTTTGAAGATACGATGCATGGCGCGTTGATATGTTGCACCTGCATTCTTTAAACCAAAGGGCATCACCCGGTAACAAAACACACCTTGAGGAGCTCTGAAGGCTGTATATTCCTCATCTTCTGGGGCCATTCGGATCTGATTATATCCAGAATATCCATCCATGAAAGAAAGTACTTCATAGCCAGCCATCGCATCAATTAAGAGTTCTGTAATCGGAACTGGAAAATCATCTTTGGGACAATACCGATTAAGATCTCTGAAATCGATGCAAACCCTAATTTGTCCATTCTTTTTCTTTACTGGGACAATATTAGCCAACCACTTGGGATATTGAACTTCTCTGACGAAGTTAGCTTTGATAAGCTTATCCACTTCAGCCTCGATTTTGGAAGCATAGGTTGGGTGTGTTCTTCTCGCGGCTTGCTTGAATCCTCGATGTTCTTTTGGCAAACCCAAATGATGGGTGGCAACATCAGGATCAAGGCCAGGCATCTCTGTATAATTCCAAGCAAAAATATCTTTATTTTTCTTTAGAAAAGAAATATACATCTCTTGTTCTTCAAGGGTCATGGCCGCACTAATTAAAGTGGGGCGTGGATCTTTCTCTGTACCCAGATTTACTTCTCTGAGTTCATCCACAGTGGTAGAGATACCCTCTTCAAATGCTGGAGGAGCATCTCTAAGATCTTCCTCTTCCTCTTCATCATGTGTTATTTCTTCCGTTTCTACTTGCAAAGTAGATGAAAAAACGAAATTCTCATGATCATAAGAGATGTCAAAATTTTCACATTTTGAAGAAGAAGCTTCCATTTCCGACCCTATTGATGAGAAAGGGTCTTCTTTGGGAAATAAAGAGGAGATGATGGATTGAGAATCGACATCAACATTCACCTCTGGTGTTGCTATAACTTCTTCTGGCCTGATTAGCGAAGTATAGACTTGTTGGATTTCAGCAGACGAAATGAAAACGTCACCACTTATGCTTTCATCACTGCTTGGTAAGTTACCAATTTCTCCCATGTTGTCTGGCTCGATTGCCGTAATTGACATTATGGATCTTTCCATAAGAGTATTTTGATTTGGGCCTATTTTGTCAATTTGACTGATAGGTAACACATAATCTGTACTCACATGTGAAAATGGATTTATTGGAATTTTTTCCAAACCATATGGAGCATTAACTTTGGTAATTTCCTTCATTGTAGATTTTTCTCTTCCCTTCATGTGATAAAATTCCGCCTCAATGTATTGAGACTCACATGTTTTGAACGGGGCCTTATCACCATACAATGTTCCAACTTGACCATCGAAACAGTATTTGAGACATTGATGGTATGATGACGGAATAGCTGCATGCTGATGTAACCAGGGTCTTCCAAGCAAGATATTGAAAGCTGAGTCTTGATCAACAATCATGAAATCTGAATTGGAAACAAGATCTCCAAACTGAGTTCTGAGCGTAACTTCTCCCAGTGGTTCTTGTTCATTTTTATCATATCCTTGCAACATCATGGTAGAAGGAGATAAATCAGATTCTGTGAGGCCCAATCGACGAAGTGTGCGAATGGGCATGAGGTTGACTCCTGAACCATTGTCAATAAAAGCTCTTCGAACATCTATACCATTGACTTTGCCAGATAGGTACAAAGGTTTTATGTGCCCATGCACAACATCATCTTCATCTTTATCAGTAAAAGATATCACTGCATGGCATTCTGCGGGATTATTCTCTATGTGATAAATTTCAGATGCAGCAATTTCAGCTTCAAACTCCTGAGGACTTGACAAAGCTTCGATGAGTGCTTCCCGAAGATCTTTTGATAGATTCAAAGCATCCAAAATTGATAATTTGGCTGGTACTTGGGCCAAGTGTTTCAATATATCATACTTTTGATCTAGAGGCCTGCGTTTCCCAATAGGAATATGCGGTTTAGCAGGTACCTTGGAAGCAGATGATTTGGAAGCTGATGCATCTTGTATTGAAGTTGGCAACATCTTTGGTTTTGGAAAATTAGACTGATTAGATCCATTTACTTGCTGAGATAAAGAAGATGGAACCTTTAATCGGTCTTCCAAAATAACTGTGCCGAAGCTGAGTTGGCCATTGGCAGAAGAACTTGCTTGTTCATTTTGAGCTCGCTGAAGGGCTCTACCGCGAGTTTCTGCTGCATATACAGTGCTAGCAGGGGTAGAATTAGAGTAGTGGCTTCGGAAAGATCCACGTCTTCCCCTATATCCTGAACCTCTAGAACTTCCTCGGGTTCCTTTAATTGATACAGGGAATTCAGGCTCATCAAGACTGGAATATGAATCTGTTAATTGAATCATATTAACAGAACCAAAGATTAACTCTTCGTCTGATAAAGACTCTGCTTGGTTAGCCTGTTTAGGCTGTGCCATTTGGTGGGACGGTGCCCGTGGCTTTGAAGTAGATGGCATGAAATCTGCCAGAGTCAAAGACAATTTAGGCTTTGATACATACTCATCTTCTCCTGATTCCTCTTTCTTCTTTGAATTGCGCTGCCCTTTTGAGGATTTGTCCTTTGATGGAGGCTTTACTGCAGCTTTTGTAGGAGACACAATTGGCTTCTTCAATTGTGTTCGCAAAATGGAATGGGTCCGATTGATTGTCTTTCTAACCATCCAATCATCATATTTTTTCGCAGTTTTGCTTTTGACTTCCTGCCACTCGCCTCCTTCCTCTGGATCTGTAGCGGTAATACACGCTACATGAGCTGAAGAACCCTTCAATTTGACTTGTCCCAAGTCGACCATCTTTTGTAGGAGGTCTTTAAAGACAAAACACTCCTGGGTGGGATGTCCCAACATTTGATGAAAGGGACAATAATTGGGACGGTCTTCATCTCCTTCGTTGTTTGGTCTCTTCGGCACTGGTAATTGAACCAAATTATTTTCCAGAGCTGAAATGAAGTAACCAGGAACTTGCTCACTTCGGAAAGAGTATGTTTTACTCTTCATATCCTCAAATTGTTTTCGTCGTTGATCTTTTTGATCATTTGGACGAAACAGCCTTTGTTGTTGGCGTTCAGGAGGTGGAGCCCTTCGAGAAGATGAAGGTTTTGAAGTAGAAATAGGTACAGGTGCCTGTTTAATCATAACTGTAGCAGTTTCTGCTTTACCCATTCTTCTTCCGGGAGCTGATGGAATTACACGAGATTTAACCTTAGCCTGCATAAGGGAATCTTCAATCTATTGAGCGATTGAAGTAAGGTCTCGAAACCCTCCTGTGTATTTCACAGGGATCAATGGCGTGCGTAATTCGTCACGCAAATTTGCCACACAGATTGGCAACAATTCCTCCTGAGGGAGTGATAAACTCAAGGAATACGTTAATCTCTTCCAACGAGCAATGAAATCAGAGACTCTTTCATTCTCTCTTTGCTTACAGTTTGTAAGATCGAAAACTGTCGTTTTTGGCAAAGTTGAGCTAAACTGAAGGAGGAATTTTTGACGAAGATCCTCCCATCCGATGACTGACCGGGATTGCAAGCTTGTATACCAGACAAAAGCTGGTCCTTGCAAGGTTCGCACGAAGCATCTGAGTTTCACTGCTTCTTGTTGCTCTGGAGTTCCCATCATAGGATCACAACAAGACACGTAATGCGTCAAATGTTGTTCAGGGTCACCTGATCCATTGAAAGTAGGGAAAATAGGGTTTCCAAAACTGGATGGAGGAAAAATTGAATCTACCCATTCAGGGTAAACTTTCTTTTCAGGTTGAACTTGCGCCTGTTTCCCTTCCATAGTTTCTAACCGAGCTGTTAATGACTCAATAGTAGTTATTAACTTTTGAGAAACGTCAGGTTGAACTTGGTTTTGGGTAGGTGCAATGAATGGAGCTTGGACAGACGTGGTGGTTGGTGCTGCAACTGATGGTAGTGCTGCCAACCGTTGTTGCGTTTGACCCGTAGGATTAGACCTCTGTGGGTGTACTGATAAAGGAGGATATTCCTGATCCATCTCAGTAGTTACAACAAATTCCTTCGGCTGTCGGACTTCAGCATTCTTAAGAAGAAGACTACTCTGAAGTAGTTCTGCATTCAACCTTTTTAATTCTTTCATCTCTTCCTCCTGTTGTGCAAACCTTTGCTCTAATGAGAGCGATTGACCTCCTTCAGAGGAAGGGTGAGAAGTAACCTGATTCTTTCCTTTCCCCTTATTGGATCCTTTTCGGAGAGGGGGAAGTGGGTTACTTGAAGGAATACCCAGATTTTGGGTAAGCCTTTGATTACGTGTGCGCACACCTTCTTCATTTAGGTCTGTGTGCGCAACTTCTTGAGCAGGAACCTCTTCGTCTGATCCCTATGATTGAGCCTCATCTGGTGAATCAGTAGCAACGGCAGTGATGACATTAATGGATGCATATTGTATGGAATCCTTTCTATCAGCATTTCTGTGATATTGTCTCCTTCTATGTCCATGATAAGACATGGCATTCCGTTGACTTGATCCCTCAGGAATTTCTTGGAGAACCGTCACTTGGAGAGAATCTCCTGACATCTTGGCTCTTCGTTCCTCTTGAGGCTTATTCCCTAATCGAGAGAATACTGACTTTCTCTGAGGGAGGGATTGAAGATTTGAAAAAGTCCCCAGTCCGGTGGACTGGGGGTGTTCCTGTTGCTTCCGCTCAACTCCTCGAATCCCATTCGTTGATTCTGAGGGTTGGGTTAGAGAAGTCCCCAATCTGGCAAGCTGGGGTGTCTCTTGACATGCTATGTCTGAGATCTTTTTAAAATCTCTCTTGATCTTGCGAATCTTAGTTCGAAAATTAGCTGGATGCATTAACCTGTATCCACTTTTATCACCTGGTTCAATAGACCGTTGGATGATTTCCGAAACTTCTGTCATTTGATGACGTGTTTGCTCCAGACGAGAGGCTTGGGAAATATTCTCGCCTGCTTGATGTAGGAGCAATTCAACAACCTGTTCTCTATATACTTGACTTTGAGAGGAACTAGTTGAAGCTTGATCTCGAGCAAGCTTTTGATTATGAACAAAGCCCATTGACTGTGGCCGGCCATGGGCAATAACATTACATGAGACCATTTTCGGCGGGCTCTGCTAACCGGAAAGCACTGTGAAATGTAGTGCTCCGTGAACACCCCATCCTCTGATATGAACATTAGATGGAGCATTGGAAATTAACTGACGCAATCTTCTTAGTGCGCCAAGGCATGAACGTTGAAGGGTTCTCTGTTGCTTTTCAGCCTTCGGATACCGAGAGACTGATAGAGATGCCAAATCAATCTGGCGTTGTAACCCTTCTATTATCTTAAGATGATTTTCATATTCATCGTAAGATAATACCTTCTTCTTTAATTGACAAAGAGTTTTCCATATGTTAAGACGAATATCATGGATTCCATCATCCGTCAACATCTTTGGAATGTCATACTGTGAATCAGCCAAAGGCCAAAACATGACTGGTACTTCACCTTTTGCCAGTTTTTTCCTCATGTTCAGCATTTCCTCTTTATCATTAAATGAAGATTCTTCTACCTGTTTGGACCAGAGTTGGTGTTTCCTTGTTGCTTCATCGGATTCAACAAGATTGGTAGAGGAATCACTATTCATGCTGGAAGATGAATGACCCAGGGAAGGTTCGGAGAATAACCTGAACCCCAAGCTATCTTCTGATGGAAAAAGAGTTTCACCTGCCGATAGTAAAACTTCATACATGACTGGTTTTACGTTTGCAAGTGCCTCGAGATAGGAGGGATTTCTCGTCACTACATTGCCTTCTGAAGAATTTTCGAGACAATGTGAATCACTACTGCGGAGAGGACTTTCGCAGCGAAGTTCATCACCATGAGGAGGACCTTCATGATGGGTTACAGCAAAAGATGAAATCTCTTGCTCCTTGGCCTTCTGACCACACAGAGGGTTCCTGTGGCTCTCATCTGAAGAAGAAACTTCAATATTGACCGAATTTTCATGAAGCAAGTTTTCATGAGGAAGTGTCTGTTGAAGACCTTCGGGATTAATGTTCCTGTTATTGGGAACTGAGGGAGTAGAATCTTGAATTCCGACAGATAAATGTCTGAGGGCTTCAAGAACTCCAGCATCGAGCAAGGCCTTGTTGCAGATTGGCCTTTGATCTCCTGACTGTGCTGGGCGGATCTTTTTCTTAGATGCCTTCTTACTCGCTTTAGAAACCACTTGATGACGAAAGTGATTGCTCTGAGCAGGTGTATGTGCCTGATCAGGAAAGATGGTCAGGTTAGGCTGACGATCATCGCTCAAATCAGGTGTATGTGCCTGACTTGGTTGTCCATATGATATGGGGGAGTAGGCCCCACAACCCTCTTGGACTGGAACAGATGTGTGTGTCTGTTCCGGAGTGAATTTTTGATGTGTCACTCCACTGCTAGGGATAGATTTATGTGTCTGTCCCTGAGATGATGCTGAAGCTGTTATGATATCCTGGCAAGCATCCAGAATATGAGCAGGATTTGCTTCTGCTCTTTCACCATTGACAAAACATGTTTGGTGACTTCAGCCGCCAGAACGGGGATATACGTCCATTCCGGGCTTGGAGTAGGTGTATGTGCCTGCTCATGTCCTCCTTTTCCTGTCAGTGAATCCTGACAGTACTCAAGTGTGGAGGCAGAGAGTTTAGTCTGCCTCATGTTTGTCTTCGGAGCTTTCCGACTGACTTCTCCGTGCGCTACCAAGCGAGACTGTTGGTAGGCTTGATTAGTATTAGCAGGTGTATGTGCCTGCTGATTACACTTCGCCAAACGCGGTTGACGAGATCCACCATATGTAGTCAGACGAGCCTGCTGACTAACTACTGATGTATAAGCAGGTGTATGTTCCTGCCTATGGTACTCCGCCGGAATTGCCTGGCGGGATCGGCTTGATGCTGCCAGACGAGTCTGCTGGACAGCGGGATTAAAACGAACAGGTGTGTATGCCTGCTCGTTATTTTCCACCATGTTAGGTTGGTGGACTTCTCCGGATATGGCAGGGATGACAACCTGCCTATTGTTAACCGGATTCCGTCTCTGGCGATTCATCTTGCCTGCTCGGGTTCGAGGAACCTGAGCTGAATGCCTGGAGTCGTTACCCTCATCATGTTGAGGGCGCACTACCGCACGAGTCTGGCGGCGATTGTTGATGGGAGCCTTTGAGAAGGACTCCTGTCTTTTTGAATTAAGGTCCTGCGGGACCTGCTCATTCACTTCCTCGGAATAAGGGAGTGAATGGAAATTGCGTTCCGGGGATAACGACCCGAAACGGTTGGAGACGGTAGTCAGCACCGTCTGCTTCTTGATTGCTGGTCGCCGTTGTCCGGACAACCAGGTAGAATTGTTAACTTGGAGGGCTTGACGAGCGGCCTCCAGAGTTGGGATAGTACCGTTGCGACGGTACTCCTTAACCAATGCATTAGAAACACAGCGTTGAAGACGCTGAGTTGGTGATGTCATCCTCAGAGCGGATGACGTTCCAGCAGGAGTAGCAGCATTGGTTTTCACAGCAGCAGACCTCACAGTAGAGGTGTTCCCAGCAGCAATATTCACAGGGGTGAATTTAAGGAAAGCCATTTTTGTAGAAGATCTTGAAAAAAGAGTGCCTGTTCCATGTAACAGACATAATCAAGATGAATCCGGCTACTGCATATTTTGGATGATCATATGTCAATGATTGCCTTGTTGGCCCAAAGGGCCTAACAGATAAGAAGAACATCACTTTAACTTGGTTAAGGATTCACGTCGGGTTCACCATTTTTGTTTCGCGCAGAATCCGAGGATGACCTCCTGGACGAAAGATTCAAACGTTCCGATCGGTTTCTAACGGGTTTGTTCGTAGAACCGGAAACATCCAATGATTCCACATCCGTTTGGACCTACTTTCCAAAGGCAGGCGCTCATTAGCTTGTGGGCTAATGAGGCTTAGGAATTTGCATTGGTCGAGAGGATGGGAGGTCGGACTCATCACACCTTTTTGAGGGGAATTATTGTCTACTCCGGGACTCTCTTTATAGATTTAAGTTAAGTTCGTGAATCCTTATTACATTACCAAGTATAAAATGAGCTTTCCTTTAGTTTTAACAATCAATGATTAAATATGCAAGAAATTTAGAGAATCGTTTATATGTATTCGAGGTTCTTCATCAATATAGAATCATCTATATTTGTTTAGAGATTCTTGGTCAATGGCATCCTTCAAAACATTTATATAAAAGTCTCTTGGTCATTTTGATGACCAGGCTGGTTTTAAAGCCACTCAGTGGGGCACTTGAAGTTTATCGTCATTCAGAAGGACAGAGATTATTTCAATGTTGGGATCGAACCCATAAATGGGCTACCTACGTATCCTTTGTTTTGAAAAAGGAATCAGAACCCACGTAGTTCGAGGAATGGGGTATGATGTTTATGATTGATGGCTCAAAGATGAATGTCATAATTACTTTTACACTCTAAGCTCACGTGAGTCATGCTCGGTGTGAGAAACAAGAGGTATTGGTAAAATTTAGACAATTGTGCCATGAAAGATGCAATCATAAGAATTTGTTTTGGGGCTTATGTATGGATGACTGCCCAGATAGACGAAGGTTTAGGATTTACTTTTAGGGAGAAAATCCAAGAACAGGGTCCACAAAGTTATATGTGCTTCATGGAGATTTGAATACTCTAATCTTGGGGCTTACTCCTAAGGAGGATGCCCAAGTTAGGAGGGGACTTATGATTGGGTTTTATTCCTGAAAAGGAAACCCAAATCAAAGGTAATTTATGACTGGTTAAGAGAAATTTTAAGAGACTTGGGGCTTACTCCTAAGAAGGATGCCCAAGATTTATGACTAGGACTTATTCCTGAGAAGGAAGCCTTGGTTAGGGGACTTGGGGCTTACTCCTGAAAAGGAAGCCCAAGGTTATGACTGAGTCTTATTCCAGAAAAGGAGACCCAGGTTAGGGATTAAGGTTTGGGGCTTACTCCTGAGGAGGATGCCCAAGATTAAAGGACTTGATTGGGGCTTATTCTTAGGAAAGATGCCCAGATCAAAGGTTTTTATAACGGGGGATTTATTCCTGAAAAGGAGACCCAGGTTAGGATTCTCTCATCTTAAAGGATGAGGTTGAAATGAATGAACTCTCAATCTTTGGTGACATAAAGATGTTTAAATCACTAGGTTTTGAGAGATATTTCCCAGAATTCCTTTCAGATAAGGATGTCAAATCAAGAAATCATGCCATAAATGGCTTTGAAGAGTATCTTGAAGACTGAATCTTGAATAGGAAGGGTGAAAATGGCTTAAGAGCGGTAAAAATGGGCAAGATGGGCACCCAAAAAGCTAGGGGCGCGCAAGTCTTGAAAGGCGCGCAAGTCCCGCGGCGGCGCGCAAGTATTGGTCGCGCAAGTATACTTGCGCGACATGAGGGGTACTTGCGCGATTTTCAACCAGTATTGAAATGCTTGAGCGACTCTTTATTAAACCCTTTACCATCCTCTTGAGGTTCTTCCAGAAGAGGGACGCGCAAGTTATATTGCAGGAATTAAGTAGGCGCGCAAGTGTTTGATAAGTTTCAACACTTAGGCCTTCCTTTTTCTATTTAGATCTTCCGTTCTAGGTAAGAAATTACCTTAGAAGTGTTCCGGAAGCTTTGAGAAGAGACTTGGGAGTCGGGAGCTTCAATCCAAGTTTCTGGAAAAAAATCTTCCTGAATGGGGGGCCCACAGGGTCTATTTATAGGCAAAAGAAGACCCCGGGCTGTTACTGGGTGGTTACCAGGCGGTTACCATTTATGTCGCGCAAGTATTGAGGCGGCGCGCAAGTGTACTTGCGCGACCAAGAGGGAACTTGCGCGATATATGGGAAATGTTCTCCTTTTTTATCCCTTTGTCTATTTTTGATGTTTCTTCAAAGGTTTAATCACTTTGAGCTCAGATATTCCCTTTTCCGATCTTTAGATTCTGTGATGAAAGGAGCGTCAACAATATTTACCAACACAAATCAAGGAATCCAGTAAATTTATATATAAAACAATTTATAAATCCAAGGAATTAAAGATTCATCCAATATATGCTAGATATAAAATAACATACCTCAAAATTGGGTCACACGCGCCCTCAATAAAATCATCCAACATTGGATGGAAGACAATGATATCTTTGGAGGTCCTAAAAGAACACACACCCTCCACACTGCAACAAAAAGAGAATAATACCCCATAAAAATATCGCACAAAGGATCTTTAACAAATCAAGAAGAATGCCACCAAAATATCAATTGATCTAAACGTGTTGTGAAATACTTATTCCACAACCAATGGTCATAAATAAGTAAAACAATTCCACATACTCAATTAGTAGTAATGAAACCACCCAAGAGGTTGAGCGTCAAACAATGACTTCCATGAAGAGATAATTCACAAAAAATTCACATGGATTGATAACCTGGGGTTTGAGAGATGTACATGCACACTAAATAAAGGTGGTGCTTCACATCAATCATATAGAAACCTACTATGCTGAAATTTTTATGGTGTAAAATATGATTTTTTGGTATGAAACCTCTATTAAACATGTTGACTGAAAACTATATCACCTTAGGTAAAAAATTATTGGTTAATGATTTTATTCTGTAAAATTGTGTTATAGAGTGTAAAATGAATTCAGTCAATAAATATTCTTTTTTTATCAAAGAATATTCTTATAACATAAACTATTTTAATAATTTGTTAATAGTGAAACATTTATGTTATAAATATGTCTTATATCGATATATTTTCTTGGATACAGTATATAACATATGTTTGTTAGTAACTCCCAAAGAAACACTCTAAAACATTGAATGAGTGTATCTTAGAAGTTCAGGATGTTACAATCTCCCCACTATAAGACATTTAATAATTGGGAATTCATCTAAAAGAAGGGAGATCAGAAAGAAGGGGAGGCCACTACTCCCCCACAGACACTTCACACTGCCATGTGTTAGTAGAATCTTATTATAGTGTCCGTAACAATATATATAACGTGATTTACTTTCCATACAATTTATTACCCTAAGAATAGTCGATCTGCACCCACTTCCCTACAACTAATAATTATTTCACTATCTCAATCTCTCCCCAAATTATAAAATGAAAGAATTAGGGATTGTAATTTCTAAGATTGGATGTGTGGAAAATTCATGAATAACCATCGACTAAGTCAGTAATTTAAAAATTCACACCTCCTACCGAAGAAACACAGGGGCCTCAACTACTCCAAAATATATTTGGGCCTTCATTCTATGTTTCTGAAATATATGGTGACCCAACAAATGAGAATCAATCCATAATACATGGATTATATTACTTTTTCAGATTTTTGGAATATATTTGACAATTTATGATTTTAATTATAAAAACATTCATGTTTTTAGTATAGTTTTATGGTAATCAAGGTATTCAAAATTTTTATGTAAAATTAATAGATAATATTTTTTGGTTACTGAATATAAATTTATGTTTATTTTGAAAATTTAGTGACCTCACTTCTAAATGTTTTTAAACATTCAAATTGGATAGTCCTTTTTAGGAAGACTAACAATTTATTTATAGGATTAAGTTTTATTTTTGGTATTTCTATTAATTTTTAGAGGGTAATGTATTATATTGGATGTTTTTTCTAGAAATTATTGTTTTGAAACATTTTTCGTGACAAATTGAAGAACTTTTCAATCTTTTATGGATCTTATGATCCATTGAAAGTTAATTTTACTGCTTTATGAATAATTAAAATCATCTTGGATAATCCTTATATCGAGTAAGAAATAATGTGGAAATATATTAAATCAGAAGAAAAATATTATGTATTTCCTGTGAAGTAGAAATATATAACATATGTATTTTTTATACTTTATTATTTATGATACATAATGAAACCCCCAACATTAGTAAAAGGATCTTCAAATGAAAATAGTAACATAATACTTTCATTTCCATCACATGTTTTTTGATTTACGGTTGTTATATTTCAAATTACCAATCACATTATTTGGAACAATTATATTTATCACACTCTATAATTGTTTAAACCTTTTTTCAATGTATATATCTTCACATTTCACCAATGATCTCCTACTTGAAAACAATGGTATTTGATTAAAAAATAAATTTTTTATTTCATTTCTATCGTATCAATTTTATTTTTAATTAACAATTCTAATGATGTTTTATTTTTTTATGGTTTTTCATATTTCAAACCCTTCACAGCTGATATCAAGATTAAATTATTTGGATGAAATCTATTTAAGGGGGGGGGGGGGGAATGTTACACCATTAGATTTTAAAAGAGGAACATCGTAGTAAATATTATTTATGCAACAAAACATATATATTATAAGATAATTAAATCCCTAGAGAAATTATAATATATTTTTTAAATAAAATCACATTCATCAATTTCTTGTGTTGAACATAGCACCAGGTTGGGACAAAACATGATGCATTATTAAAACATTTTCTTTTAAACATGACCATTATAACCTAGCCAATAAGTTGGAGGGTATGAAAATTAATAACTAATTTTGGAAATTATATGGTAAAAACATATATATATATATATATATAATTCAATGGATATCTATTGAAAATAAATAATATAATAATAATTGAAAATAAAAAAAGAATTTTTTTTAGAATAAACATTATTTTTCAAAAAGGTAGTTTAGTCACACATTGAATAAAAAATTTCAAATTATTTTCTAAAATCATTGTAAAATTATTATGAATATATAGATATAAATTTTAAAATATACATAGAAAATTTATATTGTGGTTAGTTTTTTAGAATTTTAAAAAAATATTAATTCTTTATGAATAGTGAAAAATAATTATTTTATTGAAAACTATCTTTCATTAAAAATGTTGATAAAGTAAATTTATATTTTAAATTTGTTTTAATAAAAATATTGTTCACTAATATTTAAATTTAAATAACTTGCCTCATTGGAATATTTTTTTTAATTGAGATATGACAAATTATATAATTATGATATTTTTTTAATTGGAAAACCACTCTTTAATTGTATATATAGTTTAATTTTATATTTGAATTTGAAAAATATATAAATTTTAATTTGAAAAATGGATCCTATATTTTGAATCAAAATAAGTTATATTATTTAATAATGAAAACTAAATGTTTTACTATATTGGATAGTGAAACACTAAAAATTAATTATTGTGGTTATGATAAAAATGGGTTTACCAGGCGTTAAATGAAGATGTTAAGTTTGGAAATGATATACAACGTTTCAAACACACATTCTATAGCAATATTTCGGCCTAATAACCTATAAAATATGGGAATGGTCCATTTTTAAGTCTTATGAAAAGATAAAATGTGGATTTCACTTTATCTTATCCAAAATTGCATGGGTGTCCTCTCCCACACTTATAAATGGCCACACGATCTCATCTTAATTCACACATTAAAAACCCTTCAGTTCATAATATAAATGTAAAACAACATCACTATTTTCATCACCACATATTAGGGTCCTTATTTTTACTAGTAATCCCTTGTCAAAAGGCATTAGTTTTAAACCATAAGAGGGTATTCGAAGAAGTTGTTAAATTCTTGAACGTGGGTATTTTTTTATTTATTCATCCACCTCTTTAAAATATTATTAAAATAAGATAATATAATAGAAATATATCTTCAAAAAACTTTATTTTATAAAATTAATTTCATAACCAAGATCGATATCCACTTTAATCCAATGTGAATCAAAACTGTTGATCGTATGCACGGCTGACTACTGCCTCATGAACCAATGTAATATGTTATCCACCACCACCATTAAAGTTTGTATATAATGATGGGTTTAATATATTTTTATGAAATTTATGAAATTATAATTGTTTTTTAATTATAATATCATATATTCGTTATTACATTTCATTCTACGTGGGATATGATAACGCCACTCGTGTGTAAGGAAGACAACCTCATCACGAAGCAAAGTGATTCATTTTTCACTTATACATTACAAAAATGATATTATGCTTATTATTGATTAATTTTTGTACAATTAATTATATAATAAAAAAATTAAATATAACGTCACATATAACTTATTACCTTCAAATCCCTTGAAAAAAATAACACCTCCCATGCGTGGATGTGGACTACCACCTCAATAGAATAATGTGAAATGCTACTCATGTTATTTTTACATGGATTATAATAAGGATGAATTTGAATATTGTAAACGTTATATATGAAATAATAAATTATCTCTCATGATTATGTAATACTTATTTTCATTTCATTCTGTTAATTGAGAAAAATGGAAACCATATTCATGTGTTTCTATGACCAAATGTTTACATGAATGCTGTAATCCATGCTCAATAGCTAAATTTAATAGGTTAATAAAAATACATATATAATGAATATATATTATATTTATATTACTTTTACCATTATCTATATGATTCAACTATGTTCAAATTAAAATTAAAAATATTGATAAACTAAAACATCCAATAAAAAATGATCCAATTATCACAGAAAATAGTGATTTTAAAATATAATTTTTAATTAACCCGTGACAAAAGACGATATTAAAATATTATATGATAAATGATATATTATTAACAATTTATAATATATTTATAATAAATTTAAATTTATTATATATTAGATTCATAATCATAAAAACGCATTCAAACCTGATACAAGGGTTTCTTTTCTCACTTTTATTTTCATGAGATATATACTATAATCCCTACTTATTACTTTTGGGTGGTGTATATATTACCAATTTTAAAATTTTATATCATGAATATATTTCTCTTCGTAAAAGTTGATATTTAATTTGATTTTATTAGTTTTAGGAGTATTATAATTCAAAATAATGAAAAATGGTAGGCATTTACATCATAATCTCGTCATAATGTGAGATTCCTACAATTTAAGCTTACCTTGGGGGAATTATTTAATATTTAAATATTAAAGTCAATATATATAATTATAAAATAGTTATTTATAATAATTTAATGTCATATTACTAATTTTCTACTATTTTTTAATTAAACAAATTGACTTAATGTTTTTTTAAAAATCCATATTTATATCTCACTTCATTCAATACTCATTTTTTTTACCCAAATCATTTTTTATAAAAATATTTATAAAAAATAACATTTTACAAATGATTTATGAAATAAATTTTTACCCATAAGACTCATTATAAAAAAATTGAATGAAATTTTCATTTATTATTTAAAATATGGCATGTTTTTATTTTATCAAAAATGTGAAAGTAATCATTTTTCAATATTCATAGAACTACTGTTTCCGACGCTTTCGCCAGGGCGCGCGCGCATCCGTCCATGGAGGAGGAGGAAGCGCGACTTTGTTGCCCCGCATTCCCGCTTTCCAAAGGCGGGAGACATTCATTCTTTGTTCAGGTACGTCTGCTCCTTGATCGAAACGGGATGATGGGATGTCGGTTCTTCCTTCCGTGGATTCCTCCTCGGAACTCGTCACCTAGTCCGGGTCTCCCTCATAGATTTCATACGTAGTTCGTGAAACTCTTCCTAGTGCCATGTTTCCATGGATGCCGGTTAATTACACTGCTTCTTTCGGGACATTCCAAAGGGTCCGGTCAGGGCAGCAACCTTCAGTTGGGGGAGTAGTCACGTTGAGGCATCAGTAGCGTGTCTGGATGTTGGGGAAACTGGCGTGTCTGGCTGTTATCCCTGGTCACAGGGCTTCTCGAGGGCCTGGAAGCCTGAGGCGTCCCACATCGAGTGCAGGGAATTATATGTCATAGACACATATCTGAGGTTTTCCTCAGCTTCCCATGTTTAACATAGGGTACGTCGCGAGTTTAACGTCCAGCGGAGATGGATCAACCCAACCAAAGCATTAGCTAGGATAGATCAGATTGAGGGATTTCCCTTGAAGGGATGCCGATACGGGGGCCAGCCCATGGGCGGCTGTGAAGAAGAGCATACCGACGTGGTCTCACCGAGATATGACGGTCCGGGCGAGAATCATGATGGGTGATAGGTGGATGAATGGAGTGGAGGGGGAATGAAATGGGACCATCGCAGGGGGGCGACAGTGAAGTTGGGATTGAGCCTTGAAGAGGCTTCCTACGTATCCACGTGGCAGGGAATCAAAGTCCGCGTAGTTCGGGATGGCGTCGGCGAACCAACGTGAATGTGGACCTTGGTCCGATGGACGTCATCAGCGAACCAACGTGAATGTGGACCTTGGTCCAATGGGCATCATCAGCGTACCTACGTGAAGGTGGACCTTGGTCCGATGGATGGTGGGATTGAACATATGGAAGGCTTCCTACGTACCATGCATTGACATGGATCAAATACCTCGTAGTTCAAATGGTTTTATCGGTGAACCGACGTGAAAGTAGACCCGTGGGTCCACTAGTGGTGGGCTTGAACCTTGGGAAGGTTTCCTACATACCATGCCTTGACATGGATCAAATTCCTCGTAGTTCAGAGTTGTTGGAATACAGTTTAACATCCTGCGGGACGATAGTGAACCCTGACGTGAATAAACGATGAGTGGTGGGTGTCGGCGAACCGACGTAAATGAGGGACCTTGGTCCGATGGGAGATGGGCTTGAACCTCTGGGAGGATTCCTACGTACCATGCCTTGAAACGGATCAAAGTCCTCGTAGTTCGGATTGGGGAATGCAGTTTAACATCATGTGGGACAGGGGTGAACCGACGTGAATGATGATGGGTGGTTTTGAACCTCGTGGAGGCTTCCTACGTACCACGCCTTAACATGGATCAAAGACCTCATAGTTCAGGTAGGGCTTTGTCGGCGAACTGACGTGAAAGTGGACCTTGGTCCAATGAGTGGTGGGCTTGAACCTCTGGAAGGCTTCCTACGTACCATGCCTTGACATGGATCAAAGTCCTCGTAGTTCAGGTGGGAATGGGTATGCAGTTTGATGTCATGCAGGACAAAGGGATGGGCATACAGTTTAACGTCATGCTGGATGAGGGCGAAACTCGACATGAATGAACGACCGAGCAATGTGGCTTGAACCTCATGGAGGATTCCTACGTACCATGCCTTTTCATGGATCAAAGTCCTCATAGTTCGGGGGGATGGGTCGGAACGGCATACCACTGGACCAGAATGCAGTTTAACATCGTACTGGACGGGAATGGGACCCGACGTGAATAGATGACGGGTGGGCTTGAACCTCAGGGAGGCTTCCTACGTACCATGCCTTAGCATGGATCAAAGTCCTCGTAGTTCGGGATGGGGGTCAGGGTCGGTGCTCACTCTAAGCCCACATGAGTCATGATCGGTGTGAGAAACAAGAGGTTGCAAGGACCTGATGATCACGTCGTGAAGGATGCGTCCGTGAGAGGCGAAGAGGGGCTTACGCGTTAGGCGGCCCATGGTGTTGGGACTTACTCCAGGATAAAGGCCCAGAGCGTGACAAAGCGCAGCGAAAGAGGGATTTGGGGCCAATGGTGGGAGGTGCCTCGTTCCCTATCACGCCCTCCACTGACCTTGGTAGTGGGGAAGTACAGAGATGCAGAGGTGCAGTCATCCGTTGGGGAACTAGGGTCACCCTTCTCCAATGAACATACGCCACTCTAGTAAGGAGGATATCATCCCTTGTGGATGGGTGATTCCATTCCTGTGGAGACGAGTGGTGTAAAGAATGTTCGAGCTGGGGGGGGGACCCTTCATGAGAGGCACGAGGTCGGGTCACAGTTTAACGTCATGTGTTGAGGACGTCGTGCTTGGCAGTTTAACGTCCTGCAGCTCGGACGAGGTGGGTTCACTCCGCACCCCTAGGTCTTACATAACCGGTACCCTCTGGTCCTTGGGGAAGGGAAGGTACCAGTAAGGCCATGGTCATGGGGGGTTGTGGAACGAACCATAAGGGGGTCCACGTTAGCGTGGCTATGCGAAGAAGCAATAGCCATTAGCGTGCCTATGCGAAGAAGCATTAGGCTAAGCAACGCTACGAGTGGTATTGTCCATGGGACTTTGAAATCACATCGTGCAAACCTGGAGGGTTGCACAGGAAGAGGAATCGCTAAGCAAAGGAGTGTGCTTCGCAAAGTGGAGTGCCTTGGCCTTGGCATGGGGCACGGGTGTGAGGAGAAGGTGCTTCGCAAAGTGGAACAGTGTTCGCGAAGCACTGCCTCGCGAAGAAGGGGTGTCTTGCGAAGCAGGGTCATGCGAAGCAGTGTGCTTCGCGATGTGGAGCGATCTTGCCTTAGCATTGGGATCACTAGTATGGGTTGGGTGTTTCACGAAGCATAAGTGCTTCGCGGCTGCCCGGTTTCCCTTGGGAATCCTCTTCCTTCGCGAATTCCCTTGAGCTTCGCGAAAGGCATCCCTCTCGGAAGAGGGGCTCAAAACGAGACAAATTAGAGGCGCCTCTTGAAGTAGAAATACCTCGCGGAGCTCATGATTCTCAGGGCAAAGAGTGCTTCGCGATTTGGGAGAGGAGAAGCCGAAAGGTCGGATTGTCCATCCTCGGGAATCAGGGGGAGTCCAGTATTTATAGGGAAGGGGCGCCGCGAAGCAGAACTCGCGCGCTGCCTCCGGTGCTTCGCGGCGCGCTCACAAACGTCAACGTCATCCGCCGAGGGCACCGCCTCTGGAGCTTCGCGGCAGCTCACGAACGTCAAATGCTTTCACGGAGAATTACAGCCTCTGGAGCTTCGCGGCGGCTCGCAAACGTCAAATGTGTTCGTAGAGAATTACCGCCTCGGGAGCTTCGCGAGGGCGCGATGGTCGGGGCGCTTCGCGGTGGGGCTTCGCATGGGTGCTTCGCGTCGGTGCTTCGCGAGGCAGCGCGCCGTCCATCCTTTTCGCTCCTTTTTTTAGGCCATATTTTGGCACCAACAAATGCCCCCCTCAGACTTGGAGCCACGAAGGGCGAAGGGTCGAAGTCTGAGGGAAAATTTCCAAAATTGTCGGTGGTTCACGATGCCGCTACGTGAAGGGGCCCCACGGTGGTCACCGGGGCCACCGATCCGGGTGCGCCGCGATGCTACGGGGTCACCGCCTATAAATAGGGGGGTCGACCTCTTTTGTCTTCACATGCCTTCCTTGTCTTTTTGTGCTCTCGACTTCGCGAAGCTTCGCATACTCCGCGACAGGCCTCCGCGAATCGAGCTTCGCGGCGAACCATGGGTCTCCAGCTCCGCGTCCGTGCCAAGCGAACCTCTGCTTGTCGGCCTTGGCCAGACATCGCGGCTAGGTCTCACGACCGATCTTCGCAATCCGGCTTCGCGGTTCATCTTCGCGGTCGAGCTTCGCGATCCAGCTGAAAAAAATTCTTTTCTGAGGGCCAGAGTTAAAATGGCCCATCAAGAGGCTACATTGGGGGTGCTTGCAGATGCTGCTCGTCGGGATGAGATGGCCAACTGTCCAGGCTTGGGGGAGATGGTCCGAAGCCACTCGGACCACACTTATTTGACAGATCTACTATCGGAGGGTCAGAAGGATTATCCACAATGCAAGAAACTGCTATTGTATGGCTTCGGGCTGAGGTATGACGTCTTTATCCCTGAGGCGAGTAGGGATGAACCAACTTGCTGGTTCAGGAGCACACCGTGCCAGCACCAATGGTTCAGGGTGGCCGATGGTCACGCGCGGGAGGACTTCACACCCGTCACTGCTGATTGTCTCTGCAACCATGTGAACGATATTGATGGGAGGCCATTACAACCGGAGACGTCCCCTCCTCTCTACCGTACCATGCTGAAGGCGGCCTTGCAGGATTCGAAGAAGGGATGGTCCGATGAGTGGGACCTGCGCCAGGGCGGCAACTTTACTGATGACTGGGCCTGGGACTACTGGGTAGGCGCCTCATGCGAGGAGTTCAGGGCCGAGCTGAGGAGAGTGGGGTTGTATGAGGCGGTGTGGGCCTCCCAATTCCACATTTACCAACCAAAGAAACTGATGCCGGAATTGCTGAGCAGATGGTCGTCTAGGACCAACACTTTTCACCTGCATCACGGGGAGGTGGGCATCAGCCTGTGGGATGTCCACCAGATTTCTGGGGTTCCGATCATGGCGGCCATGTATGACGAATTCCTCCTCGTCATCAGCGCGTGGGAGGATACGGAGAAAATGCCGCGACTGGCATCAGCGCTGATGGCACTCGTCCCTGGAGAGGACAAGGAGGCAGTGAGGGATGTGAATTTTAGGAGATAGTTCAAATTCTTCCTGAATTTCCTAGAGAATCGAGAGTTCCCTCCGAGGCCTCGAACTTATCCGAGGGCGGCCCATCGGGGCAAGGGGCACTCGTACTGGCGGGTCTTGGAGTAAAGCCAATGGAAGACTTGGTGTTTCAGTGTCAGCACTGAACAACAGCCGATAGTCAGGCTGGCGGCATTCATCGCGGCTCTCATCTGTGGCTGGATCCTACCGGTGAGAGATAAAAGCATGGGGGTGCAGCCTCATGGCGTCGATGTTGGCCATGGGGCATCGGATCAATCTGGGGATTCTGATGCTCACCAAATTGTACAGAATTCTGCGGCATATTAGCAAGGGCAAGAAGCCGCCAAGGATATGCGGGCCCTTCCACCTCCTGTATCAATGGATAGCAGCGCATATCAGGGGGATTTACGAGTATCCAAACCCCATTTCACCACCGGGATCGAACTTCCGCCCCTCCATCCTGAACGCGGTCGGGAGCATCCAATTCAAACTGGCCGTTCCGATGGTACTTAATCGGGTGTGGAGGGCGGACGAGTTTAATTTCCACCCCTTCCCCTTGCCGACGGGGATACATACTGATGAAGGGTGGGGAACGGAAGAACATCGGGCTTACCTCCTGGCCTTTCGAGGTGGAGTTTTGGTGGCACAGATAGATCATGAGCCACTCTGTGAACCGTACACCCCACATCGGTTTACGAGGCAGTTCCGGTGCCTCCAGCGGCTGACCCCGCAGGTCTACTGGGAGGTGCGTCACGAGGAGCACCCGTGTGTGATGAGGCAGCTGTGGCTCATGTTCACACGAGAAGATGGGAAGATTCGGATTGCATTGCCTCCATCCACCACCGCTTTCGGATTGGTGAAGGAGTACGCCATCAGTTGGGAGGCTGCTTACCTAGGGGAGATGCTGAAGCAACCAACTATCCGGGTCGGTGATGGTGGGCCTCCTCTATCTCGAGGTCAGGGTTGGAGGGTAGCTAGGGCCGCTCGCAGTAGCGGGGCTGCCATGGCGGCGAGACCTGCACCGGCCGAGGGTATGGAAGCAGTGGTGGATCCGGTGATTCCGGAAGAGCAGGGTCATCCAGAGGGGCGGCCACCGAGGGGATTTCGTAGGATATCCACTCAGGCTCCAGGGAAGCGTCTGCGTCATATTGACATGGCAGAGGATGTCGTCTTCCCGGAAGCTTGGGACATTTGGGATGTCAACCTGCAATTCCTCAGCCCACCCAAGATATGGGCCCACCTGAATCGCCTCGGGATGGAATTATCGGGCATAGGCCCAGTTCGGGCTGGATTCATGGCGCCTCCGGCTGAGGTAGAATAGTACCTGGACGAGCTGGAGGATTACGTCTACTCCAGTGGTGTCCCTCGCCCAATGACAGACCGGGTGAGGGTACTGTTGAATCAGACAGTCCCCCCACAGTTATCGACTGCCGACCTGAGGGAGCGCTTCCCCTTGCTGGAGGAATCAGAGGACTCCTCTCGGGGGGATGAGGCTGGAGGAGGGAGCCCGTTGGAGGAGGGCGAGGTCGGAGACTAAGGATCAGAATCCAATGACTTCACGGAGGCTCTCGAGGTAGCATTCCAAACTTCCCTCCTTACGATCTGTTCTTGGGTCACTATGGACTTCTCACCAATGTTTGAGCCATGCAGGAGGAACTTGTTCGCAGGCCTCGTTCTCGCTCCTTGGCGGGTGATGATGTGGGACCTTCAGAACCCGAACCTATGGCTGCATCCAGTTCCACGTCTGGTGGGACCAGGGCGCCCGAGGTGGCTCTTCCGGAATCTTTAGACCTTCCAACAGTATACAGAGGGCCTCGCCTCGGGGTCCCGTCAGTACCGGCTCAAGAGAAGCGCCAGGAGGTCGATCTCCATAAGTCTCCTCTACCGGTCTCCTCATTGTAACATTTAGGCCATGCCAACTAACGTTTATGTCCCTCTCTGTCGTACAGTTCTTCAAATGGCGTGGGCTGCTGCGGCAAGACTGGTCGGGATGTCTTGTGGCACCACTCCTAGGGGCATGCTGGTGATGGTGGCGATAGTCCCCCCATCTCCTCAGGCTGCAACGCACACCATCACTAGCGGGACCATCAGAAGGACCGTACCCGAAGTCATTGAGGTGGACTCCGAGGAAGAGGATCAACCGGTTGGTCCCAGTCCTATCGCACCTGCTTTGGCGCCAGGTGTCGTATTGGATTCAACACCAGATGTAGATCCTGCCGAGGATTTCCTACGGGTGTACCCCACGTATGAGCCTGCCAATCACGCAGACTGGGAAGAAACGGCCTCCGACGAGGAAGACCGCAGCAAAGTCCACCGCCGGTCATGGAAGCTGATCACGTGCTTTATCAAGGACACCCCCCAAGCGCAATGGCTGGCCGAAATGGATAGACTCCGCTCGCGATTGCGCAAACTGTGTGCTGGGGGAGTGGATGCCCAACGTCCTCACGCACTCATCCGAGATCTTATGGCTGAGAAGATCCGGGAGCATGATCGTGGGTTCAGAGTGGGTTGGCAGTGGAGGAAGGCGACCAACATTAAGAAGCTCCAGGAGGCTGAAGGCGAGGCCCAACAGATGCAGACCCAGGCAGACGAGCTTTTAGCCTCTCTCATTGTACAATCTGAGCTGGTCTCACGGTTGAAGGCCCAACTGGCAGAGGCAGAAGAGCATATGAGGCAGACCTCTGGAAAGATGGTTGTCTTTCAAGCTGACGTAGGGAGGGCCAAATCCAGGACTGACGAACTGCGCCCTGCCGCTGCTGTGGAGGAGCGGCAGCTGATTCAGCGGCAGCAAGCCTTGGATGCCGCAAGTCAACGGGTGGTGGAGCTGCAATGCTCTTTTGACAGGGTCAACCCATCCATGGGGGGAGTCGACCCCCGAGTATTGTAACAAACCCAAAAAAAACTTTTATTGGTAATTTCGTGCTTCAATTTTTTTCCTTTGTTTTGAATGCCGTAGCGCACACGATTTCCACTGTTTGAATTTCCTTGTTACATCCCTACAATGTTTTCGGGACGTTTGGTGACAATTCCCCAAGCCCATGTCAGTCGAGCCCAATGTGAGAAACAGGAGATAGTTGCCTTCTCATCCCACCGTTTCTTCAGCATGCTCTTATGCACGAAAGGGGCAACACCAGGGGCGCTGAAATCGATCCAAACTGATGAAAATGGGAAGTGTGAATCACGATACCTGAAATTTGTAACACTGTGGGGATGGTGTGACAATAAGGCACAACCGTTAACCTTAGAGGAGAAGCGGTACCCTTACTAATTTAGCCTGTAATGGGGACAACAAATGAGGGTCGACCGTTGACCATGTTCGAAACACGGGACCATGTCACAAATGTTGTTGATCAATCCTTCAGGATGTTGGCCCAGGACAGTTGGCGGACCATAGGTCAGACATCCATAATGTTAGGGGGTCCTTCCAGACATGACCCGTCTTCCAGAACGTTGGCCCATGATGGTAGGTGAGCCGATGCGGCATGAGACCAGGCCGTTAGGGGGTTCCTTTAGACATGAAAGGGGACAAGGGTCCGAATAAGGGGTACGCAAAGCGTGGAATATGGAGTGATGGTTTGTCCGAACAGAATCCAACACTTAGGTAGTTACACCACCGTGGTGGGAGCACACCAGATGGGCGCATCGGTCTGATCATGGATCATTCCTTCTTTGGGACAGGGTTTCTCTGACGAGGGGATCTGTCACTTCCCAGTGGGATCTTGGGGCATCCTGAACTTGTTCAGGGTAGAACTGTAGTTTAGTGTCATGCGTTGAGGACAAACAGACTCCTGTAGTTTAACGTCATATGATAGGATGTGGAGCAAAAGGAAAGATCCCAGGGAGCGTGTGGCGCGGTAGATATGAAACCGACGTGAATGAGGACTTGGAGTGCAAATCATACCACATACCCCCGGAGGAAACTCTTCAGCTCAAGGGACCAAGAGTGAGGATTGGGCTGGGCCCGAAGCAGAGTGGTCGGGCATTCCTATGTACCCCATGAGGATGGGAATCAAGACACACATAGTTCTGGAAGCGCAATTTAACGTCATGTGGGACGATGAAAAGCCTGGTCGTGTTGGTACACATCCTACCAAAACTACTAAGCCCACGTGAGTCATGCTCAGTGTGTGAAACAAGCAGTCGTGATGGGAATTTCCTGACACAAAAAGGGGCAGGTTAGGGCAAAGTGATGTTCGGTGAATACCAGCCCAATGACACTAACACGATCATTTAGCGCACCTAGATGCGTGAAGAGAAAGAGCCTAGTATGATGGAATTCCATTTGAACATGAGGAAGTGGGAATGTGTGAATCATAGCGCTCGCGATTCAGATCACGATGATGGAGGTGTGACGATGGAGGATAACTGCTGACCATGTTCGCAACACAGCATCATGTCGCGTTAGCCTAGAATGAGACAAACAAATGAGGGTTGACCATTGACCATGTTCAAAACACGGGACCATGTCACAAATGTTGTAAAATATCCGTAGGGACGTTGGCCCGAAATGATTGGAGGGCCCTTAGGTCCAGCATTCATGGAGAGCCCTTAAGCCTAGTATCGATGTCGTCCGAGGGTCCTTTTGGATGTGGAGGAATATGAGGATCCAAATAGTGAGTTCATGAAGCTTGGTCATGGGACGGGAGGAATGTCCCCATGAAAATCCCACATTTCGGGCTCTTTGTCGAAACACATCTGAATACGACAACAAGACGTACTATAGAGAGGGAGCAGATTCCTTTCCCACGGGGAGATCATAGTTTAGGGTCATAGAATTCGGACCATGGATGGGTAAGGGGAGCAGGGGATACATGGCAAGGTGGTTACAAAACCCGACATGAATGAGGACCTAAGCCCTACTTGCCATGCATTCTCTGGGGAAATGCTCGAGTCAAAGGACCAAACACAAAGGTTAGGCTGGGCCCGCGGGGAAGTGCTCAGGCGCTCCTACGTATCTCATAAGAATGAGAATCAATCCATACGTAGTTCTGGAGGGTGGCACGGTAGGGTACCAGTGCCAGGGGAGAAGGGGAGTGCGGGTGTGGCCCTTGCACTAAAAGAAGCGGAATTTGATGAATCTTGTTTGTTATTTAAGGTGAATGGTTTTTTTGTGAAGCGACAGACCTAGAATAGTAGGCCGTGATGTCGCCACAAGGATCAAGCCGTGATTGGCGTTGACAAATGGCATGGAACGTGACCAATACCCAACATGATGTACTCTATAACGAGGTCATCACAATGTAGTTCCGTTTTTCGTCGTGCGTCCAGGACGATAATATCATAGTTTAGGGTCGTTTGATAGGACCAAGCATGAATTTTATCGTCATGCAGTGCAGACGTAGCAGAAATGATGCTAGGCGGGAAATGTGCGCAGTGTTATAAAACAAAATTGACGTAGACATGATCCCACATCAAATTGTACGCCAATCGAAGAGGGAGACCTTAGGCCGAGGGGCCTATATAAAGGTAAGAGGTGAAACAGGGGGGAAGACTGGTTCCCCAAATGGGCTGTACCCGATGACAGGGCGTCGAGGCGGTCCTACGTATCCCCTGAAGATGGGAATCAAGACACACGTAGTTCTAAAGGGTGCCTTTTAATGTCATGCTGGACAAGGAATAGGAGGTCTAACTCTCAGAACGGGGGTGTGCGTGGTGCAGCCATTGCAAACCTGACGTGAATGAGGACATAATCCCGCACTACGCCACGCGGTCCCGTAGTCGGGGTCCCGATGGCAGGACCCGAGAGGCGAATTAGATGAACTTAAGCTGGGCCCAGAGACAAGGGGTCTGGGCATTCCCACGTATCCTATCAAGACAGGAATCAAGCAGAACGTAGTTCGAGATGGGAATCTTAGTTTATGGTCTTAGAGCTCGGACCGTGAATGGTGACAATTTCCCGAGTAAGCACAGATGTCAACCCGATCCCTAAGCCCACGTGAGGTAAACTCAGTGTGGGAAACAAGGGGGGTATCCTCATCACAATACTTGGGGCGAGTCAAATGGGAGTTGGTAGAGAGCCCCGAAGGACACCTTCGACACGGCTTGTTTCCCCAACATGCAGACGTGCACGGAGGAAAAGTACCATGAGTTCCAAAACTCTACATGGACACGATGAAGTGATGAAGGGCGTGAATTGTGCACCCGACATTTTGGGCCTAATGGGTTGGCGTGGAGAGAGAGTAAAACTGTTAACCATGGTGGAAACTCAGCGTCCATATCGTGTTAGCCTGAGGTGGGAACAACAAATGAGCATCGACCGCTGACCATATACACAACGCGGGATTTTATCGATTTGTTGTCCAAAACCCTCAGGGGCGTTGGCCCGTAATGGTAGGAGATCCCTTGGGAGTAGTATCCAGGCCGTTCATGGGGGTCCCTCTAGGTGTGAAGGATGATGAAAGCCCTGATGCAGGGATACACAAAGCCTGGAAAGCAGGTGAGGACGTGTTCGAGTAAAGCATGGCATTCCGGGTAATGAACCAGAGTACTCCCAGGCACATCGGTGGACTGCCGGAAAGGGATCGACGAAATAGCTCAGTAGGTAGAGGTACATGGTGGTCATTACGAGACCAACACGAATGAGGACATAATCCCACACCACACCATATATTCCTCTCATGAAGGAAGGGTAGGCCAAGGGGACAAGATGGGATGAAGATTCCCGAGGGATGGGGCTGGACCCGAATCCTAGACATTTGGGTGGTCCTACGTATCCCATTAGGATGGGAATCAAGCCACACGTAGTTCTCCAAATGTATTTTAACGTCATACGGGACGAGGAGGGGAGTAATATACCCCTAAACAAGGGAGGTGTACGGTATGGCGAAGAATCCGTCGTGAATGAGGACATAGTCCCACACCACACTATACACTCCTATGAGGGAGGACTTGGGCCGTGGCCCGGAAAGGCCAAGGGGCCTGATGGTCAGGCATTGGTCAGGAAGGCCTGACCTGCTTGTAGTTTAATGTCTTGCAATGAGGACAAGGGTCGGGGACCCAAGAAGGCCAAGGGTCCTGAGGCTGGGCCTCGTAAAGGGAGGGTGTACGACATGGTACATGATCCTGACGTAAATGAGGACGTAGTCCTACATCACACCATACACCCTGGGTAAGAGGGGACCTGGGCTGGGGGGCCCGAGAAGGCATTGGGGCCTAAGGTCAGGCATCAGTCAGGAAGGCCTGACTGGTTTACAGTTTAACGTCTTACATGAGGACGGGGGGGCCAGGGGCCCAAGGAGGCCAAGGGGCCTGAGGCCGGGCCTCGGAAGGGAAGGCGTACAACATGGTACATGATCCCGACGTGAATGAGGACGAATTCATACACCACACCGTACACCCCTAGAGGGAATCGGGGCCATGGGCCCGATCGCTAGCACCACCTGGGGGGAAGTTTGTCACCTCGGGATGGGGCAGAATGAATCACTGCACTCGATGTCTGGGACATCTCGGGGTGGACCCGAAGATCCAGGACACTGTTGACCATGTTCGAAACACAACATTCCTATGGTGACCCGATATGGGAGCAACAAATGAGCGTCATCCGCTGACCAAATTCGCAACGCGGGACTTGTATCGGGTTGTTGCTTGAAAACCCTCGGGGGCATTGGCCCGTATCGGTAGGAGAGCCCTTGGGCGTAGTATCCAGGACATTCTTAGGGATCCCTCTGGGTGTGCAAAAATTATGGAATCCCAGTCAAAGAGTGGGTGAAGCATAGTTGTATCCATCCATGAAAGAGGCAAACATCACCAGGGGGGATGTGCAGCCGGGTCGAGGCTTGCTCAATGTGAGTTGGGGAAAAAGTGTGCACCCTGCCATGTCTTGACCGGAGGGGAATATTTTGGCTTTTGGGCTAGGCCAATGGACAAAATGTCTGGGCATTCCTACGTAACTCATGTGGATGAGAATCAAGCCATACGTAGTTCTTGAAGGCCATGTAGTTTAGAATCGTGCGGTGAGGACGTGGGAGGATAGAAGAACGGGAGTGGGCACATGGTGTTACCCTTACAATCCTTGTACGAGTGGGGTTGTATGAGCGGGGCCAAGAAAGCCTACTCCCTGCTACACAAAGATCCTCCAAGGAAACTACCCCCAGGGGGGATAGTGGAAGAGAAATTCTTGGGGCTGGGGTCAAGACGAGGCGTCCGAGCGTTCCTACGTATCCCATGAAGATGGGAATCAAGCCATACGTAGTTCTTGACAGGCAGTTTAACGTCATGCGGGACGAGGAGCATCTCATTTGGGGATATGTAAGGTACGGCAAGTAATCCGACGTGAATGAGGACATAGTCCTACACTGTACCATACAATCCCGTGAGAGGGTATGTCGGGGGAAAAACCAAGGGGCCTGGGGCCAGACCGCGGTCAGGGAGACCTGACCAGCTTGCGGTTTAATGTCTCGTGGTGAAGATGGGGGGCCAGGGGCCCAAGTAGGACAAGGGGCCTGAGGCTGAGCCTCGGTCAGGAAGGCATGACTGGCTTGTAGTTTAACGTCTTGCAGTAAGGACGGGGGGCCAGGGGCCCAAGGAGGACAAGGGGCCTGAGACTGAGCCTCGGTCAGGAAGGCCTGACTGGCTTGCAGTTTAACATCTTGTAGTAAGGACGGGGGGCCAGGGTCCCAAAGAGGCCAAGGGGCCTGAGGCTGATCCTCGGTCAGGAAGGCCTGACTGGCTTGCAGTTTAATGTCTTGCAGTAAGGACGGGGATGCAGTTTAAGGTCAAGCGGGACCATCTCACAGTTTAGGGTCGTGCAGGACCCTTTTGCCCTAGGCAAAGTATCGCTTGAGGAATTTTTCATTGGTGGGAGGGGTTATACGCTCTCCATCTGTGGTCACCAAGGAGTATGCTCCATTGGGATAAACCTTATGGATGATAGAAGGACCTTCCCATTTAGGTTCTAATTTGGGCGGTTTCCTACCGGGATTCATTGGCGCTCGAAGGGCCAGTACCAGGTCGCCCTGTAGAAAAGAGCGGAGACGAACCTTCTTGTCGAAGGCCCTCGCTATCTTGTCCGGATGCCTTTCCAGATTGTGCAGGGCACGAAGCCGGTTCTCATCCAGTGCTTCCAATTCAGCTAGACGGATCTCGGCTACCTCATCTGATGTCTGGTGATCATAAACTGCAGTGCGTAGCGACGGCAGCTGGATATCAATGGGTAGGACGGCCTCAGCTCCACACACTAGGGAATATGGGGTCACCTGGGTGGAGTTGCGAGTCGTCGTCCGGTAATCCCAGAGGGCATTGGGGAGCTTGTCCGGCCAACTTTTCTTGTTCTGACCAACCATCTTCTGCAGAATGTTAGAGAGGGTCTTATTGAACGCCTCGATCTATCCATTCACCTGCGCGTGGTAGCGGGAGGTATGGTTCGACCGGATGTCGTACTTGGCGTACAATTTCTTTAATTCAGCTACTCGGAAGTTGGTGCCGTTATCGGTGAGGACAGTGTGAGGTACCCCAAACTGATGGATAATATTGGAGCTCCCAAAGTCAACGATGGAACAGGCCTTGACCTCTTTGAGCGGAACTGCCTCTGCCCACTTGGAGAAGAAATCTGTAGCAGTCAGGATGAACCTACACTGGCGGGCTGTTGCCGGTGGATACGGTCCCACTACATCAAGCCCCCATACCGCAAATGGCCTAGAGTACTTGGTGGGGTGGAGGGGCTCCGGCGGCCGATGCAGGAAGTTGGCGTGAACTTGGCACACGTGGCATCTCTTGGCATACCCAATACAATCGTGGATCATAGAGGGCCAAAAGTACCCTAACCTCTGGATTTGATGGGACAGCTTCGGCCCAGCATGATGGGCGCCACAAGAACCGGCGTGAACCTCTTGCATAACTTAAGGTATCTCTACTCCTTGGATGAAATGGAGGAGGACACCATCAAAGCTCCTCTTATAAAGGATCTGTTCAAGATTGGGGCCGCTCTGGAGGGTAAATTGCAGCACGCGGCGTCGGATTCGCTCGCGCTCAGCCCGATCATCCAGGAGGCGACCATTTTGGAGATACTCGACAAAAGGTGCCCTCCAGTCGGGAGTGGCTTCAATCACTACATCTGAAGAACCCGGGACCCCTGACGTAGAGGGTTCGACAGTGAGATGACTTACCCGCAGGCCATCATTGTCCTTTTGGGTGAAGGGGGAAATGACTCTCCGGTGTGCCACATGTATGATCAAATCATCTTGCTTGGGTTCTGCGAGCGATGCGGCTAAACCAGCCAGGGCGTCTGCTTGGCCGTTCTGCGACCGTGGGACATGGGTAACCTCTGGTTGAGAAGAGAATTGGGCCATTAGGTGGAGGGTGTACTCCAGAAACGGTGCAAGCTCTGGCTTCCTGACGACGTAGTCGCCATTAACCTGTTTGATTACCAGCTCAGAATCTCCCTTCACATGTAGATGGGGAACATGGATCTCAAGGGCCAACTTGAGGCCAGTGATGAGAGCCTGGTACTTTGCCTCATTGTTCATACAACCTTCTGACAACAGGAACGAGTATGGTAGGACGGCCTATGCCGGCGTAATGAAGAAAATACCCAGGCCCACTCTATTGAGCTTGGGATCGTTGAGCCTCCTATCGGTGGGGATCCGGGAGGCGCCGTCGAAATGCATTTGCCAACACGGGACAACATGATCGACTGAGAGGATCGTCTCATCAGGGAAATCCAGGTCCAGGGATTGATCCGCGGAGGATGGATGGGCAGCTAAAAATTCTGCCAAGGCCTGTCCCTTAATGGCCTTCTGAGGTACAAACCTGATATCAAACTGCTGGAGAATCACTGCCCACCGTGCTAGTCGGCCAGTCAGCATGGGGCGGTTCAGGATGTACTTAAGTGGGTCCACCCGGGAGACCAATTGCACCTCATGGTGCTGCAGGTAATGTCGCAACTTCTGCACGGAGAATACGAGCGCAAGGCAGCTCTTTTCGATGGGGGAGTATCTGACCTCCATATCGAGAATCATGCGGCTGAGATAGTAGAGACTGTTCTTAGTACCCTCGTTATTCTTCTGGGCGAGTAGCGCACCAAGGGATCTCTCCAGGGCGGTCACATAAAGGACCAGCAGCTTTCCGGAGACGGGTGGCATCAAGACCGGAGGTTGGAGAAGATACTACTTGATTTCTCGAAGGTGGTCCGACACTCCTCATCCCATTCTTAGGCGGCGCCCTTCTTCATGAGCCGGGAAAATGGATTACACTTGCCGGCCAGATTCGCGATGAATCGTCGTATATAGGCGAAGTGGCCTTGAAGGCCTCGAAGCTCCTGAATTTTGCTCAGGGGAGGCATTTGGCTGATGGCCTTGATCTTCTCTGGGTCGATCTCAATACCTCGATATCTGACAACAAAGCCCAGAAACTTCCTATAGGTGACCCCGAAGGCACACTTTAGCGGGTTCATCTTCAGGTGACGGGAACAGAGAAACCAAACACTTTCTCTAGGTCTTTGAGATGGTCATGGCACTGACATGATTTGACTACGAGGTCATCCACGTAGAATTCCACCAATGTACCGAGGATCGGTTTGAATATGCGATGCATGGCCCTCTGATAAGTGGCACCTGTATTTTTCAAACCGAATGGTATAACCTGGTAGCAAAAGGTACCTTGAGGAGCCCTGAAGGCAGTGGACTCATCGTCTTCGGGGGCCATCCGGATCTGGTTGTACCCAGAATACCCATCCATGAAAGAGAGAGCCTGGTACCTGGCTGTGGAGTCAATCAATAATTCCATCACCAGGAGTGGGAAGTCATCCTATGGGAAGTGGCGATTAAGATCGCGGAAGTCGATGCAGACTCTGATCTGCCCATTCTTCTTCCTGACTGGCACAATTTTGGAAAGCCACTTGGGGTACTGGACCTCCTTAACGAAGTTGGCTTTGATTAGCTTGTCAACTTCAGCCTCAACCATAGCACCATGAGAAGGGTGCATCTTCCTGGGAGGCTGCTTAAACCCACTATGTTTTGTCGGGAGGCCCAGACGGTGAACGACCACCTGGGGATCTAGCCCTGGCATCTCGTTGTAACTCCAGGAAAACACATCACGGTGCTGTTTGAGGAAGTCTACGTACTGCTGTCGCTCCTCGAGGGACATGGCTGCACTGATCAATGTGGGTCTCGGATCTGCCTCACTTCCAAGGTTCACCTATACCAATTCATCAACTGTGGTAGAGAAGCCTTCTTCAAAGGCGGGGGGAGCATCCTCCAGGTCTTCCTCCCCACCCGTGGGGGGACTTCCCGCGACGGAAGATACTTCTGGGCTATCAAGATCTGAGGGGCAACTGGTACCGGCTCGTACAACAACGGTCATCATATCAGGAGAGTCACTTGCCATTGAGACCATAGTAATGAAGGCAGTCGACCCAATCCCATATGGCCTTCGGCCTAAGGGGCCCCGTTTGATGATATCAAAGTAGTGGTGGTGTGTCTTCCTAAGTTGGTTAATTCCAGCCCGGCGGAAGAGACACGTATGGCGCACCGCTGTTGTCATAAGCTTGACGTCCCGGTACCGTACAGGGGTAGGAGGTTCCGGGATCACCTGAGCCTGGTTGATGTAGGAGTACGAGGTGATTTTCCGCCGTCGCTTAAACACGGGAACATGCCTTCCTTGCGTACCCGAAACAACAAAACATTACCCCATGTCGGGGGTCGTGGCCTCCAACCAGTGGATTGGGAGGATGTAGGCATCATCCATGATTGCCCAGGGATCACTTGTGACCGGGGCGGGTTCATCCTCGCTTACTAGGATCTGTTTATCCTTACTTTTGTAATAACCCGCATCCAGGTAGCGGGCCTCACAAGAAGCGAAAGGGGACACGTCTCCTTGGAGCACACCTAATCGACCGTTGAGTGAGTACTTGAGGCACTGGTGATACGACTAAGGGACCGCTGCAAGAAGATGGAGCCATGGCCTACCCATCAACACGTTGTAGGCGGTGTCCTGAGAGACGACCATGAACTCGGTGCTGGCAATTAAGCCACCGAACTGGGTCTTCAGGCGGATCGTGCCGACTGGGGGTTGCTCGGTCCTGTCGTACCCCTGGATCCTGAGGTCAGAGGGAGTTAAATCACCTTCAGATAGTCCCAGATTTCGCAACGTCCGGGTCGGAATTAGATTGATTTTGGAACCCGTGTCAATGAGGCAGTGGCGGATTTCCACGCCATTGAAGTGGCCAGTGATGTACAGCGGGCGAATGTGCCCCTGTATAGGAGGGTCCTCATTTTTACCGGAGAACGAGATAACCGCCTGACATTCGGCGTTTTCAATCGCCTCGGTATGGAAGGCTTCTGCAGCTGCCACCTCCGTCTCAAACTGGAGGGGGCTCCTTAGGGCCTCGGCAAGTGCCTCACGCATTTCGGATGACAGGAGAAGGGCCTCTAGGATGGAGAGCCTCGCCGGAATGCTGGCTAGGTGCTTCAAGACATCATACTTTCGTGCTAAACGCGAACCTCTGCTTGCAGGAGGTCGCTCGGCACTTGGAGGCACAGCGGGTCCTGCTGGTTGAACCGGCGATTGGCTAGTACTGGGTACATCCTGCTGCCTACTAGTTGAAGCCTAGAGAATAGTCGCCAGACTAGGATTGGACGGCGGAGGCTGGCCTGTAGCTGGGCAAGACTGACTGTGATACGAACGAGGCATCTCTCCCCAATCAAGTAGCACGAACGACAGCGGAGGTAGAGCCGAGGGCATTAAATGGGGTTGCGCGTGCTGAGCTCTGCGCTGAGCCTGCTGCCTGGTCTCAGTAGCATGCATGGCTTGGCTGAAAGTGCCTGCTGACGTACCTCAATGATCGTCACGGTTGCGATTCCGCTGACGTTGACGTCGGCTGGGAACGTTGGGGAGGTCTGCCTGGAATTCCCCCTCGTTGGGTGTCATATAGGGCTTTACCAGCTCCACGGTGTTAACTGAAGCGTACCCCTGGCTGTCGCTCAAGGATTCATCCTTCGCTGGGCGGATTCTGGGAGGGATCCCCATTTCAGGGGGCATAAAATCGCCAAGAGTGTTGGATGGAGACGGCACCGGCGGTGCGCGTTGCTTCTTCTTACGTCGTCGCTGCTTTCCCTTTTGGGAAGAGGCCGACTGTGAAGATGATGTGGAGGCACCGACTACTTCTTCTGAAGGTTCCGACTACTTCAGGCACTCCCAGATGATACCATGGGCACGAACGACGGTTTTTTGAGCCATCTAGTCGTGGTATTTCCAGGATCCGCGGCTGGGGACCTGCTGCCACTCTCCTTCGCTGTTGCTGCCGATCTCTGATCCTGCAAAGACACCCGCCACTTGCGTTGGTGCTAGGACCAACTTGACTATGTTGTTATTGACCTGGTCTTGAAGCCAGTTTTTAAACACATAGCATTTCTTGAGGGTGTGCCCTAGAATCCGATGATAAGGGCAGTAGTTGGGGTGATCGGTGAGATTTGCCTCTACCGACCTTCTGCACTCGGGCAGGCGCACGATCCCTTGCTCTAGAGCACTTAGGAAATAGCCAGGGACCTGATTTTCGTTAAACAAATAAGTATGGTGAATTCTTTCCCGATATGGGGCCCTGGGGGCCTGGCCCTGACGAGGGGCCGGAGGGGCCTGCCGAGGAGGCGGCGCCTGATTGCCTCGCCTAGGTGGAAGTGGTGCATTGCGTGGGGGAACCTGTCGGTTCTGAGGCAGTCGCTACTGGGAAGGAGCCTGTGCTTGAGGTGGAGGACCTCTGCGGGGTTGCGGAGGTGGTGCCACCGGCATTAACTCCAGCTGCCTCAAGGCTTCTATTTGAGCCACCGCGGCGGGTTCAGCCCTGGCGGTCCTCCTGGCTGGGATCATAGGGGGCAACAAACATGCCTGACTAGACTGTTTCAGGGCTTCCTCGAGGCACTGAGCCTTATCTGAGAAATATATGAACCCTCCAGGGTAGTTCTGGGTGATTAGGGAGGGTACCAGCTCTGTCTTGACGTTCCCCACACACATCGTTAGTAGTTTCTCCTGAGTCAGTGGCATATTGAGGGAATACGTAAGTCCCTTCCACCGGGCGATGAAATCTGCAACTCGCTCATCAGGCCCCTGCTTGCACTTGAAGAGGTCCGCAATGATGGTCTTCCACGTGGTGGAGCTGAACTGGTACAGGAACTGTCGGCGGAGGTCCTCCCAACCGGTCACTGATCCGATAGGGATCTGGTTGTACCAGACGAATGCTGGACCTTCCAATGTATGTACAAAACATCGGAGCTTGGCGGCTTCTTGCTGAGACGGGGTCCCCAACATGGGGCCACACCTGGAAGAGAAATGAGCCAAGTGCTGGGGCGGGTACCTTGTCCCGTTGAAGGGCGAGAAAGTGGGGTTCCAAAAACCAGGAGGTGCGGGCATATCATCCACCCACGCGGGATAAGGCTTGCCATCCGGTGGGACCGCCACCTGCCGCGTTTCAAACGCTTCAAGGCGGGCTGTGAGTGCTACAATAAGATCATCCTGGAGAGGGTCCCTGTCTTGACAGGGATCCCTAACCACAAGTGCATTGCCAGGTTCTTCAACATGGTAGACGGCTTCAGTCGCTCGTGGGTCAACTGGCTGGACGACCTACGGGGAGACTGGGGGAACCTAGACTGGATTCTTCAGATTGCCCCGTCGCTTGGGGGGGTTCTGCGAGACGTATCACGCCCTCTTTCCATACGTCCCGAATTCTGCCCTGTCTACGGCAGTAGCATGATCAGGGTTGCACGGAGGCATATCACCTGGGGAAATTTCTCCTGCCACTGCTGCCCCGGCCTGGGATCACCATAGTCGGGTAGCCGCTCTGTGGCGCGCTCAGCCAAGAGTTCGTCAACCAGCCTCTTCAGCTCAGCAAGATACTGGCGTAATGTGGCCTTCTCAGGATCCTCGTCCGTTTTCTTCACGGAGGCGGATGGGTCGGAGTGCTTGACAGTTCCGACGTGGTCCTTACCCTTGCCGGTGTTTTGACTGAGTTCCAGCGATTCGGTGGGTATGGGGAGGCCTAATAGGTTCCTCTGCTGACGGGTAACTCTCCCTGATGGGTCCAGCAGTGGCGGTACGCCCTCGGGGGGTAAGTCTCCATCAGGGAATTCAAGCTCGTCTTCCTTGTCCACGATGTTGGCCATGTGGACCGCGACTCCTCTCGAGGGCATGTCCTCGATATCACATAATGAATCGGGCTGCCGTCGGATAGGGTCGAAGAGGAGAGTGGCATAGTGTCCCCAACCACGGACTTACACATGGGGGGTGGCTTCCCTGATGATCCTGCGGAGTGCTTTAAAACTCTGAATGCATTTTCGTTGAAGGGCGCTCTGGCGGCCTGGCGACTCAGGGTGCTGGGCCACAAGGAGTGTGGCCGCATCGATCAGGCGGCACTGCTCGCCGATTTCATCGAAGTGATCTCTACTTATAGGGTACACCACCCGTTTGTAAGGGTAGGTGAAAGTGTGTCGCCCATAGGGTTCGACAAAATCACCCCACTTCTTCAGGGGTAAGAGACTCCGGTATGCGAAAATTCAGCACCGCCGTTGGCCAGAACATTTCCGGGAAGTAATCCGCTGCGAGAATACTCCAGAAGCTCCCGGGCTCAGACTCGGGGTCTGGCCCTGTGTTTCCCTACTCGTCAACTGGGGGCGGCTGAGGGACCGGTAGCAGTACCGAGGCGGACCTCTGGGATAGTAAGCTCGGTGACGGAGAATACGGCGAACGAGCTGACTGGCCGCCGAATTCCGGGCCATCCTCCGAAGAGCAAGGTGACATGGCCTCGATGTCACGGTACGATGGGCTGATAGCCACAGCTTCCGGCACAGGAGTCGCAGCTACCGGTGACTGGTAATGTCATCGTTCTACCGTCGCTGGCCCCCAAAAAAGCTCTATGTGATCTCTGGTAGAGGTAGAGGGTGCTTCTGGTGACGATGGAGATGATTGCGCGGTCGAGACCTACGGAATTCCCAAGATTTCTTCCTCCTGGATGTACCTGCGGAGAGAGACGGGAATCTGGTGGACCTCATATTCCAGGAGAATGAGGCTAACACGTCTGGTTCCTACCCCAGTCCTTGATACGGAGAAGCGGGGAGAAGGTTCCATCGCTGAATCGCATTCTGCTTCAGAGTCGGAGAAGCGGGAGGGTTTGATCTCCACCCGGTCTTTCCCAGGACTCTTCTTGTGGCGGCGACGACCTGCTCTCCTGCCCCAGGGTGGCACTTCGGGACAGGGTTGATCCCTATCATGGAGTCTCGGGGCGGCGCTGGCACTGTGGCGGAGAGGGCCCCCACTCGAGATGGCCGAGGTGCGAGGGGCACCGGGGAAAATGTCGAAGGGTACATGGGGAGGACCTCTATGAACAACACCCATGTAGGCGGGGCCTCTGTTGGAATTGGAAGGAGCATGGGGAGGACCTCCATGGTCGCTGCGGGTGGAGCGAGGCTGGCCTTCATTCCTCAAGTTACTGGGGCGTGGAGGACCTTCGCCAGATTCAGAGAGGACGTAGGGAGGGCCCCCACATTGGAGAAGGACTGGAGGGATGACTCCTTCAGATCGGCGGTCAGGGGTAGGAGTATGGACTCAATACCCTGTATAGTGGGCGCGGGAAAGATTTCCGCGTTGAGCGTCACTACCGCGGGGCAGGTCTTCCTTCGGGATGGGGGTAGCACGAGGCATGCATGCATGAAGAACTTCGGAGCGGGGAAGGCCCACGTTCTGTGGAGTAGTGGTACGGGGAGGACCTCCGTACGGGGTGACATCACCGCGGGTTAGTTCGCGGCGATCACCACTTGGGCATGAAACCTAGAGAGTCAACCCAGCCTGCCCGTGGGGCGGTTGGGGTCTCTATCCTGGTTGGGTGAAAAAGTCCCCCTGCTCAGTGTATGCAGGGGCTTCATGATGCACGTCGGAGGTGGCTCGGGCCACTGTAGCTGTCGACGTCGACGCGCCTGGGCGAGCGTCGTCAGCCCGAACCGGGCGTTGATGTCGGGTCAGGTGAGCTGGTGCAGGTGGTGCAGGGGCATGGCCTGCCTGCTCTTCCTGCGGAGCCGGACGGCGGCGCTGACGTAGCTGAGCGGGAGCTCTCGCCTGGAGGCCTTGGGTCGGGACCCTGAGCGGGCTGAGCCGGATGGCGCCCGCCTCATCAGCGTAAGGTGAGGATTCGTCAAGGAGTTCTGGAGACAGGCTCCTGAAACGGTTGAAAATTGGGGTGGGGAGCAGGGGCTCCCTACGTGGCCTGTTATGGCGGCGTTGACGGCGGGGCCTGGACGCCTCCAGGTCCAGGCGGGCCATATCCCTAGTTGGGATGACCCCTTTCTCCGCGTACCTATGCACGAGGTTGTTGATCACCCTTCGCTAGATGACCTCTGATGGGGAAAGGGGACGTGGGCGCCCCGTATTCCACGATGTGGCAGCCGTTGTGGTGGTAGAAGCGCCATGTGGGGTGGCTGTGGTGATGTTGCCCCTACCCATGCGTAGGCTAGTGGGCGGTGATCGCGTCTTTGTAACAGAAACCTGGTTCCTGAGAAACGAAGGGATCAACTCATCAACACTAAGAGGGAAAAGGATTGACAACTAGTGCCCCGACGTCCTTCCATTATCCACGTCTGTAAGAAGGATCCACGCCAACACTTTGCAGAACAGAGTGCCTCATGTTATACTGCCCCAACTTTCGGTGAGTTTCACGACAGGCCCGCCATTTGCTTTGCGGGACCAGGTGCCGGATATCTGGATCCGGTGACACGTCAATCTACTGGTGTCTCAAATACTACTAATCTCCATATCGAGGAGAAGAATTTCACGTCGGGTTTACCATTTCTGTTTCCAACGCTTTCGCCGGGGCGCACGCGCATCCATCCATGGAGGAGGAGGATGCGCAGCTTTGTTGCCCCGCATTTGCGCTTTCCAAAGGCGGGTGGCATTCATTCCTTGTTCAGTTACGTCTGCTCCATGATCGAAATAGGATGATGGGATGTCGGTTCTTCCTTCCGTGGATTCCTCCTCGAAACTTGTCAACTAGTCCGGGTCTCCCTCATAGATTTCATACGTAGTTCGTGAGACTCTTCTCAGTGCCATGTTTCCATGGACGCCGGTTAATTACACTTCTTCTGTCGGGACATTACAAAGGGTCCGGTCAGAGAATCAACCTTCAGTCGGGGAAGTAGTCACATTGAGGCATCAGTAGCGTGTCTGGATGCTGGGGAACCTGGCGTGTCTGGCTGTTATCCCTGGTCACAGGGCTTCTCGAGGGCGTGGTAGCCCGAGGCATCCCACATCGAGTGCGGGGAATTATATGTCATAGACACATATCTGAGGTTTTCCTCAGATTCCCGTGTTTAAAACAGGGTACGCCGCGAGTTTAACGTCCAGCAGAGACGGATCAACCCAACCAGAGCATTAGCTAGGATAGATCGGATTGAGGGATTTCCCTTGAAGGGATGCCGATACTAGGCCAACCCATGGGTGGCTGTGAAGAAGAGCATACCAACATGGTCTCACTGAGATATGACGGTCCAGGCGAGAATCAGGATGGGTGATAGGTGGATGAATGGAGTGGAGGGGGAATGAAATGGGACCATCGCTGGGGGGCGATAGTGAAGTTGGGATTGAGCCTTGAAGAGGCTTGTTACGTATCCCCGTGGCAGGGAATCAAAGTCCGCGTAGTTCAGGATGGCACTGGCGAACCAACGTGAATGTGGACCTTGGTCCGATGGACGTCGTCAGCGAACCAACGTGAATGTGGACCTTGGTCCAATGGGCATCGTCAGCGTACTGACGTGAAGGTGGAACTTGGTCCGATGGATGGTGGGCTTGAACCTATGGAAGGCTTCCTACGTACCATGCCTTGACACGGATCAAAGACCTCGTAGTTCAAAGGGTTTCATCGGTGAACCGACGTGAAAGTAGACCCGTGGGACCACTAGTGGTGGGCTTGAACCTTGGGAAGGTTTCCTACGTACCATGCCTTGACATGGATCAAAGTCCTCGTAGTTCAGAGTTGATGGAACACAGTTTAACGTCATGCAGGACGATAGTGAACACTGACGTGAATAAACGACGGGCGGTGGGTGTCGGCGAACCGACGTAAATGAGGGACCTTGGTCCGATGGGACATGGTCTTGAACCTCTGGGAGGATTCCTACGTACCATGCCTTAACACGGATCAAAGCCCTCGTAGTTCGGATTGGGGAATGCAGTTTAACGTCAAGCGGGACAGGGGTGAACCGACGTGAATGATGATGGGTGGTTTTGAACCTCTTGGTGGCTTCCTACGTACCACGCCTTGACATGGATCAAAGACCTCATAGTTCAGGTGGGGCTTTGTCGGCGAACCTACGTGAAAGTGGACCTTGGTTCAATGAGTGGTGGGATTGAACCTCTGGAAGGCTTCCTATGTACCATGCCTTGACATGGATCAAAGTCCTTGTAGTTCAGGTGGGAATGGGTATGCAGTTTGATGTCATGCAGGACAAAGGGAGGGGCATACCGTTTAACGTCATGCTGGACGAGGGTGAAACTCGATGTGAATGAACGACCGAGCAATGTGGCTTGAACCTCATGGAGGATTCCTACGTACCATGCCTTGGCATGGATCAAAGTCCTTGTAGTTCGAGGGGATGGGTCGCAACGGCTTACCACTAGACCAGAATGCAGTTTAACGTCGTACTGGACGGGAATGGGACCCGACGTGAATAGATGACGGGTGGGCTTGAACCTCAGGTAGGCTTCCTACGTACCATGCCTTAGCATGGATCAATGTCCTTGTAGTTCGGGATGGGGGTCAGGGTCGATGCTCACTCTACGCTCACGTGAGTCAGGCTCGGTGTGAGAAACAAGAGGTTGCAAGGACCTGATGATCACGTCGCGAAGGATGCGTCCGTGAGAATCGAATAGGGGCTTACGCGTTCGGCGGCCCATGGTGTTGGTACTTACTCTAGGATGGAGGCCCAGAGTGCGACAAAGCACAGCGAAAGAGGGATTTGGGACCAATGGTGGGAGGTGCCTCATTCCCTATCACGCCCTCCACTGACCTTGGTAGTGGGGAAGTACGGAGATGCAGAGGTGCAGTCATCTGTTGGGGAACTAGGGTCGCCCTTCTCCCATGAACATACGCCACTCTAGTAAGGAGGATATCATCCATTGTGGATGGGTGATTCCATTCCTGTGGAGATGAGTGTTGTAAAGAATGTTCGAGCTGGGGGGGGGACCCTTCGTGAGAGGCACGAGGTCGGGTCACAGTTTAACGTCATGTGTTGAGAACGTGGTGCTTGGCAGTTTAACGTCCTGCAGCTCGGACGAGGTGGGTTCACTCCGCACCCCTAGGACTTACATAACCGGTACCCTCTGGTCCTTAGGGAAGGGAAGGTACCAGTAAGGCCATGGTCATGGGGGGTTGTGGAACGAACCATCAGGGGGTCCCCGTTAGCGTGGCTATGCGAAGAAGCAATAGCCGTTAGCGTGCCTATGCGAAAAAGCATTAGGCGAAGCAACGCTACGAGTGGTATTGTCCATGGGACTCTGAAATCACATCATGAAAACCTGGAGGGTCGCACGAGAAGAGGAATCTCTAAGGAAAAGAGTGTGCTTCGCGAAGTGGAGTGCCTTGGCCTTGGCATGGGGCACAGGTGTGAGGGGAAGGTGCTTCACGAAGTGGAACAGTGTTCATGGAGCACTGCCTCGCGAAGAAGGGGTGTCTCGCGAAGCAGGGTCCTGAGAAGCAGTGTTCTTTGCGATGTGGAGTGATCCTACCTTAGCATAGGGATCACTAGTATGGGTTGGGTGTTTCGCGAAGCATAAGTGCTCCGTGGCTTCCCGGGTTCACTTGGGAATCCCCTTCCTTCGCGAATTCCATTGAGCTTCGCGAAGGGCATCCCTCTCGGAAGA
Organism: Viscum album; assembly: GCA_963277665.1. Classification (NCBI taxonomy): domain Eukaryota; kingdom Viridiplantae; phylum Streptophyta; class Magnoliopsida; order Santalales; family Viscaceae; genus Viscum; species Viscum album. Next base: position 151,389,379 of record OY728143.1, read on the forward strand.
GGGGCTCAAAACGAGACAAAGCAGAGGCGCCTCGCGAAGTATAAATACCTCATGGAGCTCATGATTCCCGGGGAAAAGATTTCTTCGTGATTCGGTAGAGGAGAAGCCGAATGGTCGGATTGTCCATCCTCGGGACTTAGGGGGAGTCCAGTATTTATAGGGAAGGGGCGCCGTGAAGCAGAACTCACGCGCCGCCTCCGGTGCTTCGCGGCGCGCTCGCAAACGTCAATGTCGTCCGCGGAGGGCACTGCCTCTGGAGCTTCGCGGCGGCTCGCGAATGTCAAATTCGTTCGCGGAGAATTACCGCCTTTGGATCTTCGCGGCAGCTCGTGAACGTCAAATGCATTCGCGGAGAATTACCGCCTCTGGAGCTTTGCGGCGGCTCGCAAACGTCAAATGCGTTCGCGGAGAATTACCGCCTCGGGAGCTTCGCGAGGGCACGATGGTCGAGGCACTTCGCGGCGGGGCTTCGCGTGGGTGCTTCGCGTCGGTGCTTCGTGAGGCAGCGCGTCGGCCGTCCTTTTCGCTCCATTTTTCGGGCCATATTTTGGCGCCAACAACTACCATAACCAGTCAAATTTTTAATAATTATTTTATATTTTTATATTTTTATAAAAAAAACAGAATATTATTTAAAATTTGAGTTTTAAATGTATATTTTCAAAATTATAACTGTTAATTTCCTCAATATTGTTTTCTATGATCATTTAATGGAATTTATATTCATCAACAAAAAAAACACATAAAGTAATTATGATCAACCTAGGAAATATTGTATTGATTCAATACTTATTTTTTATCAGGATTGTTTAATTTTAGTGTATACTTGGGATATTCTATTTTATAACCATTCATTATTTTACTCTTATTGGTTTTTAATATGTTTATTTGATTGGGGAAAGTATGTAGACTCCGTATGATATTTTTTCATTAAGACTTTTTATATTTGTTTTGTTTCACTCCTTTCATAAGAGGAATACACTGTATGTATTAAGTGATGGGTGGGTAAAGGTTTTTGATATCCCCATAATGCATTAACAGGTCTCAAAATAAAAAATAGTTTTCCAAATTAATTGGGTATCTACCAATATATTTAAACTCTCTTATGAATGGTCATTAAATTTTTTCAGATATTTGAAATTATTCATTCCCTCATTTGGATATGTTTTAGAAATATCCATTTGATTTTTTATTAGTTAGAATATCCTTACGTTTTACGTTTATTTTATTATTTATATATATTCTTTGATCATAACGTTTTTCATTATTATGAACATTTTATTTATTAAATGGTATGTGTTTCAGTTTTTTACATTTTTATATTTATAATCCTTATAAATTCATTATTTATTTTGTTGTATACATACCCTTAATAATCATCTGAGATCACCCCAATCATATTTTTTTTACCTTAGGATACATGGAAGTGGTTTTTAATTTATGCACAGTGATATTCTAATGGAAATTATATCATCCTCAATGAAATCACATTTCTGTAATTTTTTATTTCAATTCTAAGTTTAATTTCAATAATGTATCTGGTTCACTAATAAATTTAAAATATTTCATACATCAAGATGATATTCCTTGAATCTTATGAAAATGTAATAATGAAACTCTTGACTCTGGGCTACTATAGTTAGGGAATTTACACTATTTGTGGAACATGATACGAAGCTATCAAGATTAGCTTCCTAATGAACACCAGATTCATCATAAACATGACCACCCTCTCTAGAGGAGTACTCGTGAAGTCATTTTGAAATAGATCAAGAAGATAACTAAAAAATAATGCAATGTTACCAATAAACACAATTTTATTAGGCATAACTACATCAACAAATAGAAAACACCTAAGATCTATAATTAAATCTATTTAACCACAAGTCCATGGATGCCAGTCTCCTAAAAACACTTAACAGAGCCCATCGGTTGTAATAAATGAGACATGCCAGTTAGGAAAACCATGCTTATCGTAATGAAAAATAACCCAATCCTCCTTAGGGACAACATCTTAAAAATTTTGGTTGGAATGAAGAAATATAACACTTACTCAGCATCAACTATCATTGGAAAATAATAATGAACAGTAAACCCCTTCCCTTTATGACATCCCAATAGTGTTTTTGACTATATAAAATGGTCATAAGCTATGTTGGAATTTTTGATAGATAAAAAATGTATAGATATTAATTATTGAGATAAACATATATGAAAATAAACATTAACTATAGATGATGAAATAATAATAGGACCTCCCATTGTCAATAGACTCACATCATTCTATGATGGAAAGTCATCCACTACATAGATTTTATTAACTATTGAGTCCTATAGATAGAGCCTTTCATACATTTAAGCTTGTGATTATAACACAGTTACCTTTAGAGATGCTGATCTTGAGAAATAAAAATTATTATACATATCCTAGTATTATCAATGTATACGGTCGTAGATCCATAACCACTGTGCATATTAACATTAAAATAACAACAATGATGACTATGATTGAAAATTACAAAATGATTTCCACTCAAGGGAACACTATTGAATGTAATTCATATTTTAGAGTTGGACCTTTTCTAGGAATAACCTCTATTATTCATGTGATGCCCATTCAAAATCCACGTCTTTCATTGGGCATCACTATAGTTTCTACTTAGTGGAAGAGAAGGGACAGAATGGCCAATCATCCATGTCATGTCTATTTATGCCAACATTTTCATGTCTATAATATCCACATCATTTTAATTCATGATTATAAATTCCTATGACCAGATATTAAGTTTCAAAACCATCAGGTTCTTCTGGTATTGTAGGGGATCATTCTTCATTAACAGTGGAGAAAAAACATGATCTGTGAATTGATTGGTGTACACTGGCACAAAATTATCTTCAAACTGCCAAAAGAGTTAGTCAAAACACTCGCCTATCAGTGGATAGTCATGGAAGAAAATTGGATTAAGGGGGTCTTAAAACAACTACATTCCATTCCCACGTGCATGTTGTAATGAACCATGCAATAAAATTATCCCTAGTTGGGACCATGGTGTCTGACCAACACACACTTCACCTTGATGTTCTTTGGTATATCAAAGAATTTTAAGATATAATCAATACTATAAAGACAAAAAAATCTTGGTGATCATTAATACCCATAAATTATGGGTTCTTCTCATGTATGACATCTGGAGATCGATCACATTCTCCTCTAGATCCTGTCTATCGCTCAACAAAATTGTTTTGATCTTCAAGTACATTGTTTTCCATAACATAAAATTCTCAAACTATGAACTATAAAATATTTATTAGCAAAAATATTCCATTGTGGAGACTCTTAGGTAACATTTTTTGGGTCCCATGCAAGACTTCTCATAGACATACAAATGCACACCAAAATAAGAAAAAAATTTCCTCTGAAAGGATAATCTCAATTCAAACCATAAAACCATCATTAAAAATAATATTCAGACCACTAACTGAAAACATGATATACACATTATAACATCCCATTATAACTCAACTATCTATAAAGAACAAGTCCCTATGAACACACCTCGAACAATCTCTTGAGTATTGGAAATACTGTATCTATTATATAAATTTTTCAATAATGATCGTCACCATTATCAGTTGCGAAAGTTTAACAGCTCGTCCCAAAAAACACTCAAAATTGGAACCTAAACCAGAATGTGGAAATACCCAAATGGTATTCTCTATCTACATGGGTGGGTGACTAAAACATGGGCATCATTAACATATTTAGGGAACTATTGACTCAAATTAAAATATATTTCATGGTATATTATTATGGAAGTGAATAAAATAGTGGAATAGAAATTGAAAATATATGCCACAACAATATTAATTCACCAGAAAATGTTACAATTCAAAATTAGATAACATAATCCAGGTCATGAGCCTTATATAAATGTGTAAAAACCCTTGAATGAAAATAAGCTACTCCATCTAATATGTAGGAGATCTCACACTATCTAACGGACACCAACCCAAGACTAGATAAATAAAACCACCCTACCTTTCTACAATATCTTTTATTTTCCAATATTAAAGGACATAACCTGATCTATAGATATTCTAAGGGGTGTTCTAGGAGTGAGCTAAATATCCTCATTAGGATCACACCATGTTGTTTCATAATAAGTCACTACATAACACACAAACATTCTCAATATTAAATAAAATAAGCATTGACTATTGGTAAAATAGTTATTATACCAAAACCATGATAATAAATTCTCCTTATTTCAGATTTATAAATAATCTTGTTAAAATTATTATAATATGTTTTATAAATATCAGAATAGGTAATAAAATCTCAAATATTAAAAATCAAAGAATATCTAAGAGAATGTCAAGGATCACTACAAGTGATTCCATATTAAACACCCACACCTTGGCTAGAAAAATTTCACACATATTGTCCCCTTACATATGCATTGAATTTAACGATAAGAGTTACACCAGAATAATTGAACCCCAATAGGGCTTGAAATTCCCAAGGACACATGGCCTCAGATGTAAAGGAACGCCCCAAGAGTGAACTCCCTAAAAAATAAATGTACATGTCTTATTTCTAAACATTCCCCCTAAGTACACAAAGTTTCCCATGAGTAAAATTTTCCAAATCCTTTCATAAACCACATTATTGGAAACAAATTACATAGATACATTCCAAAATTCTTCTAAAATATATTTTCTATTGACATAAAAGGGGAAAACCACATTCTCTAAAAACTATTTACACAAATAATAAATGAATAGTTTGAATTTATTTATAAAATAAATTAATAAATCCATATAATTCATGGTTTATCCAACATAGTCTAGATATTGATTTACCAACCTTGAAATTGTGTCGTTGATGACTTCTATGGAACCCACGAATAGTTTAAGGAATATAAAGATAAAAATAGTGGTTGTAAAATAACATGTAGATATTACATAATAACAAATAATAAATTTTCCCCAAGAATAACATTTCAAACATATCTATAATGGATTAATAATATCATTAACATGGGATTAATGGATCAAAAAACACAATAAAACACTACTTTCTTGAGAAATTAAAATGAATAAACCAAAATGTATATTTTTCTAATAGAAGAAACAATAACACTAAATAGATTTAGTTCCAAAATATGGACTGTTGAATAATATGATAAGCCCAAAATTTTATAGAAGTAGGTCCATGGGTTTGAGGGAGAGAAATTCTTTATTAATGAATGAGGAGTGGCATATTTGATTGAAATAACTATTATACTATATGGTTTTGAAAGTAAACAAGATTTTTATGGTGTAAACCCATCATGAATCATGTAAGCAGAAAAACACATCACATCATGCAAAGAAATACCAATTCATGATATTATGGTGTAAAATTATGTTTCATGGCATAAAAGTAATTTAGGCTAAGAAATTATTCTTTGGATTTCAAAATTCTAATGTCGAAAACCATTTTAATAGATTGTGCCAAGTGGAACAAACAAACCATAAATATGTGTTGTAGTGAATCTTAGTATTCTAGACAGAACCAAACTCATATTCTATAGAAAATTCCATAAAAAATTTTAATCCCTCTAAAATACAAAACACAATTTTAAACATCTATAGTTCATGACTTAAAAAACATAATGTCACATGACTTATAAGATTTATACATGACAGGGAAAGAGGAAATTCTATTTCTATCATATAATCTAATAATATAAGTAAATTACCAGTGAAGGATCTTATTTAAATTATTATGTTGTGTGAGGAGGAACTCCAAATTGCTAAATAAGAAGAAGATAAATCAAAGTTAAAATAATTTATCTTCAAAAAAATTGGACTCATAGCTAAAATAAAAAACACAGATGATAGTTTGAGTGATGATGAATCACTAGATGACAACATTAAAGAAATGTATCACCAAGCTAGATGATTCTGAAAGATCCAAATCAAGATTAAATTCTTCATGAAATAAAATTAAAGTGATAATTATAAAAATAGAGGAAATTCGATGAAAGAGTGGAAAAATGATTATTCCACTAATGAGATAACGTTTATATGAGTAAATATGGAATGGAAATAATCATGGGTGATTTTAAAAAGATAAAATTTTATAAAAAGATTGGGGAAAATGTTAAAATATATATGTTTATATGAAATACACATGTAGAATTGACAAATAATGTTCAAGTAACTCAACTCGAGAAGAGAAGACAAAATTACTAAGATAAAATTTTATTCATTGAAAGCATATTTGTGGTACTAAATATTATTCCAATATGTACTTATAGTAATTATATTCTTTGTAAAAATTAAAATTGAGATATAAACATGACCAATGATGATTTATTAGAGTACTCGAATATACTGGATGAATCAATCAATGTACTTATGGATACAATAAAGCGACTTATTAAATATAACTCTCTAAAAATTAATTTTAAATCACATTTTTACTATATAAAAGAAAATAAAATTCTTGAATATTAAAAAAATAAATAAAAATAAATTTTATAATGAGGAACTTAAAAATGATCTGTAAGGTTACTTGAATTGTTTAGAAACCCTTAATAAGATTCCTAGAAAACAATCAACTATAATGTGTGCCACACTAATTAGATTCCAACCTAGATAGAAAAGGATATATGAGAAAGAAATTATTCCTATTTAAAATATTGGTATTTTGTTAAATTATTATTATTTTTCTTGAATTATCAATGTATTTATTTCTAAAATATTATAATCAATGAATAAAAACATGTTAAACATTTTTGGATTCCTATTTCATTTGTAACTAAAATTTCTATAACCAATTAAATATCGGTAATAAAATCATTTGTGGTTTTCATTTGTTGTGGGAATCCTACTTGATGAGTACCAGAAAAAAATTATGGTATTTGGAGAATTCATGTTATAGAAACATAATTTGGGAATAGTCAAGATCAAATAATATTATCAAAGTAGATTTCATATATTTCACTTTTTTCAATTCCAATTGAATTATAATTCGACTTGTTCAAATCAGTTACTCTAAACCTATTTTGATTTATAAATTATTATTTTTGATGTCTTAAATTATAATATTATTATCATCTCATGGGTTTTTGATGTTAACTATCATGTTATGTTTAAAAAAATATTTTCATGATTTATGATACAAATAATTTTATAGTTTTTATTTCATTGCATAAATATAATGTTTATTTTTCAATAAATATTAATTATTGGGTTCGAATAATTGTTTTTAATTTCAACTGATAATGATTATTGTATTTGGAATATAATACATGGACACTTCATCCTTTTATCACATAATTATATAACTATGAAATAATTACAAAAATAAAATCCAAATCTAGAATCCCAAGATACAAAGTCAAGGACACGTGTTAAACAGAGAAGTTTCATAAGATATATTTCATCCCAAAGGGAATTTTTTTCCAAATATCAAAACCAAGAGTTGGTTTACAAGATTTTGATTATAATCTAAAATTTTTTTATCTTAAAAAATAATAACAACGATTATATTATACTAGATGTATATTTAGGATACACCATGGGGTTATTTTTATGTCACATAAGTAAAGAATTCTCTTATTTTGATGATTATAAAAAACCTTTTGAAAACCAAAGTAGTCTTAATAGTAATTCAATCAGAGCTGATCATGGTTTTGATTTTGAAAATCATAATTTCAAATCACTATCCTCATAACATGTCTTGAGTCACAACTTTTTTTCTCCTAGGACACCATAACATAATTTTGTAATATAATGAAGAACTAGAATTCATAATGATATTCCCCCATACCTTTCTAAATCAGTACGATTATCCTTATTACTTTTAGGAAGAGGATATGAGGAATATTTCAATTTTATTGATACAATTACATTAGAATTATTTTAATTACATCCCTATATGAGATATAAAATTTAATAAAAAAATTGATTACTATAAATTTTTTTTGTTTTAATGTCTTTGAATTCAATAAAAAGAAGAATTCTGAAAAATTATCATCTAAAAGTGATGAAGAAAATTTAATTTTTTATTAAACATCCATTAAATTATTCTAGATATTTTATAAAGGAATAAGATTGGGTATGATTATTATCTTTTAAAATTTGATAAATACAACTATACCTGAGACAAATATCGCTTTGGCGAATCTTGATAATGTCATTCATAAATTTAGAATCAACACCAACTCAAGTAACAATTCCTCGAATACTTCTATAAAGAATCCCCCAATTCTGAAGAACAGTTTGAACATAATGATGTAGTATATTTTGAGGTTTTAAATACATAAATCAATATAATTTTAGGAATTATAGGGACCATCTCGTATCTTCTATAGTAATAGATCAATGTAACTGAATACAGATTCTCGATTCGATCAGAAATTTGATATACAATCATGTAGTTTTTGTAAATGAATGAATATAAGAACACCACTGAAGTAATATATCATGAATTCTAGGTAATTGGAAGAAACTAGTAGAAATAATTAAGGACATTCTAACCATCAACACTAAGTAGCTATTTAGGAATGATATTGATGATTCATTAACTATAATTGGAAATAAATCTATATTGGTTACACAAGCATATATTTTAGAATAATTTATTTTCTATGAGGAATCTTATGTACGATTACCTATACATGATGTTATCAAGAATATTTCTTACATATGTTGCACAATTGAATTTCTAATTATGTTAAATATATTTCAAGAATGCATTCCTCAATGGATATATAATTGAGGATTATTTATTTGAACATCCCATGGATTTAAAAAATCATTTTTCAAGACATGTTCATAAATTAAGGAAATATTTTTATGTATCAGATTAAGAACCTAGCTCTAAGTATTTTAATTTCATCTCATTTTTTGAATTCTAAATATTTTATTGAAGGAATAAATTAAACTACATGATTTATTAAAATAATTTCAGAATCTGTTTTAGTATTAAAAAATTATATTTATGATATTATATTCAGATCCTCTAAAAACTCTTTGTTTAATAAATTTTTGAAAATTATGAAAAATGAATTTGAAAGGAGTTCGATATTTTAGTGAAAGAACTGTCTCAAAAATTTATTTTTTTAAAATATAATTTTTTTCAATCTAATAAAATACACAACGGATATTATAAAATGTTTTTGTATTTATAGAAATAATGGTAGTGATACTCCAATAACTACATGATATAAACTGGATCATGAAAAACATGAAAACCAATTGATCAAAAAAAATAAAGGTATGATTGGAAGAGTACTATACATAACTACTACAAATATTGATATAATTTTCATTGTGTTCATGTGGGAACAAGTGTAATAAATTCTAAAATAATGACATTTATAAGTTGTGAAAATATTTTTTAAATATCTCAAAAACACAACCCATACTGCACTACATGATTATAGATGGAAGGAATTTGATTATTAGCTATTAGATTAAAATTTTGGTTGATTTATTATATATATATATATAAATCAATTCATGAACATGTCACCTTTTGGGAAATTATATAAATTCATGGTATTAAAATAAACAAATCATTTTTTCATTATCCACTACTGAATTTGAGTATATAACTACAATAAGATTTTTTCATTGATACTATGGACGAAACAACAATTATATTTTATGTATATAAATTCATACATTCCCCTATTAATTTTATAATACATGTGGTAAATTTTTTCTAATAAATATTTTTCACTGTTAAGGATTAATATTATTGATATAAGAAATCCTTTTTTGGGAGATCATTTTAAAAAAGGGGGTGTCACTTATGAATTTAATATAACTACACATAATCATGTTATCTTTTTTTACAATTATAGTCAATTAAGAATGAATGATTTATATTAATGATAAATTATGTATGATTAATGACATTTAAAACGTTTTAATACATATTTTAATATTATTTTTAATATTATTTACTTTATTTCTATATTATGTTAGAACTTTTTTAGTTATTTTTTTACTTATTTCATTTAAAAATATCTCATATGTGTTAGCTAATATATTAAATTATTATTAATTCCTACATTTTACTGTATATGTAAATCCATAAATTATTGACATTTTAAATAGGAGTTGGGATCGTCATGTTTTCTCATTCCCAAACTAATACATTTTTTAGAATCCTATTTATTAGACCATTCATCAATTATATACCTCATTAGATCACATATCTCAATATTATTAGTGAATATGAAGAGCTCTTTTAGATAATATTCCCTCAAATCACACAAGAAATCAAAACCCAGTACAAGAAAGTATTGAAATAATTCAAACCCATATCTATTGCAACACAAAGAAGTATTTGAGAGTGATGTCAATGTTTATGGATTTAGAACTAATATTTCATTACAATAAAAATTTATTCTATTTCAGAACTAGTAAAAGGTAGTTTTTAGGTGAAAATAGGCATTTCTGTCTTCTCTTGTAAATATAATTTTACCTCGTCATGGGGTTTTTGAGCTAGAATGTTTGAGGATATGATTCAAATAGTCATTGATTGACTTGATAGTGAGTTCACTTCATCCTTCTGTGGATATTTTCCATGTGTCTACTATATTATACAATATTAAGACCATAAGAGCTCGTAACCTATGAATTATCCTCATTTCAAGATTGAGAAACCACTAAATTAATTGAGGGACGACACAACTATATAGGCTTAGGCTTAACATATATGGATATTAAAAACATTTAAATAAATATTCATAAAATTATATAAATATATGCATGAGGACCATAATAGTTTAGTGTATTTGGAATCATGGAACAAAAAATTATAAATTGTTGAAATATCATAAATAATTCTCAAAATGATATTCCCATATGAACTTGTACTTAAAACCATTCTTCATGTCCTAGTTTAAAGAATCATAATAAATGTGTTATAGAAAGTTCTCAGTAAGGGTAAATAGAGGTGATGTGAAATAATAACATGAGAATAAGTTTATGAGAATAAGATAATACAATTTGAAGACCATACCTTTTATATTAAAGATCATATACACGAGTCGTAGAATAAATACATGTAGTTCATAAGAGAAGAATCATAATAGAACCAAGATCAATGTCCATGAAAACATAAGATTGGAAGAAGAATTGTAATTTATGAAATACACATAAATATATAAAATCATATGTCAATTCCACCTACCAAGTCCATCATAACATTTTTGGATTTGGATAATAACTCGGGTACATGTTTCGGGCAAGGGAATCCCTTCTTTGTACCCTATTGTTTCAAAATTAGGATGCCTTCCTTTGTACCATAGTATTTTGGGCTTGTAATTCCTTCCTTTTTACCATCTCATTTTGGGATTGGTATTCACTCCTATGTATCCTCTTTTTTCAGAATGATGATTCCAATTTATTTGGGATTAGGATATCCTCCTTTGTACCGTCTTGATCTCATAAAAAACCTATTGTAACCTAATTCATTAGAGGGATATATAGGTCCCACCCATCACATAATGAAATCCTGGATTCTAATTCCATAATATGACAAAACATTCATCGAATCATGACCCTTGAAATGAAATGGGTGTCGTTAATGATTAATCACATCACAACATGTAGAAAAGGATAGGTTTTATAATCATTTCATCAAATTATAACATATGAAATTAGGTATGTTTCATTAGAATGTGACCAATTAAAGAGAAACAGGTATCATAAACATCATTAAATCAATTCATAAACCATTTAAGAAGGAATATGAATCATATTCATAATATATAACAACGAAGGGTCATATCAGATTGTGATGGATTTTGAAAGATATCCTAGAACATTTCTTATGGAAAATATCCTTAAAAATAAAATCCTTCACATAAAAACATTTAATAATTTTTTTCTTATAAATAATCCTTTAAAATTTAATCACAATCATTTATTAAGGAAAATATCTTTCCAGATTTAAAAAATTATTTTTAAAACTTATATAATTTCAAACACTATTTTCTTTGAAGAAAACCACGATAATATGAAAAGAAGGATTAAAATAATTTTGGGAGGAGTTCTCTAGAAAATTGTTTTGAACACTAATTAAGAAAACCTCAAATAATAAAAATCATTTTTATTGAAATTAAACATTAATGATTCTTATAAATGGATATTTATAAAATAGTAAACACACTTTTAATCATAAAAAAAATTTTGAAACCATTTTTTAGAAAAATACAAATAAAATTAAAATACTATTATATTAAGAAGTAATTTTATTTAAAAATAAACTTATAATCCTAAAAAGGATGCATTATGGAAATGATTATCATGACAGTGGGTAAGTTCGTACATGTCAAACATTCTTTTTTCACATTAAAAATTTTAAAAATGTGCATTGATCAAAAAATGACTAGAGGATACCTTTTAAAACTATTTTGAAAAAAAAAGGAAAGACATGGGTAAAAAGTAACTTTAAAAATAATAGGGTAATTGTAAAACATATTTTATAACATTTTTAGAAATCATGGTTTTGAATGAACACAGAGTTTCGCCTGAATTGAGAAATAATGATGGATTTTTCTAAAAATATTTTCTTAATTATCATATTTAAAAATGAGAGGAACATCTTACTAACACATGATGATATAATTTATTAACTTAGGATAATTCAATTCATGAGTGTTCTTGTTATATGCATCAGAATATTTCATCAATGGAAGCATAATTATTAACAATCTCAATTAACAATTAGATTATATCAATAATAAATTACCACTATGAATACATCGAATAATCATAATATGGAAATAATATAAATAAAAAAGATAAAAATATCATGAAAAAAATATTTTCATTATTTAACATGTTAAAGGGATGTATATACACCTTAGAGATAAATATAGGTGAATAACATTACATGTGTCTCAAAGTAGGAAAATTGATACTAAATTGCATTGCTGATTTGGTAACTTTTGAACCATAAAATCCATAAAAGTAGGTTCATAAAATAAATCTATAAATACCCCAAATATAATAATATAAATCATATATTACATTAAATTAAGTATATAACCTAAATATAAGAAATATGTGGTCAACATGGCTTATGTCTTACGGAAATTAAAAGTGAGACAAAAAAACCATACAATTTGAGTAAATTTAGAATCAAGATCCCCATGAAATAATAATATTAATTAAATATAATAATTTAATTAAAAAATTATAATAATGATATAAAATAACACAGTTCATTATACACACTACATGAAACAATCGAGTGTTGAATATGGCATATATCCCCCCGAAATAAAAAGCCATATCAAATTCCCTTACCTTAAATATTGAAATTATTCATTCTCAGTAAATAAAATTAATAATTAATATAATTTTATAAAACATATACTAAAGAATAATTTTTTTATATCTGGTACTATATATTATTTTGTTATGACTTTATATTAACTATTCATTAACTACTCCTTGTTAATGTTACATTTCTGGGAATATCTACTTTGTTTTTTATACATACTTTGACACATTATTCATGATCATATAACATAGATCCTGATTTAAATATTTAAAAATGTAAAACATAGTAAGAATACCACATATATACATTATATATTAATTTATAATTATCTATATAAGATAGAAGTATGAAATTGAATGCACTGTTAATAGAGACCGTAGGCCATATGTACATATAAACGATGCTTCCATTTTTTTCCTTTCAATGAAACTACATTAATTTAAAAATATTTATATTTATATATATTATAATTATATTATAATTATTATTTCAAATATATCTTATATTTTCACTAAATTCATCCTTAATTCATTTCTTATTATGTGTGAACGAATCACATCGATTTGTTGAGGCGGTGGTCCACACTTCCCCAACCAAAATTATCGTACTTACATAGAGTGTAAATGATTAATTTATGTGTAAAATAATAATTCATAATGATAAATACTTCATAAATGTGATGTATAACATATAAAAATTAATTTTCCATGATAATTTACTATAATGATGGTTGGTCATGGAAAAGATAACAATGTTGTTTTGTAAGCCGATAGTTCGTCGTAAAAAAGAACGATAATTGTGTTACCAATTAGAGGGATGTGTGAGTAATTTAGTGTAAAAACATTATAATAAAAAAACTCAGTATATTAAGGATATGTTTTTATTATATATTCATGGAATAAGAATAACTGTGGTGGTGGAGAAAAAAATAATATAATGAAGCTTTAGGAAGGACGGTACCTCTTCAATTAGGTAACTCTTTTTCCATTGTAGAAAAGGGCTCTCTTTTCAGTTTTTCATTCCAAAGTGAGGCTTAAATGAAGAATGTAGCAATTTTTTGTGCTTATTTTTGAGTATTTTTGGGGATACCAAGGGTTTCTATATGTGAATTTGTGGGGGTAGTGTGTGTTTTTTTATGGAGGAGGAGTGGAATTTGTGTAAATTTTTTAATAAAGAATTTGACCCACACTTTTCCTATTAAAATTTCTATAACAATAGACTAAATTTAATTAAAAGGATTATATGGTTGATATATGGAAAATAATTGTTTTTTACATGTTTCTAGGTCATTTTAATTCGTAAGTTAATGATTTAATCCTTTATTAAGAAGATTTTACTATTTATCATTGTAATAAATTTTAATCACATTCACTAATACTATTTGTCAAAACATATTTTTACATTATTAAAAAATGTAAATTATTATTATTCCAAACTCCAATCACATAATTGGTAGAAATTAATTTAAAATTATTCTCGTAGATAGGATGGCAATGTAGGTTTTTAATGTAAAAATGTTCAATGGTTTGTAATGTTTTTATAAATATTTTCAATTAAAATTTGATTAAAATGTATTAAATTGTATTAATTGATTTATAATTGATATATTTAGACATTAAAACAAATTATAAATGTAAATTACCATTATAATTCAATAATATGAAAATCATATTTGAATTAAAATTTTGTATTTTCATTATTCATCAAAAAATGAAACATCACATAAAAATATAAAAAAACATCCAAACCAAATATTTATGTTTTTATTTAAAAAATAATTCTATTATAAATACCAAATTTTATAAATGTGGCAAAATGTATATTTTCAATTGGATCTCCATTAAATGGAGGTATGAATGACTTTATAAAAACATATGTCATTATGTATAATATTTGGTTTGTTCAGATCTTACAAAATGAAGGTAAAAAAATTTGATTGAATATATATAATAAATATTTCACTAATATCATTCACTAAGAGAAATTATTTTAATATATCTTGATAAAATTTCATTTTGATCATGAATTTAGTATTTATAAAAACATTCCCTTCATATTCAATTGGTCATTTTATTCATTTCATATTAATTGTTAGAAATGAATTCAGCAACTTATTTTCATTATTTGTTTAATTTTATTCATAAACACCTATTTATTTGATTGGTTATATCTTATTATATTTAATAATAATATTTTGAATAGGGTATTTTGGTTTGGTAAAACTTGATCTTGTGTGTTACTCAATCCATTAAGTAAAGTTTTTCATGTTTGTAGTGTTAGCTAGCCTCATTGTACTTTGTAGAAAAATATAAACATTAAATTACATGTAGTGGATAATTAACATTGTGTGGAATAATAGTCAATCCAAACAACATTCTATAATCAAAATCCAATGTTACATGAGATAGAAAATATGAAAAAGTTTAAATTAATTCAAAACTAAATATTTCACAAAATACCCAGGTGTTACATTTTACACTTCTTAAAATGAATTTTGGATAAAAAATATTCTGGTTTATCAAGGATTTAATATATATAAATCCATTCTATATAAACCCATATTATAAAAATAAATAGTAAAACATCCTCTAAAAATGGAATTCTAGAAACATAGATGTTACCCAAAGTAAAAAATTAACTAGGTGTCCACACAGGATAACATTGGTTGGAAGTGAAAACATAAAAATATAATAGAAACCTAAATATGATATTTTTATGGAAATTGATAAATAACATGGTCCTGATAAATATAATTATCACCATGATAAAATTTCATATTGATATGTTGGGCCAATTTCATCATCAGAAATGATAAAAATAGTATAACCTTTTCGGATTCATGTTCCATTTTACTAAAGTTGAAATGTTTTCATTAAAATATATAATTACCTATTTTATAGACATCTTAAACCTCTTTTGTTCCTTGATCATCTTCCACATCATCTCTCATTCCATGAAATGAAGGTGAATTTATCATTCCTAAAGCATTAATATATTATGAGATCAATTAATATAAAGATAGGTAAATCCATGTATTTTTTCACAATAAATGGTAAACACTAGTTATCCATTATGCATAAATCCCTATATGGTGATATAATATATAAATCTTTAAAACCTTATTTTATGTTTTACATAAACCATTAAATAAATGGTTAACCCGGCAACCCTTCAAAAAATAATATTCACCATTTAATCATTATATAATATATTATCGAATACCAAAAAACATTCACATGATCATGGGTCCATCCTTGGGCCGATAAAACATTAAATGTGACTTTATTATTCCAAAATCCATGTTGAGGGATATGATCACATGAAACATATCTAAAATAAGAAAGACAAGATTTTTATAGGGATTATTCAAAGGAAACAAAACTTGAAATTCCAAATTAAGGTGGGGAGGATAGGTATTCTCTAATTATCATGCTTCACATCACCCTTTACGATAGCTTAAGAATTATCTTTTTCCTTAAGCTTAAGAGATTGTTGATGCCGACCATTATCATTATCCTTTTGTTTTATGATCTTCCTAGAATAATGGACATACTTTTTACATTTTAAATAATGAATATAATGAGGTGAATTATTTAGAGCATTATCATCATTCCTATCACCTTGGAATTCTTCCACATGATGAAATTTATTTCCATGCTTAAAATATTTAGTTGTTCCCATGAGATAATTTCCTCCATGTTTGTTCCCACACATTGTGCGTAATATAATTATAATCTTATTCTATCCAATTATTATATACATAACATTGAAATCAATACTTATATTATTTTCATAACAATTTTTTTAATTGGAAAATACAATCTCCCCTTTCATAAGAAGAATAAGAGGAAGGTAAATACTGAAAAATAAGTGTTTAAACTCTTCCCAATCCATGTGTACAATTTTATCTGCTTTCCTCATATTCATGATAACATTTCACCACTGATTTTCTTCACCTTCCAAATGATAAGTTCCAAACATAGAATTTTCACTTTTTTGAATAATGGATAATGAGAAATATCTTTTCAATGGTAAAGAAATATTTATAAAAAACTCATAGATTAGTCATTACACTAAATGAAGGTGGAATTTCCTTTTTTAAGGAGTGTAGAAAAGATTACTCCCTCCAATGTTCATTTGGGGAATCAGTATGACTCATGTATTGATATGGTTTGTTAGTCATAGTATAATGTTTTTCACTCCATCATTCATAACATTCAGTTTCTCCAGTAGAACATCCTGGTATATTAAATTTAATTACACATTAACATGGTTCTTGGGGCTCTATCCATTCACAAAAATCAGTAATAATTTCATGGGTGTAAACTAAAATTAATTAAAACAACATAACTTTGAAAAACTAGTTATAGAATATCAAAAATATGGATCCTACAGTAATGACCTAGATTTTACATGTAATTTTTTTAAATTATATGGGAATATTAAGAGTCTGTAAAAATTGATGGTGCGTGATTCCGAGGCCCGGAGTGCCCGGAATGAATTTTTGAACTTTTTTTCGGGTATATTCAGAAAACATGTGAGCAGGTTTTTGTAACATTTGATCTGGTTCTTGGAATTAAAATATGAGGACACCATTGATCTCACAACACCAATATTTTCTTAAGGAGACCTTCACCACGACCGTAGTAGGTTGAGGGAAGATGTTAGTTTCGGTTCTTTTCGTAGGAGAAAATAAAATAAACTAGATTTGTTTTATTTTTGAAATTTAATCCTCCCAATTTGTTTTGGGTGGTGGGGACCACCAGAGCATGAAAAATTTTGTGATTTGAATTCAGTGGTGGGGACCACATGACCCTTGAACTACCTCTTTAATAAGGGAGGTGAATCTTGGTTTCATTTCCACTTAATTGTGTCAGCATCAAATTAATTAATCTGCCAACTCAAATTAAATTAATAATCATTATTTAATAGGTTGGCTTCAAATTTTATTGAGTTTGGGGGAAAGTGTTGGCAAAGGGGGAACATGGGAGAGTTTTGGAGAACATTCTCCAACAAAGGATGTCCTCCAACGAAGGACTTCCTCGAAGGGTCTCCAATCAGGAATGTCATCAACAACGATGAATCAATGTCCTTATTTCCCTCTCCTCACTAATGTCAACAAATCTTTTAGGTAGGGATTATTGTTTTTGTATACCCCTTACCCCGTTCTTGTCATTCTACTTGATTTTAGATCAACTATGTCGCTTGCTACCATTCTAACGTGGAGGTTGTGGGACAAATGAACACGGACTAACCCATCCTCATCCTTTGTTGATTTTTATGTTCTTTGAGTCTTGTTTTAAGGTAGACAAATTTCAATCCTTAGTGGTCCTAAATCAATGGAGACGACCCGAGAGGAGTGTGGGAGTCTACGGAATGAAGTACAAGCCACTGGGGCGAGCCCGGTGCCCTGAAGAATGTCGTCAACAATCAGTGCCAGCTACTGGCACCGAAAGGGTTCTAGAACGGTGGCTGGAACTCCCGTCGGTCGTAACTGCAGTGGCGGCATGACCGCGCCATCAGAGAAGGGTCGTGTCCAATCGGCCACAGTGGTGCATGGGTGTTGGCCGATGCTCAGTCTTCCATGTAAAGGGGGCAACAGCACACGTTCGCGCCGCCAGGCATGTAGGGGCTGTGACACAAGGTTATGGTGGCAAAGGAGGGGTGGCTAACTCGATGTCGGCCTCTAGTGGTGGCACAACGAATGACCACACCATACAGGTTGGCTGGCCATCCGGCCAGCTAGGGAGCCGAACAGGACCCCAGGTCCAGCGTGCCAACTATCGGTGCCATGTGGCGCTGGTCAGTCGGCCACCCAACCCAAAAAACCCACCTACTTGGGGTACCTAGGGGGAACCTCCCCCTTGGGTGGAGGCTAGGGCGGACCCCACCCCGGGTCCACCCAGCCGCGGGCCCCAGCGGGCCGCCCAGTGGGCAGGGCCACACCAGTAGGCTGGGTCATGCCAGTGGGCTCGGCCGGACCAGCTGGCCGGGTCGGACCCAGGGTCGCGCCAGACCCAAGGCCGGACCGAATCCAAGGCCGGACCAGGGTTAGGTCGGGTCAGCTGATTGGGTCAGACCAGACCCATACCAGCTTCGACCCATTTTCACTCTTTCTGCTATAACATGTCCTATGTGCGTCCGTTTGATGAACCGTATGTGGTTCCAGAATCCTTGGATTGAGTGGTCCTATTGGTATACCCCACATGATTTTTGAATAATGTTGGGTTATGGACAGATAGGATTAAACACGAATCCAACCAGTCCCTCAGGACTAAATGGCCAATCACTTACAGACCGGGCGTTCGATTGACGCATCGTCTTTGCGTTGGGACCCATTTTACATGGCGTTCCTTTTGGATACATCTTTGTGGGACATTGTGGCCGTAGGGGTATTGAATTATGGCTTGAAGAGTAGAACCTCCTAGAATCAAGTAATATTAGTGCAGAAACCCTTTGGCCAGCTGTAACATGAGAAAGGGAACCTATGTGGGTCTGTGCGTTGGGATCCTATGTGGGTATGTTATTTGGGATCCAATGTGGGTCTGTGTTCCAAGATCCCACGTGGATCTGCTCCAGGAATCCACATGGGACTAATCGTGGATCCAACATGGGTCATGAGTACTATGATCCTATGTGGGTCAGATGATTTAGTATCCTACATTGGCCTACCTCTCAACAGAGTAAGATGATTCAATAGTTACATATAATCATCATTACTACCATACCTATGATATACCTAGTGTGAGCTGATTTCTAATCATTGTGGTGAAAGCATTGTGGTTCTTCTCAGTGCTGTGTTACCTAGGAGGTACTCACCCTTGTGGTGTCACCGTCATGGTACTTCTTCCTTTGGGGATAGTTTTTCTTTTGGCATAGGAGATAGATCTCTGTGTAATATTGACCACTTAGGTATATGTATGGGCATAAACCTATGTAAGGATGGTTGTTATTCGTACCTTGTGATTGTACTCTTACTTTTTGGTTTAACCATTTTGGATTTTGTGAGACCTTCGAGGGTCTCAGTGTCCCTACTGAGTATCTTTATACTCTCACCACACGGTAAATGCCCACACTATGTTCTATTTGGTGTAGATGAAGGACAACATTGACTGAGGATGAGGGTACCAGGACAGGAGGTAGTGCAGAGGTGGAAATTAGATGAGGTGTACTGTATAGGTGACCATTCTAGAGATGTACCTACCCTTCAGGTAGGATCTTTGGCAGTTGTTCACTGGAGTTGCTTTCAGTTTTATGTGTACTTTTTTATTTTACTTGTACTTTATTGTTTGGATTGTATTCTAGAACCTTTTTACTTTCTATACACACCTTGTTTACTATATATAGTTTTACTTTATTCTTGTATCCTTCTTTGATCATAGTTGTGTGAGTTTACATGTTATAAAGGCATTGCCTTCACGTTATTTCGGAATATGCCTTTTGGTGCAAGTTTCCAGCCCCTGGCCTATGAAATGTTGACTTGGGGTAGTCACGGCAAGGGCCCTGAGGGACGGGTCATGACAAATTGGTATCAGAGGAGTCTGTTCTACCATATAATAATGGACTCTGATCTTCTAACGACAATAGTGTTATGTGTTATTAGTGTGGTTATCATTTTAGGGAATCCAATATTGGTGTGGTGGTCTATGTATCCATACACCAGGACCCTGACTTCTGATTTCTGACTCAGTGCATGAAAACACTGATTGCTTGTGTGTTTTGAAATGTGTTATTTTTTATCTCTTTGAGTTAGCTCACCAGGTATAACTTATTGACCATGGCACTCCAATTTCTTTTCAGGATACCTCCATGTAGAAATCCAGCACTGGTTTCAGGTAGAGCATACCATGATAGCCCACCGAGCGACAAGGCCTCGGTGCAGGTCCCTTTTTCAGTAGAGGCACCAGCTGAGGACCAGCGGTACCATTACCTGTTGGGCCACTGATGCCACCAGCCCCAGTAGTAGAGACTACATGATTCTTGAGAACATTGCACAAGTTCTAGTGCTAGAGGCCACCGCAGATCAGGGGTGAGATGGACCCACAAGTGGCTGGGGATTGGCTGGAGGTCAAGGTGAGAGTATTCCAACTAGTAGGAACCCCTACTGATCTCATGGTGATCCTTACTTCCAGTATTCTGCAGGTATCATCCAGAAATGGTGGATCTTGATGATTCAAGTTCATGATGAGATGACATTTCTCTGGGAAGACATTGAGAGCCTATTTCAGGCAAAGTTTGTCCCAGCAACCCTTCACACATTTCACATACAAGAGCTTCTTCATCTATAGTATAATGACATGAATGTGGCTCAGTACCTAGAGAGATTGACCAACCTCTTGTGCTCCTCCACTGATATGATGTGGGACACATTCTTCAGGGCACAGACCTTTGAGAAGGGACTTAGGAGGGAGATCAAGTCTTCTATGATTTCTCTAAACATCTAGATGCATGAAAGGGTGTTAGAGAGAGCCCTATTAGTAGAGAGTTTTCTTACTGAGTAGTCACCAGTAGAGAGACCCCCCACACGGAGTCACGTAGCAGAGTCATTGGAATCTGGTAGCAGACTGATGTTAAAGAGGTCCAAGAGGACCTGAACTACAAGTGGACGACTGTAGGATTCAGGGTCGATTGTATGGGGCACCCAAGACAGATCCAGTCATACGAGGAGCAAGTAGAATTATGCATGCAGTGGGTAGGGTCACATGGCTCGTGACTGCCCGACCCGTCGTATGGATGATCAGAATACGATTGATGAACTACCTAGGTCGAGATAGATGTTTGACTGAGGAGGTTCGTAGGGAGCTGGTAGACGTGGCAGAGGAGCTGGTTGGGCAGCTAGTGGTGGGCTATGATTTGAGGTGTTACTACCACCACCACTAGGTGGTCCATCCCGACCACAGTGAGCAGGTGGACATGTGTGATCTAAACTCCATGAAGCTGAGACCTATGACCATGGAACTCAAGAGATGATATGAGGTATGATCTGTGTCTACTCAACCATATCTACGGTACATATACACATAGTGTAAGAACCTAGTTCTTATTCTTGAGGTACGGGTTTCTTCATTCCTTTTTTCCTTATGTGTTTTTTATAAAATAACGAAAATGGGGAAATGTCCCAAATTTTGTGGGTACACGCTATGTAATTTTCCACACACTGTGTACTTTGGCCATGTTGGATGAGTACACAGGGTGTGTAGCCCTGTCGGCGATGAAAGGTGTGAAAACCGACTACAAGCTGTGTAGTTTGTATTTACTCCCTGTGTAGTCAGTCGACAGGCAAATAGTAAGGCAGTGGAAGCATCCGCCGGTTGAGTGACAGTACACGCCACATTTTCAGGAATACACACCGTGTACACATGTCGACAGATGAACAGTGCAGAGGTGGATGTAGTTGCCTCTAGAGGAACAGTGAAATGAGAAAAGTACACGGTGTGTAGTCAATAATACACACCATGTAGTTTTTTTTGTTCTCATAAAATGGGCAATAGCCTCCCCTCTTCATAGGGGAGTCTTAGAAATGGAGGAGGATTCGAGAGAGAGGGATGAACCTTCGAGGAGCCCCAGATCGCATGCAAGGAATCTGATTCCGCCTTCGTCAATCTCATTGGAACCATACGGGTAAGCCTCTCATTCTCCTTAAGCCGTTATTACCAATTATTTATTGAGGGGATGTTATTTCCGTTTGAATGTAATTTCTTTTACCTCAGATCTATGTTGTTCTTGGGAATTTCTGGAAGTGTTGTTCATGTATACCAATCAACGGTGTTTGAGGTAGGTGGATTTGTGTTTAAATTCAATTTTTTTTGTGTTTTTGTGTACTGTTGAGCTATAAA
This sequence comes from Viscum album, assembly GCA_963277665.1. Lineage (NCBI taxonomy): Eukaryota > Viridiplantae > Streptophyta > Magnoliopsida > Santalales > Viscaceae > Viscum > Viscum album. The sequence goes on from OY728143.1 coordinate 151,412,515, forward strand.
CCCATGTTGGGGTGTCATGTGGCTGAGGTTGTGGATATTTTGAATACCTACATCTTTATAGGTAATTGAATGTGATAATAAACTGTTGCTTGGGATCACTGTCTGGATCCAGGACCACCTTGGGGGTGCGTTCCTCTATTTAGCCATTTGGCCAGGATACCTGAGGGTATTCCATATTTATAATGATTATTGAATTTCCTTGAGAGGAATTGTATGTGAATTTATTTTTTGTATGTTGGGAATGGCTCTGTTACTTGTTTAGCCTAAGGGCATTGTTTTACTTAGCCTGGGGGAAGTGGTTATTTTAGCCTGAGGTCAACTTCATTTGGGCATGTGGGCAATAGAATCTGTGCCTGAGGGCAACACTTCATATGCATGAGGGAAATATCTTTTATGCCTCTAGGAAATTACCTGTGGGTTATGATTCTGATTACCTAAGGGTAAGGGTTTTCATGTCTGAGGACACTGACTATTTACATAGAAAATTCACCTAGGTGATTTCTTATATTAAATGGATAAAATGAATTTTAAAATGGAAATATAACTAGTAAAGTTAGTTACTATTGAGTACTTCTTAGTTTATTGCATTTACTACTACACATTGTTGCTGCATATTTTCACACAGTTGGGCACGGGCCTTTAGCGGGTTCTTACTGGGATTTATTTCTCACACCCTGTTTGGTTCATGTCCTTGGCCCAAACAGATTACTTTTATGCAAGTTTGGATAAGGGAAAGGGTCCCTATACAGGTACTTTATTGTTGCTGAGGAGTAGGAAAGCATAGGATAGAGCTTAGGATTATGATGTTGAGGGTTGTTTTGTTTTGTTTTACTATACCTGGTACTTGAGCTGTATTGTATTGTACCGTATTGCTGTGTAACAGGTTCTTGCTATTTTTTTAGAACTTAAGACATGTTGCATCATTATCTATATTATTGTTGGTTATCGTTTACTACAGTTGTTTATTTTAACTATCTATGGTTTATTGCTTCCGCTATTGTATGTTTGTATATTTTATTCCACTACGCTACACTTTGAAAAATGAGGGCATGGTTTCCCCACTATGAGACCCGGGCCCTCACTACTAGTCGGCAACCTCTGGCATTTTGGGAAATATGCTTGAGGTCATGTGACCAACCGAGTTCAGGGCACCCGTTGAGTGGAACCTGGACCCAGGACGTTACAAAGTGGTATCAAAGGAGTTTTTTTCTTTTATTTAGTATTTGGAGCCTTAGTCATGGAATGGATAGAAACGATAGTTGGTAATTAGCTGTGCCCGAGAGTAGCTAACCCGTGTATAGGGAAAAGCCAGTCTGCCTCGTATTTTTGTGATTCTTCTGATTTTGAAAATTTTACTGTTGTTTTTATTTTCACCGTTGGGTGACGCACTTGCGGTTGTGCCATTTTTATTTTATCTGGGGGTTCTATTTTTGTTGCAACACAATGAGATGAGGGTATGCCATCTCATACATCATTTAGGCACATGCTAGAAATTATAGGCCATGCAAAGTTCCATGCCATGTAGGTGCATTAGAAATTTCATGTTGTTGTGATAGTTGTTGTGCTAGTAAAGCATGCTGCTGTGATACTTGCATAAGTAAATACCTACTATGTGATAGGGTGATTTTTGTGTGAGCTAGTAGTAGAATGAATTCCAAACTTTGGTTTTTGGGGAGTATGGGCCCTCATTGACCGAAATTTGGTGGATCATTGATTGTCTATCTTGTTATAACACATACAAGATGCCATACTTTGATTTACGAGGAGTATAGGACCTCACAGATCGGAATTTGGAACTTAGGTTTTGTTTTTCTGTATTTTCTTAGTATTAGAGTAGTTTTAGAGGCCTACTATCCAGAAAACCCAGGATACACGCCATGTAGTTCCTTAGATACACGCTGTGTGTTCTTCTGTTTGTGAAGAAAAGGAAACTTTTTGAGTACACTCCGTGTACCCTCATTACACACCGTATAGTCTATTCCCGTGTCATAGAACGTGTGGGTAAGGACACGGGGAAGGGAAATGTTTAGGGAAAAATGACGTGTACTAGATATACAGGTCGTGTAGTATTGACCCGGAGTCCGCCCGTGTAACTAACAACATGGACGGAGGATACCTTAAGACATATACTCCATGTCCACTATAGAACACGCAGTGTAGTCTGACCTGGGGACCCAGCCGTGTAACTAACAAACATGGATCAGTGTTACCTCCTATAGTACACTCCGTGTACCTAGGGGACACGCCGTGTAGTCCATTTCGGTGTGACACTGTGTGTATTTAGACATGTGGCTGGAGAAACAGGGTGGTGTACACGCTGTGTGTGGGTGTAACATGCCGGTTAGTCTTAGCCGAGTAGTCGGTCATGTCCCAAATGACACGGGTAGTTGGAAAGTTAAACCAGTCATGTTGTGTGGCTTGGCCGGGTAGAAGGACCCAAGCAAGGGAAGAAAAGTCAGGTACATGCCCTGTAGTCAATATACACGCCATGTAGTCTTATTATTCAAATCTTGAATGCCTTATTCCTCCTGTTCCATTTTTGGTCCCTTCATTTTTCAAATTGTGATAATCTTGATCTAAGGTGTGCATTTGACCTTGTAGAGTAATGCCGCCGAGATGACCACACGTTGTTTTCCAGGAGAGAAGAAACAATTATACTCCAGTGATGGTAGGCCATGGACTACTAGTGGATCCTACAGAAGAGCCAGATGCAGCACCAGCCATTATACCGGACAAAGGTGTGGATGCGCAGTTTTGTGAAGGCTTCATGCGGTTTATATAGACAATTCAGGGAGGATTGTCGGCTACCACATCTATGTAAGAGCGGACTCGTATCTTCCAGCAATAGCATCCAACTATGTTTTCAGGGGATGGAAGACCACAGGCTGTGGAGTCTTGGCTGGGGACTATGCAGACTATTTTCGATCATCTTGAGATGCCTCTAGGGCGGAGGGTCAAGTTCGTGACTTATATGCTGTGTGATTCTGGTAAGAGATGGTGGGATGTTTCCACTTAGACAGAACATCACAGATACATGGCGTGGGAAGATTTACAGAGAGTATTTTAGGATTTATTCTTCCCAAATACACTGAGGGAAGATAGAGCTCATATATTCATGAATCTACAGCAAGGAGCTATGTCAGTGATGGATTATTCTTCTCGTTTCACCAAGCTTAAGTGTTTTGACCCCATTCTGGTGGGTTATGAGACGTTGAGGGCCATACGCTTTGAAGATGGTCTTCGATATGACATCCGAGCACTGGTGAAACATTTCAGGTTTCCTAGAGTACATGCTATTGTGAACCAAGAACTGATCACAGAGAGGAACCTTCGGGAAGCTAGTGGTGTAGACCAGGGCAGTTCGGCACCAGTTTCTGGTACTAAATCTATTGGTAAGAGGAGGGTACAGATGGATATATCTCACGGTGGAAGTACCAGCTAGAAGAACATTTCATGTGGTCAAGTCATGTGCTACCAGTGTGGTAAAGAGTGGCACAAGAGACCGCAGTGTCCACGTGACCTAGTGGACTGCCGAGCTTGTGGAAAGATGGGTCATCTGCGAAACTTTTACAGGGCATTTCCACAAGTTTCTAGTTAGAGGGGTTCTGTACAGACCCCACATGTGGGAGTAGGACTAGCAGATTCTTACCAGTCGAGAAACTGGAATACATCAGGGCATGCAGGCAGAGATGGTGGTCATGGCCATGGTATCCAGAGACCTGGATCTTAGAGGAAACAGGGTGGAAAATATCAAGTTATCCATTCTTTTTCGCAGGGCTGTGGAACTGGGAAGGCATATGCAGTGCAACAGAACCAACATGAGCAGGATCCCGGGCCTTCTACTGTCATAGGTACTGTTCTTGTAGCTTCTATCTTATCTTCAGTACTTTTCAATACGGATGCTACACATATCTTTATATCTATTCCCATTGTGGAGAGCCTTGGGCTCATTGTTTCTTCTTCTCCTGCTGTTATGATGCTAGACACTTTGTTGGGAACTATAATGGCTGGTGTGCATTAGTGCAGGGAGTGCCTCGTAGAGGTTGGTGGGAGTCACTTTCTATGGGACCTCTATTTCTTAGAGATGACGACTTATGATGTCATTACTGGGATGGACTGGTTGGATCCCTTTCGAGCCTTTGTAGATTTATATCGTCACATGGTGAGTTTCACATCACCAAAGGGTAGAGAGTTTCTATACAAAGGTGAATGGGATGTTCAAGCGAGTCGAGCTGGACCAGAGCATCGCAGGCGAGGTGGTGTGACAGCCCGAATTACGATTTTATATCTGGATGATCAGGGGACTGGTCAGAAATATTTCCCTCCAGTGGTTGATCGTTTCAGGGATGTCTTCCCATACAACATTTCGAGTCTACCTCTGGAGCATGAGGTGGATTTCTCTTTTGAGCTTGTGCCAAGGGCAGCACGAGTGTCCATTCCTCATTATATGATTGCTACACTAGAGATACAGGAGCTCAAGAGGCTGTTAGATGAGTTAGAGGGAAAGGGTTTCATCAGACCCAGTACTTCTCCATGGGGTTTTTTGGTCCTCTTTGCGAAGAAGGCAGATGGTGCCCTCCGACTCTATGTGTATTATCGGAAGCTGAACTAGTTGACAGTCAAGAACTGATATCCCTTTCCAAGGATTGATGATCATTTTGATCAACTTCGAGGTGAACGAGTGTTCTTGATGATTGACTTGAGATACAGATATCATCAGTTGCACGTGAGACCATCAGACATACCACTTACATACTTTCAGAGTATATATGGTCTATATGAGTTCTTGGTTATGCCGTTCGGACTCATGAACATGCCAGCAGTTTTCCGGGCTCTGATGAATCGAGTGTCGCATCCTTAACTGGATTCTTTTTTGGTAGTATTCATGGAAAATACCTTGGTGTACTGTCACACTTGACACGACCATTCCACCCATCTTGGGATCATACTGAGTACACTGAGACATCATCAGCTATATTCTATACACTCAATGGGCCACTTCTAGATGGACTGGATTCACTTCCTGATTCATATCATTTCAGAGGCATGAGTTTCCGTAGACCGAGAGAAGGTGAGATCAGTAGTTTCCTGGGAGTAGCCTAAGAAAGTGTTTGAAATATGGAGTTTCTTAGGGCTGGATGGTTACTTTGAACGCTTCATCTAGGACTTCTCTCGCTTAGCAGTGTCGTTGATGGTTTTGACTAAGAACAGTGTGAAGTTCTCTTGGACGGAAGCTTGTGAGACAACCTTTCAGGACCTGAAATGAAGGTTGAAATCAGCACCAATCCTGATACTCCCAGATCAAGGGAAGAGCTATACAGTTTACTGTAATGCATCAGGTATTGGGCTGGGAACATTGTTGATGTAGGGAGATCAATTTGTTGCGTACGGGTCTCAGCAGTTGAGGCCAAATGAGAGGAATTACACGACACATGATCTCAAGTTGGCTGCAGTTGTTCATGCATTGTGATGTTGGAGACACCATCTCTTGGGAGAGCATTTTGTGGTTTTCACCAACTACAAAAGTCTCAAGTATATCTTTACTCACCGTGACTTGAATCTGAGGCAGTGAAGGTGGATCGAATACCTTCTGTACTTCGATTTTGAGCATTCCTATACACCTGGTAAAGGTAATGCAGTGGCTGATGCAATGACTAGGAGGACTCAGATACAGGTGGTGTAGGAGGCCAGTGGTGAGTGGAAGCTTATGGCTTTGTTCTCTGAGATGCATTTGGAGGTGTACGACAGTCAGGGGTAGACCTATCTTTCTTCCTTAGATATGAATTCTACCCTCCTGGATAGAGTGAGGATGTGACAACTATCTGATTTAGAAGGCCTAGTTCAATGGGAGTCGGTGGCAAGTGTGTACCCTCTTCCTGGATGGATGATAGGTGATGATGAAATTATGTGTTTCCATGGATGAGTGTGGGTTCCCAGGGATATATTTGAGGCGTTGATGTAGTAGTTTTATTCTTTGGCTTGGGAAGTTCATCCCGGGGTTACCAAGATGTACCGTGACTTGAGACGTTGGTATTGGTGGACGGGTATGAAGGGGGAGATAACTGGTTCTGTTACGAGTTGTTCCACCTATCACCAATTGAAGAAGGAGCATCAGAGTCCAGCTGGACTGTTACAGCAGTTACTCATCCCGGAGTGGAAATGGGATGATGTCATGATGGACTTTGTGACTGGGTTGCCGAGGTCACCTCAAGGCAATGATGTCATGTGGGTTGTTGTGGATAGACTCATGAAGGTAGCTCACTATTTTATGATCAAGGAGACCTTCAAAGTTGACGAGCTCTGGATGTTGTATATCCGAGAGGTCGTACGTCTTCATGGGGTACCTCGTTCTATCGTTTCAGATAGGGATGCCTATTTTACATCTCGTATCTAGCAGAGTTTTCAGAGGGGATTGGGTACACAAGTTCTTCTAAGAACAACCTACCACCCTCAGATCGATGGCTAGTCAGAGCGTACAATACAGGTGCTTGATGAAATGCTACGTGCATGCATCCTGGAATTTGGGGGCTCTTGGGAGAAGCACATACCCCTGGTCGAGTTTTCCTATAATAATATTTTTTAGGCAATTATTGGGATGGCACCATATGAGGCATTATATGGTAGGCCATTCCGATCACCCTTGTGCTGTTTATAGGTAGGTGAGGAAGCTTTATTAGTACCACGTCTCATGTCGGAGACTTCTGAGCAGGTGTAGTTGATTTAGAAGTGGATGGCTCTTGCACAGTCTTGTCAGAAATCTTATGTTGATCGCCGCAGATGACCCTTGGAGGTCGTGGTTGGGGATCAGGTTTTCTAGCATGTTTCACCGAGGTTGGGACAAAGGCGGGTTAGGAGATAGGTTATGCTTTCACAGAGGTATGTGGGGCCATTTGAGATTCTGGAGAGAATTGGGCCAATTGCCTATTAGTTGCAGTTACCACAGAGGTATCGGGCCACACCCGACGTCATCCATGTATCTCAGTTGTGCCGTTATCATTAAGTCCCATCTCACGTCTTTCAACCCAAGGAGGTTGAGCTTCAGATAGACATTTCCTTTGAGGAGCATCTGATTCGTATCGTTGATAAGAGCATGAAGGTTCTCTGAGGCTGGTCAGTTCCTCTCGTATGGGTGTTATGGCAGCATGGCCGAGTGCAGGACGAAACCTGGGATCGGGAGGCTGAAGTACGTGCTCAATGGATAGATTTGTTCACAGATTTATCTTCTCCACCATTGGAAGGGAAATTCGGGGACGAATTGCTTTAAGGGGGATGTTTGTAAGAATCCGGTTCTTATTCTTGAGGTACGAGTTTCTTATTTTCTCATTTCCCTAAGTTTTTTTGAGAAAATAAGGAAAATGGGGAAAAATCCCAAAGTTTGTGGGTACACGCCGTGTACTTTTCCACATGCCTTGTACTTTGGCCATGTGGGATGAGTAAACATGGTGTGTAGCCTTGTTGAGGACGAAAGGTGTAAAAACCTATTAAACACCATGCAGATTGTATTTACATGTCATGTAGTCTGTCAGTAGGCATGTAGTAAGGTGGTGGAAGCAGCCGCCAGCTGAGCGACAGTACACGCTGTTTAGTCAGGAATACACGTCATGTACACATTTCGACAGTTTAATAGTTCTGCAGTGGAAGTAGTTGCTGCTAGAGGAATAATTAAATGAGAAAATTACATGTAGTGTAGTCAATAATACATTCCATGTAGTTTTTTTTGTTCGCCTAAAATGGGAAGTAGCCTCCCCTATTCACAGTGAAGGCTTAGAACTGGAGGAGGAGTCAGGAAATAGTGATGAACATTTGAGGAGCTCCAGATCGCACGTCGGGAATCTGATTCCTCCTCCGTAGATCTTGTTGGAACCGTATGGGTAAGCCTCTCTTTCTCCTTAAGCTATTCTTACCAATTATTTCCCGAGGGGAAGTTATTTACATTTGAATTTAATTTTTTTACCTCAGATATACGTTGTTCTTGGGCGTTTCTGGAAGAGTTGTTCACGTATACCAATCAGGGGTGTTTTCGGTAGGTGGCTTGGTGTTTAAATTCCAACTGTTGTGCGTTTTTGTGTGCTGTTGAGCTAGGAACCCATGTTGGGGTGTCTTATAGAAGAGGCCTTGGATTTTCTGAAAACCTAAAACTGTATAGGTAATTGAATGTGATAATAAACTACTTTTTGGTATCACTACCTGAATCTAGGACCATATCAGGGGTGCGTTCCCCTGTTTAGCTGTTTGGCCAGGATACCTGAGGGTATGCCATTGTAATAAGGATTATTGAATTGACTTGAGAGTAATTGTATGTGAATTGCTTATTTGTATGTTGGGCATGGACCAGTTACATGTTTATCATGAGGGCAGTGTTTTACTTATCCTGAGGGAAATGGTTATTTTATACTGGGGGAAACTTATTTCTTGACTGTGGGAGATAGGCTCTATGCCTAAGGGAGACACTTCGTATGCCTGAGGGCAATATCTGTTATGCCTCTGGGCAATTACCTACGGGTTACGATTCCGATTACCTGAGGGTAAGGGTTTGCGTGTCTGAGGACACTAACGGTTTACATAGAAAATTCACTGAGGTTATGTCTTATATTAAATGGATAAAATGAATATTAGAATTTAAATATAATTGGTATAGTTAGTTACTTTTGAGTAATACTTATTTTATTAAATTTACTACTGCACAATGCTATCGCATATTTTCACACAGTTGGGAATGGGCCTTTGGTGGGTGCCTATTGGGATTTATTTTTCGCACCATGTTTGGGTCATGTCCTTGGCCCAAATAGATTAGATTTCTATAGGTGTGGATAAGGGAAAGGTTCCCTTTACAGTTACTTGATTATTTCTGAGGATTAGGGAATCATGGGACAAAGCCTAGGCTCGCGATGCTGACAGCTGTTTTTTTTGTTTTACTGTACCTGTTACTTGAGCTGTATTGTATTGTACTGTATTGCTATGTAAAATGTTCTGGCTATTTTCTTAGAACTTGATACATGTTGCATCATTATCTATATGACTGTTGGTTATCTTTTATTGCAACTGTTTATTTTAACTGTGTATGTTTTATTACTTCTGCTGTTGTATGTTTGTATATTTTACTCCGCTACGCTACACTTTGATAAATGAGGGTATAGTTTCCCCACTATCATATTTGGGCCTTCACTGCTAGTTGGTAGCCTCCGGTGTTTGGGGAAATGTGATTGAGGTCATGTGACAACTGGGTTTGGGGCTCCCGTTGGGTGGTACCTGGATCCTGGAAGTTACACATAGGTTCCATTCATTCCTTTATTTCCACTTCCCTTGTTCGGAGCTCAGAGATTCCGGTGCAGCCGTTGGTTCTATCCTTACGTCTAGAGACTCCTACGGGACATGATTTTGTGATTAAACGCTAGTGTTGGTAATGTGAGAATACTATAGGAGGTTAGAGCATTAGCTGGGATCTTCTAGTAGTTGTGTCGAGGCATTACAACGTCATCTTGGGTATGGATTTGTTATCTAAGTCCATGCCCTGATCGACTGCATTAGGAAAAAATTTTGGTTTATCCGCGAGGATGGGACTAGGATTACCTTCACTAGAGAGAGGGTATACCTCATAGAACATAATGTACTTAACTAGAGGAGAGTGAACCTGACCACTCATTAGTTGGCTAGCCTTAGCCTCGGAGCGGTTGATGTGGTGAGTCCGAGCTATCCTCTAGTGGTGGACCAGTACACAGATGTATTCCCTGATGATGCTTCAGGCCTACCTCCTCCTAGAGAGGTGGAAATTTACATCTCCTTTTACCCTATGACAACACCGATATCTACACCATCATTTTGAATGGCTCCCATAGAGCTTCATGAACTGTCAGAATAGCTGGAGGACTTACTGGGGAAGTGGTTCATCAGGCCAAGTGTTTCACCATGGGCATCCCTGATTTTGTTCTCCAAAAAGGTGGATGGGAGACTGAGACTTGGTGTTGACTATCGGATCCTAAACCAGGTGACCGTGAAGAACAAGTACCCACTTCTGAGGATTGAATACCTATTTTATTAGCTAAAGGGAGAACAGTGGTTTTCAAAGATAGACCTCAGTTCAAGCTATCTCCATCTCAGCGTATGAGATGAGGATATGCAGAAGATGAATTTTAGATATCGGTACGACCATTATGAGTTTTTGGTCATACCTTTCGGCATGACCGACACTCCAACTGTGTCCATGGGACTCATGAACAGGATATTTTAGCCATACGTCAATCACATTGTACTAGTCTTTATTGATGACATTTTGATCTACTCAGCTACTAAGGAGGAGCATACCTATCATTTTTAGGTAGCTTTGGACACACTTTGAGAGCACCATCATTATGGTAATCTCTCGAAGTGCCACTTCTGGATCCAAGAGGTTCACTTTTTGGGACATGTTATCCTGGAGGCTGGAGTTGCGTAGGATCTAGTGAAGATTGAGGCGATACTTTCTTGGGAGCCACCCAGGAGTGTGTCCGAGGTAAGAAGTTTCATGGGTTTGCTTGATAATACCGGGGATTTTTACCAGATTTCTACAGAGTTGCAGCACCTTTATCAGTGTTTATGAAAAAATGGCAACCCTTCGTGTGGTTAGAGAGATGCCCGCGGAGTTTTCAGAAGTTGAGGCAGAGGACGAACAGTGCCCCTATCTTGAATCTTTCGGAGGAAGGTGTGGGGTATGTAGTCTACTACGATGCCTCAGGGACCGGGCTCATATTCATCCTGATGCAGGAGAAAGTAGTTATCGCATATGGTTATCGACATCTGAGATAGCATGAGAATAACTACGCTACCCATGACCTTGAATTAGTAGCTATGGTATTCACATTTATTATGTGGTGACACTATCTGCTGGGTGATCATTTTACGGTCTAATCTGATCACTAGAGTCTCCTATATATCTTCTCCGGGAAGGAAATAAAACTGAGACCACGATGTTGGCTTGAGTTCCTCCATGACTATGACTTTGATTTAGTCTATACTCCTAGGAAGGGTAATGTTGTAGTGGATTCACTCAACAGAATATCTATTATACAGTTGCTAGGTGAGGCGACAGAGCAGTTGGACGCCTTGCAGATATCTTTTGTGGATTGAGATAGAGAATATTTTCTTCAATCTCTTACAGTCATTCCCCCATTTCTTCAGCAAATCAGGGAGGCCTAGCATCGAGACACTGACTACGAGGCATGACATGATCATATATCTGAATGATAGGCACCTGATAGATTTTCTGTAGGTGGGGAGCACTTCATCCTTTTTAGAGGATATACCATGGTACCGGTGATTCTTTAGGAAGAAGTTTTGAGGGAGTTCCACAAATCCCCTATTGTGGTACATCCAGGAGTGGGAGAAGATGTACTAGTACCATCGACAACATCACTGGTGGCTGGGAATGGAGAAAACAGTAGCATAGTTTATCTCTTGGTGCCTGATTTGTTAGCAAGTGAAGGTGGAGCATCAAGTACCAGCAGACTTAGTTTAGCATTTAGATGTCCCAAAGTGGACGTGGGACGAAATATCAATGGACTTCACGATAGGACTTCCACGTACATCCAGGGGTCATGATTCTATCTCTTTGATCATCGACCGACTCACCATGTTGGCCCACATCCTACAAATCCTAGAGCATGGTTCAGTAGTGAGGTTGAGACACCTCTATGTGAAAAAGATTGTGTGGATTCCTGGAGTACCCTCGAAAATCGTCTCCGATCGTGATTCATATTTCACTTTATGGATATGAAATGGGTTGTAGGAGGCATTCAGGATGTAGATTAATTTGAGCACCTCCTTCCACCCTCAGACGGATGGACAAACTAAGCGGACCATACAGACCCTTGAGGACATGCTTTGTGCTTGTGTCCTTGACTTCGGTCGCAACTAGGAGGATTACTTGCCTTTGTTGATGTTTGCATACAACAATAGATACCACTCCACCATTGGGATGGAACCTTTAAAGGATATGTACTAACAAACATGAAGATCCCCATTGTGCTGGGTTGACCTAGAGGAATACGCACTCGTTGGACCAGAGATGTTACAAGATACAACGGAGAAGGTGCAAATCATCCAGGAGTAGTTGAATACTGCATAAAGCATGCAGAAGTCTTATACCGACGAGGGACAGAAACCTCTCGAGTTTGAGGATGGTGACCACATCTTTAAACAGGTCTCGCCACGATGTGGTTTACGGTGATTTGGATAGGGCGGAAAGTTATCTCTGAGGTTCATTGTACCCTTTCAGGTCCTTATCAGAGTTAGTGAGGTGGATTACCACTTAGCTCTTCCACCTCATTTACACCAGGTGCGTGACATTTTCCACGTATCCCAGTCGAGGAGATATGTGCACGACCCATCTCACATCATCGACCACTGTGAGCTAGACATCGACAATGGGGTGACTTTTAGGGAGGGTCCAGTAGATATTGAGGATCTACAAGAGCGATTCCTTCATGGTTGGTCAATACCTCTTGTGTGCCTCCGCAGGCAGCATAGGAACCTTCAAGCGAGCAATTAGGAGAAGGAGGCTCAGATACATTCTCAGTACCCCTACTTTTTTCCTTAGTTCGTGTTGTGGATTTTGGGTTCGCAAAGACCTGAGGTGTGGAGAATGTAATGACCCAAGATTTTCCATGTATTATTTTTAATTATATGGGAATATTACAAGTCTGCAAAAACTGACGACACATGTTTCTGAGGCCCAGAGTGCCCAAAATGATTTTCTAATCCTTTTCTTGGGTACGTTCAGTTATCGTGTGAACATGTTTTTGTAAATTTTTAATTGGTGCTCAGAATTGAAATCTGTTGTACTAGGATCCTACGTGAGTCTGATGATTTAGGATCTTACGTGGGTCTACCACTAAATAGAGTAATATGATTCATTAGTTACATATAATCATCATTACTACCATACCTAAGCTATACTTGGTGTGAGCTGAGTTATAATATTTGTGGTGAAACCATTGTGGTCCTTCTCTATGTGGTGTTACCTAAGATGTAATCACCCATGTGGTGTTACCTTTATGGTACTTCATCCTTTGTGGAAATTTGTACTTTTGGCTCAGGAGATGGAGGTCGGGGTAATCTTAACAAATAGGGTATATGTTTGGGCATACACCTAAGTAAGGATGGTTGTTAGTTATACATTTTGATTGTAATCTTACTTTATGGTTTAACCTTTGGGGATTTTGTGACACCTTTGAGGGTCTTTGGATCCCAAATGAATATAGTTATACTCACCCCTACATGGACCAGGCCCGCACCTTGTTGTGTTTTGTGCAGACGAAGGATAGCGTTGACTGAGGATGAGTGTACCAGGACTAAAGTTTTCTTGGAGGTGGACATTAGATGAGGCGTAACACAGAAATAATAGTTCGAGATCTATACATACCCTTGAGGTAGGATCCTTGGTGGATGTTCACATGAGCTGTTTTTACTTTCACTTGTAATATTTAGTTCACTTGTACTTTATAGTTGGGTTTGTATTCTACCCCTTTTACTTTTTTTACACAACGTATTCACTATATATTGTTTTAATTTGTGCTTGTATCCTGCTTTGTGCTTAGTTGTGTGAGTTTACATGTTATAAAGGCAATGATTTACCATTTTAGGGGAATACGCCATTTAGTGTTGGTCACCAGCCCTTGGCCTATGGAAGGCGGGCTTGGGTAGTCACAGCACATGCCCTAAGGGATGGGTCATGGCACCTATATCTTTAATTTAGGTATCCATAGGTTTATACATGGTTATTCATAGTCCAATTCTACTTATATCATTCATGATGGTTCATAATGACTTTCTGTGTTACTAATGCATATCCCATGAGAGTGAAAATGTCATGTGTGTAGTAAGGTCTGTTGTCAGGTACGAGGATACACTAGAGTTAGACTCAATAAACCATTTCAGAGTTGTTACCTCTTGGTACATATGTTCCTGATCCACATCCACTTATAGTATCCATAAATGGATATAATTCTATGATACCACTCACATTATTATTTACCAAAATTCCAGGACATTTTACAATAATTTTCATCATCCTTACACATATCCTTAGAGATATCCCTATAAATTTCCATAGATATATCCCAGGGTATAGCAAAAAATATTTCTCATCCTCCTTTCTCACTTTAAACTATACCATTCCTATGATACCAACTATACCGACCCAGACAAAACATACATGGATATTAGATCATTTTAGATAAATATTAAGAACTTTACCAAAATTCATGTATGAGGACTATAATTGTTTAGTGTATTTGTAATCTAGGAACAAAATATGATAACTCGGTGACAAATCTTCATTCTTTCCAACAAAGATCCTCCCATATAATAATTATAATTTGAAACATTATTCATAAATAGGGTAAAAGAAACATAACACACATGAGCCTCTACCTATTTGGTGAGGACTCCTTTAGTGCATCCAAGAGACCCAGGATCAAATCTAGGGGGATGCTAATTTCCGGTACTATAACATTATTATAGCAGTAGTGTAGAAGGTACTATAGTAGGTATTGTATTAGGAACTGTAGCAGGAACTGTTTGGCACTGTAACAGCCGAGAATATTCCCTAATTTGGGCCTTTGAGCCACCAACATGGTCCCCGAGTCCATTAAGGCCTTCGGGACACCCAGGGCTTCGGGTTAGTAAGGCCTTCGGGAAACCTCAAGGTCTTCGGGCCAAATTAAGTGAAGATGAAAACCCAACAACCTACAAGGAACAAACTTCTGATGGATATGGAGCAAGGAGTTTTCACCATAGAAGAATCTTAAAGGATTGCAAGAATGAGAGGGTATGGAACCTACCATCGGTACAAGCCTGTACATGCACAAGAAAGCCTAGCCGAACATTCATGCGAAGGTGGAGAGCTGATTTCATGATGAAACTGCTGGGGAGGAGCAGTTCCAAGTAGTTAGTCTGGGTTGTTTGTAATGTTTGAAGCCAACGAGAAATGGATTCCTCTAAGGCCTATGGGCCATGTAATACATATGCCTATATGAATTTTAAGGGTTCCACCTCACCCCTTGAAAGGAGGATTATCAAAATCCATAGAAAGGGAAGGCCCTCGGGACATTATAGGAGGGTAAAAGAAACATAACAAAGGGGTGAGCTCAAATGCTCAGTAAGGGTAATAATAGGAGATACATAAACCTAACATGAGAATAAGTATATGAGAATATGCGAATAAATTTTATCATCATACCCTACATATCAAAGATAATATACATTAGTCGTGGAATAAATATTTTGATTTCATAAGACATGAATCATAAGAGAAATAATCATGTTATCGATGAAAACAAAACATTGGAATGAGACATATAATTCAGGTCATACGCATAGAAAATCTAATCACAAGGTTGCAAATCAAGTCCTTCATAACATATTAAGATTGGGCTAATAACTCTTGCACATACATCGGGATTGAGATGAACTCCCATATAACCTATTGTATTAGGCTTGGGATTCCCTCCCATGTACCATCTTGTTTAAGACATGGGATATGTAACACCCCAAAAAAATCTAAAGTAGAAACATTGTATTCAATAGCGTGTATCATACGCATCACCCATCACATAAGGGAATAAGATATACTAAGAATTTATAATATATTAACTATTTTAAATATATTCGCTACATTATAAATCTTCCAATGCATGAAAATCTTAGTTATAACACATCACTTGTAACATTGTGTTTCCTTGATGACTTTCGTTAAACACCATACTATTTTTTACCAACTAACAATATATTATTAAAATATTATTAATTAATATAATAATATATAACATATCCATTAAATTATTATTTATTGATATGATTGTATTACAAATTTAAATCTATATTTAACAAAAATAAAAAAACAATTCATTGGTTACAAATTAATATATTAACCAATTGTAAATTAATATAATGTTTTATAAAAAACTATTTTTATTATCTCAAAGATTTGTTATCAAAATAAATTAAATTAATTAAAATTATTTAGTGATATTAATTTAATATATATATATATATATATATATTATATTCAATTAATTATTTTTTACATTAATCAAACATATTCGATAGTCATAAGATCGGAATAAAATAAATTTTATGTATAAAATAATATATTTTTATTAGGTAATTTTTACCACCATTAAATGAAAAACCTATTTTAAATAAATTTAATGACACTTTTATAGAATATATATGTCAAGAAAACATCATATTTGAAATTAAAAAATTAAAATTATCCTAGGGTGAATTTATTTATATTTTTATATGAAGTTTCATTTTTTAATTAATAGTGAAAAAAATACATAAATTTAATTAAAATTTTCTTTTTCATTAAATTTAATTAAGGATTAAAATATCTTTATAATTGGTTTTATTGTTTAATGAATTAAATTTTTATTAATTAACAGAAATTTTCTATTCCAATCGATCACTCTTTGAAATTAAATGTAAAAACATAGGAATTTTTTCATCATTTTTACATTAAAAACACGTAGTATCATATCATCTATAAAATTAAATTTAAATTAATTTTTTACACTTGTGTTATTGAAATTTGGAAAAATGGATTCCATATTTGGAATCAGTGTAATTTATAATGTATAATATTTTCAACAAATTTTTTTACCAAAAATATTAGTGAAAGTGAAAAAATTAATTACAACAATTAATGTGAAATTAAGCTTAACAAAGAACTAAACCATAAACATAATGGAAAAAGGGACATAGAAATTTTTAAAAAATAAATTTTATGGTCATATTTATACCATATCCTCCCCTTTATCAAATATGTAACATTATTGGATCCACTTAAAATTATAAAAACATGGTTCCAATTCCCTTTTCCAAAATTTACAAGAGTGCCACTCCTCCTCCAATACAAAAAGGACTCCCCTCCTCTCAATTCCTCAAACAAATCAAGAAACATTGTATTGGTCATAATATCTACAAAATTGGAACTTCAGCCAACCTAACCTTGTCATAGTGGCCTCCCCTTGTGCATAAATCCATCCAGATATTCCCATTGGTGGAAACCAAAAATAGTTACACAATGAATTGGTAACATCTTTCCTCAAACTCTGTAATTGTATTTCCATTATTCTCTCCATAGACACTTCTTATTCCATGATTTTCTAAAAAATATCATAAATATTATATTATGTTTTTATGTTGAGCTTTCTAACTACTTGTATACACACTTCCAAATAATATGTAATGAACTTATCCTTTATGTGTGCAACGAACTTCCACATCACAAAACAAAGTTGATTGTTATTCTATTACCGCCTCTCACGGGGGTCATTTTTTTGGTCACTATGTTTATATAAGATATATTTGTTATTTAT
This sequence comes from Viscum album, assembly GCA_963277665.1. Taxonomy (NCBI): domain Eukaryota; kingdom Viridiplantae; phylum Streptophyta; class Magnoliopsida; order Santalales; family Viscaceae; genus Viscum; species Viscum album. The sequence continues at coordinate 151,429,872 of OY728143.1, forward strand.
AATTTCATCATAAAAATTTATTTATTTTATAACACATACCTTTATACACTCCATTTTGTTGGAATAAAACTTAAACCAAAATGAGTACCTCATTCGAATCGATGCACTCTTAACTATCACAGGTCGCCAATGCGAATTGGTCTAATGATATAATTATATGAACCTCAAGATCATAAAAATATGCTTCTAGAATCTATATGTATGGTTTTTTTATTTTTTCGTCTGGAGAATATATTCAGTGATTTATTTGAAATCATGTTGATCACTTAGATCTTATGCCATTGATATGTGAAGGTGTCCTTAGATTGTTTGTTCGATTAGAAAGTTTCCCTATCTATGATTTGGGAAGAGAGATAATATCTGAATTCCAATATATGAATATTACATGTAATGAAATTCTCCTCCGATTATAAAGAGGATGTACAAAAAATTCCTAGTTAGTGTTCCCCAACCACTGTATATTTATCTCCAATTAGATAGGTAACAAATAAATAATTATTATAAACTAATTGTTTCATAAAAATATATTTATATATTATCACATACTTGTAATAAATTTTAAATATATTATATGATAAACTCATGTCCTTAAATAGAATCCTAATTCCTGATAATATTTAACGAACTTTGAAAATTAAAAAATATTAATTTGTTAAATATTATTTCTTATATTTACTAACAATTTTAATTAAGTTTTATAAATTTATTCAAATCAAATATTCAATTCATTAATGGTATTTAATTTCATTAATTTTTTACTACTTGATACAACTTGGAAAAATCTTTATTCTTATTGTGGGACCCACCATGTCCTATATAAGTATTCTACATAAGAGGATTGGTTATTGAATAAGATATAGTTTGTAACCCTCAGATTACTTATATTAATAGCATTGAATACTATTACCACATCATTAGTGGGTCTACCCACCCATCAAGTACCCTAAAGAGATATGGAGTAGTCTTAGAAATGAAAACCTCTTTATGAACAAACAATATGTAATATAATATTTTTTACCTTGTGATATCTGATAAATTATGACGCACACCCTTTGTCATATTATTTTTCTAATTTATTATTAATTTACCTTTCTGAGTAAAATTACCTTCTACTACCACATAAATGGATTTAGTAACTATATTATCATTCTGATCATCTCGGCATAATATATCTCTTCCTGTAATAATCAACAAATTATATCTTTATTATTCAAATAATTGCATACCACCAATGATGAACCCAATTCATGTAACCTCACAAAACATAAATTTTATTGATTTGTAATTACATCTATGTCTATTATTAAATGATACATATTGATAAAAATCACAAATCTAGATACTATTACTCCTGTGCATAGATTGAAAAGACTAATGACATAGGACACATGTGGTATTTGTAGTGAACCAACCCACGTATACCTATATCTAGTTTCTACTACCATTATAATTACATTGTAATAGAAAAAATATAATAGGACCAGTGAATTTATTATTATTAGAAAACAAGATACATATATGAGTCAAGTATTACAAATAAATAAACTAATGGAAATATTTTTTACAAGGATTACATTATTACCACATATTTTATCAGTTTATATCATTTATAGTAAAATTGTTGGATTCCTAGGGAATGGAAACATAATATGGGTGAACTTATATGATTTTTATGGGTGAGTTACAGTGGAAACAGTAATGAATCAATAAGAATAATCAATATGTAAATGTAAATAAATGAACACAAATTCCATGTAATCAATATTCTAAGAGGGAGTTCATAAACAATACTTCAAGGTAAATAATTTAACATCATAAGTATTTTAATTAGAGAATAACGCATAATTAATATTTAAATGTAAAGAATAAAACACGAATTTCATTTAATCAGAAAACTGTGAATGAAAATTCATCAATAAATATTGACAAATAAAAAATAACATTTATATTTATAATTACTTGATAATAAATAAAGGAATTCCATAATTACTGGACATCATTTTTTTGAGGAACATGTTTCCTTAATCGTCAAGAACAATCTTCATGATAGTTAAAAACATACTGGGTAAAAACCAATTTTCTTATGTTTTTCAAAAAAAATCCCCATGAGACTACTAATGCATAAAGGGGATTTAATTAACTAGTCTCCAACCATTTAAGTGAATTAATTATGTATTCATCATATATCAACTGATCTATTAAATTAATTGACAACATTCCATATCATTAAATATATGTATTTATTAAATGGTGGGGATTTATAAATATTTTCTCTATTAATCAAATAACTTTCAAATTGAACACCATATGTAAAAATGGTGTTTATTCTAGGGAATCATGATATTTATTTCATGAGAATATAGTTATTAAATATGAATTTAATGTATAATAAACATTATTATAAATAAGTTATTATTTCAAGGTAATGATAAACATCACAAAATAACGTGATATTACAAAGATAACTTTTACAACATAGTAATGTTTATGTAAAAACCCCTTGGATGAAATAATTAAAATTGAAATATAAAACACCAATAATTATGAGTGAATCATTATATTAAATGAAAAATTGGAAATATATATATATCATTACATTTAATAGGTTCATAATAATAAATAAGTAACAATAGAATTTAATTTGAGATTAAATAACTTATGACTTGGTTACTTTTTATTTATAAACCCTAATGAAAGATATAATAAAAATAAAACAATAAATACCATAATAATAAATTTATGCATTATATAAAATAAAGTTTTGCGAGTATATATACCATACAGAAAAAAGAAGTTGTGAAAATGGGGTATGGATTGTGGAAGAAATACTGAGTCTAGAATCCATTACTCTGCATTTAATTTTTGGTGAACTCCCATTAATCTCCTCTATAATGGTTTTAAGAATTTAATTCACCCAATAAAATAATAATAATCCAATTTATAGTATCATATATGATCTTAATATAGTATCTTATTAATTTTTTCTTAACAATCATTCATTATATTTATTGTTTCAGGTGTTAATTGTATTGTTTTCATGTGTGTTTTGACTTTTTACATTTTTTCATCTTACATAGATCATGATTTTATCATATCCATGATGTAAACACTATTTAAAATTAATATAGTTATTTATATATATATATATAATATACCATTATTTTTTCGGATATATTAAATGAAATACACTGTTTATGGAGACTGTAGGTCGCACCTATTCATAATCATTGTTTCTATTTTCTCATTTTAAATGAATGAAAATTAAATGATATATTTGTATATTATAATTATATTATCATATTTATGTTATATATTTTACATATTTTTATTAAAAAAGTCATTAATAAAATCTATATATATCATGAATGAATCACATCGCTTTAAAGAAGCAATAGTCCACACATCAATGAATGATATTATCATATTCCCACAAAATGGAATGTATGATATTATGTGTTATATAACAATTTAATATGAATAAATTCATTATAAATTTTATATTTATCGTATATAAACTAAAAATTAATCATTATTCCCATCTTTGAAAGGTGGTAATGAAGAAACAAATGACATTAGTTCATTAAGATGTAGTCTTCCGTAAACAAGATTGATGAATGTGTATCCCATTAGATGGAAATGTGTGTTAGTTTATGAAATAACCATAAAATAGAAAAAAATATCAACATATTAAGGATACTTAGTTAACTATATAATTATTAAATAAAAATATTTGGATTGATGGAGATTAAAATGAAACAAAAGTGATCATTGATGATCATTACCACTTATTCGTGTAAATTGTTCTGATTAATACCAATATACATACATGGATTGATTTATCCCAAAAATAGGCCTATATTATTATGGGAGGTATTTATAGAGATTATTTGGGATGTTTTTTTGTGATCTAAATGGTTTTATAGGTGTGAATAATTGTCATAGGTGAGTGCCATTTTATAGTGGATGAGGAGTGGAATTCTTATAAATTTTAGGAAGTGGGAACTCCACTTAAGTTTTTTCCATATAAATTGGACCCAATAATGAACAAAATTCGACAAAAAATAATATTTTTTCTAAACATGAATATAAAATTTATTTTTGATAAGTTTTTCAGTCATTGTTTCCTTAATTTTATGGTTTAGTCCCATATAATGACGGTTTTCCCATAGTCATTATAATTAATTCTATTTTCATTCCCTATTCTTCTAGGTCAGAGAGTAAGTTGACCATATATGAAATTATAAATTATTATGATTCAAAATATTTAATCCATTATTTCAAATTCTTATAAAAAAATTGTATAAATTAATTTAAAATTAATTCCAGGGATGACTTGAAAAAGATTGGTATTAAAGTAAAAAAGCTCAAAAGTTTAAAAAAATACGTACAATAATAATGTGAAACTTGTTCCAATGACCAAAATGGAATTAATTGATGTATAATTAATTTAATTTTAAATTAAAATCAATTGAAAATATAAATTTATGATATACATTACTGATATGTAATGTTGTTTTTCAATTAAAATCTAGTATTTTTTAATATTCATCAACAAATATTCTTATAGTGAAAATACCAAAAATTCACCAAACATTAATTTTATAATTATGATTTAAAAATTTAATTTTTTTAATATATTTTATAAAATAGTAAAAATGTTTTTTGAAAATTATTGTTCCATTAAAATGTGGAATATTTCTTTAACAAAATATTGTTTTTTATACGAAAAATTGGGTTTGTTCTTATCTTTTGTTTATAATATATACATTATGAATTTAAAAAAAATATTAATTGAATATATTAAATATGTATTTAATTAATATAATAAAGTAATGTTAATTAATTTAATTTATTAAGAAAAAACACCTTTGGGGTTAAAAAATAATTTTTTTAGAATTTATTTATTTCATTTTTATCTTCATTTAAAATAAATTATTTTCCAATTAATTAATATTATATTTTTCACAAAAATATATTTTTATATGTTTATAATTCCTATTTAGAACCTCTAATTTAACAGCTACATTATATCTTAATATTTCAAATAATAATATTAATTTTATTTGGTAAATCTTGTTCTTATGAGAAACGTAAGCTGTCGAATAATGTCTTTATTGTGTGTAATGAAAGATGACTCAATATGACATGAATATAAATCTACAAAATATATTGAAATTATATTAAAATTGTTAATATATTTTAATTTCATGGTATGTTTTATTCTCTTCTACACATGGTCTTGTGTACTATACACACTGTTGAATATGTTTTTATTACATTATGATTACATAGGGTTAAAATCTCACAAACTTAATTAAATGGAATCCTCATAATTTATATATTATCTCTATAATATAGGGTTTTATATTTGAAAATCAACTTCTCTAAAAATTCACATCACAAAGGAGTTTATAAAATATTCTCTTAATAAGGGAGAGTGAGAAGTACAAAGGGCTATTGGAGTATCATATAACAGGGTTTCTAATTAAAAGAATTTAGCTGTATTTGAAAATATGGACGTAGAGGGAAAGTGTAACTACTTATGGGTGTGATTGAGTTAATTGATCACTGGAAATTGAATGATCAATTTACTATTTAGAACCTCATAGCCATGAATATATAATTATTTCAACGACCACGGGTTCAACAGATATAATGGTATTAAGATAAAATATTATAATTATGACTCATTTCCAAGTGTTGATGAATTATTTTATTAAACAATAAAATAATTAAATATAATTACTTGATAAATTTAAATCACATAAGAACAATTTCATATTTTTATTGTTCTTAGATAATATTATTATTCATATCTTACTCCATGAAATCGATATTCTTTAATGACTATTTTCTATGAAACACTAAATTTATCTTATCATGAATCATATGATTTATAAAACAAGCATGGATATGTTTCTTTAACTATTTTTAAAATTAATATGGTTAATAAATTAATCTCTAAACCACAAAAGTGATACCACTAGTTCATCATTAACATTTATTCATCAAATTGTATGGCTAAAAGGAATTATACATTAACTAGTACATCATGTAGTCCAGTAGTAGATTGGAAATCCTTATCATCCATCGGTTATAGTTCAAGCCCCACCACATTTCTATATTTTTTGGGTCATCACCCAGTATACAGGTTTTCCTTTTTTTAAATCAAAATTATTATCATTTTCCAAATAATTATAATACAATTATGTTAAATTTAATCATCGAAAATAGTTTTAAAAAATATTTTCAATACAACCCCAGCACATAAATATATAGTCCATTTATTTTCTTCCATGTTCTTCATTGGTTTATAGTATATTATTTAGAATGGGGAATTGAATCAGGTAATTTCTCGATTTCCCATATTTATGGAAATGAACAAAAAATTATCTTCAGGATGAGTTTTATTTCATTCAATCATTCTATTAATTTTTCTAGGATAATTTTCCTATTTATATCATTCATTCCCACACATAAATAATTTCCATGTTCTATTAAGGAACTATCATGGGAGTCTCCATCTACATTTCTTGTATGATGTAAATTGATCTTTTTTCCACAATGATATCCACCATTTGAGCTCTTAGAAACCTCCATCCATACATTCAATGTTGATTTTTGGATTTACATATGTTATACATTGTTAAATATATTCTAGGAAACTGATTAGGGATTAAAAATATCATTTTTTCTTATAAAAAAACCAAATTGGTTTCTCATATCTTCCACCTTATGGTTCCAGCAATTGATTAAAACCAAAAAATCTTGTGTCTGCAGCCATTATCATAGTAAAAAAAATATATAGTCATTTTTGGGTGTCTAAATATTGAATCATTATTTTCTATCTATGATACTATATATTTTACATAGGACATTATTTATCAATATCTTTTAAAATCATTCATTATTGTTTTAAAAGAAAATTTTAATTACCATAATAATATCCTTTAGGAGTGTCAAAACATATGTGTGGTAAAACCTTTTGTCATGTACCAGGTTATGTTCAAGTTAGGTCTGATTGACCATTTCAGAGTTTTTACCACTAGGAAAACCTATTCCAAAACCTTGACCATATTTAGCATCTTGAGAAAGATTTTTTTCAATGAAGGCCTACATAAAATCTCCCTTACCAAAATTCTAGGATACTCTTCAATAAATATCAACAATTTCAATCATAGGATTATTTTAGCTAATATATATTTTCATCAATAAATTTCCCAAGGTTTATACTAAACTTATCTAATAAAAACTATAGAGACCTAATCCCAGTAATACCAGAGCTGGTGTCTAATACAATTACATTGGAAAGATTAAAAGGAATCAATTTCTGATTCAATTTTTTTAATATTCTTGATAAAATAGATACATGCATGATTCTTGAATTTAAAATGAATATACTAATTATGAAATATTTTTTTCAAGGATATAACTATTGAGAAATATAATATATTTTGATATCTTTCATTGTATAATTATAAGATTCTTTTGGAAAGGAAACACAATATGGGTGACCTCAAATGATCAATAATTGTTTAGTATAGTTGAAGCAATAATTAATCAATGAGAATAATCAATATGAAAATGTAAATACATAAAATAAAATTCCATGATGTAAATAATGTTATAGGGAGTGAGTGAAAAATATGGAAATGTAAATAATAGAATACATATTCTATTTCAATAACTAGATAAATAAAAATTAGCATGGGAAGGTAAATAATTGAACACTCATACCAATTAATAAATAAACTGAGAATGAAAATCCACCAATAGGTAATGTTAAAGGAAAAATCTCATGTATAATAATAATAATTTAATTATCAATATATTAAATTCTTAATTAGTGGACATCATGTTCCCCAAAGAAAAAATACCTATTCTGTCAAGATCTATCCTCAGGAATTTTTAAAACATAATATGTGAAAACCTGGTAACTTAGGTTATCCAACTAATTTGTCCTATGAGGCAGTTGATGCATTGATGGGATTTCATTAACTAGTCCCCAAATCATGTAGTTAATTACAAAATCATTCATCATAAAATGAATTATCAATTTAATTAAAGAAAACATGCCTTAACATGAAATATCTATATTGATAAAAGAATATAGATTTGTCAGTATTTCCCAAATTAATCAAAAAAATGTCAAAGTGAACTCCATATGTAAAAATTGTGTACGAATTAGGAAATAATAGTATCCATTGCTTGAGAGTTTTCATGTTTATGATAAAGGTAACCTATAATCAAAATTTTATAACAATGCAATAGTTTCAATATAAATTTGACAATCATAAAATAAATTAATATTGTATAGATAACGTTACAACATTATAATATTTAAGTCAAAACTCCCTGGATGAGATAGTTCAAAGTGAAACATAAAATTCAATTAATTATGAGTGAATGATTAAATTAAATTTAAATTGGTTAGTATATTAGCCACATTAAATTGAATTGTTTCATAATAACAAATAAGTTTTAATGGAATGTAAAATTAAGATGAGATCCCTTACTAATTGGTATCAATTGAATTATAATACCCATGAAAGTAATAAAATCTAATTAAACTATAAATACCCTGAAGATTTTTTTTCAATATATCAAATAAAATAATTGAATTATATAAAACATAAATAATAAATATGTGGTGGAAATCGTGTGTGTCTCATTGTTGAAAAAGTGAGACTAAAATCTCTTACATTGAGTTTCCTTTTAAGAGAAATTAATTTAAACTACTTTATAATGGTTTTAATAATTTTATTAACTTTTAATATAAAAATAATTATATTTCTAATATCTTATTTGATATTATTATAATATATTACTACTTTTTTGGTAATAATCATTAATTTCTTTTATCATTTTAGGTGTTAAAGTTCATGTTTTTTAGTAAGTTTAGACTTTTTATTTTTTTCTTGTTATGTAAATTATTATTTCTTCATATCCACAATTTAAACCATTATTTAGATATCATATATATTAAATATATATATATATTTATTTATAATAACCCATAAATTTTGGTGATTGAAAATTAAATACACCATTTATGGAGACTGTAGATCGTACGTACACATGAACATTGTTTCCATTTTATTATTAGATTAAAATAATGAAAAGTAAATAAAATATATTTATATAATAATTAAATTAAAATATTTCTTTCCTATATGTTACATATTTTTATTAATTTCTTCCTTAATACATTTTATATATATTGAGAATGAATCACATCACTTTGAAGAGGTAGTTTTTCACACGTACATAAACATTGATATCATTTTCCACCAAAATAGATTGCATGAATTTTTGTGTTATAAAAAAATTCCCAAATGATAAATAAAATAAAATAAATTATATATCATATATTAAATATATGATCTTCATTATTCCCAATCTTTAATGATGGTAATGGATGAATGATTGACATCAGTTTGTGTGGTTGTAATCTATCAAACACAGAAATGATGATTGTGTGTCCTAATAGAGGAAAGCTTGTATGAGTGTAGGTCAAAAAGTTTTCATAAAAAATCTAAATATATTTTATATATTGATTTTGTTATATAATAATCCTATAAAATTAATTTAAAGGGTGTCAAATAAAATGAAAAAACACTAATCGATGAGGAACACTAACACTTATTAAGGTAATTTTATAAGTTTATACCAAAAGAAATCCTTGGGTTTATTTTTGCACAATGTAATGAATATAGTATGATGGTATTGAAAATGGGATATTATTTTTTATAGTTTTATATGAGCAATATTTCTTCATTGGTGGTGAATAAGATGGATAGGTGATTGCATTTTTTTAGTGGAGGAGGAGTGGCATTCGTGTAAATTTTTTAAGGATAGAATTACTTGTACATTTTTTCTATGTTATGTGGATAAACATTTTAAAAAATATGATAAAATTTATTATATGTTTTAAATATTAATCTAAAATGGAATTTTAAAAATTTTATTAGTCTTTCTTCCCTTAAGATACATGTTATCTCCTTTATTAATCTACATATTATCCTAATCAGTCTAAAAATTTTTAATAGATTTCAGTAATATTTTAGTCAAAAACTTTGTTGAAATTATTATAAATTATATTTTATTATTATTAAAAATATATAATTCATTTTTCTAAATTTAAATTATATAAGTGGTTGATATTTATTTAAAATTCATCCAAAGGAGGAGATGAAAAAGTGCGTTTGGAAAGAAAAAATGGCCAAAAAGATTGAATTGTATTTATATCCAATTTCAATATAAAATTTATTGAAAAGACCAAAATTGGATTATATATATATATATAATTAATCTAATTTTTCTTTTAAACCTATTTAATAAATAATTTTCATTATTCATTATTTCGATGAAATGTAATTTTTCGATTAAAATTCACTATATTTTACTCTTTATAAAAAAATAAAACTTCTGAGAAGAAATATCAAAACTCGCCTTCAGATAATTTTTACAAAACTCTTTTAAAAAAATATCTTTATTCAAAAAAATAAATCTTTAAAAGTGGAAAATAATTTTTTACAATGAATTCACCATTAAAAGGCTGCAAAATATTCTATATAAAATTTTATGTTTTTATAGGTAAAATTTGTTTTTTTATAATATTGCACCTTTCAGAACATTAGATTATTGAAAAAAATATTTTATGTATTAAATAATAGATATATTTAATTAATATCCTTCACTAAGATTAATTAATTTAATTATTTAATAGAAAAAACATTTGGGTGATAAATATAGTTTCTTTTGAGACATTTATTTTATATTCAATTGGATATCAATTTCATTTCTAATAAATTGATTTCTAATGAATTAAATTTATTTTTTTAAACCGTATATTTTCATAATTTAATGAATCCTATTTATAACCTCTAATTTAATTTCTTTTTTATATACTATTATATTAAATAATAATCTTATTAGTATTTGGTAAAACTCAGTCTTTCATGTTACATAACCTATCAAATAATGTATTCATTGCGTGTAACTGAAGATAACACAGAATCAATTGAATTACAAACTAAAAATATATTTTTATTAATTTAAAATAGTGAAAATATTTTAAATCCTAGAGTTGTTATAATCGCTTCTACATTGGGTGTTGTGTGTCATACACAATATGAAATATAAAGTTTTTACATTAGAAATTCAGGGCATTATAGTGTTTCTATTGGCGGTTCAACCCTCATGATCTTGTTCACTCAATATCACAATGTGAAACATCAGGAGAATAATTATCAATTATTATTATTCAGAAGCACCTGATATTTAGACATCATGGGTGTCCAGTTCAAATGGTGTATCTAGATCACAAGAAATTTGATTAAGATTAATGTCATGGTGTCATGAGGTTCTCATTATATCGAGGTAAATTCTAAAAAGTATTGACATGAAAGTTAATCAAAGGAAATTACCTAATAATTAGTGGTCTCATAAATATCATCACTATAATAGTAAGTTAACATCATGTATAACACACTGTATACACAGTAGGGTAATCAAAATATACAGTTTAGTTGGGTGTCGGGCACCAAAAATTAAAACATTATTACTAGTTGTCTCTTGTTAATGTAAGGGTCTATTGGAATTAGTTCCCTAAAACCAAATTTTATAAAACCTATGATTAATTCCAATGAAATATTTTTTTTTATTTTCAAAATTTTCATATAAAATCATGATTGACATTTGGTGTGAAATGTTATATGATAATGTAATAAGGTTACCCTTAGAACTAAATAGTTCTGGTATTTCTTTTCTATGATGAGAACCTATAGGTACCATGAGATCATTATTAATAATAATTTAAAAATTAAAATGCTGTCATATTATAGGACTCAAATGACAGAGGCTATCAAGGTGGTGACTCATAATACTCTGAGACACTTTTTCTTGGTGTACATCCTTGACACAATTCAGTGTAGAGGAATCTGTGAACATTAATATGAAATAAATATTTATACATTCACATGGATAATTACATATGTGGATGTGTGTAATGAACCATATATTGTATTATTATTATTATTATTATTAATTCCTTTCATGATTAATTTACCTTAGTATACTGATGATAAAAATTTTGGAAATTCTTTTCATCGAGGTTGGATGTTTTGGGTATGTCACAAGGGATGTTTTATTAATGAATAATTATAGAAATAATTTATACCATATATTATTTAATAAAATTTGATATCTCATTCCTTTATATGGGAAGGAAACATCCCTGTCAAGTGCTTTCAAATAATGGTGTTTCCTACCAGTTTGTTTTTAGATATTAAAAAAAACATAGAGCATATAGGTTGATGACACATGTATGTAACATGATGGATTATAACTATCCAAATAAAGGGATTATATTATACAATTTAAATTCATAAATGTCAAAATGTTTTTCTGATATTAAACATTTTATCTATGGGTACCTTCCTGTTTTTCATGATTCTAAACACTTACCTTATAGAGTGTACCCTAATACCATTAAGAAAAGAATATTTCAGGTCACACACATAGGTTATATAAAATCTCATTTAAATTATTTATAAATTTAAAATGTTTGATTAATAGTACTTCAATATATTATTTAATAATTATTCTATTTTATTTGATTAGAAATATTCAATCACTGTTTATTGGGGAGAATATATATTTGAGTTTAGTGATTATTTATTTAGTTATGTTAATAAAAAATATGTATTCATTCTGGTTTATTCAAAATGGAAAAATATTTATTTAGATTTATAAATATTAAATAAATATTTATTCACAAAATTGTTGAATATAAAAGTTCATTCTCAATTACTAAATAATGAAAAGAAATTTAATTTAATAATTAAATTTTTAGTATTTAATTCCAAGTATAAAATGTGTTTTATTAGAGGATATAATTTTATATTTTCTCAACAGATATGTCATATTATAAATTGTAATGAACCAAAAAAATTTCTACGTTTCTATGAACTCTTTTTTATAATGTTTATTTTTATTATGGACATAATGAAAGTCTATAAAATTTCACGACAACACTACATCTCATGAATTAAAATTGAAAATAATAGTTATAAATAGTACTATGGGTAAATAAAAAAGGAAATGCACACACTGTTATACACTCCACATGATTTAATTATCCAATATAGATCCCTCCTTCTATAAAAATAAAAAAAATAAATGGAAGAGTTAGAAATAGGATAGTAATTATAAAAGGGAACTTTATAACTTGTGTAAGTGAAATTATAAATGTTGAGGTAAGAGAATTTTGGAGTATTTATAGGGTATATAAGGTAAAGTTACTGTTATTATAAAACTCTAATACATGACTATCAATCAACATGACTGTTCTTAAATAACATTTCTAGCCTATATGGACATTTGATAGTAGGCATGATGGTCAATATGACCATTGGTTAAAATGATATAACTATAATTATTATATATAATAGGTAAAAAATATAATTTATGCATACAAGATAAATGATGGCCTCATGTAGTGAGATCTTTTCCTATAAAGAAATTTATATGAAATTAGGAGGGAGGTAGAAAAATTGGTGTTTTACCTTGATGAATCCCAACTAGAGAATTTACAAGTAAGGATCGATCCGAATCAACTATGTGATAATATCATGATAGTATATTTCACTATAAAGCCCATGATATCTGATCCAACCCATGAATTTACCACTATCCCACACATATCATTAGGTTTTATGTCAGTGTAATAATAATTAATATATATTGACCTTACTATTATAATGGTGTAATTTTTTTTTTGAAATCAAAAATTTGTTTCTTCAATCATATTTTCATTAATATTTTATTTAATAAAATACACTAGTATATATGATGAATATGAAAAATATATTTTTGGATACAAAAAAATATAATTTTGTATTCATAAAATATATACCCTTTTATGAAAAACTCAGGAATTCTTAATAAATTATATTTGTAGGTAATGGTTTCATAAAACTATAAATTTTTAAATATAAATGATATTATAATTTTATAATGTTCATATTATTTTTATAACTGTCAAAATAATTATTATGTCATAAAACCCTAATTTTTCAATAAACTATTATTTTTAATTAAAATATTAAATTTTCATATTTATAGAATTACAATGATAAAAGAAACATTATATTTGTAATTAACACATCAAAATTATGTTATAGTGACACATTTAAAATTTTATAAAATACTATATATATGGGAAGATATTAAAAAAACCATATTGTGTTTTTAGTATATATTATGAATTCATTTATATGCAATGATGAAGTATTAAATTATGAAATTGATTCATGACAAAAAATAAGCTATTCTATTCATTTATTTATTTTATAATCATAATTTTGTATAAAAAATTTAACATGAAAAAAAGTTATATAGAATATTTTATTAATAGTTCTAAAAAATAGATATGTAAAAACCCACCTTCATTAAGTGACAAAAAAGGATAAAAACCCACATATAAGACAATGGTTTTATATTTTCCACAACATATACATCCATAGCCTGTATTTTAAAATTATTAAAATTTCATACCACATTTTCAACAAATACCTACCTCTCCACCCCATTTCATTATATCCCATGACATCAAGAATAATAACCCCCCCCCCCATTTTCACTATCTAAAGCCTTTATAAAGAGTTTATATGGTTTTAAGTAACTTTATTCAAGATTTAATAAGTTGTATCTCATGTTTATGGATTATATTCCTATCTTATTTTATCTAAGCACTACCATTGATGTTAGTATTATAATATAAAAGTTATTATATTCTTGTGACATTATTATCATTCCATAAATATCAATAAAATATCAATTACAGACTTAAATTTTGTCCCATTAATCCATTCGATAAACCACATTTCATACCAATTAAATTGCCAAAATCATCATTTTATTTTCCATGACTCCCTTTTCTGGTGTCTATGACAAACTATATTTTTAATTAAGGGTATCCAAATTATTATAACATTTTTTTTATTAATTATGTAACACCACAAGCTTCCACGGTATGATTCTCTTTGAACAAAATAGTAGCGTGTGTGGTACGCAACATCGAGATTCTAACACACCACGACCAATCAAAGTAGCCATTATGAATAGTAATACATAATTTTTGAAATTTTATAAATTTTAACTTTCAAAATGAACTTCAATATTGGATTCAAAATATTGAAATTATCTTACGGTCAAATTTTGGTACTTTTCAGATAACATTCATATTTTGATGAATAGTGAAAATTACTAAATTTTAATTAAAAACAAATTTTTTAATCAAAATAATTAATAGTGATAAATTATGAATTTGAGTGGTTTTAAAAAATATTTACAATATATTTTTACCATTTAATATAATGTTGTTCATTGGACATAATTTCACATTTAAACCAGACATGAACAAATATCAATCTTTTGATAGTTATTATTTCTTAAAAACACGCTTTTTGTTTTGATAGTGGGAATTAATTTTAAATTAATTTCCGCCACTTCTGTGTTTTGAATTTGGAAAAATGGATTCCATATTTGGAATTAGTATGTACAAATTGTGTAAATAGGTAACTTTTATTTTTATACATTTTGAATAATTATTTCGGTAAATATTTTATTTACCATGGATAAAGGGAAAATATGGTAAATAAGGGCAATAAATAATATTATAATAATAATAAATTACCCTAAAACATGTCCTAACATTATTGGTGGATACATGTCCGACCATGGTCATCTTTGGGTCGATTTTGGGACCCCATGGAGCCACTGGTAGGTGATATGGACACTTTATATTAATTAAGCTAAAGTAAATACAAAAATGACATAAGGTTATATCTTTTAGAAAAGTAATTTTTATATAGGGTTATATAAGTTATATTTTCAATTATAAATATTCATTAGAAAGTTAAAAATATTTACTACATAATTGTAGTTTATTTATAATTTTTATACATTGAATAATTAAAAATATATATGACAAAATAATGATGCAGTATGTTCCTTATTAAAGAAAGAATCAAATAATTGTTATTATAAATGTTAAAATAAATATAATTTGGAAGTTTTAATGACATAAACGAATTTTATTTGCTAATATGACATGTTAGAATTGTATAAAAGAATTTTTTTCGAATTAATAAAGTTATTATGACTTTAAAAATAATCAATTATTGAGTAGTGTCAAAATTTACATAAATGAGTTTTTAAAACAATTATTATATTATTAATTTATATTCTATTCCTAAAAATCTAAAGTTCTGAAAAAGAACTTATATCATTATTGGTATATCATTACTTTACCACTTTGGGTTCGCTTGAATGTATATAGTAAGTTTATTAGCTAGATAATACAAAAATACAAAGTGACATGGTACGTGTCAAACTAATTAACTAAGATTTAAAACTAAGGGATAAGGTTAATATAATTACCCAAACCTATCTAAATTCTATTGGTTGAAAGGATTTCAACCCATACCCATATTATACTTTTAATAATCCACTTTGGATCCATTATAAACCTAATATGATTTTATTATAAAATAATACTTTAAGTTTTTCCTAAAGAGCCCATCACCCCTCTTATAAAAGGGCACTCCCCCTTATCATTAATTCACACCTTCATAGCCATTTGGCTCAGCCAAAGTCTTCCCACATATCCTCCCAACTTCCCTCAAATTATCATAGAGGCCTTAGTTATATCAGAATGCCAACCTAATGAGCCCTTTTGATCAAATCAAAAGAAATAACCCGAAGAAGAGGTAACGTCTTCACCACCCTCTTTAAAGTTCCTTTATTCATCAACTTTTTAATTCCTTGTTATTTAGATTCTAAAATAATAAATCTAGTATCTTCTATATAATATGATGTTATTATAATTATGGAATAAAAAAAATTCATTATTCTATCCATCCCTTGAATGACATGTCACCATACGTGCGTACGTACGACCTACCGTCTCCACGTTGTGGTGTAATTGTTATTCAATATATCATTATTTAGATAGGTATAATAATGATTTATAATTCATGTAAATAATAAATATAACATGATAATGATTCTGTATATATGATATAACATCCAATTATATATTATTTTAATATCAAAATAATGATATTTTTGCTCATGTGTACCTACGGATTACCGTCTCCATGACACGATGAGATTCATTTCCAAGTTCACCATTCATCAACGATTATAAATATATATATATATTACTAATGAGTATGTAATATATGAAATAATAATGCTAATGGAGATTTATATATTTATATATATAAGTATTTATGTACTTACATATATCTTATTCACTTACTTCCGTTCAATACTATATGAAAACGGAAACAGTGTTTATGCGTATGTACGGACTACCGTCTCCATAAACGGTGTTTTCTATTTCATATATGTGTCTATTATACATATTTATATTCTAAATATATATGATATATAAATCATGTTTTATATTCTGGAAGTATTTAAATCATTATCTATGTGATACAATCTGGAGTAACAACTTAAAACACGCATGATAAAGAACGTGATTATTACCCAAAATATTAATATACCATGGAAATTTTTATTAATTGGGTAGTATAAAGTCATAAATGAATAATATATAATATCATAAATATTAATATGGTTCTGGTATAATTTAAAAACATAGTATAGTCTTCATACAGGAGGTTAAACGTACCCTTGACTAAAGGAATGTGCAAGGTAAGGGGTTTTCATCTCACTCCTTATTCCCGTGAGATTCATGCCATATTGAAACTATTAACTTTTGTGTGTTGTATGTACTTCTCATAATTGTATTCTATTTGTAATGCACTTTAATTTATGTGTATTTACATATTCATTTTATGAGACCTCTTTCATGGGTTGTATGTTTTGTAAGTTACCAAATTGGTAAGGGTTAATTCCTCAATATCATTATTATTCGAGATTATTTATGTGTATGTATTTACTGGGACATTTTTATCATCCATGTCCATTTTTCCTAAAAATGATTTCAAAATGAAGATTTTAAGGATTTTGAAAGGTACTCTTTATCAAGATCAGAATTTAAAATTATTTAAAGATTTATCTTTCTAAATCTTTTTAATTAATGTCCATGTTTTCAAAATGATTTTACGGATTTTTTTATATGGACATGAATGTTTTGAAATGATAATTCTTTTAAAAAGTATCAATGTGGTATGGGACACTTTGATTCAAAAATCTCTTTTAAATTATTTCCTTTGTAAATGTGTGACTTTTAAATCATTTTACAAAATGTATATTTCTCTCAAAAAGTTTTACTCATCATTTTCAACTATGTCAGCATCCTCTATTGGATATTATTTTGGATTGAGGTTGATTTATTATAATACAATATTCCTTATTATATTGAATGAGTTATGATATTTTTGACTGTGGATGTGTTATTTTTATACTATTCATGGTTTATGGACAAAGTATTGACATTTCGTATTCTAGTATTAATACGAATGTTTATGTTATGTTTAAACATGTTTATATGATGAATGCATTGGACTTAATAAGTGACAGGTGGATCCCGCTATAGCTCTTTGATGCATCAGTAGGTCTCATGAGACAAACTACTGTCTTGGAAGGAGGCCTTAAAAAAATTTATTTGTATTCTTAGCACGAGACCTTGTCTATGTGGTTATGATAGTCTGGCATTATGCATTCCATCATTATGAAAGTGGTTATTGATATTGCATGTGATTATTCAATTAGTGGAATATCCATATGAATAAGTAAATGGAATTATTTCATTTCATTTTTGCCATATTATTATGAAGTTCAAGTTTAAAAGGCTTTTGTTTTAGTTATACATTGACTTAAATGATTATGTTTATTTATGAAAGTTTCTGCTGTATTATTATCATTACTGAGCATCTGAGCTCAGCCCTTTCTATGTTATATTTTTCACAGGATTCCAAGAAGTGTATTCTGATTGATATGCAGGGTTAAGACAAGGGAATAATGGCATTAATAAAGGATTATGTATGTTGTTTTTTATGTTATGAAGTGTAATGTAACATTCATGTATGTAATCAATTTTCCAAGACTGAAAATCTAATTGGTCCTTCCGGACTTGATTCCTTGTAATCATTCCAATGTATTAAAATAATGCACTGACTCTAGATAACTGGGGTCAGGGCGTTACAAAGTATATTTATATATTTAATCCCCATTCCCCTCTCATTGGGAAAATAATTTATCTCAATAAATGATATGTTTTAATATAACATTACCAATAACTTTGGTAATATATTTCATTAAACCATCGTATCGAACCTAGGTGATATATTTATGAATGTGAAATTTTTATGTCCTAGCCAAATTTTAATGTATTGTATCATTTTTTCATGATTATAATCTCTTGTAAGGCCTTATGTTTTATCCATGATTATTGATCACGTTCTATTTCCTTTGTTAAGACCAAATTAATATTTATGTTCAGAATTTTGTGTGTGTGAATATCATTATAGAACAACATGTAGTGAGGTGAAGTAGGATGTAATAATAATGGGGTATTTTTATAGGATTAAATAAAACTAACTTTTCTATTTTCCTGTTGAAATTCATGTATTATATACCAATATTCCATGATACAAATCCTCAAAATATCATACAGAGTAATTAATTTGTGAATTTGATAAATAATAATGTTTAAAATAATTTATTTTTAAAAGTATAATCATAATTATTGTCATAAAGGCATGTTTTTATTATCTTTTTAAGTTATGTAAAGAAAAAAAATTTATGACATATATGGATAAGTTTAATTGTATACAAAAACTTTAAAATTATGGTGAATCATAAAATTAGTAGTATTAATAAAAAATACCATATTTAAATAAAATGAGATGATATTTCTCTAGAACATTTATACCTAGGGTTAATAACCCTAATAATGGATGATTATGTATTATCTCAGTCTCAATTTGTTTCATAAAAAATGCCATGTTGAACACCTAGTTTTCCACAATCATGGGATATTATTTGGTTAATCACATGCCTCTTACAACCCAAAATGAAGGATATAAGGGTAATGTATACTTCTTGTTATGATTGAAATATTATATCCTAAATATTGGATATTAGAAAATTTTAGGGATAATCTTTTCTATAAAATTATTATTATTAGATTTTAATAGTAATATATTTCTCACTATAGTATTATTATTCAATAAAAATGGTGTGAAATTGATGAAATCATGTGAATAATGTATATAATAGATAGTGGGAGGATGAAATTACAAAAAGGGGGGGAGATATAGTTCAAAAATCATGATGATGTGCAGTAAATTCTCTTCGGTTATGAATAAAAAATAAAACCACATAGAGCAATCAACTTCTATAAGAATAAAATAATTATATTATTAATCATTTTTTGAATCAATGAAAACCATGTTTTATATGATCCAATTACCCATGGAATAGTGAATCAATACTATAGATTAGATATTTTTTGTTCGTTATTGTTTTGAAAATGGAAATGTTACATTCCAAGTTAATCACATAGAGATAGGGATAAGATGATTAGTAGTGGATATTGATAAAAGAGACAAAGGATACTATTTAATCCATGGAATGATAATAAATCAAAAAGGTATTTTTCTATAAGTAATTTCCTCACATCCTGTAAACTAGGATGGAGATGGAATTACTTGAGATAAATAAATGGTAAAATGAATTTATGGAGAATTTATGAGATGAAAATTACAAATCATGTTTCTTATACTTTAGTATTATTCTTTGTTCATGATGGAAAGATCAATAGATTATTTAGAAAACTAAAACCCAATATTAACAAGCCATTGGAAATCCAAGACCACTAGATAGAAAATGATATTTTAAAATTTTCTCAAAATATTGAAATAGAGATTGGATATACACAGTGGACTCAATAATAAAATAATAATAAGAGAATAATTTTAGAATATTTGGGAAAGTATTTTTTCCATTAAAATGATGGGAACAGAGTACAATATCACATGGGTAATAAATATAGAAAAAGGCACTCAAAGAATTATATTCTTATAAGGTTAATTAGTTAAAAATATGGATGAGATGTATATATAGGTCAAAACTATCATGTATATGTAAATTCTAAAAATATAAAATCTAATTCCAAATAAAATATTGTGGAAGTACAATTCTTCAAGATCATGGAGTATGAATCTTACTTTAATAAATATCCTAATAATAATTTAATGATGGGATGATTCCATCAACCCCAGAAGAGGCCATTAGAGAACATTCATGATTTTATAATTATGATAACTGTTAGAGATTCTCTAAATGATTTATTGGCCGGTACAATCATCAAACACTCACATATATAAGGTACACTATTCGATTCACTACCATGGAATTTTTATTTCATTAATGTTTACAATGAACAACATGTTAATCCTTAGACCACTATTAGAATAGTTTTCAGATAAAAATAATAGAATATGTATTCAAGAGTAATATATATATATATAGGGATTCATTATTTACATTACTGACAATAATCTCTCTTTAAACCTAATGGTCACTCCATTGGTTGAATTTTATATAATAGTTAGGATGGATTGGTTGAAAATATATAATTCCATGATAAACTATAGAAACTAATATATTTAAATTGTCTTCATGGAAAAACCCATTACCATATTCAAAGGAGAGGTTTCCTAACCCAAGTCCTTCCATAAATAAACTCAAATTGTTTTCTTTATAGTGATAATTTCTAAAGCAGATGACACAAAGAGAAAATATAATGATATGATTTTCCCCATTTTTTGGAAATGTATTGATGTATTTTATGATTAATTATTATGACCTCCCATAGAAAAGGTAGGAAGGTTTATTAGTTCAAATCATTCCCTAATTGGATCCAATATTGAATACCCAATATAGAATAGAATATATGAAGATGGGGGAATTAAATAAGAAACCTAATGGTCTTCTGGAAGAGGATTTTATTCCAACACATGTGTCTTAATCGGGATAACATATTCACTTTGTAAAGAATAAAGATAGAACAATATCGTTATGCATTGGTTATAGAGAACATAATGGGGAAAAATAATGAATTAATACATTATTACAAGGAATTATGATTTTTTCGATGAATTTCATTGAGGACAATTATTCCCTGTGACTCTACTCTATTTAGGGTAACATCAATAAAGGGTAAATGAAAAATATTTTGTGAAGATTAAATTTCGACAATGAAATAGACAATATGGGTTTTTTTATTCAATTTGGAATTACTAGACCTCCTCATATATTTATGAATTTGATTAATTATTTTTTTAGTAACTACCTGGTTAAAATTTTGGGGGTATTTATTGATGATATTATGATATATAAAATATCATTAAAAGACTAAGTATTATCTAAAGGTCCTATAATAAACATTAATGAAATATAGTTTTAGAAACAATATGAAAATATATCTTTCGGAAACAAAATATTTCATTATCGGGACACATTTTGACTATTTACAGAATCTTAGTAGATCGAGAAAAAAAGTCATAGATATTTATAATTTCAAACAAAAGTAACGGGTTTTCATTTTTGCATTGGTCTAGAATGATACGATAGAAGAATTGTGAAAAAAAAGTTAGGGATTTAAATTACACTATCTAAGATAAAATGAATTGAAGTTATGTTTGTCTTGAAAAATAAGTGTGATGAAAGAATCATATGATTGAAAAAGACTTTTGTTATTCCACTTATCCTAACATTAGCCTATAATGGGGAAGGATTTTTTATTTATGGATATGAATAATTGAATTGAATTAGATGGTTACTCATGAAAAATAAGAAAGTGGTTACCAATGCATGAAAACAGTTAAAGCTGCATGAATATAATTTTCATGTGCATAATTTGGATTTAGATTTAGTAATTTTATCATTAATGAAATAGAGACACTCTGTTTATAGAGAGAGTTTTGATATATATTCCAACCACTAGAGTCTAAAGTATATATTCACACAAAAGGATCTAAAACTAAGACTAATTAGATGGTAATAACTAATAATGAAATATAATTGTAAAATATATTATAACATTAGAAAAAAATGTTAATGATTTCTTAAGTATAGAGGTCCAAATATTTCATTAAATGGTGACGATTAAATGAATCCCATTTATTAGGGTCCTTGAAAAGATGTACAAGGAAGTCATAAGGGGAGGGAAATCATAAATCCTATCTAAAATGATTTCCAAACCCTAATTATAAGATAAGATCATGAATGCACCAAAATAAAATTCTATTTAACAAATAAAACACATCAGATATGAAAAATATAAATCTTTCTAGGATCAATATTCATCAATAGAGGCTATTGAGATTTATTACAAGGCTATGAATCCTAAGAAAATATTGAGCTAACAAATTTGTTGATAGATAATGATCATTTTTTTGTATTCTCTATGAATCTTGGAAGTACCTAAATGTATCTACCTCAAAATGATCATTATTTGTGGGATACTATAATTAATAAGGATTATGGGTGTAATAAATGATGTTTATTATGTTAGAATGTGAAAGAAGAGTGTAAATTTTTATAGGGAGTGATTAAACCAGTGCTAATACCTTTATAAAAGAGGGGTAAGATCATTATAGACTCTTTTCCAAGACTTCCAAATACATCCTAGAAAATCAATTCCAATTTGGTAAGAATTGATATATTAAAAAATTATTCACATTTTATCTCTTCATAAGATGATTTACACATAGAGCCCTTTCCTCATACTTATATTCAAGAAGTGTGGAGACATTAGGGGGAATTGCTACAAATTTTTCAAACCATTATCAAATTTTTACTTCTAATGTTAGGAGGATACTTAAAAATTCTATGAATACTCATGTAAAAAATACCAAAATATATCATAACTAAACTGATGTTTTGTTTTATAGGAAAATCCAAAAATTATAAGACATTATATCGGATAGCTCACATAATTTTCATGGGAGTTAAGATCAACATATTTCACTTGTTGATTTCATATATTAAAATAGTTTTCACATGGGAAATTAAATGGATCCATATTCATTATATAATAATAGGAACATAAAAATAACCTTATGGTATAACATTGGAGAAGTAAAACATTTGGGACCTGAAATAGCAAAAGACACTATGGATAAGATACTAGTTATGAAAAAACATATCATGTTTACTTAGAGTATAAAAATTGGTTATGTTGAAAATAAAAGGATTGTATTTTAATTAATTATTAGGGATAATATATTCCAAAAAATATCACCCTGGAAATATGTCTTGAGGTTATTAAATAATTAGAAACTATATTGAAGTAATATTGGAACATTTATGATTCTATAACATGTTGGATAAATTGCAAACCAGGTAACAATACCTATTTTTTTCCAATATCCACAAACACTTCAATTTTACTCAATTAATAATTTAATTGTCAAACCAAACACATATAATATACACAAATGACCTGGAATAGGATGCTTGAAAGTATTATATAGAATAATAAATCCATATTATTTTTGTCATGTAACATGTTGTTAGGAACAAGAGACCATGAAAAGTGAATGTCTCTTATAGAAATAAAATGATTAAAGAAGAAACCTGTGATCCTAAAGAAGTGAAGTAGGAAATAACCTACATTATTTTATGGAGGAGATTAATTTTGAGTTTGAAATTATATTGGGGAAGAATTTAACAATGTAAAAAAATCATTATGTTGTGATGAAATATATGTTTTTAATGTCAATTGTTATTATGAAAACGTACAAAGACTATTATATTTAATAATTTCATTTCATATAATGAACTAATAATGAATAAAATATGTATAAAAAATTAGTTGAGATAAAGAAAAAATAATAATACATACTCGAAGGTAAAATCTGTTATAGTAAATAATCTAAAAAGGATTCCTCCTTTTATAAAAACAGTAAAAAGAAATATAAGATTTGGGAAAATGATATATATTATCTTGGAATATATAGAACATTTTTATGTAAGGATATTAATGATAACTTATATTAATGTTTTATTATATATGGTATAAATGGTAATGTGATTTTTATCATTTAACAATTACTTTTCTTTCGGTTAAAATTACCATTTTTAAATATGACCATTGGTTAATATGAAATTTGGTAATTTTGATTTTTTTTCAGTATTATTACTATTCAAATTGTTATATATGACGGGAAATTATAATAGATAATTGATGTATAAGGGATAAATGATGTCATCAAGATGCGGGACCATTCACATTTTTTCCCATTTATCAGAACTAGGAATGAAGGTAGCATAACTAGGGTTTACTATTCATCAATTCCAAGATAAATATTGAGAGGAATCAAAAAAATAAAATTTAATTTTTGTAAATATCACCACTAATTTAATTTTATCTAATCAACCCTATGAATGTACAACCATCACACTCTCTACCCTTATGGAAGCCAACACTGTAATAAGGGTTTATATATCTTGACCATATAATTATAAAGATAAAATGTTATTATTAAGAATGAAATAAGATTCTTAAATCCAAATATAATTATAATTTTATTTTATAAAATACACAATATTTTAAGATTAATATGATAAAAATTGTAACGGGTACAAATAATAGAAAATATAATTTTTAGAAAATGTAAACACTTGTATACATTATTCTTATATTATAAATAGAATATTTCAATGAAATAGTCTTATCAACCCTGGATTATTTAAATATAAAATATAATATAATATTATAATATACCATGTGATTTTAATAGTATTGGATAGTTAATTATATCACCAGATCTAATATTTTTCAATAAATAAGTCCTTTAAAATAAAAAGTTGAAATGACCATATATATAGAATTATTATTTTAAAACAAATGTTTTATTATAAATTATAATTTTTTAATGAATTTAGGGTGAATATATGAAAATTTTCTTAAATATGATGTTATTTTAATGAATGGTAAAAAAAGTAATTTTTGGGTATTAGATATATTTTAAGACACCATAAATATGTAATAGTGATCTACTAATTAATGAAAAAGAACCCAAAATATAAAATAAATTATTAGATGAATGTATTTTTTTTAAAGAATATAAATTTCATTCAAAATCACATAAATATATATCCAAAGTTTAAAATGGAAATTAATGTTTTCAAAAACATTTCATTGTGGGAAAGTTATTTTTCCATGCCAGAAGTAATATAAAATATTGAATTTTGATTCTTAAACTATAATATGTAAAAAAAAATTCTTTACATTATAAACCATAATCAACCACTACGTGTAAGATAATGTTTTTCCATTTTCCACAACCTATATTTAAAATGCATGTATTTGAAAATAAAAAACAATTATGCCATCATTATCTATAAATACACATATATCATCCCCATTTCAATAACTACCATGAAATTAAGAATTAGGTACCCCTTAAATTCCACCTCGAGATCCATTCCAAAGTGTTTATATGCTTTCAATGATCTCTTCGAATTATTTGGGAAGGTATCTCACGAAAAAATGGATTCTATTCCTCTCCTTATTATCCATTTACTTCATTTATAGTTAGTATACTAATATTGATGTCATTATGTTTTCATTAACTTATGATCGTTTTATTATTGTACAAATATTTTTTTATGAATGAGGGTCTTCGATTATATATTACCAATTCATTATATAACCCACCTATCATACCTTTTATGCTAATGAAACCATCCTATTACTTTACAAGCCTCCTTTTGTAATGTCTTGAACTATGTTCCACTAAACTTTCCCCCTAGAGCCACTTCACTATAATGCCTCAAGTGTTACTCTCTATTTTCCAAAGGCTATAGAATAGCAGAGATTTTCCATTGACTGTATAGTGGGGAGGTTATAGACTCATATCAGAGAAATACTATAGAAATAACCAAACAACATCTATGATAGTATATAAAAATATTAAATCATTAATAATCTTAAAAATAACATGTTGAAATAATAAATTAAATGCTCTAAAATCACATATACAAATGTCATACAAATAGCACTGGTCATCCACATTGATGATCATACAAAAATGTGTATAGAAAAGAAAATGAAATATAGCGCAATCCTATAATGATAAAATCAAGCCAAACCACATACCCAATATTCACACACATATATGAGCTATCCTACTCCACTAGTCTAAGAACATGTACCTACCTATTCCTATAACCAAGTGAACTTCTTCTCATGTATCCCATTATAAAGAAGACATGAGAAGTTTGTAGGTACAAAACTGACTAGAGAAACTCCATTGTTGTAACGACCTGAAGTTTTGAATAAATTTTTTTTTCTGAACATTGTGTGTTATTTTATTTTGTACTCAACAAAACTATATCATTTAATAAAATGAGTATAATTAAAATAAGACCGTTGGGTTTTGACTGTTATATGATCATTGATCAATATGATCATTGGAAAATAATGTTGTGATTATTTTCTATAAATAATGGTGATCTTGATTTATTAATATAGAAAGAAGATTTGATGGCCCCATCCAGTAGTCTCAGGCCGATCAAAGCTCATCTGATGAAACTTGGGAAGGAGGTAGCACCTTTGGGTTTTTCTCTGGACCAAACCCAAGCCGAACTTGTTCTTGTGAAGTTGGAATGGAATCACCTTCGTGAGAATTTCAAGCTGATGGAAATAAATACTCTGGAAATGTTGTCCGAGTCGCCCTAAGATTCTATCACCCTAGCACACCTTACTCTTAGGTCCTATGCTGGTGTTATAAGGGGTTATGTAATGAGACCATAACTTCTTGGTGTAATCCATTGATTTAAATAAAAATTTTGATGTCTTATTATGGTGATGTTTGTGAATTTTCAGATGTCTAGATAAATATAGTATGCATATTATTGATGAATTCTAGAAAAATGATATTTTGAAATATTTATATAAACCATAAATAATTAATAATTTGTAATTACTTTCAAAAATGGGCTTCTACAGCTGTATTTAGTATGAAATTTGGAGTCTAACAAGATCAACATATATTTTGATTAATAGAAAATTATAAATAGTAATTTTACGCTTATAATTTGTAAAGTGATCAAATGGATTAAGTAACCTCACTAAAAAATATTTTAATATAATCTAAGCACCTTGATAAATTAATGTGATTAAATAAAATAGGTAAATAACTATTCCAAAAAGTATTGGACAAGTTTTAGTTTTTTCCGGTGAATAGTGTTTTTTATTTTAAATTTAAATTAAAAATATTTAGAAAAATATTTTTATAAAATGGATTTCAATTTTGAATTCAGAGAATTCACTAGTACAAAAACCTTTTGTTATGTCTCATTTCTTCACGTCGGTTTTGGGAACCGATGTGAAAATATCTGAAAATTAATTTTTTACGTCTGTTATTATATAACCGACGTAAAAAAATCACAGATTTTTCACATCCGTTATATAAGAACAACATGAAAAATCCATTTAATCTAATTTTTTCACGTTGGTTAGGTAATAACCAACGTGAAAAATCAATGTACATCACTTTTCCACATCGGTTATTTAATAAACAATGTGAAAAATCCATTTCTATGAAAATATATTAAAATTTTTTCTTATTTTTCACGTCGTTTATTAAAAACTGACGTGAAAAATTGATTTTCATGACTTTTTCATGTCGGTTAGTTAATAAATAATGTGAAACAACTTTAAAAAAATGTATTCCATTTACTGGGCTTTAGTTTGACAGGTCAAGAAGCTCAAACAATGTTTCGGATTAAAAATTATGGCCTTCAGAAGTTGGTCTTCCCTAGGATATTATTTAGAGATGATCAACTTATGAAGGCCATATCTTTTAATCTGTAACTCCGTTTGAGCTCTGTGACCTATCAAATTAAATCTTATGAACTGAACTACATTTTTGTAAACTTTTTTCATGTCGGTTGTTAAATAATTGACATGAAAAAGTCATGAAAATCGATTTTTCAGGTCGGTTATTATAAAACCGAAGTGAAAAATAAGAAAAAAATTTAATATCTTTTCTCATCGGTTTTCATAAAACCGACGTGAATGATAATTTTAATCTCTCGAAAACATGAAATTTAAATTTTTTTACATTGCGGCATCCAAATTTTGAATTGTCGCCTAAAATTTCTAATTCTGTTTTTTCTCTTAGCATCTCAATTATATGTTTCCATTATATACATATGATAATTTAATGATCATTTATTTCAACCATTATCGTTCCCCCAAATCGAATCTTTTGATCTTCAATGTAAATCAATTATTTCTTCTTTCCGCAATCTCGTCAAGGTATGTTTAATCATATATTCATGATTTAGGGTTTTTATGATTTATTTTCATAATTGATATACCATTTTACGATCATTTAATTCAACCATCATCGTTCCACTGAATCAACTTGTTTGATATTCCACTTGAGTCAACAATTTCTTATTTTTGCGACCTCATCATGGTATTTGTAATTATTTTCCCTTGATTTATATTTTCTATGAGTACTTTTCTTAATTGATAGACCATTAAATGATTATTAATTTATTATAATGATGGATGCTTCTTTATATCATGGTAAAACTATGAATCCCTCCACAAATTGATAAATTATTTCTAAGATGAAGCTACGATTGGCTCATTGAACCTTTCTTTGAAAAAAATATCAAATTTCTGATGGTCATACCTTTTGATACGTAACTCCGTTTCAGCTCTATGACCTATCAAATAAAATCTCAGGAAATTTTCTACAAGATGGTAAACTTTTTTACGTCGGTTATTTTATAACCAATGTTAAAAATAAATTTTAAGGTCATTTATTAAACAACTGACATAAAAAATGGATTCATATCCCATTTCTAGAACGTATTTCACATCGGTTTTTTAAAAAGCGATGTTAAAAACCCTAAATCCCCATTTTTTACGTTGGTTATTAAATAACTGACGTAAAAAATCATATTTTTAATGTCTCCTGTAATAACGTCACCTAAAAACCAATGTTAAAAAGAAAATAAAACTGACGTAAAAATGGTTTTTGTACTAGTGATTGATATTAGGATAAGGTGAATTTTTGGGAATTTTCTAAAACAGTTGAATTTTTAGTGAATAGTGTTTTTATTTAAAAATTAAACTAAAAATATTTAGAATATTATTTTCATAAAATGGAGTTCATTTTTTAAATTAGGGCATTGAAATTTTGTTAAGGTGAAATTTTTGGATTTCTCTGAGAAAGTTGAATTTTCGGTGAATAGTGAAAATACAGTTTTTGAGTTTCGGGTGTTTAATGAAATCATTAAGGATTTAATAATTATGAAATAATTATGGTCGACTTATTAATAGTAATATAAAGTATTATGTGTCCCATGTGGCCAATACCATGGTAATGCCCATGGTTTTTCCATTACCACCAATGAGGTGTCCCTTGGCCATTAATGCCTTGTCCCCTCACATCCACTATAAATACCAAGTCATTATCTCATCTTTTCCATTCCAAAATCCTCATCAATGAATATCTGGTTTCCTTACCTCCCAAGGAGTCCTTCCAAGGTTCCCTCAAGCCTCCCAAGCTCCCAAACATCAATATTTCGGAGTTACTCTTCAAGGTATGGGATCCTACCTCTCTCCTTCTTTTCAAGTACTCTCATTTATGTCATTTATTTTAATCCACATGTTCTTATGTTGGGGGGTGTTTTTTTATATTCATATTACTTTCCTTTTCATGTTCATATTATGACATACCCCCTCTTGATTTCATCATTTCAATTTATGAATGTTTAAGTGGCAACGTTAGGCAGCCAAATTTTTCATAGGAGAAATCTTATTTTTTTCTTCCTTTCAGTCTTTTCATTTCATATGGCATGTACTTAAAAATTAATTACCATGTTCTTATATCCTTTATATTCTATCCCTATACTATTTTATGGATCACTTATGAGTGGGTGACCCATGTCTCCTCTCTTTTCAATGTTTTCTAAAACCCTGCAACACAGTCGTTATGCTGCCGAATTTTCGTCTCAAAATGCCCCTTTCTTTTTCTCAAATTCTTTTATTTTTTTAAGTGAATACTCAAAACTCTTTATTCTACAGAGGTATTCACAAATATGTCAAAATTTTATATTTTAAATTCTATGATTTACATACATGGGACCCACTTTCCTTTTTCCGTGGGTTTAATGTGACGTAAAGATCACGTCTATAAAGTAGTTTTTCAAACGTTATGACTATGAAATGAAACCCATTTCTTTTATGCTATATGGGTTATTTATGAAATTATTGATGATGATATATGTGGATCACATGATAATAAAGGAAAATTAATGGTTCACCCTAATAGTGCTCCAATGCATTGGGTAAAGACTTAATCTCTATAGATGACCATGTTAACGATACCTTGGTGAATAACCTTGGTAATTTTTTAATGAAACATTGGGGATGGACCTTGGTGATATGGAAATTATTTTCTATGATAAATTTTATAGACACATCCTCAAGTAATGAAACACGTTATTTTTCATATGATATGCCTCGCGATCTATTTCTCATGCCTTAAAGTTATTTATCATGACTTTATTGATGTATCTCAAGTTCACATGTAAAATGTTTCTCTTGTTTCCCTTTCTAGGCCTTCTACTCACCCTTTAATCTGATATATGTCTCCAATATATAATATGCATTATTTGTACATAGGATGAACATACGATGAAGCGTTACAAGTGTATTAGAAGAATTTTTTATATGCTTTTCAAGTTCTATGTCCCTGATTTCAAAGACACAAGACTTTAAAGATCTCTGTT
Source organism: Viscum album (assembly GCA_963277665.1). Taxonomy (NCBI): domain Eukaryota; kingdom Viridiplantae; phylum Streptophyta; class Magnoliopsida; order Santalales; family Viscaceae; genus Viscum; species Viscum album. The sequence continues at coordinate 151,461,684 of OY728143.1, forward strand.
TATAAATTTTAATGAAAAGATATGTTATAAAAAGGTGGGATGCTATAGTTTGTATCAAAGGATAGTTTAGTTATCTATGGAAATTAGGATATGAAAACATTAAGAAGAACCCTATAGAAATGTTTAAATATAGGAACTCTTCCTGGTATTTTGGTGAGTATTGAGTAAGTGATTTATCAAGAAAATACATCCCTTTCTAGATAAAAGTAGGTAGAGGTGGATCAGGCATAGATATACATATGGGTAAAACTCAAAAACACCGCTTTGAGCTAGGCTCGAATACGAACTGGTACATGATAACGTGCCATGCATCACTCTTGGTTACGACACTCCCAGGGGATATGTTTGGTTAATCAGAAGATTTTTATGAATCATTATGAAGGAATTATAGAAAAATGTAATTTTCTAAGCATGAATTTTTAAGACATAAAATACTTTTAGTTAAAATATTCATAAATGAAATAAGTTTCTCACAAAGGATTTATTCTTTTATAAAATTCCCCCATCGTCTAGGAATACGTTGACGTATTTCCTGAGGAGTTACCTGGTCCTCCCCTAGAAAGAGAGGTAGATTTCTCCATTGAACATGTACCTGGATCTCATCCGATGTCAAAGACCCCCGATAGGATGAAAAATGTAGAGCTAGAGGAATTACAGAAACAACTCCAAGATCTTTTGGAGAATGGGTTTATCCAACAAAGTTTATCTCCTTGGGGAGCATCAGTTCTATTTGTGAAGAAGAAGGATGGATCGATAAAGTTATTCAATTATTATAGAAAACTTAATGGGATTACAGTGAAGAACAAATACTCTCTTCCAAGAATTGTTGACTTATTTGACCGACTTTGTGGGACTCAATTCTTCTCTAAGATTGATCTTTGTTTTGGTTATCATCAATTGAGTGTAAAGAATGATGATAATCCAAAAACCACCTTCCAATCATGACATGAGCATTATGAGTTAGTTGTTATGTCCTTTGGACTGACTAATGCACCTGCAATTTTTATGGATCATGAATAAGTTGATTTTGGAAACTTATGTTTTATCAAATGGATATCCTTTGTATAGGAAAATGATTTGGTGATTAAATGATAAAGGTTATTTTGGAAGATGTTTTCTCTTTTAGAGTACTATATGCCTAAGGAAAATAAAATACTACCGGATTTTATTTGTGGAGGAATGGTTGAATTTTTTATTTTGTAAGAATCTATTTATTTATTGTGCATATATGATGATTTGGGTTATTTCTGGAAATTGATTAACCTAGCATAGAGAATATGTGATTTGGTTAATTACACTTTAGTATGAGACTTTAAGAGTAGTCTATGTTATTTAGAGATAAATGTTAAGATTTATTGTGGAAGACTATGTGATTTAATCCTTATAAGTTTTGGGTTTTAATCCTAGTTTGGATTATTTTGATGAATTTTAAGGACGATTGTGTAATGAATATTCTTTCTTAAACTTCAGGTATTATTTTTTGAATTTTTAAGATTAATAGTATTATTTTTTATAAAGGATTATACTTTTTGGGGATTATATGATGTCATACTAACCATTTTGGTTTTATTTGAGGTCTAAATACAAGGGAAATATATATTTCTCCTTTTTTGGATTATGTGATTCCCTAGAAGATGATTCTTGTGCTTTCCATGTGACCATGTCTTTTTGAATGCTCATCATTTGGAGAAAATATTAGTTTTTGTAGAAAATTATTAAAGGATGAAACTATATTTGAAGGTAAGTATATTTCCTTATGTTTTCATTCTATGTAGTAAATGAATTTATCAAAATTATGAAAAGGAACGTAAAACAAAAACGTTGTTGGTTTACATTTCCTACTGGGTAATCAAAGACCATTTACACACATAATAAGTTTGTGATTTTCTTATGGTTAACTTTCTCCTAATCATGTTTTCTATCACTCTCTATCTGAACATGACCCTTTGTTTTCTCTTCTATATCCATGTTTCCCTACATGGAATCCTAGTATGGGTTAACTCAGGGGACCTTTATACTTCCATTTCGATCCTTTAAAGTAATATTTTTACTGACTGTTTTTCCGATGTGGGTTTTCAATGAAATTTCTAAGCCCAATTTTTTAAAATTGTGAGGACGCAATTTCTGAAGGGGGGAAGAATGTAACAACCCAAAATCTTGAATAAATTGTAATTCCTAACATCGTGTTTTATTTTATTTTATACTAAAAAAACTATTTTATTTAAAAAAATGAGTATAATTAAAAGAAGACCATTGGGTTTCGACTGTTATATGATCGTTGGTCAATATGATCTTTGGAAACAAAATGTTATGATTATTGTCTATAAATACAAGTGATCTTGATTAATTAATATAGAAAGATGATTTGATTGCCCCATCCAGTAGTCTCGGGCCGATCGAAGCCCATATGACGGAACTCGGGAAGGAAGTAGCACCTTTGGGCTTTTCTCTGGACCAAAACCAAGCCGAACTTCATCATGTGAAGCTGGAACGGAATTTCCTTCTCAAGAAGTTCAAGTTTAAAGAAATAAATACTCGGTAAATGTTGGCGGAGCCGCCCCAAGATTCTCTCACCCCAGCACACCTTACTCTTAGGTCCTATGCTGGTGTTATATGTGATTATTTAACAAGACCATAACTGCCTGGTGTAATCCATTGATTTAAATAAAAATTTTGATGTATTCTTATGGTGAATTTTGTCAATTTTCAAATGTCCAGATAAATATAGTATGCATATTATTGATGAATTCTAGAAAAATGATATTTTAAAATATTTATGTAATCCTTAATTAATTAATAATGTGTGATGATTTTCAAAAAATGGTCTTCTACAGCTGTGTTCAGTATGAAATTTGGAGTATAATAAGATCAACTTAATTTTTGATGAATAGTAAAGTATGAATAGTGATTTTACGCTTATTATTAGTAAATTGATCAAATGGATTAAGTAACCTCACTTAAGAAGGTATTAATATAATCCAGGCACCTTGATTAAGTAATGCAATTCAATAAAATAGGTAAATAACTATTCCAGAAAGTATTGGTTAAGTATTATTTATTGTCGGGTGAATAATGTTTTTTATTTTAAATTTAAATTAAAAATATTTAGAAAATTGTTTTTATAAAATTGAGTTCATTTTTGAATTCAAAGCATCGATATTAGGTTGAGGAGAATTTTTGGGAATTTTCTAAAACATATGAATTTTTAGTGAATAGTGTTTTTATTTAATAATTAAATTAAAAATAATTAGAAAATTGTTTTCATAAAATTGAGTTCATTTTTAAAATCAGAGCATCGATATTTGGTTAAGGTGAAATTTTTGTATTTTTCTGAGAAAGTTGAATTTTTGGTGAATAGTGAAAATACGGTTTTTGAGATTCTGGTATTTAATTACATCATTAAGGATGTAGTAATTATAAAATAATTCCAGTCTACTTATGAATAGTAAGATAAGGTATGAGGTGTCCCATGTTTCCAATACCATGGGAAACTACCATGGGAAAGCCCATGGTTTTTCCACTACCACCAATAAGGTGTCCCTTGGCCATTAATGACATGTCCCCTCACTTTCCCTATAAATACCAAGCCATTCTCTCATCCATTCCATTCCAAAATCCTCTTAAATGAATTTATGGTCTCCTTACTTCCCAAAGAGTCCTCCAAAGGTTACCTCAATCCTACCAAGGTCTGAAACATCAATATTTTTAAGTTACTCTTCAAGGTAAGGAATCCTACCACTCTTTTTCTTTTCAAATACTCTCATTTATGTCATTTCTTTTAAGCCCCATGTTCATAAGTTATGGGTGTTAATTTATATTCACATTACCTTCCTTTTCTTGGTAAAATGATGAGATACCCCCTCTTTATCTCATCATTTCAATTTATTAATATTTAAGTGGCGTTGTTTGGCTGGTGAATTTTTGTAAGGGATTCTTTCACTCTTCCCATTTTAAAAGTTCTACTTTCATGGAAAGTATTTCAAGTTCCATTTTTTCATTTTGGGGTATGATATCTATATTAATAATACTTTCCTTTTATGTTCACAAGATAAGAGACCCTATTAATCTCATAAATTTATTTTTTAAAATTTTAAGTGGCGCCGTTAGGCTGCCGAATTTTTCATAAGAGAAATCTTATTTTTTTTCTTCCTTTCATGTTTTTCATTTCATATGGTATATCCTTAAAACGACATTAAATGTTCTTATATCTTTTATATTATATACCTATACTATTTTATGGATCATTTATTAGTGGTTTACTTATGTCCCCTCCCTAAAGTATTCTAAAACCCTACAACATAGCCGTTATAATGCCGAATTTTCATCTCAAAATGTCTCTCTCTTTTTCTCAAATTATTTTATTTTATTAAGTGAATACTCATAACTGTTTATTCTATAGAGGTATTCACATATATATCAAAATTTTCTATTTTATATTCTGTTATTTACATACATGAGACCCTTTTTCCTTTTTCTGTGGGTTTAAAGTGACATAACGATCACGTTTTTAAAGAAGTTTTTAAAACGTTATAACTATGAAATGAAACCCATTTCTTTTATACTGTATGGTTTATTTATGAAATTGTTGATGATTATATATGTGTGTCACATTATAATAAAGAAAAATTAATGGTGTTCCCTAATAGCACTCCAATGCATTGGGTAAAGATGTAATCTCTATAGATGACCATTTTAACGATACCTTGGTGAATAACCTTCGTAATTTTTTAATGACACCTTGGGGATGGACCTTGGTGATACAGAAATGATTTTTTATGATAAATGTTTTAGCCACATCTTCAAGTTATGGAACACGTTATTTTTATTATGATATGCCTCATGATCTCTTTATCATGCCTTAAAGTTATTTATCATGACTTTATTGATGTATCTCAAGTTCACAGGTAAAATGTTTCTCTCGTTTCCCTTACGAGGCCTTCTGCGCACCATTTACCATGATGTATGTCTCCATGATATGGGATGCAGTATCTGTACATAGGATGAACATGTGATAAAGCCTTACAAGTGGATTGGAAGAATTTTTTATGTGTTTTTCGTGTTCTATGTCCTTAATTTCCAAAACACTGGACTTTAAAGATCCTATGTTTGTAATTTGTAATGAAACGTTATGTTATAAAAATGTGGGATGGTATAATACTGGTCTCATACATCACCAGTAATAGATAGTGTATATAGATATCATGTACTCAAAATGATAAAATTTATAATAATATAATAAATAAGACCAAAAATATAAGAAAAAAGTATAAAAGTAATCATGATTTCTATGATCCTAATCATCTGGACATAGTTCCATATTAAACAATTTTTTTTTATATTTATACATTTCCATAAAAATATACATATAAATTGGATCACATATACTTTTTTATTAGAATGGTAGGAAAATATAAATAACTTAAACCATACATGATCCTTGGATCCATGATCTTGTCAACTAGACATCCTGTAAAAGAAGTATTGAGATTGATGCCATTCCACTCAATCCATGTGTAATTAACTTGATATTTGGGTCTGTAATCCTAATCGGCTATACCTACATTTTCCCATGATGGAAAGTTCTCTAACCATGATACATCGCCATTAGGGAAAAATTCTTCAACTTATGTTCACCCATAATCACCTCCAATAGATATAATAAAGGATACTATACAATGATAGAAAATCCAATAAATTTGAAATGAGCTCGATGTTATACTACCCATTCCTTGTGTAATCATGTGTGGTGTATGATTCCTAGTTCTCGTTCCATAAGAAATCATTAAATTTTATATTTGATTATTCCTATGGTGATCATCGTTAATATATCTATTAGGAATGACCACCATATAAAGGTACATTATTTCAACATATTCATATAATTGGATCAATAGGGAAAACCCAAATATGTACTATAGGGAAATATAGTAATGATTAAACCACCCAATCCTATGGATCATCTTAGGAATTTTTCAAGGAGATGACAATAATCAATCAATTATATCTCCAAATGGTCTTGAGGATCATGTCCATCAAAAAAATCATGTATTGATAAAAATCAATATCTATGGAATTACTTCTGGGAATCCCTTAAATGTAGCAGTCAAACATTTAAGATCAATAGTTGGATCTTAGGAAGTACATCTTGGCATCCCCAATCAATAAAGAATAGAATCCAGATCTAATTAAATTCCTCTAGTCATTCTAAATCAATAGGGCTCAAAATCTAGATCCCAAAAAATAACTCATGACATTCAGAAAAATAATTTCACATCACGCCATTCTCATCATCAATAAACCAGGAAGAATCTATGGTTATCAAAGCTGCATGAAAATTAATCAAGTGAATATTGGAAAAAATGTCAGAGTGTGGAAAAATTCCTAAACATACCACTAATTTCATAGCCTATCCATATTACATGATTGGTATGGGTTATATGGTTACATCTACTATTATCTCTACCGAAACTCATAACCGACTATCCTATGATTAATCAAGCACTGGTGAACCGACTAGGAACCCAATGTCATAATATAATAAAGGCATAACACATGAGATCTTTGAGTTCAAATTAAATCTTATTCATCCATATATTAGTCATCAATGTTTTTATATAATAATATAAAACTTTTTGGAATCCTAAAATGAATAAACCTAGGAATCCCATAGGGGGTCCTCAGTCATGGTCAAAAAATCATGTCATGGCTGAAAATATAACATTGTGGTTATTAGTGAACCTAGGTGTTCATCCAATACAATCTACCCATTTCATTGAAAAATTTAATTCATTAACATGAAATTATTAAATGTGGAATTTCCCTCTAGGATGAGATTGAGCATACATATAGTTTTGTAACCATCGATAAATACTAATGTTCTGGTACATAATATCTAATATCATTATGTAGCATTACACATATTTAAAAAAGGCCAATAGTAGCTTCTAGGTAATGTCCATGCTCAACAGAGTCATACTAGACCTTTCACACAAACATTACATCACAATTAATTAATTATTACAAAATGATAAATAATTAATAAATACATCAAAATATTAACAAATAAAAACCACATTACTATAAAAGGGAATAAATCTCAAAAGTTCATCGGCCAATCGCATCCCATCAGAATTATAAACTGCCACTGATAAAACAAATTGGTACAAGAACAACCTAGAATAAGGTAAAATCCTTACGTAATAGTTTAAAAAATAACTATTTAAATAATTTAATTAAAATTATCGAAGTCTTAAAACATGCTTCAACAATTTACCTAGATTAAATAACATGCGGTGACGTGCAGATGTCATCTTAGATCACCTCTTCCAAGGTAGATTCAATCCTACATCATAGGTATATGATTCCACCATGATCTAGTGGGATCATGAACAAAATTTCTAAATGGAGAAATGTAGTTTAGTGGATGATGGAAACAACCCCAACATAGACTAACATAGTCAAATTATTACCTAAAGGGTTCCAATGCACCTAAGGGAATATAATTCCATCCACAAACAGATAAGAACTCCCATGGAGGATGGGAGAATATGTCATGTTTGGGTGTGGTGATAAAAAGTGAAAGAGAGGGTCAACCTATTTAAATCCAAAAGGGGAAAAGGGTAATGTTTTTCTTTTTAAAGGCCTAATGGTTTTCTAGATGTTTTTTTAAACTGTGAGCCAACCATGATGTAGGTCATGTCCAGGCACCAATACAATGGAAGTGCATGGAATAGAGTTTAAAAAACTTCTTCCATCCATGAAACATTTCTTCATTAAATCTCAATCATCCACACAGTTTTCCCAAGCTTTTAACACATTATCCATATCTTATTAACCAAAAAATCTAGTTTTCATTTTTTTCACACATTTAGTATTAACTGTGTGCCAATTGTTTGCCCACAACTACTTTTTCCTAAAATAGTATTAATGGGTATCAAACACCTAAGAGACTCCCTAAACCTCCAATCTATAAACCAAACCTCATTCAATATTTGAAACCATCACTATTATTCATTCCAACTATTGTAAATACATTTTTATTCTCCGTTCAATATTATTCCCATCTAGTAAAATAAAAATAATAATTATTTTTGAAACATAAAACATGAAAAACAAGGGATATTACCATATCCCCAACATATAATTTATCATCCCCATTAGGCCTCACTGAACACAGAAAAAATCACCCATCCTTTGTGGGTTAGAAGGTTCTTTTATAAACTACTTTTTTCTGTTTCCAAGAACCCATTTCACCCCCATGATTCGTTCCAAACTTATGACATACAAGACTCAAAACTCTAGACATTGTACATAAAACATCATGTTTTCATACCAAAACATGTTCTACCTTTACTAGTGATACATTCAACATGTTTAAATAAATACACTTGTGGGGACTAAAGGTGGTCCCTAATTTCATCATAATGGTAGAACTATCATCAATCATGATCAATCTGGTTAAACTGTTTTTTCCTTATGATGTCAAGGGAAACCCTTAAACTGCACTCATCTTATCCAAATGGATTTCTAAAAATGCTACCCTAACTATATAATCAATACATTTAAGTAATTTTTGCTCTATCCAACTCCAATTAAATAAACCTTATATATCCAAACTTCCATGGTTGACACATCTCCAAAATATGATATCTACATCCTACTCTCAATTAATTTCAAAATTGTTTCGAGAATAGTCCCTGAATCCCCAACCCAACTTTTGTTGATATCTAGTGAGATAACCAACTACTGATAAAAATATGAGTCTTTCTATAACACCAACCCCGACAGAAACTAGATACAACATGCATGGATCACCAAAATTACCTGAGGATTAACACCCACATTTGAATTTTATCAGTCCATAACGAAACATATACCAATATTTTACCAATATTTATATTCATACATGTTTCATTTATTAAATAGATTATAATAAACAAAATGAAAATTTAATAATGTCTCTCAAGATTACAAAACCATTCTCAGATGAGGTTCCTCAACTAGTGACTAACATCCCTCTCCCCTCCATAGGAGCATCTGTATCATTACTCATAATGAAATGACAACCTGATCAATATAGAATATTCATTTTCCACTTCTGCATATAACAAATAACATTTATTTATACCCACTTATCCTTTATCATCAACTCCCAACATCCAATGATCGCCCATTACCACTTCCCAAGAATAGTTTTGATGGTAAATGATGAATTTCCACAATTACAAGGGTCACCACCCACAATCATCCATTCATGTACTCTCCCCTATAGGTATTATCTCATGCCAATCCTTGATAAATACATCAATAGGTTCCATCATGGACTAAAATAGGTATTTAAAAAAGGATGTTTCTCAACATAGAGGTTAATCTCTCATAGAATACTCAAGAAGGTATCAAGATAGATCATGATCATCTATAACTAAGAGTACACTTTGATTCCATGAAAAGTTATATATTTATAAATCTAATCAATGTTCAAATTGATCAAGGATAACTATTACATTAACCATCTCTTGAAACTATATTTACAAACATCCTATGTCATGTTCCAGCCACATTTTAACCATCATGAGGTACATGTTTACTTCTGGGTGTCTCCTCTACCACTAAGGGACATTTATCTTTTATCTATAACTTATAGGAAACCACTCCAATGAAAGGTCTTCAATACATCATTCCATGTCTCTCAAAAGGGAAGTTATTGTTTATCATCTGAATGGTGGAATGCATAACTGATGTGTACCTTTATCTCTCATCTCATACTCTCATGGACTATCCATCACTAGGAAAAAATAACCTTGCTACATGCCATGTTAGTTTCAAAAGGAACAAATATTTCATAAAACCCCTCATCAAAATTGGGATCCTTACTTCTCCAATGAATTATTCAACGACCACTAATCACTCGGCATCGTCCTAACCACAAGTATCAACCCATGATCTATCTAACTTAGCAATATTAGAAAGAATATTCTATCAAGCCACACACATAAATACTAATTTCAGTTGAATCGAGTCTCAAGAAACAATCATCCAAGGTAATTAGTAAAAAATCCAAATGAATTAGCATGCATATATATCAAAACATGAGAAATAAAAATGAATCTATCTTAAAAGATCATATTACCCAGCTCACTTCCTAATGGGGCATCAAAAATTCCATGACATCCTCGCTTATTGGTTTCCCTCAATCAAATGGAACATCGACATACAAGTGTCTTAGAAAGAACTAAGGGACTCTAGGTCTCCCACATAGCCTTGATGATCATGTCACATAATAGGGGAACCAGGTTTCACCACCTAGTCCGTAGGTCCATCCTCTCTATTGTGGTTTAAGTCCAAAGGGTCAAAAAACATAACATCGTCCTGTTAGAACCCTAATAATCTTTTAGAATCTGGATAAGGAACTGCTCCAGGGAGGGCGTGATATCAACATCAAATAGATTATTAACTAAAACACTTTTGGAATATACAAATAATAATACCCCCACAGGGTCATGTTCATTATAATATTCCTCATATTCATCAGCATAATACTCAACAATCTAACTAGATAGCCACAAACAAAGGTCCCATAAGTATAATTCTATTCCAAGATATATAGTAAAACACTGTATAGGTTGTTAGTGCCTCTTGGAATAACCAATCAAAATAAAACACCCATGAATGGGTCCAAAACAAGGTAATTGGGTTCCCTATAAACCTAATTAGGTCACTAAACATCTTGTTCATGACTAATGAGTCATCACACACATCATCAAAATTCTCAACATTGTTCCCCATCATATTACATAAAAAATAAGTATGTATTAAAGTATTCCTAACAGAGTGGAATTCCAAAAAAAACATATATTGGAAAACAAAATTTTTATTATTGTTGAAAATTTAAAAAAAAATCATCAATCATCAGTAAAAATGACACACTCCCAGGAATATAACATGTGAATCCTATATGTCACATATAATGAATGAGATTCCTCTTACCTTTGTCAACCAATAATAGAAAATAAATCAATGTCCTCTTTCTGACATTCATAGATCTATAAATTCATGAATAAACTCTCACCAATGGGCCGAGAGCCATAAAATACATAATAAATCATAAAATCCACACAACATGTGCATCAATAAAGGATAAAATTATACTAATCTGTAACATAGCTGACCATAAAATCAATCCCATATCCCTAAATACTATATCTTATTACCAGAACAATTATTATTGAATAACTCATTTTATATCCAACACAATATCTAATTTTTTTAATATTAATGTATACAATATTCCTAATATTGAAAAAATAGAGAATAAAATACAAATGATTCAAATTTGTGACATTCCAACCTACATTTCACTAAACTAGTTCCCCAATTTGGTTTTCCACAAGGCCTCAAGTACACCTGCCCGTATGCAAGAGGCTTCTCACTAGAAGCAAAGGTCTAAAGGTGGTAACTTTTGGATATTATGCCCTCGTATAATGGTAACAAATCAGAGTTAACAATATATCTTCTATATTAGTATATAATAGTTTGGAGGTAATAATAAATTGAAATAGAACACTATTTAATAATAAATTGAACTATATAAAAGACAAAATTGACCAATCATACATAAAATATTGGTCACCCACTAGTCCAACCATACAAGTAAGAGTACACAAGAAACTAAAATAAATTATAGGGAACTACATCAAGATCTGATCCAAAACACATACCCAAAATTTCCACACATATCTAAGCCATCTTGCTCGATCATTCTTGGGCCACAACCCTGACTTATACTATAATCAAATGAATTCATAATCAGGTACCCCATTGCAATGGTGACCCGAGAAGTGTTTGAGTATAAAACCCATTAGGAAACAACCAACACAATCCCATACATAGCCATTAATATTAAGGTTATGTACATGCGAGCTTCTTATTATGATAATTAAAATAATCAAAAAATAGTAAACTATGTAAAATAAAATAAACAAGTCCAAAAATGATCCCCGATTTTTTGATCCAGATCATATGGAAATTGTTCCATATTATACAGACACACACACACACACATATGAATTTGTATTTATTTATCCCCATTAATATATACATATAAAATGTCTTATCTATAAATTTATATAATGAAGGTAGTAACATAGAAATTACTTATACCATAGTAGATTGATAGATCTAGGATCCAATAAGGATGATATCCTACAAAAAGGTAATAGAGGTGGATTCCATACCACTCTAGACAAGTATAATTATGTTGATATTTGGTTTTCTTCTCCCAATTGACAATACTGACTTATTCATGTGATGGAAATGACGCTGACTAAGATACATCGCTAGAGGGGAATACATGTCCTAACCCTAGTTTCACTTATACTCGCCAAATATCTCTATAATATAATAAAAAATATAGTGACAGATACTCCTAAAAATGACTCATTGATCTTGACATCATACTAATTAATACTTGAGTAATCTAGACATATGTCTGATTCCTAGGTCTCGGTCTATAGGAAATCACAACCTTTTAACTTGGATAATCTATAGTGGGATAACCCTTGGATTATATAAAAGTAATTATCTCAATATCCAAGTACATCCTTGACATTATTTCATATAATTGAATCAACATCCCAATCCTAAAGAAGTAATTATGGGAAATTTATTGACGGTGTACCCACACGATCCTTTGAAGCCTCATAGGCATCGCTTGTGAGAGAATAATCACCAATTTATTTTATATCCAAAGGGTGTAGAGAGTCATGTCTAACTATAGCATCAAATCAGACTCAAAATAATGATCACATGAAGTACCTCTAAGAAGTCCTAAATTATAATAGTCAAAAAAGTAGGCTCAAATGTTAGACCCTAGGATGTTCATCAGGGCATCCCCAATCAACAAGACTTGAAATTCAAATCCCAAGAAATACCTATGGGTCTCCCAAATCAAGAATCATAATTTTCAAAATCCCAAGAAATACCTACGGGCACCCCAAAAAAGAAGCTTACATATCACTATTCTCATCATCCACAAACCATGAATCACCAGTAGTTATCAAAGCTATATCAGCAGTAAACAAGTGAATATATGAATAAAAGTTTGAGGGTGGACAAATGCCTAAACCAACCATTACTGCTATATCATATATATCGTACAAGTATGGTATGGGTAATAATGTGACACCCACTTCCATCTCTTCACAAAACCATGATGCACAAGATCTAAGTCGATCAAGCACTGTGTCACCCACAAGGCCCCTATGACTTAACACTATAGATGCTTCCCTTTTTGGATCCTTGACTTCTAGGGTAAAAAGTAAATCCAGTTGGGGTCTCATAAGTGTGGATATAAGCATGTAATTCATCTTGGGGCCCTAAAAAAGAATACAAAGAGGCAACCCAAAGGGGATCCTCGATAAAGGTCATGAGCTCATTTCATGGGATGAACCGATCACACAATGGTTGTCAGTGACGTTAGTATTTCATCCAATACAATCAACCCATTTCATTTAACTAAAAAATCATATGAATTGATTTATTCATGGGAATATATCCTATATGGATTACCCTAATCATATATATAATACCATAATCCTGGATAAATACTAATGGGAAAGTTTCAAAGACCACATACATTTATTTATATCTATATTTACTATCCAAAGGTAGGGACCAGTTTCCAAGGACTAAAAAATCTCAACCAAGACATAATTGATCATTCATCCAAATATACCATAAAAATTATTTAATTATAAAAAATATAATTAACCAATTAAAAAATTATAATAAATAAAACATAGCTTTTTCTAAAATATTACATATATTATAATCTCACAGGCTGATCTCGTCACACTAGAACAACGACCTGACATATTTCAATAACAAACGGAACACAATCTACCCCAAATTAATAAAAATACATAACAAATGGTGTTAAAAACCCATTTAACATATTCAATTAAAATAATTTAAGACTATATATTCATAATGGTGATGTACATTAAAAAAACATGTGGTGAAGGGGACATAATATCCTAGGAACCCTTTTCCAAGGAAGAGTGTAGCCACCAACATCGGTATCTGATTCCACCATGAACTGATGGAATTAATAAAAAATTAAAAAATTGAGATACATATTTCATAGGTAATAATTTATAGGAAACCAATGAAAACTTAAAAGGTCAACTTCTTACCTTAAGGATTCCAACACACCTGACCACATCTGATTCTGACCACAAACTGAGGAGAACTCCCATGGTTAACGGGAGAAGAAAGGTTCCATGTATGGGGTAAGAGAATATAGAAATATAGGTGAACTACTCTTAAATCCTAAAGGGGAAAAGAGGTAATTTTTACATTTAATAAGGGTCTCATGGATTGTCCACATGGTTGGAAAAACTCAGCACCAATCGCATGGTTGACACTGCCCGAGCTCCATCCCGACTCTTATGTATAGTGATGTATCTAGTAAACTATTCTCCATCCATGTGACAAGTCTACAGATAAACAGTGTACACCTTCATTGTTTTCCTTGGCCTATCGCACAGTCTCCCCAATCCATGTCCACAGACAAACTATACCACACAACATGGTGGTGGCGGTTATCAGTAACTATGTGCCAACTATGATCCCTTTAATAAATTATCCAAACCACTATTTTTGGGTGCCAAACCCATGGGATAGTCCCAAAAACTCCATTATACAAACCAAAGCTCATTCCAAATATATAAATATCATTTCAAGGCATTCCAATCATAAAAAATCCTTTATATGTCTTCGAAATTGTTTTCACATATCCAGTAAACTGAAAATTTAAATTCCTTTTGAAATTACATCTTCAAAAAACATGGGATATTTCAAAAAAATTATTTTGTGAATAAATAGCTAAATTTTTCTTCAAACTCATTCATATTGATTTAATTTCAATTTTTTATTTGATATTTCTCAATATTAAATCCAAATTCTTTCTTAATGGGTTAAACATGACTAAAGTTTAGAATATATATAAAAACTTATTTACTCTATGATTTTAAATGTGACCCATTCTTTATTCTCCAAGGGTTATTGATTATATTCTTTATTATTATCAAAGTATAACCCAAGGATAATAAAATATTAATGGTTCACCCTTATAATACTTGAATTAATTTTCTAAACATTTAATCATTAAATATGAAATGATTTTTGATACCATGGTGAATAACTTTGGTTACATATTTTTCGAATCCATGGTATTAAACCTTGCTGATATGATTAAAAAAATCACTCTTTCATTTTGTATCCAAATTTTCATGTTATGTATCTTGTATGTATGATTATTTTGTTTTGATATGCCATATGTTTTATCGAGGTTGATCCCTCATGTTCTATTTCCCTTTTTGATCTCAATGTGGGATTTTTTATCATCAATTTCAATTGATTAATGTCCCCTAAATATCAATTATTGTGTGGGGAACTAGGATTGAATAATAAATGAGTATTTATATAATATTATATAATTTTTATGTTTATGATTTACGTGTTCTATTCTTGTATTATATACCTGGATTCCATGATAGTGAACCGCAAAAGATCCTTCGATGTTATTAAAGTAATATTATGATATAAATTTACGTAAAAATTAATTTCTTAAAAAATGATAGTAATTATAGATGCTTTTGTTTATTTTTTTTTAAATTAGTACTTTAAAACATTAAATAGAATCATAATTATACATCTAAATATATAAAAATATACTTAAATTTTGGTGAAATATAAAATGGGTGGTTATAAAAAAATGAAACCACTATCTTGACACGACAAGTTGTAACACCCCAAATCCATGAAAATAAATATTGAATGCACGAAACGTTGAGTCCCTACAAAACAGAAAATTTATAATATAGCCATTTAACACAAATTTTCCTCAAAAATGTTTTGAATATTGAAAACCTGTCATCTAGAGGTGTTAACAGTAAATTATTTTGAGTCTAATAAAACCAAAGTGATTTTTTTGTGACTAGTAACACACCCTTATGAATAGTAATTTTAATAGTAATATGACCCTTATGAATAAAAAAAAATAATAATATTTTTTTATATTAAGGTAATAAGATAATAATATATTAATTAAATTTTCAATGTGATATAAAACTAATTTTAACTTTAAAATTGTTATTTTTTGAAACATCTATGATTTTTTTAAATATTAAATTAATAATATTTAGAAAATTATTTTAGAAAAATGGAGTTCCTTTTTAAATTCTACATGTCAAAAAAATTTAGGGTGAATTTTTTGAATTTTCTGAAATTCTTGAATTATTTAGGAATAGTGAAATATGTTAAAATATCGTGTATAAAAATTATCAATTAAATAAACTCTTTGTGACATCATAATTGATATTAGGACACTAGGTTAGAAATCACATGCACTTATTACTATTAGGGGTCAAATGAAACAAAACTATTGGTTTTCTTGAGGGAATCAGAAAATAATTTAAAAAATATTCAAACTTCACTCCTCTCCTCCACGATAACACCCCCCTCACTTGCTCTTCTCTTCACTCCTCTAAGACTTGATGATCATAAAATTTCTACCCAAATACCATTCCCTAGTCACTACCCACATCCAGGATTCTCTTAGTATACTAAAATAAGAAAACCACTTCCCTTAAGGAGGATCTGAAGGAGGTTATATCAAGAGTTAAAGCACCCTTCTTTTTCAATTAGTCTCATTTCAATTAATCTTTGTTTGTTATCCTCTCATCACCTCCTCTAACCAAATGATCATGGTAATTATACAATTATCTATAAAATTGATTTATATCATGTAAATATAAGAATCATCATCAAAATTCTTACACTCTTACTTTTATTTTATAAACTAAATCAACATCCATGAGGTTCCAATTTTCAACCTTCATGGATGATGAAGTTTTGTTCATCAATTTCTCCATTATTACTGATCATTAAACCATTTTGATGGTTGAACGAAACTATAATATATTTATTGTAAATTAATTAATATTTAGGAACCAGTATATGTACATATTATTAAATCACATTACTAAACTAGTTTTTAATAATAAAAACACAGATAAAATAATTTAGCTGAATGTCATTAATAATTAATCTAATTATTCATCCTATTTTTATGTAACCAAATTCTATAAAAGATAGTTAACACTTCTGTATGTTCATAAATAATATATAATTTAATTCTGGATATTTATATCCATTCCACATGGACTCTATTACATAAAAACAAATGAACTGTTTATGAACATCAAGATAATGAACACTCTGGAGAGACAAAATTCAATAAATTAACATATATATATATTGGCATAAATGACCTAAAAAGAAATATGATAACATAAAATCATGTATAATAGGTTCTGAAATAATTTATTAATAATTATAATTTCATATTCCATGACCTTAAGTTCAATAGGGGAACACATTCGAACTTAAGGTAACTGTTTTCCACCCAAACCTCCATTTTCATTTAGGTTACATTTATTGTCTATATACCTCAATGAAATTTTTGTGTATTATTATGTACTCCTCAAAAATTATATCTTATTTCACCATATATTTTTACCAACTAGAATCCTTCTTTCTTCTATGCAGAGATATATGTTTTTAAAAAGAACATAGACAATTACTTACAAAATACAATCCGGATTCAATGGAGTTCCTCATATTCTTACCGACTTTCAAGGGAAAATGTAATATATTTTTTTAAACCATTATATTTCTAAAATCAATCATTTTAAAATGAAAATACTATCTTACATCAGTTCTGGTATTATAAAATGAGTTTTCCAAAAGAAAATTTTTTTCCAAGAAGAAGGGTTTTTTATAAACAGAATTACTCAGTGATTTTAAAAGTGTATTTTCTCCCATTTAAAAACACTTTTTGATTCATTTGTTTAAATGAGATTATGTTTTATGATATCATCCAAAATTGTTTTATTGTGGATGTACTATCTTAAAACCATTCACCAATTTACTATGAATGGTTTCTATATTTTCTTAATATTCGAGGAAAGTAATTTACAGTTCATATATTAGTTTCAATATGAATTTTCATGTTGTTTATGGTAATACACATTCATATGAGTAATTAATTTGACATATTATGTGTCAGGTGGGACCCTATATAGCCACTTGGTGTATTGGTTGGTCTCTAGAGACAAACTATCTTCTCGGAAGAAGGCCTCGACAAAATTATTATTTATGGTCTTGGAATGAGGCCTTGATGGTATGGTTATGATGTCCTAGATTATGCATTCCCTCACTATAAAAATAGTAATAATGGTTCATGTGGTTATTTTTCTAGTAGAATACCCATTATTATGTTTTATTGTGTCATTATTTACTCAGATCATATTCCTTCCACAAAGCATTGAGGTTTATTATTTGTAAAGTCATGTTTTTTCAATTATTCACCATGCCTAATGTTAATGTTATCTTCCATTTTATTTCTTGCTCTTATTGAGAATTTGAGCTTACCCCTTTCTTATATTTTATTTTCTCAGTACATGATGAATTATTTTAGGAATGACATGTTGAAATAACCATGGAGTTATGGATATGTTTGAAGAAATATCTATGTCATTTTTTATTACAAGTTGTAATGTTAAACTTATGTATGTATCTTGTTTCAACTACTACTAAACTACTCGGTCATTTAGGATGCATATTCCTAGTTTGAATGCCAATGTAATCAAATAAAGAAAAAGTCCTGGGAAACTAGGGTTTTGTCTTTAGATATGTTTACATGGATCATTCATAGTTTTAACAAGGGGTATTAACCCAAAATGTGGAGATTGGGTATTAACATGATCTTTACCAAGTGCATGAAAAACAATACTTTTTTTAATCCTAGTTTGACAATCAAAAGGACTATTCTTTGGTAATTCAAAATATTTTTAAAATCCATTATATAATATATATAGCTAATGTATAATTTTTTTTAGACTGAAGTATATCATCTATGTAGCAGGCTATTACAAATTTTTTTCTATAAATATTTCTTTACAATTATTATTATAAGATTTATTATCGTAATAAGATTTCCCAATTTGGTTTTGTTCTCATATAAGTTCGGAATAAATTTGATTGGATCATGTAAATAATGGATAAAATAGAAAATTTGACACTGAACATCCCATTATAGGGGGCGATATAAATAATACTTATGATCCTTAATTTTTTAACATGGGTTCTGAATAACAACAAAAACCAACTGTAGAATCCAATATCACAAAATAAGGAACAACTAGTTGTTGAATCCTTTATGTCTCATTTAAAACTTTTTTTAGTAGATACTTTTATCTATATAATAATTGATCATTATTATATAAAATTAATTGTCTATTCACCATTATTCTGAGAAATACAATGTAACATTGGTAGTATGTCACATAGATGGATAGTCTATTCAGTGGTGGACGTTGACCAAGATTACAAAGCCAAAAGATTATGTTGAATCTATGGAATGTGAAGCATTAAAAAAAGGTTTTTTTCAATAATTTTTTTCTTGTGCACACTATAATATTATGGAGAGGGAATTATATGAGATGAAGAAAAGTAAAAATTAATTGGTAGGTATTTATCGTAAGAAATTAAAAAGGCTTGAGAATTAAATTTCATAACAATTCATTGATTCTTACATGAATATCAATTGATTATTTTGAATAAAAAACCCCATATAGGGAATAATATTTTAGATTTTGGACTTTATGATATATAATTAGATAGTATGATGTCATCTCAATATTAAAATAGTGTTTGATAATACCGACTGTACTCAGGGATTAAATGATAAAAATAGAAGTATAGAGTAAAAATATGGAATAAATATTTACTATTAAAGGTAAGGGAAAAATTCATAGTATTATATATGAAATAAATTTAGGAAAGAAACACATGAAATTGTCTCTATGTGAGTGGAAATGTTACAATTATGGATGAGACATCCATAGAGCTCAAATAAAAAACGATATGTAAATCATAAATTTATAAATTCTATTGAAGGTGGGAATATTGTTCAAGTGCATTACTTCAAGTGTAGGGTGTTTAGAAATTTCTAAAATCAATGTATAAATTATAGTATAATAGAGTGTAACTTATGTTAAACCCAATGGATTTAATGGGAAAAATATCATACTTGTATAATAAAAACTAGTGATTTAGAGACTACGAACAATTTTTTGGCATGTTCACTCACAATACACTGAAATTTGGAAATTTAATTATTCTATTGTTGTTATACACATTAGTTTATTTCATTACTATGTAAAAATAACATCAAGTTAAACCCCGAACTACTAGCAGTATAATTCTCAAATAGAACTTACTAAGGACCTTTTAAATCATAAATTATATATAGGGAAATCCCTATTATCATTGTCTAGTACTACCTCTCAGTAAAAATTGTGTTCATTCAAATGGTGGATTTTTTATAATACATCAGTTTTATTTATTTTCAAAGTATAATTCCAATACTAAGTATCAAAAAATTGATATTTTTGATTTCTTGAAGGGATAACCTACAATAATCTTCAATGGATAGATATCTCAGAAAGAGTCTTTCTAAGAATGAAATCTTATAGCCTTATATATGGTAATTATCACGGATGAATACATAGAAATATAAATTATAAAGATAAGAGACATAACCATGTTTTGTGAATAATTTGATGTATTTTATGGTGATTTATATGGTCCAACCCTAGAAAATGTGGTAGTTTTCCCAAATAAACTCATACCTAGATCCAAGCCTATTTTTAAGACCACATATAGGATTCTAAATGTCCACTTAGTGGATTGTATGTAGTAACTTCTTGCTATTTTTTAGAAGGGGTTCATTTGACCAAGTGTTTATCAAGGTGGAGAACCCATTCAATTTATAAAAAGGAAGGATAAAACAATGAGGTTATTCAATAATTATATATAAATTAATCGGAACATGGGGATGAGTAAATACCCACATATAATTATTGATGTTTTGTTCCATTAGCTTCAATGGGCTTACTTATTATTCATGATTGTTCTCTGATCAGGGTACCATTACGTGACGGTGAAGAAAGAAGTTTCCCTTAAAACTACTTTCTGAACAAGATATGGACATTTTGAGTTTTTTTTGTCAGATTTACTAATACACCTTGTATATTTATGGATTTGATGAATATAGTATTTAAGTACTAACTTGTAAAAATTGTGGATGACTTCTTTGATGATATTATGATATATTCCAAAAAAATCAGAAATAGACTGAAGATTATCCAAGGGTATTATTATAAATGAAAAAAGATATTTTTTCATTAATTTTATAAAATGTGAGTTCTGGGTACAAAAAATTCCGTTTTGTGACACATTTTAATTAGTTAGTAAATCTCATTATACCTAGAAATGATAAATTTCATAGTTGAGTGTTCATATCCCAGAACCATTACTATGTTTCATAGTTTCAATGGCCTATTAGTAGAATATTAAACGATCCCAAAAAATATGATGGATACATAATAAACTAACAACGTTAACTAAAAAGAAATCCATGATTATATAGAAAAAAGGGGAAATAATGTTTCGTAGAATTGAATATGACATTAGTTAGGGAAGTTTTGAAAAGATTACCATCAAACTAGAGGTTTTCTCAGGTATATAAATGAATCATTTAAGGGACTTGGATGTGTAATCATGAAAAATGTAATTTTAATTGACTATGAATCACAAAAGTTATACCCTCGTGAACTGAATTATCATATCCTTGATTTTGAGTTAGTTTCAATTGATTATGCATTAATGATATAGAAACACATAGTTTATGAAGAGAAGTGTCATATATACATTTTCCACTATACTTTTAAGTATATATTTACACTAAAGGAATTGAACATGGGACAAATGAGATTGTTATGATTTATAAATGACTATAATTGCACAAAAAATATCACCCTATAAACGAAAACATTTATTATGCATCGAGTAGGAAAGACCCCAAAGTTTATTCAATAATGATGAATGAAGAGTATTAGTTGAAAAAACATAGTAATGATAGAAATGTATGTCATAGTGAAAGGGACATCATCAATCCTATCCAAAATTATTTTCCAACCATAACTGCACAATAGTATCATGAAAGAACATAGAGATTATCTTATGATAAAAAAAAATTAAGTATCCATGAAAAAATTAAATCCTTCGAAGTTATATTTTATTCAAGTGGGGTTATTGAGGTTTGGTACATGACTATGTATCCCAACTAATACATAGTTAAATAACAATTCTATGGATGAATATCATAGTAATGTTTTCTCTTCGGATCATGGATTCACCAAAATGTATATATATCGTTCCGATCATTATTGGAGGGATGAAAATAAAATATAGATTTCTATTTCTACAAAAGGATACTTGGTATTTTACAATGTTATGGCAGAGTGGAAACCTCTAAAGGGTTTGAGGAATCAACTACCAAAGCCATTATGGAGGTGTGACAACATCACTATGAAATTTTTTGCTTTCCATCATAATCAATTATTGTGAATAACTTTAAAATTTGCAATCATTAATGATTAAAAAAAATCCCATTTATCTACATACGAGAAGTATTTTTTCCTTAGCACATGCCTTGAGTTTATATTCAAGAAGTGGTGACACATTATCATGATCCACTATCAATTTTTTCATAAAATGATCCATGATTTATTATTATGTTCTATACGATCCGTCAAAAGGAAGTGTATAGAACAAACTATCACCCTCAAAATACATGGTTGATTTTTAAGACATTCGAAACATTACAACATTTGTTGTGGTCTAGCACCCATGAATTTCATTGGAGTTGGGATCAATATTTTCGACTAATTTAATTTTCATATTACAATTATTTTCACATTATCATTTAAATGGATCCATGTATACCACTCTATACGAAGAGGATTATAAATATAACATGTCAAAATGACATTGTAAAAGGAAAATTATTTGGACTAAACACTGTGAAAGATGCTAATTATAATATCGAAGTGATCTAAAAACATATCAAAGATGGACAAATGAAATATAAGAATTATTCTAATAAAAAAAGGTTGATCGTAGAGTTTAATTTTTGGGACCATGTATTCCTCAAAATATAACCCAGGAAAAAATCCATGAGGTTTTGAAAAATGTGGAATCAAATATAAGGTTTCATGGAGCCATTTTATATTCCAGAGCAAATTGGATCAATTTTCTACCAAGGAGCAAAACCACTAATATTTTTTCTATCTCCTTGAAAACCTTTATGTTTTCTTATTAAGAAGTTATATATTAGTCCCAACCCAAATACTAGGAAATTATATATATAATTGGTTCATAATTTATCTGTTAATTAATAACCAATCTATATTACCGATGCATGGAAAAAACGTGTTTTGGAATAGGGAAACCTCACTCCTGAAAGTAGTATAGATAAATTTTATGTTTGAAGAAGTATCCTATGACACTGAAGAAATTAAGGGGAGAAATTAACACATATTTTTAAGGGAGGATAAAAATATTTCTGTTGAAATTTATTTGGGGGAGATTGTAACTACCCGAAAATCCTTTTATGACATGAAGAACTCATGTTCTACAGTGAAAATGTTTATTCTGAGATCATAGAGAGAATATTAAATTTTATAATAAAATTACACATAATGAATTAATAAATTCAACAATATCTACAAATAATACCAAGAGATATAGAAAAAAATAATTCACACATAATAGATCCATAGGATTGAATTCCTAAACATAGATTTCTTCAAATATTAAAATAGAAATATGAAATTTAAGTCCTCAGAAGAAAATATATATTATAAAGAATATTGTAGAAACATTTTATGTGATGTAATTAATGTTGAGGTATGTGAATGTTGGAGTATATATATGTTATATAGGATAGAGTGAATATTATGATATGATGTAACCAAAATATCATAAAATATGACTGTTGTACCAGATGATCATTAGATAATGTGACAATTGTGAATTATGATCCTCAATAATAATATTACTGTCACAAATAGTTTATATATATGGTCATGAAAAAACATAATTTATTCAAAAAGGAGAAACTATGGTCCCATGTAGTGGTATAATTCCCATTGAATCCCATTAATCATAATGTGGGAGGGAGGTACCACTATTGGGATTCATCATTAACGAAGACCAAAAATAATATTTTGTGGAATCAACTACGAGATAAATTTATGTTATCATTGATCACCAATAGGTCAATTTTAGTTGATCCACTCTATGAAAGTAAAATTATCCCACTCCTTACCCTAATGGATTATGTATTTGTAATAATTCTTACTGAATCAAAACCTTAGTACTATAAAGCTATAATTTTTTGAAATGAAATAGTGGTTTCATTAATGAAATTTTCATTATAATTTTATTTAAATAAATAAAATAAAATATAATATGAAATTAATAACTATATTTTAATATAAAAACAAAAAATATTTTGTATTTTCAAAAAAAATGTGAACACTTTTATAATAAATTCACTTATTCAAAATAAACTTTATTTTCATAAAATAGTCTTACAAAACACTACATATTTAAATAAAAATGATAATATAATTTTATCATGTCCCATGAAATTTATATAATTGTTATATAGTTTATTATGTGAAAAAAACATAAATATTTCAATTATATGTATTTTCATATAAAAGTAAAAATTATCATAAATTGAAAATTATTATGTTATAATAAGAAATATATTTTATATACGATTTTGGAAATTTGGTTGGGATAAAATTTTGAAAATTTTATAAAAAATATTATTTTTTAATTAATGATAAAAATATAGGTTTGTGTTTTTGATATATTTTATTACTCAACAAATATATAATAAAGATATAATAGTTCATAAAACATGATCCAAAATCAAAAAAATAGTTACCCTATTAATATATTATATTTTAATGAATTAAATTTAATTTCAACAACCTATAGAAAACTTTTAAATGACTAATGTTGAAATTATGTTTCTAAAACATTATCATATTGAATTATTATTTTTCTATAACAAATTGAATATAAAATAATGAATTTTTGTTATGAAATTAAAATGTGTCCAAAACATTCTTATTTCCTAATATATAAGAATGAACCATGGGTAAAAAAAATGTATTCTTATTTCCCTCATCTATGGTTCCCAAGAAATATATTAATAAATTAGTAACCAATCCTTCCAAATTTCTAAAAAAACCCCAAATATCAACACCATTTAATTCTCTTTCAAGACAGTAATGAGGAATTTAGCTTTATTCTTCCTCTATAGTGCCCCTATAATTATTTTCCATGGTTCCAAGAACTCTACTCAAGAATTAATATGGTGTCTCACAAGGTTCGGTTTTCTATTCATATCCATTTTATCCATTTACACCCTTTCAATATAGTCTCCTAATATAGATGTTATTATGTTCTCATTAACATATAAAACATTTATTACTATCAAAAAAATTATCAATGAGGGATTTACATTCTATATAATTAAATTATTCTATAAACCATTCATAGTATTTAGGTTGTAGAAGTTGTAATTCTATTTTCCATGACTCCCATTTTATGTTTTCAATACCCACTATAATATTTATTCAAGGGTAACTATATATCTATAATGATGTTTCTTTAATTGGTTATTTTCATTTATTTAATTCATTTTATATTATATTGTGACAAAAACAATGAAAATTTGGGGGTTTTAAACACATATGAACCCAATAATTTTATACAAAGATCATTTTTATTCTATATGGGTTATTAAAGAAATGATATATTAGGATCTATGTTGAACACTCGATTTTTTATATATGATGTTTTGGCCAAGATGTTTCTCTAATTCATTGGGAAAAGAATTGATCTCTTTTGATGACATGTTTAATGATACCTTAGAAAATAACCTAGTAAACATATTTTATAAATCCTTCGTATTGATCCGTGGTGATTTTATTTTGAATGTATCATTTTTTATCATATCCTCATTTCTAATTTATATATAAAATACTTATTAATTATCAATCATTATATAGATCATTTAATATATGTGATGATCACTAACATATCATTTCTGTTATTCATCAAAAAATCATCATCATACTCACCATTATATTCAAATATGACCCTAGGAAATCACTTATAATTATGTGAAATTTGATTGAATAATAAAGGAGTCATATAATAGGGTTTAAAAAGTTTATTATAATGTGATCTTTTTTAGTTATCTATTATTTACCAAATTTCTAAGTCACTAATCCTTAAAGTTCCTTCAATGTTATTCATGTAATATTTTGTTAATTAATTATGATAAAAATCATGTATTAAAAATATGGGATTCCATAAATATTATTTGAATAAATATTAATTCATATATTAAAAAAATATCATTTATATTATATGTGATATTAGTTCATGAAATATAACTAACATTGTTATTATTATTTAGTTATGGTGGTTATTGGGAGTTAATGAAATAATAAAGTCCCTTTGACAATTTTTATTTTCTATCCCAAAAACAGTATTAATCTAGTAAATAAATTTTTATTAGTCAATTATATATTTGGAATTGTTAACAATGAATTATAGAGAGGATTCTATCAATACCTTGATAGATATCTCCCAATAGTGATATCATAAACTAAGATAAATTATACACATTTACCAAAATGAAATATTCTCCCCTTGCATGGCTTATATTTAATTATAAATGATCATTGAACACGTTAAATCTATCAATTATATCACCCAGTAAATTCTATAGTGATGGTTGGTGGCTCGTGATGCCTGTGTGGATCACCTAAATTGGGATTCAACCCTTGATTTCTATTATGTAATGGTGGTGAAAATTATTGTTCTACATATTCTTCGAAGAAGAATGAATTACTTTATCCTGTTAATTTTAAATCTATATATAAATTAATTATAAATTATATGTGATTGTCTTTTCATTTAGTTTCATGATTAATGATGACATTATTAATCAATTTTATTATACTAGTAATAATATTCATCACCATGTAGATCATCACATATTCATTGATTGTAACTGAATATTGACTTTCCCAAGCTCAATAGGTGCTTCCACTTCACTCATAATCTTTAAAATTCAATTATTATTATCTATTTAATAGTTGTGTTGATATTTTACATGGATAAAATTAAAATTTCTAGGTATTGATTAAATATAACTTGTAACACTTATCTACTCTACCATATTTTTAGTACCTTATCTACTCACAATACTATCCATTATACATAAATATTTCTTAGAATTTAATATTACCATTTATTTTTCCTTTCATTATAATATCAAGAAGGAATGATTTCATGATATTTTAATGATACAATAATGTTTTTAATGATATGATCTTTTGTTTAATGTAACATGGATATCATGTATGTATCTAGTCTCCAAATACATCTAAACTACTTCTTAACTAGTATTGATATTAGATGAATCTAATATCAATTCAATAAAGTAAACATTGGATCTTCGTCACTATATTAAGAGTTGATACACTATCTCTTATAAAAAATGAATTAAATAGTATATAAAGAATTAAAACGAAAATAATAAATGAAATCAGTGATTGAGTTTAAAAAAATTATCCACTAAATTATCAATCATTCAACATATTGTTTTCCTAAAAAAACATGTAATTAAATAGTGAAATAGTTTGGAAATTTTACTATTAATATGATTTCCCAATAGGTTCTCACCTTATTGAAAACTTGGGGAAGACCATAATTTAAATACCTAAAAATACTAAACCCTAATATACATTCCATATTATTTCAATGATTTTAAAGTTTAATTTCATCCATAAAATTGTGGATGATTCAATAGGTATAAAACAATACTATGTTATAGACAAATATTAAATAGAAAACAAATAAAAATATTAATAGTTACCATAAGTTAACTTCAATGAAGTAATGAATTTAAGGACATTTTTTATATTCAATCAAGGTCTATTTCCATAAATATAGATAGTTTCTAATTCCTTTTGATTCCACTTACTATAATGCTTAAAATTATACCAATTAATAGATAATGGAATATTAACCTCATGAACTAACCTAATAGTCACATTGACTAAAAATATATGTATAGGGATAGGGATGGACTATTTGGATTTGAGTTTTCCAGGAAGAAACTAAATTTTCTAATATAACAGAAAAATCATTTAACAATCCCTTATTTTACATTCATATAAAAACTCATAAAAATATATAATTTCTTATATGTAAACCTTATCATTTTCAAAAAATTATTTTATAATATCATCCATGTCACACAAATTTTACAGTCTTTATTCTAAACCTGGTTTAAAGTCATAGTTTTAACATTTCAAAACCCAAGAAGACATATGTTTTAACTCCATAGGAATGTTACATTATATAAGATTTAAAATTTTATTATTATTCCTCCAAATGGTTATCTTGAATTCATTTCAAAAACCCCCATTTATTTACAAAATTAAAATATAGGTCTTTGAAATATCTAGATATTGTTTTCTCTAAAGTAAGTTCAATCAATCTATTATAAATTACATATTTCTTATAAGATTAGAGATAATATTATTTTCATGTTTTATTCAACTATTTTTATTCTTACATATTTAATTATAATTTTAATTTATTAATGTATGTTCCGTTATTAGTAATGCAATCATTGGGTACACAAAATCTAGGAAAAGAAATTTCTCTATCTAATTGACAACACTATTGGCTTGATAATATGGAATTTTCACAGTATCTACCAACTTAGAGACATATTTTAACGTAAAAAATGTATTCATTCCCATTATAATATATAAATTATCCTAGAAACTCTTATCTTTAAATATAAAAAAAATTATTTCAAAAAAAAATCATGGTTATCTCTTGCCTTCTACATACATTACCCATCCATTATAAAATTTCACAACTTAAAAATAAACTACTTGAATCCGGAAAGTGAGTATGACAGTTGAAAATAGATTTTAAAACATGTATGTGTTTCCACTCTACCCGCATTTTAGAGTTTTAACACTCTAAAAATGAAAATCATTACTTATTTTTGTTGACATATTCAATGAATATATGCAGTAAACCTTTTAAAAATAAAATGATCATAAAAATATATAATTATTGTTAAAAAATTAATTCAATTCTAAATTATATTTTTGACTTCTATGAATAACAGGTTAATGTGAAAAATTACAAAATATAGATATATATTGATATATCTTGTTAACACATCATGATTTTTTCTCATTGGGATATAAGGAATTAATATCTCTAGGATCTCAATTTGGCATATTTTGAATCTTATAGAGATGATCAACCACAATATTATTTGCTCATTTCTTGTCTGTGATCTTTGAATCATGCACTTTTAAGACATTTATCTACCTAATGAGTCTTAGTTTATACACATTTTTAAAAACCATGTATTTTAATGTTGACATATCTGTGGAAACAAGATCATTGGACCCAATAAAATATTCTTCAGTTTTATAAATGAAAAAATATCCAACATTCTTATATTAGTCATACTGTGGCTTCGATCACCATCATCTTTAATCATACTATAAAATTGAAAAACATAAAAACTCTTTATCTTTAATTCCCCCAAAATATTTCTAGTATCTATGTACCAGGAATCAAAAATAATTTCAATGGGTGAATTATATTCTAAGACAACAATGATGGGTAAAATAGTTAATTTTTCTTTTATAATGTTAATTGACTCTAGGAACTTTTAATCAATGAAAATATTTTTATCATAGATTAATAAGAATTATAAATTCTTTGTGATAATTAAAAAACTCATAATTAATATACCATATAAATAATCATTTCCCAAAAAGATACAAATACCCTGAACATTTTCCAGAGGGAGTAAAAAATGAATTTCTACAATCATAAAAATGTCGATATATATTCCTATATTAATAACCATGCTTCCAAACACAATTCCATTGGAGAAAAATCATTTCATATAAATTATGATAGGGAGGAATCAATGTGCTCTCTAAGATGGGACAAATTATTATTTCCTATTAAATCATAATCACTTGTTCACTAATAATATATTTCATAATCTAATTGTGTATATTTTTCCTCAACTCGTTGTTTGCTATCCACTCCATGAGGATCCTATATAAGAAAAATCAGGTACCTTTCCCTTTAATTTTGGATGTTATATGTATTATATTAGTTTATATATTTTTTAAGACAAATAATAACTTTTCCTCCTGACTACCCATTGGTTAATGTAATATAATTATAGGATGTGTGGAACACTCTGATAAAAAAGAATATCCATGTTCAGATTGAGGTTATTTTAGTTCTATATATGGTGATTTCAAAATAGTGCAAGGAATCATGAGACTATGAGGTACTTGTTATATAATATGTATCATAGTTAATGTGTGAATACTTTACAATCCTATTTACTCACTACTATTCAAATTTGATAGATGATTACACTCAAATCGCATATTCTCAATATGAATTTTCTTCTAGTTGAAATTATGTATTTTTTTCAAAGAACTCTCCCCCATTATCATATCATGGTTATTACAATTTACCAAAATGGATTCACAAACAATACTTTAAAGGGATGTATTTTTAATTTAACTCATCATGATCCTTAAGAATTCATACTTTTCCATGTTAATAGTTCCCTTAAATTATTATATATTACATATTGATAATTTTTCCCATGTGTCGGTTATTTATCATCTTTGAAAACATTAAAATACTCCCTTTTTAAACCAAGGTATAAAATAGATATTACCTTAGAAATGTCTATAATAGCTCCTGTATTATCTTAGAACTGTCTAGACATTATAAAAGAAATTTCTTTATCAAAGTACATATTTATAATTTGAAAATTAGTATGTAAAAAAATATTCCCAATTCTAAGTATGAGGATATACAATCTCCAAATTAGATGATTTATTGTTAAACAATCTAGGTGAAAGAAAAAATTAGTGGGTTATAATTATCCTAATCAGAGTAAGTAAGACAGTGGGAAAAGTTTCATAAAAAAAATCTCTCCATGACAAAAAATCTAGTTTATTTAATCACGATTTATTAATGTTCATGGGATAACACAACTTTTGGGATTGTCAGTTTTATGAGTTTTATTCTATTGATGAAAAACAATAAACTCTTAAATGAGGCTACCAGTAAGAAATTCCAAAAAAATTCCATATTTTGAATAGTTATTTAAATGATTTCAAAAATGATATTATTTGAATTAGATCTTATATGAAAGTAATCTTCACTTGGATCATGTTAATAACCCAAAGTATATAGTTATTTTAGATTCTTGGTTTTTATTCATTACAAATTTGGGGAAAGGTATGGGAGGGAAATTAATTCTCAAGATAGTGTGTGTACCCTCTAGATATTCATTATATTTTTTCTTTACATTTTATTTAATTTCATGGTCCTTTTTATTTAATTATTTTTGGGATAGATATTTTTACATAGATTCATCTTTTCTATCAACAATTATATTTTTTATGTTTTTTTATTCTAAATTCAATATTCATCAAGAATTTAATTTTTATGTTTCCTTGGTAATCTCTAACTTCCTCTTGGGATTTCAAAACAATCCAATTGGTCAAAAACATAAAATTTTACATATGTTTGACTTCACTTATTCTTGAAATCATAACAATTTTTCTTCAAGCGTTGTCTTAATAAAATTTCCAAATTTTTATTATCAATTTTGTTAATCCTATAATATGTCAAATATTTTTTGTTTTAATAATATCCACTTCTGAATAAAACAAAACTAAATTTTTTTTATAATACATCATACCCCCTATAAAATAAGAAGACTCAAACAGAAATTGGTTTTGAAATTTGGGTCTCATATTTAATTTTGATGTTGGAGTCGACAATTTGACTAAAAATTTAATTTTTTTTGTAGAATATATTTGGATGTTTTATAAATCCAGAGATGTAGTTATTTGAAAATTAATAATTTTTTTCAAACAATGAATATATCCTACAAAACTAACAGATATTTTTTTGGGTAGGCCTGTAAATATTTGTAATTTAATTTTTAATTTACCCAATAATACCTCTAGTAGTTCAATGTTCTCTGTGACCCTATTTTTTATTTTGACATATAACTTGAAAAATATTTCTATTTATATTATAGTTCATTAAGTGGTGACTATTTATTTTACTATATTATACTTATGAATATATTTTTATCAATGAAATTTTAATCTACACTTTCAAATGTACTCTACATATCCTATAAATTCTTTGTTTTCAATTTAGATAAAGGTTATATTTAATAAATCTAAATTTTTTGACATGTTTTGACATCATAGATTCCCCAAGTCGAATTATCATTAATATGTTATCCTAAAGGATTAAATACTTCATAAATGGATTCTATAAGTAGGATGTAAGGGATTTGGTTATAAGGAAACTATATAATAATTCCCATAAACATAAACTATACTTCTTAAAAAACCCCTTCTTACTCGTAAATGAATCAAGTTATTTCACTTCCCTACTCTCTCTTCAGCAGCCACAAATATAGTTTCATAATTAAATAATTGTATACATGTTACCAATATACATAGATGATATAATATAATTCTAGTAACCTGTTTTCAAAAATTATTTTTAGATATAATCATAAAATTATGTTTTCAACTTAACCTCACTCATCTATTAAAGTGAAAATTACTACAATATGTTTAAAAATCCTCAAATTAAAGCTAAATATTATTCATTTTTCATTCCATTAATTACGGGTAGTATAAAATATGTAATAATTATACGAATATTTTTGGGAATTTTGCGTTATCATAATTCAATATGTATTTCTTATAACATAAGGTATTTTTTTAGTACCACCACCTAGTTCATTCAAGTACTTCTTGAACATCTTATTCACTATTGCCTATATCCTTCTATTTCCAATATTACATTTTTATTTTCATTTCTACATCTTGATTCCTATGAAGATTATGAATTTTATGAATTATAGGGTATATGTTCTAATATATGGATCAAATACACAATAACTAGATAGTTTCTTCATGTATTTATTAACATTGATCTATTTTTTTAGTTTTAATTCAATTTTTTTCTGATTTAGTGAAAAATTAACAAAAATTGGAGCTAAATTATACCCATTCATTGGGTAGGTAAGAATATTTTTACTTACCTACTGACCCTTGTATATTTAAGAGTATTTAAAAAAAATATAGGACAAATAAATATGTTTAAACCAAGAAAAAACAATTAAAAACCCATGAACAAGAAAATAAAGAAAGCTAACACTAGCCAAGGAAAGAAAATAATGATGAAAAAAGATAGTTTGAAATGTGGTTGACTATAATAAATGTAGAAAATAAACTTAATAAAGACATGAATTTAATGAATGCTTCATACTACATTAGTAGGAATCATGAAATAATTATGTACCATCCACCCATTGTCATCGGTCCTAGAATGGTGGTTGAATAGTATGAGTTGTGACATGGGCTATGGAGTGTTATCCCACCTCATATTTGTTTCTAATCCTATAATATATATCCCACTAGAACATGATACACCAGACCTTTTTCAAACATAATCCTATAATTAGCAAACGCATGTAGGGTAAAAAAGTTTCATGGTCATCTATGAACGGTGTGTATATGACTAATTTGGGCAGAAACAGTGTGGTCCCATGCATATCTTGTATATTTATTTTGAAAATTTGAAATTATCCAATAATAAATAAACCACTACAGATTTTTAATAAATAAACATTTTCACCCCTCAGGTCCTATTATGAAACCCATGATTGATCCAAAACTATTTTTCCTAGTGTACGAGTGACAATAAGAAAGTCATACCACCATCCCAACAAAATATCTACCCCCAAAACAAATTCATAATAATATTCTCAAAGAAAATAACTTGTATATTTCTTAAAATAAATTTTGATGAGAAAGTCACATTCAGTCAAAATTCTTCTATTGTTATCATTAATCCATATCACAGAATCCTATGGCATCCAAAAATCACTAGGTTAAATCACCCGTCCCTCAAAGTAAATTATAGTGACCCATACTATTCATATTTAAATATAAAATCATTTTATATAAATATTCAATACATTTCAAAACATTTAACATGTGACAACTATAGATAAATTGTGTCTTTGAAAACATTCATATGTAAATAACCTGTACAAAAATGATCAAGCATATTTTTTATTAAGTTTTTAACCATAGAATACTTCATAGACATACCAAACATAAAACCAATCTTACATATATGGGGAAGGGAACCAAAATAAATAGTCAGTTCATATTCTCAGTAAGGGTAAACCTAAAGATATCAATCAAATATTATAAATAAGAATAATATAATCATAATGGTATGAGAACATGACAGAAAATTAAAATATTCATACCTAATTTTTCAAAAGTCTTCTTTCAAAAATCATGGTTTAGGGTTTTTCCAATCCAATTATATAATAAATAAGAGTATGTAATCCACAATAATCAATGATGATTTATGAAAACATAATGTATTAATAAGACATGATTTTTTAGTATTCACATGAGAGTATAAAATCCTTTCCATAGTTAATTATTACTACTAATACTCTCATAGTAAAATTGTTCATTCTCCATTACATAATTTACTTAGTCAATATTCACTCCCATGAATATCATAATGGTAAAAATACCTTACTAAAGAGGGGTCACTCTCCGTTCCAGTCCTTATTAAATTATGAGAAATTTCTCCATAGATGATGTGTTGGAGGTGAATATCTTTTTGGTCACACCCACCATATAATTAAAAGCATAAATATGTATGATACATTATTATTATAAATTAATCATATCTTAAAATAATAAATCATGGAAAGGATATAGGTTTAACAGAAATTTCATCATATTAAATATAAATCATCTTGATAATGAATAAAAATTGTAAAATTAGAATATTTACCTAGTAAATCATAATAAACAAAGAATTATTTTGTCGTAGATAAAAATATCATTAAATATCACTTGAACATTTCTTAATTAAAATATGATTTTTATTTGAAATATAATATTAAGAAACTAAAAATAATAAAATATTATGTGTCGGTGCTGAAAAATACATCCCGCCCAGTCTACTGATTCAATGACATGATCAAGGGAATCTGCATGTCAAAAGGGTCTATGGTCCCCCCGCCATCCCAATATGCCCCCTTCATGAAATGCTCTACATGGAAATGGTGGTCCATGCAGACACCTCTGCAAGAGGCTCCACAATGCTCTAACTGATCACAAGTCTAACATGAACCAAAGCCCCTCTATAGAATCATTCCCCTTTGTGGAAGCACTGTCAACAAACCTATGTGTGGTTTCAATCACCCTCTATGAGGAAACTACGGGCCAATGGAGTGGTTCCTCTATGCGGCATCACCCATCTCCACAACATATTTTGTGACCCCACAGACTATGGTTTCTTATAAATAGAAGGCTCTCCCCCTCTTCTTAACAACTATGACTCTTCCTTTTCTACTTCAAACCGTCCGTTACTAAAAGACAATCGCGAAATACCCAAAATGTATCCCCAAAGGTTCATGGCCTCTTCGAGTCATAACTCTTTACATTCTTTTTGGTCTCAACATATGGTGGGGATGCCCTTCACGAAGGACTATTCCTTACATTGAGGAAGGGGTACCTTCGGGGTACTCGACATTCTGAGAAGCATATATCCTTCAAGAAATACTCTCTAAAGAAATAGGTATTCTCTAAAGTGATGCACTCCTCAATTGATGGTGCCTCTTCGTGAAGCTATTTCCCATTGCGAAGAATTCCCCGTTTGTGAATCCATCTACATTTACAGAAACCCTCTGCTTTGTAATGTCATTCCCCATCATGAGGTCCATCCTCTTGCAACATATCCCCCCTTCATGAAGCCCCTTATCTTCAAGAAGAACTTCTATCCAAGGTCGAATTCTTTACAACACCATTTCTCGTAGAAAACTCCTAGCTCATGAGAAGTGATTTTATGGTCCCTTGGGTTATGCTTCATGTTTAATTGCTTATCCTTATGCTTCTTCTTATAGGCATGCTAACAGCTATTTCTTATTCGCATAGCCAAACTAACGTGAGCCCCTAAATGGATCACTCTACAACCCCATCTCACCATGTCATTGATTATGCCTTCCCTTCCCCAAGGGTGGGTGGGAATCAGTTTTGTATGTCCTAGGGGTGTAGAGTGAACCTACATTATCCAAGAAGATAGATGTTAAACTGCTAAGCATAATCCTCCTAGGCACATGACATTAAAGTGTGGCCTCACCTTGTGCTATATACATAGGGTTCCCCATCTTAGATAGTCTCCATGCCCTATCATCTCCATGGGAGTGAGATCATCATTTTATGGAATGAGATACTCCTTTATGGAGTGGCATCTATCTGCGGGGAAGGGATACCATCAAGGTATAAGCCCATAACCTTTCTTGTGGGAGGTAGAATCCCTAGTCCTTTTATCTTCTTCCATCCCAAATATAAGAGGAGAGATGGGCACAAATACCATCATCACCACATCCCTCTCCCATAGGGATTTGTTGGTATTGGGTTGTCACCCTTGAGTATGTCCCAATCTCTATCTACCTTGGTGGCTGACCAAGAGTAAGGCCATATTTCCCCTTTGGGCTTATAAACATGCATAAGTCACATTCTATTCTTTATTAACACGCCTTTTATGAAATGATCGTCAGTTCTTTTCTGCGTCTTGTTTCTCGTAATGAGCATGACTCATGTGGGATTAGAGTAAGCATTGAACATGAAATCCTTCCTGGGCTGCCTTAGCATGTAATCCCCAAGCCCCCTTCCAAACTTGAGGGACTTTGATCCATTACCTTTCCGATCAAGGTACGTAAGAAGAATCCCACATGTTCAATCCCCAAAACTACTTGCTCCAAAACCTTCACATTAGTACACCTTCATCCCACCTGACATTAAACTATATCCTCCCTTCCAAACTACGTTGAATTTGATCCTAACCCTCTCTAAGAAAGGTACGTAAGAAGCCTCACTGAGGTTCAATCCCAGTACCCATTGGTCCCAACCGCTCCACATCAGTTCACCCTCATCTCTCATGACGTTAAACTATATTCACATATCGTCCCACATGAGGAAAAACTGTATGTATTTGAACTACATTGGTTTTGATCCTTGTCTCATTTGCATAGTACATAGGATGCCTCTCTAAATATTAACCCCAAACATTGGTAAAATCTGGTGTCCCTTCATTGGGACCCGCATCCTGGTTCTGTCCCAATGATTTCATACCAAATCTAGGGCATCTAACCACACATAATCCCCAACATCATATTCAAGTTGTTGTCCTCCGAGCACACCCCAATCCTATTCCTCACTACGAATTACATTGTTTTTGATCCATATATCTCAGTTATGGTATGTAGGAAGCGTTTTTGTGGTTCAAACTAGACCAGTAGTAAGCCATTGTAGACACCAACCAACCATAAATCACTGTAGTCCCCTTTTTTGGGAACCACATATCTGGTTCATCCTAGTATCCTCATACCAACTCACGGGATGCAAACCACGCATTATCCCCTGCTTGTCATTCGGTCGTTGTCCTCTGTGGACACCCTGATTCCAAACCCCATCATGAACTACATATAATTTTATTCCCTACCACTAGGACATGTAGGAAGCCTCCCCGAGGTTCAATACCATCACCCATGTCTCGTCCTGGTCTCTCCCTTGGGCATATGTGATTCGGGATGGTCATGCCCCAACATGGAGGTTCCACTTCCTATGGGTCCCATCCATGCGTCCAAACTCATGGGGGTCCTCCTCAGGTGTTCCATCACCATACCAACAATGAAAACATAGATTCTCAACCATAGGGACACATAAGAAGCCTCTTTGAGGTTCAATCCATGCATCATCATCATCTAAATGCTAGTTTCATCTCATTTTCCATCCACTTCACTCAATCATTCATCATCCATTCTGGTTTTATTCAGGTCAGAGCATCCTAGTGAGATCATGTCATCCACCTCCTCACTAATCCGACCATTATGCAGGCTGCTAACCACACATTAGCTCCCACGTACCATTGGGCCTCTATCCTCTGTGCACACCCCGATTCATAAACCCTTCGAACTAAGCTGGTTTTATTCCCTGTCTCTCAATACATGGTACATATGAAACCTCCACATGGTTCAATCCCGACCAATGAAAAATCCTTGATTCCCCTCTCTAGGGACCCACAAATACCTAGATTCATATTAATATAACGTTTTGATCTATACATCTAGTAGGACACTAAGGTGGTCCCTCCTTTGGATGCACCCTTCTGATCCACTAATCCACTCCCTTTAGTGTTTTGATCATTTTGATATGTATCTGCTAGACATTAAATTCATAGCATACTCTGTCTTAAACAAGGTATGCCGAGGAAAACCTTAGAGTCATGCCTATGACATATAATTCCCCACACTCAACATGAGTCACATCGAGCTTCTGCGCCCTTGATAAGCCCTATTATAAGGGGAAGAAACCCAGACGCATATGTGTTCCCGCATCCATACATTTAGAAATGTCCAACTCTATTGACTAAAGGTTTCTACCATAACTTGACCCCATGGAATGTCTTGAACGAAGCAGTGTAATCAAGAGGTTTCCACAAAGAGATGGCACTGAGAAGAGTTTCATGAACGAAATATTAATTATTGAGGGAGACCCAGACTAGGTAACAAGTTCCGAGGAGGAATCCACATAAATAGAAACTGACATCCCATCATCCCAATTCAATCGAGAATAAAAAATCCTGGAATAAGGGACATATACTTCTCTCCTTTGGAAAGTGGGGATGCGGGGAAACAGTGCAATGCATCCTCAACAGATGGATGTGCGCCGTAGAGAAATTATCCAAAACAGAAATGGTGAACCCTATGTGAATTTCTTATCCTTAATGTGGAGAATAGTAGTGTTCTAGAAATTAGTGGATTAGAGTGTCACCAGATCCATGTATCCGGTGCTAGCTCCCGCCAAGAAAATAGTGGCCCGATCCTAAAACACAGTAGAAATTAGGCTAGTTGAACGTTTTACATATAGGTATATGACATTGTTAGTGTGGATCCTTCTTACCAACACTGGGAGATGGGACGATGTTGGGGCACTAGACATCACTTTCCTTTTTTCAGCATCAATTGTTGGATCTCCTTGATTTGTAGGACCATAGCTCTCAAGACAGAAAACCAATCACCTGAACCCACCAACATTGGGTATGAGGCAACATCAATGTGGAAATATTGTGTGGCCTCACGTCTTCTCTGACAGTCACCAGATCCATGGATGTCATGCACTCACACCCCATTTCCCCATATGAACTTTTTCAGAGTACAGTTATTAACAACCTCATTTGATGATATGAGGAAGAGCGGGTTATCCAAAAATGGGATATGGATCGACAACACCTAGTGGATTTTGGGCCCCATCATCACTGCTAACTTTTAGGGAACCGCAGGGAGACACTACTCCCCACTCTAATATATAATCAATTTGGGAGCCTCTCCCCTAAGAACATTGACGACTCCCTCCCCTATGAAAATGAGGTGAGGTATTTTTGATCCAGCTCAACTGTGATCTCATCCCAAAGGCCGCCTAAGAGGGTTCCGACTAGGCAACGTCAGTGCCACCACCTTGCCCAAATGATAAGGATCCGGTGAGTTATAAACATGTTCCACCTTCCCTAGTCCGGTTAACCCGATGCAAGCGTCGGGTGAAAACTGAAGAGGACACCCACTGGGGGCATCAACATCAACAACTACTTTGTCTTGTTCCACCACCGACGCATACTGCCAATGACCTATTCATAATGAGCTGGGGCACATATATGTTCCGCCCGAATAGTGGCCCCAACTACCCCACATGGAAGGTTGGGATGACTTCCGTAGTCACTGACATAGGTGGAATCTGTCACGTGCTATCCCATGGTGATGAAATCCAGCACGGAGGTCCTCCCTTTTCCACCACCAATGAGAGTGCAGGTCCTCCCCACTCCCAAGATAGGCATGGTGGTCATCTTCATTCCACTGTCAGTCTAAGCGAAGGTCCTCCCTACCACACTCACTTGTAGTATGGATGCTTTCCATGCACCCATAATCCCATGTATGGAGTCATTCCTTCTGTCACAAGTTGTCAATTAAAATATCCTCCTCATCCAAACAACCATCAGTGTGTGGTTCATCCCATGTTCTTACAGAAACTGATGACATTATTATTATTCCTGGAAATTAGGGAAGTGGAGGTCTGCCTCGCTTCAATAGAACCCAGTATGGAGATCTTCCCCATGTTCAGTTTGAACATTACGAAGCATCCCCCCGTACAATCACTGCTAAGGGAAGGTCCTACCCACTTTAATGGAGGTATTTCCCATGCTCCTTCCAGATTCTGCGAAGGTCCTACCCACTCTAATGCTTCCCATGGAGATTTCCTCATAGTTTCAGCCATCGGACATGAAGGTCCACCCAAGGTTCCCTTTCACATTTTTCTGGGTGCTCGTCGCACCCCAGCTACTGCGGTAGATGTTTTCTCTATCCTAGTACAACATCAGCTGAAGGTCCTCCTCGTGCAAAAAACCTACCCTATCCTGGAGGGCCATCCCTAGGTAGAAGGGTGGGTCTCTTTAACTATAAAAAGGATAATAATATGTTTCAAACTTGGATTAAACCAGTCTGATTCTCATATTCGGAGGCTTAATGTGATTTGATAATGGAGCCCTCACCCTAATCCTATGTGTCGAGGGAAGGGAAAGAACAATGTGCATATGCCTTATCCTTCTGGAATGTTAGGTCCATAGGATTCCCCCTTCTCTCCAATGATACATCCAGGAGGAGGAATATTTGGAATCTTTTTAGGTCCTGACCTTGCAATCCTACCTATCGTCAACAGAACCATTCTCTACCTATACCAGAGATCATGAAGTGTTATTCTAGGGACTAATAGAGGAAAATAAAGACTGAACCACCATCAGTTACTTCATCCCCAGTACCATAAATTATGGTCACCAGTACTTCTTACCGTGATGTGAGGGCTCAGTCATTTTATTCTTCTCATGATAGACCAAAAACGTGGTAGCTGGTCATCTAGTTCGTTATATTCTCCACTGGTCAGTCTACCATCATAGAGGTCTACTCCAATGCTAATACTGGTCCCCCAACCAGACCCCTTCAATGAATGGACAAACTAAGGGATGAATCTTGAGTCTGAGAAAATGAGTATGTGGGACATCCTTACGATAGACCATTTCCTAGAGATGTTATGGCCAATTAGAACTATGAACTTCTATGAATCAGAATCGCTTACCTAGGATGAAGTGACATGTTTTCTCCAAAACCTCTGGTAAATGAAATTTTGTCTCAATTATCAATAAGTGGATTAACCTAATCTTCAGAAACACATTGAATATATTATCCAAAAATTCTGCATGGTTTACTTGGCTGTGCTCCCTATGGCCCAGCGTCTTGAGTCACCAGGTATCCATCTGACCCTAAAGCAATGATGAATTCAGAGTTTTAAAGTGCTCTTAGGTATTATAATGAAGTATCCACCCATGTTATGGCCTATGGTTGGGGGTAGTATGTTTCCCTTCATTTCAGTTCTATCTAGTGTCAGTTCGACTTTCTTGCCGATATTGAGTATATGCCTCAAGGTGGAGTCGAGGTTGACATGGATGACCTATCAGAGGGAGAGAATGAGATAGAAATCCTTGAATAGAACTTACACCCTATGGGAGTTCCACAAATATTTGATCCACTGGGAAGGGTTACTCACAAGCAGAGTAATCTACTAGGCCATCCCTTGCCTACTGAGTATTTATCCCTCAGCCGGAATCCCAATAAGGGAAAAGAGAATCATGGGACCCTCAAACCCTATGAATTGTATTGATTAGTGTAAAAGATATAATATGATCCTAAAAGGGTCATGTAGAATCAATAGATCATAGAAAATAAGAATATGGTTGATTACCACCTTGCTAAATGTGATGTAGAGTGGCGACAAGTCTACGGTGATCCTCTACCAGGGCTGTAGGTCAGGTACAACTTCTCCCCGATGAGTTGTCTCCAGGTGACCCTAACCATCCTGCCCATATAAATAGGATTGAATTAGGATATTATGGAAATATATTGCGGTATGTATCAAAAAATTCACCAAAGTAGCATGATAATTCTCAGTACCCAGCTCAGGTCCCCCTAGCCTCTCTGCAGGTCATCCCACCAGCCACCCCACCGGCCGCTAGACTTACTTATCATGTTGAAAAAATTTCCAACGCAATGCTGGTTTGAGAAACTCAACAAGACAAGAACCCACCACCTAGATGATCTAATGGAATCACACATTTTCCACCTATAGGCATTGGAAACTTGGTAGGTGGAAATTCTAGCTGATGGCAGGCCATATCTGATATGGTCCGATGATATGATAGCACCCCCTTTTTTAAAAAACCCTACTTTTTCCCTATTAATGGAATGGGTGATCCACATTAACATCTAGCCCACATCATATCATGCTGCGGACCCATTTTGGGAACTCCATCATAGTAAGAGGTCTCCATACTCTGGTGTTTAGTACACACATTGGAAGGGACTCCATTTTTCAGGTACATCCAGCTACCCATTGGTTCAGTAGCCAGTTGTGATGTTATTACTAGGAAGTTTCTTTACTATTTCTTCTCTACCTCCATGATTTCTAATATTTCATACCAGTTTAAATGTTATATAATTCCTAAAGAACACGTCTCGAACATTTTTTTCCTTGTGTAAATGCATCACCTATTCCATTGACATGGCACTTGCTCAAGAACAACTACTGGAAATATGTGTGGGGAATTTCAAAACAGAACTGGTCCCCTATCTCATCACTCAAAATTTCCTCAATGGATTATTAGATTTCTCTGATAATGCCCAGTGTCTAGAGGAAGCCGTGCAGCAGGCCCGACAGGCACTCCCATTGCCTAATGTGGTTCCATGGATAAGTGTCCCAAAGGCTGAGCCTACCATGGTAGCACAAATAGAGGTCCCCAAGCTATTGGAGTGGTTCTAGTGGAGCCACATCCATAGCCTCACTAAGGCCTTCCACCTCAGGAGCAGCCTGCGGTCCATCAACACCCACCATAGAATCTACAGGCACCCCTGCGTAACGCACCACCACCACATAGGTGAGATAACTAGGTTCCCCTTCTTTGACATGATACTCTATACCTTCATCAGGGATATGCTCCTAGATACCCCTATTGGGATTTATGGAACTATACCTACTCATTTTATGAGGCTTAGGCCCCCGGTTATTTCAGAAGTGCCTTGGAAAAAAGAATTTTATAGTTTCTGGAATGCAGGAGGCCTAAAGAGGTAGACTTCACTGATCGACCAAATTACTACCCCTATCACTGGATATTAGGGAAACCCTCATGAAATTATATGTGTTTAAATACTATCTTTAATACCATTTTCATAATAACATAGTCAGGTTAGGCCCAACACTGGAACATGTGGATTGTGTATTTATACAGCCCGACAACAACAGTGATGTCAGAGGTGAGTGGCAGCCGGTTCCTAATCGCATGTCTCAAAAATATGAAAACTAGGTGGCCCATAAGATGGTATCTAGTGCCCATGGTATTATCCATGCACATCTAAATCAACCCAATCCTTCACAAGTCACCTCTTCAACCACAACCACTACTTATGCATCGACATCCCAACCATCCTCCTCCCGGAAGGGAAAGCATCGATGGCGCTAGAGAAATAAAATCCCTCACTGATTCCACCAACATCCCTTAAAACCAATGAATTCCTGCCCCAAAAAATTGTGATTACTACCATAATTCATCTAGTGATGGAGTATTCTTTATGTGATGTCCAAGGGTGCACTTTCGTTAACACCGTGGAGTTGGTAAACCCCAATATGATTCCCGATGACGTGGAACACTAGACAGACACTCGTAATGTCCCAAGCTATTGCCAACATCGATGGAGATGTAACTATATGGTTCATAATAATGTCTCAAACAATAGACCTAGACAAACTATTGATGCCACTGAAACCAAACTACAGGTTCAATGTGAATCTCAACACACGCATCATTCTCATCTTGTTTCACGAGATCTGCATGCACCGCAATTTGTGATACATGATCATGGGGAACCACCCCAAAAACACTACGATCGAAAACATTCTATTATTGACTATCCTCAGTCATCAATACCTCACTCAGTAGTCACTCCATGAGGCTCAACTAGTGAGCAGCGGGACATTCCCAGCACTAGTCGA
Source organism: Viscum album (assembly GCA_963277665.1). NCBI lineage: Eukaryota > Viridiplantae > Streptophyta > Magnoliopsida > Santalales > Viscaceae > Viscum > Viscum album. The sequence goes on from OY728143.1 coordinate 151,506,047, forward strand.
TCGCTAGATCATCCATAAGGAATCATCGTACCTCTTGTCTCTTGAAATTCATGCTTGGTGTAGAGGTACAATATTCTCAATAATAGTTATATCATTCATGTGGGGCTCTCTAACCGTGACTCTATTCGTCTGTCAGTAGAAATGTGTGAATCCCAAGTCGAGACATAAAGAATCCCCCTACAGTTTGAGACAAAGGTAGCAGCCGCAGAAGCCTTCCATGTTGAGGCAGCCGAGCATGTAGAATTTCAGTCCATTATATCTTTCCCTAGAGAAGATGAATTCTCTCCCACACATAAGCATATCCTCTCACTATTCATCACTAGACACTTCAATGGCATGGAGGTTCATCGCTTTCCTTTCGACACATGCTCTGTGATCAACCTTATCCCGACCAGAATGCTCTAAAAAATGGGGTTTTCCATAGATGATTTGAACCCCTCAAACCAGAATATTCAAGGTTATGAAAGAATATAATAAACACTAGTCAGAAAGAACATCCTAAACTCCCATTTTTGTGGCCTAGTAGCCAGTACTGAGTTCATGGTTGTATCGCTGGATACCTCGTACAACGCGTCCATGGCTTAACCAGCATGTGGAAATCCCATCATTGTATCACTATTGCATTAAGTACCCCCTTAATGGTCAAGTGGGTGTAATCCAATGTGGTGCATCTCCCATTGCCTCTTCTGAATCCTGCTATTTTTATTCCAACTATTATAATAGTAACGACCAATATATCTAGGCAAATGAGGTTGAACACGCTACAGCTACAATCGACCCATGGGAAGACTAGGATGATGGCTACATTTTTATAATCCACATATAGGAGACCACAGTACCAGAATTGGGAAAATTATTTTTAGTTTCTATAATGATGGGAAAATATATTCCCATGTCTTAGGGAGGATAGGAGATCACCTCATATTCTTATACAAATTAGTCATGGGTGATTCTAGAGCCTTCTACTCCCATAAGCTGTTAGGAAGTCCACCCCATGACAATGGAAATACATTATACTATCTTGTTTTGTATGTTTGGGATAAAATGGATCAAGCCAACATGCCACTATTGCTTTGATACCGTCTAGTTTATCATCTTGTGCCAAAGAACAGATGTGGTCAGGTCAACAAATTTCATCACTATGGTTTCGACAGCACAAGAGTCCCCCGATGCAGTGTCTATCACCGCTCAAGTTGGAAACATTGTCCCATAAGGATCCGTTGACTTAGAGGAATAACCTCTTATTGAGGATACCTCCTCTATTATTGGATAATAATATTTGGGGGATGGTCCTTCCACCTTTAAAGAGGGTGTTTCCCCCACAGTCGAAGAGTTGGTATATATGAACCATGGTAACGAGATGGATATGAAACCCACAATGATTATTTCTTCTATTCCCGTAAAATTGATAGGTAAATGTGTGGACTTCCTAAAGAAGCATCATGATTTTTTTACCTTGAGTAATAATGAGATTTCAGGACTAGATCCTCAAGTAGTCTTCCATCACCTCAGCCTTCCAGCAAATCACTGTGAGTTTAAATAGCCTCCTAGAAAGATGCACCCTTCGCATGGTTCCATTGTTGATGATGAGGTTGAGAAGATCATTAGAGACAAATTTTTCATGGACTTCTAGTATCCTATATTGTTATCTAACAACATTCTTATCAGGAAGAAGAATAGATAGATATGAGTCATAAACGACTTCCAGGATCTCAACTGTCACCATCTGATGGATGATTTTCTCCTTCCAGTGATAGACCTATTGATTGATTCCACCATTTGGTTCCTAGCTATCTCATTAATTTATGGGTATTTTGGGTATAATAAAATTCAAATGGCCCATGAGGATGAAGAGTAAATAGATTTATAGGCACCGTATGGTACTTTTTCCTACCAGGTGATGCCCTTCAGTCTAAAGAATTAATGTGTAACCTACTAGCGTTCCATGCAACACATATTTAAGCTGATCCTGTTTACATTGGTGGAATTCAACGTGGATGATCTGATGGTCAATTTATGCCAGCTCCAAGACCATCTCAATGATCTCAAGAAAGTGTTTGGCTTCCTCTGATCCTGCCATTTGAAGATAAACCCCTGGATGTGATCCTTCGCAGTCACCTCTGTAATTATTTTTGTATTTGTTTTGTCATATACATAGTTATCGAGATCAATACAGATAAGATCAAGGCCATTATTCAAATGTATCCTCTTGGAAACATTTGGGAGCTTTGAGGCATTTAATGCCACATAGACTATATACGATGATTCATCACTAATATAACTGGAAAGTGTCAGCCCTTTTCATAGATCATGAAGAAACATGTCAATTATCATTGAGATGAGGAGTTCTAGACTTCTTTATAGGAAATCAAGCAGTACATATTACAATCTCTAGTCATAATGCCACCCATTTTTGGAAATCCAATGGTACTTTATGTGAATACTCTGGAATGATCTCTCAACACCCTTATCACCCAAAAGAACAATGAGGGAATATGGAACATTCTATACTATCTTAGCCGCAAGCTACTTGATACAGAGACCAGATATTCCTCTATCAAGAACAGCTACCATGCGCTAGTATTCGTAGTGCAGAAATTGTGACACTACATGTATCATCATGTAAAACAGCTTGTTTTCCGAGTGGATCTGCTGATGTACATTATGAACCACCCCATGTGGATAGGACATCTAGATCATTGAGTAGTTACCCACTATCATTTTGACATTAGGTTTGTCCCCCAGATGGTGATTAAGGGACATGTATTGGTATACTTCTTTACCACCAATCCTTCTCCCCCATACTAGTCTCTTGATCTTGATTTCTATAATGAGACAATCCTCTTGGTATACCAATCCGTTCAATGTTGGAAAATGAACTTTTATGGTGCTTCCTGAAGCCCTAGCTACAGAAGACTCAATTACCCCAAACTCAACAGAGTGGGCTAGGGTGACATCATCATCATGCCATTACAAGATGTTCTTCTATATTCATTTTTATTGTCAGAAGGTTGTACTAACAAAAAGGCCAAGTACCGATCTATCATTACTAGCCTCGAGCTAGACCTCAAGATTGGTGTTCCCCACTTACATTTGAAAGGGTACGTCAAGAAAGTTATCAAAAAGATCAATAGTGACTACATCATCAAGAAGACAGAGCTCATATCTATATTGGAACATACCCACCAGTTGGTGGCTCAGTTCCCATCTCAGTAAGAGGTCACACTTTTTCCCTGATTTGTAGAATGGTAAAGCTAACACCTTGTCCTTCCTAGCTGTATCTCTTGCTTAACCTGACGAAGATGACATGATAATCCATGTAGTGCATCGGAGAGTCATCACTCCCATTACTCCATATGGGGATTATTTTCCATATGTGAGCAACCTTTCTATCGGAGCCTCCAAGTCAGGTACCCTAGGCCCCCCATAGTAGTGTTGGAAGTGACTATTGATTGGAGTACCCCCTTTAATGAGTACCTCCAGTACAGTAATCTTCAAGCAGATTGAGCTGAGTGTGAGTGAATCCAATAGTGCACATTGCAGTACATTCTTTAGAGTGATCCCAATATTGAGAAAATCCCTTACATATGTCAGATTGATGGGATTATCTTCCTTTTAATTCAAGAAGGGGAGACTTCTTAGGTTAGGTAGGAGGTTCATGTCGGTTCCTACAGGGCTCATCAGATAGGGCTGAAACAGCCTCACCAGATCTGGAGATTGTGGTATTTTCGGCCCTCCATGATCTATGACTGTATCAAGTTTTCCAAGATGTTCCATGCATTCCCAATCCATGCCAATTTTGTGAATGAGCCTCTAGATCTTCTTAAAAATACCATGTACTCTTCTCCCTTCATTTTTTGGGGGTTTGATGCCATGGGACGCTATCCACTGATGATAGCTTGCTGGTGCAGAATAATTCTGACCGCTGCAGATTTATTTTCTATGTGGGCATATGAAATTCCAATCAAGGAGGTCAAGGCCAATTTTATCAATAAATATTTGAGCTCCAATATTATCTACCAATTAGTAGTCCATCATGCCATCCTCCCCAATAACGACATAGACTTCCATGCAGCTTAACTAAAGATTTTGTACACTAAGTACAACATTCATTCTAACCATACCACCTGCTGTCACATGCAAGAAAATGGGATGATCTCAACATTCAATTAAACATTATCTAACATTCTGCAAAAGATGGTTGGTTAGAACAAGAGAAGTGGGATGAAAAAAACTGCCCAACGCTCTTTGGGACTAGTGGACAACGAATCATACTTCAACATATGTGACCCCATATTCCCTGGTGTACAAAATAGAGACAGTCCTTCCCATCGAGAGAAATTTTCCTTCATTACACATAGCTATCTACAAGATTTAAACATGTGATAAGTTAGTTATATTCTATCTGGCTGAACTAGAAGCACTCAACAAGAACATGCTTTGTTCCCTACATAATCTGAAGAGGCATTAGAACAAGATTGTAACAGCCCGAGATTTTATGAAAAATATTCTTTCACTAATGTCTTGTGTTGTACGCTACACCAAAAGGAGCTTGCACAACACGCATCCTTGACTTGCCTTGCATTACACGCAATCGCAACCTTCCTCGATAGCGTGTGTGGTACGTAATACTGAGTTTCACGAAACAATGATATGCTATTAAAATATTATTAAAACTAGCCGTTGTGAATAGTAATAACCACTTTTTAAATTTTAGAAATTTTAAAATGGACTTCATTTTTGGATTCGGAGTATCGAATTTAGCCTAAGGTGAAATTTTGGTACTTTTCGGATAACTTTCATATTCTGATGAATAGTGAAAATTACTAAATTATAATTAAAAACAACTTTTTTAATCGAAATAATTAATAGTGATAAATCATTAATTTGAGTGGTTTTAAATTATATTTAGAATATATTTTTACAATTTAATACAATGTTGGTCATTGGATGTAATTTCACATTTAAACTAGACATAAACAAGTGTCAATCTTTTGATAGATATTGTTTCTTAAAAACACGCTATTTGTTTTAACAGCGGGATTTAATTATAAAATTAATTAATGAAACTTTTATGTAATGAATTTGGTAAAATAGACTTCATTTTTGAATTCGGAATATGAAATATAGCTTTGGATGAAATTTTGGCACTGTTCTGAAAAACATCAATTTTTGATGAATAGTGAAACTACTAAGTGGTAGTTAAAAAACTGAATTTTTCATAAAACTTAATTTTATCGCTTCTGTGAATGGAATTTCAAAAATCCGAGAGACACGGTTGATGTCAGTAAGTAAAATGTGGTTCAATGAGATGAAAATAATTTTTGGTGAATAGTAACTTTTTACTTTTTTTACCGCGGTTAATAGTAAATAGGGTAACTAAGGGTAAATATGATATTAATATTACCCTAACACATGTCCTAATTCTATTGGACAAGTGTAATTCGACCAAAAACAAACTTAGGAATAAAATATGACCATTTAGGCCCACTTGGATTAGATTAGGACATTTATTATTAATTTATTTAAAGAAGGGTTAAAATAGTTAAAATCAAAGTTTAATAAGTAAATCATTTTTAATATGGGGTTATACATACGATAAATTCGATTGTAAATATTCATTAGAAAGCTAAAAAGCTATACTACATGATGGTATTTTATTTGTAATTTTTAGACATCAAATAATTTAATTTATTTATGACACAATGATGATGCAGTAATTATCTTATTAATGAAATATTGACATAATTGATGTTATAAACACCAAAATAAATATAATTTGAGACTTTTTATGAATTCCACTAATTTTCTAGGTCACTATGATATATTAGTGTTGATTTAATCAACTTGGTTAGAACATATAATTCTGTTATGACTTTTCAAAAAATCATATATCAAATAGTGTCAAAATTGACACAAAATAGTTTTTAAATCAAATATTATATTATTAATTGTTATTTTATTCCTAAAAATCTAAGGTTCGGCAAAATGACTTAGATAAGGATATATATTTTAATAATAGACAATTTGGGGTTCGTTTGACATGTTATAGTAAGTGTATTAATCATATAGTGAAAGAAAACAAAAAGACACGGTAAAAGTTAAATTATTTAACTTAGAGTTAAATCTAATTGATAAGGTTAAAATAAAAACCTAAACTTGTCGAAATCCTATTGGTTGATAGGATTTCGACCCATACCCACTTTATCTTCGAAATAAGACCCTTTGGAACCATTATAAACTGATTTTGACTTTAATATAAAATAATATTTTGAGATATTCCTAAGGTGCCCCTCTCCTCCCTTATAAAAGGGCACCTCCTCCCCCTCCTCCTCACACCAAATTGAGCACTCAAGCTCGGCCAACCCCTGCCATTTTCTCCTCTCCACTTCCCTAGAATAATCCTAGAGGTCCTGGTCTTCTCCAAAGACCAATCTTAGTTCCTTAAGTGGAGGATTCAAAGAGGCGTTCCAAAAGAAGAGGTAATATCCATTACCGATCTTTTCAATTTCTTTCTTCTTCAACTTCTTATTCATTAGTTGTTTCATGATAAAGTAATAACATCAGTATTACTTACATACTGATATGTTATTATAAATTTGAAACAACCCTAATTCACCTTCTATCCATCCTACGGAAAAATGAAATCACCGCGCGTGCGTACGTACGGAATACCGTCCCCACGCCGTGGTGTAATCTATTTTCCACCATCAACTTACAAGGATGGGTATAATGGTGTAATGAGTAACTATATATGATTATTATGAAGTAATATTGATACTGAAATAATATATATATACTCCAATACAATTCCACGATCATAGGAACGATATCATCACTCGTGCGTACGTGCGGAATACCGTCTCCACGATGTGATGCGACTCGTTCTACATTATCTTCATTTCATAATGATTATATAAATGAATTGAATGAATGAATATGGAATATACTACACTAATACCATTCTGGAAATGAATTATCTATAACCTAAAGATAAGAATAAGGATTTATTCGACAAAACACGCATAAGAACAAAAAGTTATAAAGACCCGAGTAACAAGTAACAATGAAATATTACTAACAAGAAGCTAATAATATGACCATATATGATCTCATATCAATATGTATGATTCTGGAATAAGTCAATAACATTATTTAAACCATTATACAGGAGCTTCGGACACGAACAAAGCAAATCAGACCTAAGGTAAGGGAAATATCACAATCTCATTTTTATCCGAGATTGTTTATTCGTAAGTATTTACTGGGGTGTATTTTATCATCCACATCCATGTTTACTCAATATGTAATATTATTTCCATCCACCTACAATTGTTTAAATCCATTTTTACCCTTCGGTGAGTTTTTAGTAATATGTATGAAAGGAATCTTTTGTCGTTTTTCGTACGAGGTACTTTTTGACTTTTCCGACAAAAGTACGAAGAATGTTTTTTTTAACTTATACGGCATGAATGGATTTCTAAAAAAAATTATTTCCAAGAAGATTCCTTTACAAGTATTCAAGTTTATTTTTAATCAACTTCTTTTATTTTAAAATTGTATGGCATGTTATGAAAGGAAAAATGTTTTTGAAGTAGAAAGGATATTTTCCTCAAGAATGGAGTTCAAGTGTTTTATCAAAATTATTTTCCATATAAGATAATAAAGGGTTATGTTTTAATCCCTATTATTACATTGGTTTGATTATGTTGTGATGGAAATATTTTTATGAATTCCTTTATCTTATATGAAATGTTTTATGATGTCATGTTGTTTAAGAATCCCATTTTTATTACATGGGTTACGCTATGATGTATGGTTTATGATTATGTGGCACACATAAGAAAAGATTCATTATGAGATGGGTGGGACCTATATCTCCCTCCAATTCATTGGGTATAGATTTTATATCTCATGAGATAGACAGGGCTGGAACGGTAGGTTATACCGGTTCAGTGAAACAGGACTGAAACGAGGGTTACTCGATTCCGAAAGGGACATTGTCCACTAAGATAGTCTTGGCAATGAGTCTTGACTAACAAGAAATGATTCTCTATGATTATGTGTGTATGCCACAAAGTTTCATGTTTTAAGTTATGATTATTGGGATTTAATTTCACTACTATTATTTATCCCATGTTATGAAATTATGCTCTCTTTTGCAGGTTAAGATTTCCAAAAGTTATGTTCTTATGAATATGATGTGATTGATTTTATTTTGTTTACCCTTACTGAGCATTTGAGCTCACCCTTTTATGTTTTCTTTTCCCCAGGATATAAAGAAAGGTTTTAGGTAAAAAAAAGGGAAGATCTTTATGGGAGATATTGAAGATCTTTCACCACGATTAGAAGATTACGTTCCGAGTTTCCAAAGACACTAAACTATTACGATCCTTGTGTGTGTGTTTTTGTTATGTACTAAGTATTCCGCAAATGTAATGTAAAGTCCATGTACGTCAGGCTTCGGGTCTCTACAGTTGGTATCAGAGGAAAGGTTTAGTCAACCTTTGGAAACTAGGATGCGAAAACGTTAGTGAGATCCCTAGAGATATTTCTAAGGTATGTCTAGGGATGTCCCTAGGGATAAGTATACGTATAGGTTATAGTAATAGAATTACGCTAACGATCATAGAATTAAACCTAAGATGTTGGATATTGAAGGTACTCCCCCTTTATTATGTTGTTTTCCCTAGCATGATTTTTGCCTCTCACACTATTCTTTTTGGGTTTTAGATGATGGCTGGAACCCGAAGGAACCGTGTTGATCAATGCAATGGACAATGCAATGATTGCCCTCCTGAACAAACAAATGTTATGGGAGATGGAGTGTAAAATCTTATTGCTATACTTACACAAGCTATGAATCATTCTGGACTTCCAAATGAGCAGAGAAGGGAACAATATTCTATTGAGTCCTTCATGAGGCAACGTCCACCTTCTTTCAGTGGGCCTTCTGATCCACTTATGGCTGAACAATGGATCAGTACTACTGAAAAGATATTTTCAGTTCTTCAATGTTCTGAACATGATAAAGTCATCTTAGCAGTATATTGTTTGGAAGGTGAAGCTGATCAATGGTGGAATCTTATCAAGAATACGAGGCCAAGAGATGAAATTGAGTCCATGGAATGGGACGAGTTCAAGAACTTGTTTTTCAGTAAGTACTTCCCTCGTATTCTTCGAACAAAGATGGAGAAAGAGTTTCTTGAATTGAAGCAAAGGGACGATTAATCTGTTGGTACCTATGAAGCAAATTTTACAAGACTTGCAAGGTATGCTTCTGGAATTATCATCCAACCTGAAAGTAAAGTTGATCGATTTTTCGGTGGCTTAAAACCAAGTCTTCGAAGGGCATTAGCTATAAGAGACTTCAGTAGCTATGAAGAAATTGTGCGTTGTTCTATCAAGGTAGAAATGGAAGTTGGTGTTACATATCCATCTCATGGTTTTGACAAGAAACGAAAGATGGAGTTCAAGGAGAAATCTCAGAATAATGGTGAAAAGAAGATGAATGTTTCCTTATGCACAAAGTGTGGAAAGAAGCATGGTGGAGATTGTCTTAAAGGGACTAGAAAATGTTTTTAAGTGTGGAAAAGAAGGTCATCGAGCAGCTGAGTGTCGAAGTAATGGAAAAAGGGTTTCTAATGATGTGAATAAAGCAAACACTGCCGAGAACGCACCGCCAACACTTCAATGCTTCAAGTGCAAGGAAATGGGGCATTATTCTAATAATTTCCCTAATCCAAGGGTTAGTGATGATCAACATGAGCAACCACTGAAGGCAAAGGACAAAGGGAAATCACATGCGATCACTATTGGAAATATTGAATATGACAACGATGTGGTGGAATGATTAAGTGTTTATGTAATGATTCCAAAATAATGTTGTATCATTGAGTATTGCAATATTTATTGATGTGGTATTCAAAGTGATTGAGATATTTTTTGGAAATAAGATGATATGCGCATAATGAAGACGAGAAAATGAAATGTTTAATAGTATTCATGAGCTCATGATTGATATAAGGACTAAGTGATATCATGGTTTGATTATAAAGAATTTTGAGGATTTTGGTATGTGGAAAGTGTTAACGTTTAACTGCATTCATGTTTTCACTAAGGTTCAATGGGTATTGAAGAGAATGCATGATTAAGGACTTTGAATGTTTAGAATGTGACCAACAAGACATATCTTATGATATATGGGGATCAACGATGGTATTAAATCTCTGGTAATTGTTTTCACTATATTATGAGAGTGGACTGCAGTATTATGTATAAGCCTAAAGATTAGACTGGATTATGTTGGACATAAGTTAGTATTGTTTAAGGATAGAATATTTTCGATATTATTGATGGGATGTTATAGTAACGTAGTTTTAGAAAAAGGACAACCTGTAGGACGGGCGACAGCCCATCGCTTCGGACAAGGCTGTAGGAATCGAACCCACAACCGAAGTGCGACTGGCCTTTATCGCCTACCACTGACCTACAGGAAGTCCCTGTTTAGTAGAAACTAGTGTTATTATATTAAGCAGTATGATATATGAAGTATAAGACCATTTTAGGAACCATATATGATTAATCCCACTATAGATCGACTTATGTATATAAATTTTGCTAACCTTTTGAGACAGATGGAATGACCCGTCATTCTATCACATGATCTGCTAACACTTCACGAATAACAAATTAAACTTCATTTATTTAAGAGATGAAGTGGAAATTGTTAAAGGCACGAACAACAGTGAGATTGTACCAAAATAAATTAAGTATTTATTCTAATTCAAATTCTTCAACTTTAGGGAAATGATCTTGAAAACCAAAATTTTTGTCCTAGTTCTCTTATACCTGATGAATCAGATGGTACCTTAGATCGTCACAAATTTATGGATTTGTGATTACTGGCTTTTCTATAGCCATGTTCTCTACCACTCTCCATCAGAACATGATGGTTAGATTTCTCTTCCATATCCATATTTTCACCTATGTGGAAACCCAGTGATTAGTTTATTTGGGTAATCGTTACATTTCATACTTTAGTTTTTAAAGCCAAGTTTTGGTATTCCTTTTTACGATGTGGGTTTCTATTAAAGAAACTTTCGAATAGTAAACCATTTATAACCCCGATGAATTTCGAGGGCGAAATTCATTTTAAGGGGGGTAGAATGTAACAGCCCGAGATTTTATGAAAAATATTCTTTCACTAATGTCTTGTGTTGTACGCTACACCAAAAGAGGCTTGCACAACACGCATCCTTGACTTGCCTTGCATTACACGCAATCGCAACCTTCCTCGATAGCGTGTGTGGTACGTAATACTGAGTTTCACGAAACAATGATATGCTATTAAAATATTATTAAAACTAGCCGTTATGAATAGTAATAACCACTTTTTAAATTTTAGAAATTTTAAAATGGACTTCATTTTTGGATTCGTAGTATCGAATTTAGCCTAAGGTGAAATTTTGGTACTTTTCGGATAACTTTCATATTCTGATGAATAGTGAAAATTACTAAATTATAATTAAAAACAACTTTTTTAATCGAAATAATTAATACTGATAAATCATTAATTTGAGTGGTTTTAAATTATATTTAGAATATATTTTTACAATTTAATACAATGTTGGTCATTGGATGTAATTTCACATTTAAACTAGACATAAACAAGTGTCAATCTTTTGATAGATATTGTTTCTTAAAAACACGCTATTTGTTTTAACAGCGGGATTTAATTATAAAATTAATTAATGCAACTTTTATGTAATGAATTTGGTAAAATAGACTTCATTTTTGAATTCGGAATATGAAATATAGCTTGGGATGAAATTTTGGCACTGTTCTGAAAAACATCAATTTTTGATGAATAGTGAAACTACTAAGTGGTAGTTAAAAAACTGAATTTTTCATAAAACTTAATTTTACCGCTTCTGTGAATGGAATTTCAAAAATCCGAGAGACACAGTTGATGTCAGTAAGTAAAATGTGGTTCAATGAGATGAAAATAATTTTTGGTGAATAGTAACTTTTTACTTTTTTTTACCGCGGTTAATAGTAAATAGGGTAACTAAGGGTAAATATGATATAAATATTACCCTAACACATGTCCTAATTCTATTGGACAAGTGTAATTCGACCAAAAACAAACTTAGGAATAAAATATGACCATTTAGGCCCACTTGGATTAGAATAGGACATTTATTATTAATTTATTTAAAGAAGGGTTAAAATAGTTAAAATCAAAGTTTAATAAGTAAATCATTTTTAATATGGGGTTATACATACGATAAATTCGATTGTAAATATTCATTAGAAAGCTAAAACGCTTTACTACATGATGGTATTTTATTTGTAAATTTTAGACATCAAATAATTTAATTTATTTATGACACAATGATGATGCAGTAATTATCTTATTAATGAAATATTGACATAATTGATGTTATAAACACCAAAATAAATATAATTTGAGACTTTTTATGAATTCCACTAATTTTCTAGGTCACTATGATATATTAGTGTTGATTTAATCAACTTGGTTCGAACATATAATTCTGTTATGACTTTCACAAAAATCATATATCAAATAGTGTCAAAATTGACACAAAATAGTTTTTAAATCAAATATTATATTATTAATTGTTATTTTATTCCTAAAAATCTAAGGTTCGGCCAAATGACTTAGATAAGGATATATATTTTAATAATAAACAATTTGGGGTTCGTTTGACATGTTATAGTAAGTGTATTAACCATATAGTGAAAGAAAACAAAAAGACACGGTAAAAGTTAAATTATTTAACTTAGAGTTAAATCTAATTGATAAGGTTAAAATAATAACCTAAACTTGTCTAAATCCTATTGGTTGATAGGATTTCGACCCATACCCACTTTAGCTTCGAAATAAGACCCTTTGGAACCATTATAAACTGATTTTGACTTTAATATAAAATAATATTTTGAGATATTCCTAAGGTGCCCCTCTCCTCCCTTATAAAAGGGCACCTCCTCCCCCTCCTCCTCACACCAAATTGAGCACTCAAGCTCGGCCAACCCCTTCCATTTTCTCCTCTCCACTCCCCTAGAATAATCCTAGAGGTCCTGGTCTTCTCCAAAGACCAATCTTAGTTCCTTAAGTGGAGGATTCAAAGAGGCGTTCCAAAAGAAGAGGTAATATCCATTACCGATCTTTTCAATTTCTTTCTTCTTCAGCTTCTTATTAATTAGTTGTTTCATGATAAAGTAATAACATCAGTATTACTTACATACTGATATGTTATTATAAATATGAAACAACCCCAATTCACCTTCTATCCATCCTACGGAAAAATGAAATCACCGCGTGTGCGTACGTACGGAATACCGTTTCCACGCCGTGGTGTAATCTATTTTCCACCATCACCTTACAAGGATGGGTATAATGGTGTAATGAGTAACTATATATGATTATTATGAAGTAATATTGATACTGAAATAATATATATATACTCCAATACAATTCCACGATCATAGGAACGATATCATCACTCGTGCGTACGTGCGGAATACCGTCTCCACGATGTGATGCGACTCGTTCTACATGATCTTCATTTAATAATGATTATATAAATAAATTGAATGAATGAATATGGAATATACTACACTAATAACATTCTGGAAATGAATTATCTATAACCTAAATATAAGAATAAGGATTTATTCGACAAAACACGCATAAGAACAAAAAGTTATAAAGACCCGAGTAACAAGTAACAATGAAATATTACTAACAAGAAGCTAATAATATGACCATATATGATCTCATATCAATATGTATGATTCTGGAATAAGTCAATAACATTATTTAAACCATTATACAGGAGCTTCGGACACGAACAAAGCAAATCAGACCTAAGGTAAGGGAAATATCACAATCTCATTTTTATCCGAGATTGTTTATTCGTAAGTATTTACTGGGGTGTATTTTATCATCCACATCCATGTTTACTCAATATGTAATATTATTTCCATCCAACTACAATTGTTTAAATCCATTTTTACCCTTCGGTGAGTTTTTAGTAATATGTATGAAAGGAATCTTTTGTCGTTTTTCGTACGAGGTACTTTTTGACTTTTCCGACAAAAGTATGAAGAATGTTTTTTTAACTTATACGGCATGAATGGATTTCTAAAAAAAATTATTTCCAAGAAGATTCCTTTACAAGTATTCAAGTTTATTTTTAATCAACTTCTTTTATTTTAAAATTGTATGGCTTGTTATGAAAGGAAAAATGTTTTTGAAGTAGAAAGGATATTTTCCTCAAGAATGGAGTTCAAGTGTTTTATCAAAATTATTTTCCATCTAAGATAATAAAGGGTTCTGTTTTAATCCCTATTATTACATTGGTTTGATTATGTTGTGATGGAAATATTTTTATGAATTCCTTTATCTTATATGAAATGTTTTATGATGTCATGTTGTTTAAGAATCCCATTTTTATTACATGGGTTACGCTATGATGTATGGTTTATGATTATGTGGCACACATAAGAAAAGATTCATTATGAGATGGGTGGGACCTATATCTCCCTCCAATGCATTGGGTAAAGATTTTATATCTCATGAGATAGACAGGGCTGGAACGGTAGGTTATACCGGTTCAGTGAAACAGGACTGAAACGAGGGTTACTCGATTCAGAAAGGGACTTTGTCCACTAAGATAGTCTTGGCAATGAGTCTTGACTAACAAGAAATGATTCTCTATGATTATGTGTGTATGCCACAAAGTTTCATGTTTTAAGTTATGATTATTGGGATTTAATTTCACTACTATGATTTATCCCATGTTATGAAATTATGCTCTCTTTTGCAGGTTAAGATTTCCAAAAGTTATGTTCTTATGAATATGATGTGATTGATTTTATTTTGTTTACCCTTACTGAGCATTTGAGCTCACCCTTTTATGTTTTCTTTTCCCCAGGATATAAAGAAAGGTTTTAGGTAAAAAAAAGGGAAGATCTTTATGGGAGATATTGAAGATCTTTCACCACGATTAGAAGATTACGTTCCGAGTTTCCAAAGACACTAAACTATTACGATCCTTGTGTGTGTGTTTTTGTTATGTACTAAGTATTCCGCAAATGTAATGTAAAGTCCATGTACGTCAGGCTTCAGGTCTCTACAAAGATAGCTAGAGATTTTTACAAGAAATTATTCCTCTGCTCTTTATTACAAGGTGAAAAGGTGTTGTCCTTGAGAACTCCAATGATACCTTATTGGAAAGCACCAATATTAAAGACCAAATGGGAAAGTCCTTACATCATTCACAAGGTTTACCCCAATAGTTCATACTCTCTAGTTACCAAGGATGTTGAGCGTATAAATCCTCCCACCAATTCCTAATTCCTCATCCAATACTTTTCCTGAGTAAACTGGTCCTATATGAACATAAACTGTGATGCCTTTACCACATGAATTTAAAAGGAGAAATCTGTCTGAGTTAAAGGATTCTAAACTACTCAGAAATTGTCCCTCATGACATTAAACAGTATGTTATCATGCAAGACATTAAACTGTATGAATTCATGCATGAGGTTAAAATGTATATGCTCCCACATGACCATAAACTATTCCTTCCTCACCGCACTATGTTAAACTACATGATCCATCTGGGATGAAGGACGTATAACTACCCAGAACTCATCCTACTTGACGATAAACAAGAAATGGAATGAGCTCAATGACCATAAAATAAGATCTTCTGGAATTCTTGACCATCAAGATGTTAAACTACACAGATTGTAAAAGAACTATGTATGTCTTGATATCCATCCTCTTGAGATACGTAGGAATGCTAGGACACCTCATCTTAGTGTCTACCCTCAAAATACTTCCATTCGACTACCCCCTAGGCATTGTTCTCATATAGGATCACACATAGTGTAGTGTAGACTTCTTTGGACCCCATATATTTCAAGTTTACAATGATCACACTATATTCCCCTTTCATTCATTTATTCTACCATGCCATAACACATAATATTAAACTACATGGAACTTTAAGAACAATTTACATCTTGATTCCCGTCATCATGTGATATATAGGAACATTTAGAAATTTTTTCAGTAGCCCCATCCCCAAACTACATGATCTCCCGCTGGGTTTGGCCCATTGGTCTAGATGCTTCTCAAAGCACATGGTGTAGTGCATGCTTTGTGTCCGTTCATTTACATTAGGATTGTCATGACCGCACCATGTATCCCCCTCCTTAGAGATCTCTACCTCTTTCACCATTTCCCCCATGACGATAGACTACATGCATGTTCACGCTTCATGCATCCAATTTATTTGGGTCTCTATTAGAGTCCACATCTAAAAGGACCCCCGAACGACATGGATGCTAGGCCCTAGGGCTATCCTACTATATTGGGCCAACGTCCCCAATGATTATGTCCAATAATTTGATATAAGTCCTGCATTGTGAATATGGTCAGCGGTCGACACTCATTGCTTTCCCATTCATCCAAAAGATATGGAAACTATGTTTCAAACATGTTCAGTAGTTATCCTCAATCATTGTTGTCGTTCCATGGTCTCCCTCATGGTAGGGGTAATGATTCACCCTTTCTACACTTCTGTCCCACACATATGAAATTAAAATGAGAATCTACAGCCCTATCAGAATGACCATAAACTAAGATATATCACATCCTCTCCACATGACCATAAGCCACATGTCATCTTACAGAACTATATATGGCTTTATTCCCATCTTTATTGGATATGTAGGAATTCCGAGTCATTTTTTCATCGGGTCCAGCCCGGGTTCCAGTAATTATCTCTTCTATTCAGAATTTTTTCCATAACATTTATAGGATTGCATGGTGTGGCATGTGGGATTATGTCCTCATACATGTTGGGTAATAGTTTCATCATATACTCCCCTTTTGGGAGATACTTTCTCCCTCCTCTTGTCCTATATGATATTAAACTTCACCCTTAGAACTAAGTATGGCTTGATTCCCATCTTTATGGGATATGTAGTGACAGATGAACATCTTTTCTTCAGGTCTCGCCCCATATAATCTTATCATGTTCCATACCCTCTGCATGAGGATTTTCTTATGGAGTTGTGTGTGGTATGGTGTGGACCTCATCCCCATTCACGTCAGGTATGCTTTATTACACCAACACATTCCATCTAAAACCTCATTATTTTGTATGAATTAAATCCATATGACCTTAACATATGTCTCCCAGTCCCACATGACTCAAAACTATTTTGTCTTTGCTGGGAATCATTAAAATATGTTGGCTGGTCTTATTATATGACCCTAAACTATGAAATTAATTTCATGTCTCATGATGAAAAATAGCACCGCATTATGATGAACTATCCCAAGGGGACATCATTTTTGTTATTGTTCAGCCTCTATACCATTCTTCAATGAAAACGTGTAGATTTATTATTGCAACACTTGGATACTCCATCCTGGGGTCGTTACATCAAAAAACTACATCCATTCAAAAGAACAAACAAGATGAATCAAATGTTTCTTCTTTTTGGTGTGTGGGCCAAACCTGTGTGACATTATTGTCACTAGAATTGGTACCCTTACATTTCAATTCTATAACTACATATTTCCTGATTCCCAACACAATGGGATACATTGGAACACCTGGGTACTTTTCCCCGGGCCCAGGCCAACTTCGACTTTTGGTCTTGCAACCTCAAAATCTCATATGGGAGCATATAGTGTAGACCTTGTTCACATTCACATATTTTTTTCAATAACTACACCATGAGTATCCCATGAAGTTGTAAAGGGATTTGACTACCTCTATCAGGAACATCTCCTTGGATTACTCAAATTTGTAATGGAAAAGATCCCATTGTGTAGTATTCTTACATAGATATTCCCTCATTTAATGTCCATGCTTCATGAACCCTTTATTTGGATCTATATAATCTTCCACGTTAGAAGGGACCCCTCTACGACCTAGTCCCATGCCGCATTGGATCAACTACCATCTTGGGCCAATTCCCTAGAAGACCTCAGATGACATTTTTCAACATGTCCCATGTTTCGAACATGATCAGTGGTTGACCCTCATTTACCTATCCCCATATCAGCTTAATGAGAAACATATTCTATGTGTCAAACATGGTCAATAGCTATCCTTTATCATCACAGCTCCATCATTGTGATCCATATTTTTGGAATCATGAGTCACATCTTTCCACTCCCTTATGTTTATGTGTAATTCCATCACACTTGGTATTACACCTACGCACATTAATGTGTGTTAAACAGGAGGGTCAATAATTTTGGTACATCATTATCTAAGCCTTCAGTTGAGCCTATTCTGTGCCTCCCTATGTCAGGAAACTCCCACCACTACTCTTTGTTTCCCTCATTGAGCATGACTCACGTGGGATTGGTGTTTTTGGTAGGATATATAGGAGTACAGCTAGACCATTCATGCCTCTCATCACGCATGATGTTAAACTGAAATCTGAGAACAATGTATAGCTGGATTCTCATCTTAGTGGAGTACGTTGGAATGTGTAGACACTTTGTCCAGGGCACAACCAAAAATTTTCCATCTTCAGTCTCTTGAACTAAGTTTTCCATCAGGCTTACTTGGTATGGTATGGACTACCTTGTCCCTCATTCAAGTCTGGTCTATAACGACCACATCGCTTACTCCCCCCTTGGGATCTCCCCTTCCACTCTCAATCCTACCGTATTATGATAAACTACATGGGTTATCCAGGACCACATATTACTTGATTCCCATCCTCATGGGGTACATAGAAACACCCAAACACTTCCCTTTGGATCTAGCACCATGTTAGGCCACCTATGGCCTATTGAACAAAGAATCCCATTTGGAACAAGTGGTGTGGTGTGGAATTATTATATCCACATTTACATTGGTGAATGTACCATGTTGTGTGTTTCATTTCTGGGTAACCATATCCTAGATGCATGAATTTATACTAGAACCCTACCCAAAACAAGTTCATAATTCCCCATGATAGTTATGGGTTGCACAATCTTCTTTGCCAGAGAGGATTTCACCTGCCAGCATTGGTCCTTAACCATGTTATGCACAAGAACTGTGTCTGATTGATTCTCATTCTAATGGGATATTTACATACGCCCATGAATTTCACCTTGGGCCCATCCCAGTGTCATTAACCCTTCTCTCCCCTCGACCCCAATCATTTTATAGTCTCTAAGACCATAAACTAAGAGTCTACATTCTGTGAAACATGACTATAAACTATGGTCCTTGGTCTAGGAAGTATGAAATTAAACATATGTGATTATCCTCACTGTATGATGTTAAAATATGTGTTTATAATCCTCATTGGTATGAGGTAAAACTAAAAATCATTCTATGTCCTCACTAGATATGTCATGTCTAGATGTAGGAAGGATTCCTGATCAGACTATTGTGCTCACCTAATGTGTTACCATCATGGTGGCATAATTTCATGACTGTTGGAATCCATTCAAACAACCCATCACTCCAACCTCCAAGCTTTTGGTTCCATTAATTTGGATCTTCATCCTATTTAACGCTAGAAGGAACCCTTAATCATATGGATTCTTGTCCTATGGCTCACATTCTATCCTAGGATAACATTCTAGATGACTGATGGATGGCGTCTCATGTTAGGCTCCATGATTAAAACATGGTTAGTGGTCGGCCCTCATTTTCTCTCCCCATTTTAGGCGAACATAATAGGGATACTATGTTCCGAACACGACCAACAGTTATCCTTCATTGTCAAGTCATCACTAAAATTTTATGAATATTTGGGTATCATGACCTACACATCCACTTCCCTCTATTCAGATTTATTCTAATGCTCCTAGAGTTACCCCAATCATGCAATATATAACATTTAGAAAACAAAAATTTGACTTTTCTGAGAACATCATTCTCCAGTAAGGCCTCCCCCTTTCTTCCCAAAAATCTAGGATGGTTTTTCAGACCCTAGATTCCTGAAACTTGGTTTCCACAATCATATTCAGATGAAATAACAATGTGGTCATCCCTTATTTCTCTCATCGGGAATTACCCTGGTGATCTTAGGGATCAAATGCTATATATTTCACAAAAATGGGGGAAATGTAGAAAACCAAGGACTACTAACAATACACATGCACACATACAATATAAATAAGAAAAGAATGAAAGTGCATTTATGGGATTACACTAATCATAGTGCCTAGGGGTCTGCCCCTCCCATTGATGGGATGACATCCTCAACAGTGCATTTCAGATCCTCTATGTGCTAGCTCATGGTGTCCATGATCTGTTGTTTCCTTTTAAGCTATAACTCTTCATCGAAGGCAATGGGGCGTAGTTCATTAGCCTTGACTTATGACCTATCCTCGTTGGCTTAGATAAGCTCCATATCTTCATATGCTCACTTCATCAGTTCATTGGCCTCTTCCAACTGTGACTTCAGGTGAGATATGAGCCTGGATTGTGCATCGAGGAAAGCAGACTGCTCATTCTCCCCTGCCCTCAAACATTGGATCTCATCTTCATCCTCTTGAATCCATTGAATATTGGAAACCTTTCTCCACTTCCATCCACCACTAAGACTGTGTGCATTCTCCCCAAACCCCTCGGCATGATAGTCCAGAATACGTGAATGAGTTCATTGGGAAATTACCCCTATAGTGCATAGTTCACGTAGATAGAAACAAAGCCTCCCCATATGTCATATGCATTCTTCATGTTGGATCTCCGTGATAAAGAGCCTAATCAGTTTCCATGATCGACAACGAACACACATGATATCCTCTTCATCACAAGTAGTCTCGTCCCAATCCCATGGTTCAGCTAGTTCATATTTGTAGAATTCCTCTAAGATATCAGTGGTGGTGACTTCCAAAGGTTGGACTTCATTTCTGGATTCCACCTTGATGATTTCCACCCAATCAATGATGAACTTTGTTCCACAGGCAATATCGCCCATATGCACTGGCCTCTAATTGGGAGCTATGGCCCGATCAACTAGGGAACTTAACATAATTAGTAGAGGTGCCTCTATCTGGAGTGGAGCCTTTAGTATTCCATCCATTTTCATCATCAATGTATGCATCATCTTAGAAGCGATGTCATGTAAGCCAGTTTTACCGACCAGACAACATGTACAACTCTGGAGTGTGAGACTTACCCTAGTTGGTCACTTGGTCTCGCAGTTGGTCTTCCATCATTGGGATAATTGTGCATGTCCCTCTATATAGGATTGTGGTATTTGAGTATTTTGAGAAGGCCACCCCTGCTTCTTGAAAATTGCTGGACTCCGCAGCTATCAACTCTATGGTTTCCAGGCCTGATGTTGGGTTTTCTCCAACTATCGCACCATTTTCCTCATTAGTGAGGGTGGCCGAATGAAGCTTCTCTTATATAGATACATTTTAGTTGATAATAAAAGAAAATGATTGAAGTGAATTAGTTCACTGAAAGGGAGTGGAGACATACATATAACGTTGTGGTGAATTTTCCCAAGGAGAGCCCCCTAGACCGGTATCTCGCCTTCCTTATGAGAGGACCCATGGAATCCCCCTACATTGATCAGTGGAGATCTTTTACATTAACTTATTCCCCTCATGATTCGTTTTCATGGATGGAAAAGGGGAAACACTTCCCCAGTTGAGCCACTATCAGTTCTGTGGGATTAGTCAAATCCAGTAGCACCCTTGCTCGGTGCAACATCGACTGCATGTCACCATAGGAATGTATTACCTCATCTAGCTCCATTACAATCATTCTTCCCACAGAAGGGGTAACATTAAAGCTGCCCATAACAAACTGAGATCCCCTTGTAACATCTCGTGCATGTTCTGGTTTGTCCAAAAGACATTAATGCCGAGGTATTGTTTTGTTTTTTCCCAATCTTTCCATGATTTTGGAAATACGACATCATAGGGAATTGGCACCGGATGCAGCAGATTCCCAAGACCTTAAGGATCAATGTTGGGGAAGCCCCAGGATGTTTTACGTCCCTCTTGGTCCCTCCCAGATGGATCCACCAGGCCTGGAACCACCCCATCTCCCTCTTAATATCCGACCATCATTGGTCTGGGATTTGCCGATTCATGGATCGCCACCCCCACTATGAAAGCCTCTCTGCCCTGGTGATTGATTTCACAACCTTATCATGTCTTCATTTTATCACTGTTTGACATCATTGTTTTGGAAGGACCTTGATGTCTTGGACTGTAACTTGCTTTAACATTTCAATAGAGTATGAATCATCCCAACTCTATGAATACTCCTTGTGATCCATCTATACAAAAAGTGGAATAGCCCGCACACTTGTAGAAGACCCTTCCCCTCACTAACATGCTAATGTAGATGGTATAACTTTTCCAGCCCTGGTATACCCATATTTATGTGATCCCCCCAGCCCTTGACCCTCCATGATTAATGTACATGGCAACACCCCAACGTAGGCATCTCTTACAGGTAAAATCAACCAATAGATCATCATTGAGATAACCCCAGTAAGCCTAGATACCGACTGATGATTATTCTTAATTTTGTATCCAAAAATTTTAGACTGGATATATTCCATGATCCTCTAGTAAGAACCCTTTTTTACCCCACTAAGATCCCCGTAGACAAATAGGGGGCCTCTCAAGTAGTGTTTCCCCATCAGGGGGGGGGGGGTTCTAGAAATAACAGAAAACATAAATTAGATGTCCTAGGTATTCTATTTGTATTCATCTATACCTATAACTAGACTAATCAATGCCATATCCAATGTTAGAATTTTTCCCCTATCCCCCCCCCAACATTCATGGTGGGGAGGAACTCATCATACAACCCTCCTAGGATTAGGATGATGGAAATCACAGGGAGGTCCTAGAGGGTGATGCCAACTTCCCCACGATGCATGTGGAAAGTGTTAATATCCGGTGACCACTGGATCTAAAACTCAGGTATAAATTTCTTCGGTTAGGAGAAATTGAATTTAGAGGCCATGGCTGCTTCATATAGGCCACCCACCTAAGGAGATTCTCCAACTCTTCACAAGATGTGCATGCCCAGTAGGCTCAGACATAGAAGTCTGTGATGTTTCTTCCCTAGGACATGTCCCATCTTGTGATCCACCACTAATCTGAATTTATGAGCCTGTCCTTGATGATCATCTTTTATTGGGGTGGAGATGTCTCCCTTTCCAATTTCCTTCCATTTACTCTGTTGACATGGTTATATAGACAATGCATTGTGACTGGAGTATGATATTTCTTTATGCGCCCATCTGCAGACCTATTCCACTAGTACTGCTCAGGGGTACTCTTGAACCAGTAGGATGGATCTTCCATGCTGGTGTTGGGAAATAAGTCTTTTTCCCACAAACCAAAACCATATAATGGTATGCACTTGAAAAATAGATATTCCCTCTCTACCTTTGACATCTTATCTATCAACAATTTGTGATCAAATATTCTCTAGATGATGTACTCACCTATTTTTAGGTTATCTCCCTTGTCCTCCATTCGTGTAGAATTAGCATGAACCTATTGTGAAGCCTCTTGAGTGTCCATTGGATCTGATCACTGGGAAAAAGATATGGCCAGGGAACAAAATTTTGGCAACAAAATTGTTCAAGACCCTTCACAAAAACCATTCTCAAAGACCTTTCTCAAAGATAGTCACACAGTCCCTCTATTCCCCATAGATGCCTTGGTTTCTTCCCACACCACAAAATTACTAGCAGATCTCGATACTCCTGTTTGAAAAAAAGTGTTTGTGAAGTACCAGACCAAAGACTCTAGTTCACTAAAGCCTTCATGGAGAAGATCGGTTCAAAAAGAGAGAGAACAAGTACGGTTGTTCAGGAATATCTATGTGTGGAAAAAAGACAATGAGCCACTATATATATTCTCCTTGGGAATGTTCTTCGTGGTGAATGACCAAGCCTCTTCGTGGCAGCCCCCAGGCTCTTCACAACACCCTTTAACATGTAGAACTATGACCCTTTGTGAGGACCCTGTCCTAATGGCCCTACATGAAATCAGAAAGGCACTGCCCTTGGAAACCCATCTTTTCACCTACCTCCATGATCTTCCATGGGTTCAATTATAAGGATATCTTTGGAATCGTACCCTAAGAAATCGTCCCACTTTTTTCATCAGCTCCAATTCTGAGGGGGGGAATTTGTTGTTGCTGAAAATATGTCCCACTCAGTCTGCTGATTCAACAGCATGATCAGGGGAGTCTACCTACTGAAAGGATCTACGGTCTTCCCCTCCATCATAAAATGGTGACATAGTGAAAATATTCATGCAGTGGGGTAGGTCCACACAGACACCTTCAAGAGAGGATCTACAGCATCCTAGCTTGGCACAAGTCCAGCGCCACCCAAAACCCCTCCATAGCTTCATTCCCCTCTATGACCCACTCCATGGTGGCCATGTCAAAAAACCTCTTCATGGATTCAATCACCATCCATGAGGCCAACACAAGCCAACTGAGTGTTTCCTCTCCATGGTGTCACCTATCTCCATGGCGCATTCTTCGACCCTACCAAATGTGGTTGCCTATAAATATAATTCTCTCTCCCCTCTTCCATGACATTGTGACTCTTACCATTCCACTTCCACGCTCATGTTTTACAAATAATTTTAAGAAACCCTCAAAATGGATTGCTAAAGATACTTAGCATCAGAAAGTCTTAGCCCTTTTCTTTCATTCTAGCCTCAACTAATAGTGGGGATTCCCTTCGTGATGGCACATCCTTTTCGCAGAGAATGTGGCCCCATTGGGGTATCAAGGTTTCGAGAAGTGTATATCCATCATGAAACACTGTCCAATGAAAGAGGTATTTGCTAAATCAAAGCTCTCCCCAAATGATAGTTCCTCTTTGTGATGTTATTTCCATTCATGAAACATCCTTATTTGAAAATCCATGTACCTTCCCAAAACACATCCACTTTGTAATGTCATTTCCATCCATGAGTCCCATCCTCTTCAAGAAGAATCCCCCATTCATTAATCCCCTCATCTTGATGATGAAAATCTTTCCAAGGCTGAATTCTTTTCACACCCCTTTCCTGTATGTCCCTCTGGGCTTTTGTGATGTGATTTCAAGGTCCCTTGGGTTGTGATTCCTTTTGCATTTCTTAGCCTTGTGTTTCTTCGTATAGGCATGCTAACGACTATTTATTTTTCACATTGCCAAAATAATGTGATCCACTTAATTCATCACTCCACAACCCCGTATTTCCATGGGATTGATGATTCCATCCCTTCCCAAAGGGTTAGTGGGTATCAATACTGTACGTCCAAGGGTTTTGTAGTGAACCCACCTCATCAGAGCTGCTGGATGTTAAACTGCCAAGCACCATCATCATCGTCACATGATGTTAATATGTGGCCTCACCCTATTCTATATACATAGGGTGCCCCTTCTTGGACATTCTCCACATCCACTCATCTCTATTGTAATGAGATCTTCCTCACCTAGAATGTCATCCTACATTCTTGAGTGGAATCTGTCTGTGGGGAAGGGAAACCATATTTGTATAATCCCCTACCCTTTCTTTCAAGAGGTAGCATCACTAATCCTCCTCTATTAATATTCGCCAAAGGATATATGAGTGATGGGAATAGTGACATTCATTGCCCCGTCCCTCTCCCTCTAGGCTTAATCACCATCAGGCTGCCACCCTCATGTATGTCCCAATATCCTTCTCCCTAGGCATCCGACCAAGCATGATACCATATTTCCTATTTTGGATTCTAAACACATGTAATACCCATTTTATTCCATGTGGATGCACCATTCGCGATGTGATCATCAAGTCTTTACAGCTCTTGTTTCTCATACTGTACATGACTCACATGGTCTTAGAGTATGCATTGACCATGGCATCCTTCCTGGGCCTCCTTAACGTGTAATCCCAAGGCACCCATTCTGAACTACATGTACTATGATACATTCCCTTTCAAATCAAGGTTCTTAGGAATCCTCCATAAGGTTCAAATCCAACAGATACTTTTCCTAACACCTACATGTAAGTTCACCTTCATCCCGCACGATGTTAAACTATATCATCCCTTCTGAACTACACAAACATTTATCTTTTCCCTTTCTTAGAAAGGTACATATGAAGCCTACATGATGTTCATGCCTAACACCCATCAGTCCCAAAAACCCCATGTGGGTTCACACTCATCCCTCATGACGTCAAACTGTATGCTCATCTCATCCTACATGATGATAAACAATATATATTCAAACTACATGGGTTTTGATCCTTGTCTCCTAGGTTGGATACAAAGGAAGCCTCCTTGAGGTTCAACCCCAAACATCGATAAAGATTGGTGTCTCTTTCATTGGGACCCACATCCACGGTCAGTCTCAGTGATGTAAGACCAAATCTTGGGCTACTAACCACATATTGACCCATCATCATATTCAGGTCACCATCCTCTGAGTACACCCTAATCTGATTCCTCACTAAGAATAATATGGGTTTTGATCCCTGTGTTCTAGGAAGGGTACGTAGAAATCCTCCCTGAGGTTCAACCCAAACCAACTATGAGCCGTTTTATTCCCCAACCAATGGTATGTCATTGTAGTTACCTTTTTTGCGACCCACATATATGGTATTTCCCAGTGGTGTTAGACCGACTCACAGGCTGCTAACCACAAGTAAGCCCCAACATGTCATCAGGTCGTTGTCCTCTACACACAACCTGATTCAATCACCCATCATGAACTATATAGACATTGATTCTATACAATGGGTATATGTAGGAAGGATCCATGTGGTTCAATTCCATCACTCATATATCATCCTTGTCTCTCCTTTGAGACACTATGTTTCTGAATTTTCATGCTCAAACTTGGAGGTTCCACTTCCTCTGGGTCCCATCCATGCGTCCATCCCCATGGGCCTCCTCCACAAGTGTCCCGTTGCCCCACCAAACTACACAGACTTTGATTCCCCACCACAAGGATAATTAGGAAGCCTCTATAATGTTAAAGCCCAAAATATTTGTCATCTTCACGCTGGTTCCATCAAATTCTCCATCCATTTCAGTCAATAATTCCTCACCCATTCTTATTTTACCTAGGGTGACTCATCCCAGTGAGATCTTGTTGTCCACCTCCAAAAAAGTCTTAGTAGTACTTGGTATTCTAACCACACATGATACCCCATGTGTCTTCTAGTCGTTATCCTATTCGCACACCCGGATTCATCAACCCTTCGAACTATGTTGGTTTTGATCATTGTCTCTCAGGACACGGTACGTACGAATCCTCCATGAGTTTCAATTGTGGAAAATGTAAAATCCTTGCATCCCCCTCTAGAGACCCAAACATCCTCAAATACATATTCATTTTACATTTTGATCTGTACATCTAGAAGGACTCTCGGGTGCTCCCTCCTTAGGCTGTATAAATCTTATCCACGGATCCACTCACATTAGTTTTTTGATCAGTCTGATCCAACTCGATTAGACATTAAACTCACGACATACCCTACGTTAAACATGTTAATATAAGGAAAACCTCATAGACATTACTATTGAATATAATTCCCCACACTCAACGTGGGATTCCTCTGGCATCTGTACCCGTGATAGGCTATATTATAAGGGGAAGAAACATCGATGCATTAGTGTTCTAGTGTCCAAATAGGCCAGTGATGTCTAACATGACTACTCTCTCGACTAAAGGTTGTTTTCTTGACTTGACTCCTTGGAATGCCCTAATATAAGTAGTGTAACTAATAGGCATCCGCTAAGATATGGAACTTGGATGAGCTGGATGAAAAAAATCTTAATATTTGAAGGAGACATAGACATGGTAATGAATAATGAAGAGGAATCCATGGATGGATAAAAACATCCAATCAACCTGTTATGATCAAAGAGAAAATTTCCCTGAATAAGCAATGTGTGCTGCCAGACATTGGAAAGTGGAGACATGGGGAAACAACACAATGCATCCTCGATAGACAGATACGCTCCCCTGTGAAAGCATCAGAAACATTTTGTAAATAATTTTCTTTTAAAAGACCAAATGAAATGTATAAATAAATCATTAAAGAAAATATAAAACAAAATATTGGTCAATAAATATCATGAAATATACATTCAAACAAAAAATCATTTCACATTATTGATTAAAATTCAAAAGTACCATGATTGGAAAATGATTAGATAGATCGTTTTAAAACGTGGTAAAAATATAATAATATAGTCCAAATGAATTTAAATCTAATTTTGATAAAATATAAAATATTCTATAATGGTATATAAATAAAAAAATGAACGTAAATGAAAATATTCATGTCCATAGGGAGAAATAATATCAATTTTCTACAAAATATTGTTTATGTCACCAGAGTTGATAAATTGAGAAAAATGAAAGGAAAAAAATGAAATATCAAAAATAAAATGTGTATAAGAAATTAAATTTGTTATAGTAGAGATAAACCATATAATTATCTCCTTGGAATATTCAATCATACACAACCCATATAAAAATTATATTATGACATGAAACTATTTATATTATTGTATCTTTTTTATCATAACACCGCTGAAGAAAAAACAAAAAATTAAAACTCAAATATAATTTAAAATAAGACAATAAGTATAAAACATATTAATTAGGTACTATATACACCACATGAGAAAATATCAGTGTATAAAATCAAACATGTCTCAATGAAAATAATTTGAGAAGGAGAACACATATAGATTTATTAATTTTTGATTTGAAATTCATTCGAAGATTATAAACAATGTGATTTTATAAAAACATTAAATTATATAATTTATTTTTCCAAAACAAAATCTTGTGTCTTATATACCAAAGATAAATAAGAGACTAGTTCATAACAATAAAACAAGTCTCGATGAAGAAAAAAATGAGAGGAAAGCCTTACATCAAGTTTAACTTTTCAATTAGCCCTCTAAAATTCTGTAAAATAGATTTAAATTTATTATTATTATATAAAATATCTATACCAATACCTATAATAAAACACATGGTTAACTTATAACATTTTATCAGTCATTCATTAATACTATTTCATTATCACCATTATTTCACTTGTTAACTGTTTCCATTTTCATCTATATTTTGGTTTGATGGCTATTGACCTTGCACTTTAATTATGGTGCATTAATATATAAAAATTAAATCATGATATAAATACTCTATTTATTAATTATATAAATATTTATAACCCATCATATATAGAAGATATGAAAAATTAATTTATCACAATCTGGAGATAGTAGTTCGTACATGCGCAAGAGTGACGTTTCTATTTTTTTGGATGGATGTGATAAAATAAATGCATAGGTTAATTCATAATTACATAAAAATTATTATAACATAAATATAATATATAAAAATTAAATATATCATAATAATAGAACACAAATTATGATTGTAGAAAATTACCAGTATTATTACATGGAGGTGGTAGTCCACATGTATGCACGAGCGATACTTTCAACTTCTATTGGAATTAGAAGAGTTGTTAAATGGATGTTACATCATCAGAAAAAAAATATAAGGGTATTTATGAAACTATATTATTAAATTTTTATGGAAAAATATGTTTACTTTTGGTATATAAACAAATAAATTAGAAATAGCAGGTATAAGATTGATATCTCTTCTTTGGGAGACCTCCTTTGACTTTCTCTTTATGCCTTAATGAATTGACCTTAAGAGATTCCAATAATATATAGGATGAAGAGGATCATTCCATGATGTTTTTTAGTAGTTATTTTTTAATATATAAGCCTTAAATGATAGGGAATAATACCGGATTATAGGTGTTCTTTTTTACTGAAGGGATGGACACACATGGAATTTCGTAAAAGATTTCTATGATTTAACATCCCTTATATAGGAAAATGGCCCCCAATGGTCATTTACAATAATTAAGAATAATAAAAGGCTAAAATGTATTAAATAAAAAAAATAAAAGGTTTGAGAGGAAATAATTCAATTATATCATGGGTTACCCAACCCCGCACCGCTATATAAAAATCATTTAACATTGACCTTGGTAATAATATTTTACTATTTTTTCTTCTCTTGTTGAAAAAAATTAATATGACCAAATTAAATTAAATTAAATTAATTAATAAGAATAATTGTATTTAACACATTCTATAATGTTAAATTTCAATTTGTGGAATATGTTTATTTTAATTAGTCCCACAAATAGCTAAAAAAATCCATATTTGAAAAATTAATTTTTAAACTTAAAACTCAATTTATATCCATTAATTGCCATGTAAAAACCATAATGTGAATGTTAAAATAATAAATTGAATATATAATATATAAATTTCATTTGAAAAATTAATAAATATATATTAAATTATTTTATTAATATAGATACACATTTCTCTTATAAAAGAACCTTTTGAGATGATGTTTTCAATCCCAACATTAAACATATAAAATAATCAATTATAATGATTATTACTACTTGTTTAATTATATTACAAAATATTAATTTATAATTAGGTTATTTTAAGATAAAGTTAAAAAAAACTTATAGTAATTTTACTTCCAAATAAATGATGACTTTAATAAAAACCATTATTTTTATCAATTCACTATGAAATAAATCTTTTAGAGAAATCTTAATAATTCAGCCTAATAAAATATTGAAATTTTGATTTTAAAAATTATTTTTATTTATTAAAATAAAAATCCCAATAAGGTTTATAAAAATGATAATTTTTATACAAAAAAATTTATTAAATTTTTTTTTAAGAAAACATATTTATAAAGCATAAAATGATTTCACTAAAAATTGATTACTTATTTGTAATGAATTAATCAATACATTTACATTATATAAAAAATGTATAAATATATTTCAAAATGAGGTTATTTAAATTCATACATTTAAATTTCATGATATAGTATAAAAGTTATACAATATCATTTATCATGTATTCTTGGGGTTATGTGTAAAGAAAGCTAACTAATACTTACATTAGATTAAATAAATATATATATATATATATATACATATTCTAAAATCTTTGGGTTTTACATTATCCCCCATTTCCACCCAAAGAAAATTTTCCATTGTAACTTTTATATCGGTATTCAATGGTTCATTATTTTAAAATACCTTTCTTGATTACCCATATCGTACAATGTGAAAATAAAACATCCTTAAAATATGATGAAGGAAACATTAATGTTACCTAATGTACCGAAAATTTGGTTTCCTAAATTTGGATAATAGTAGTGGGAAGAAAAAATATGGACATAGAGGAGAATGATAATGTAGAAAGAAAAAAATTGATACATAACATGGTAATGGGGAGGATTATGACCACAAAATCATATATTCGTGTGGGGGGAAATGATCATCAACACCTCAAAATAGATGTAAAAAATAATTTCATATTCAATAATCTTTTTCCTATAATTAAAAAAATATTTTAATATATTATTTGATAAAATATTGTAAATTTATTTATTCCCATTTCATAAGTATAATTTCATCATTGGGTAATAATTATATCAACTTCCACTTCTATCACAATGGTTACATCATGAAATTAATATGCAAGATTAATTTCTCTTCCATGAAGCACTAAAACTAACTTTCAACTGATCATAAGATAAACAAAAGGATACAATTAATTAATTATATATAACACAATTCTTTTATAAATGAATATAATTTTAATATATATAATATGAAACAAACAACACTAAAAATAATCCCCCCAATAAATATACTTATTTAAATTTAATCTCAAGGATAACTTATGGAACATACAACCCCAAATATAGATAAACTGTAATGTATTATTCCATTATAACCTTGATAATACATTCATGGGTATGAATAGAACAATATAAATAATGAAAGTAATATTGTTTTCACATGTATATGAAAATTACATGCTTATCTATTGATTAGAAATATAATATGAATCAATAAAAATAAATATAAATATTTTCTGAAAACAACTTTTTATCTAAATTGTTGTTTAGTCTTGCATTGTGAAAGTAACATAAAACTATATTTTATCACTTTTATAAAATTAATTTGACAAATTTAAATGTTTTGTTTAAATAATCATATCAACATATTGTTATTTTCAACTTTTGGTTTTTTGGGAAAAGATTCATTTTTTGATGAATCTTGAAAAATAGTGATTTTTATTGAGAAAACTTTTTTTATATTATATACTAGGATAAATTTTGTGTTAATTTTTTCTAAAAGTAAAATTAGTTCAATTAGAATATAAATATAACTAATTTCTGTCATTGGGATCAATTTTCAGTTACATTTAAAAATAAAAAATAGTACATATATATATGAGAATTTTCACTTTAAACCCTTTATTTATCATCATGTCTATGGGTTTTTTAAATTTATTTTTTCCACTTCTATGAATTGAATTAGCTAAAATTTATTTTATATTTTGAATAAAAATAATTTATATTTTAAAATAAGGCAACATTATTTTTTTATCTTAATGTGTAGTGAAAATTGTAAAAATTAATTATCGTGGAATTTGGTAAAAATAAATTTATCATTGGTTAAGATAAAAATATAAATATTAAAATGAAATATAAGCCTATCTATAAATATATTTTTCATAAAATATTTTAACTTTATCATGTATTTGGCTTGAAAATAATTCATTTTGTACCCTTGTGTCATGTGAATATTATGGGAACACATTTCTATTGTACAAAATTACATGTGTTTCACTCACCTATCTTAAAAAAGGCCACCACCCTCCTTTATTATTCACACCATCAAACCCTTTTGGATTGTCCAATCCCTTCCCAAATCCCTTCCAAATGATGTGTTTTTTATTTCTTTTTACACTCCATTACAATATTCTTAAATTATCATTATATAATTACACTAGTATCATCCATATACATATATGTTAATCTATTAAGGGAATGACCTATATTTATATCTTTTTTCCTTAAATAGGAAATTATAACGTCAGTCATGTGTGTGGCAGACTACCTCCTTGTGAACTGAGCTATATGTTACCCATATAATCATCTGACGGCTAAGAATGATTTTTTAATCAAAAGTATATATATTATATTTATCACATATTTATACCTATGAATTAATTATATCGTTTATACCTTTTAAAATTATACTTTGTTCGAGATACAATATTGTCACTGATGTGTACAATGGACTACCTCCTCACAATGCAATGTGACATGTTTTTCACTAACACTTTACATGGTGGGTAATATGGATACTTTTAATCAATATATGTAATATAAATGTAATAAATATGTTATTTATGACATATTTATCCTTCATAAAATATATTATATAATTTTGTTTCTTACATTTTCACTCACTAAAAGTTGATAATGTTGTTCTTGTACGCATAGATTACTACATTTACGAAGTGATGTGACTATCTTTTCCACACCACACCACATAGATGATATATATAAGTATATTAGAGAAACAAAATGGTATTTATGATATTATAATATTTCTATGAAGAGAAATATTACTTACCCCAATTTGATAATGATCGTTGAAAAATAGTATTGTTACTCCTATGTTTGTATGGCCCACCGTCTCCATGATCATAACATATATAATTTCCCAACACTATAGTTCATGATTGTTATTAAAATTATTATTAATGAAAAAATATGATAATTATTTTATTGTTATGGTTTTGTTTATATACAAATAATGACTTCTTAGAAATATATTCTACCTACAAAATCCATTTTTGACACATAAATCAAATATCATTGAAACATGCGGTGTAAAAATAATTCAATAATCAATTGTAAATAATATGAAAATATGTTAATTAAAAGGAATAATAAAATATAAAATGGTTCATAATAATTTTAATAATTAACAGATGTATAATTATTTAGGATAATAAAAATGTAATTGATGGGTTAGTCTCAAGGTAAGGGTATCTATCTTAATTTACCTTTAATGAGGCATATTGTAATGTTATGAACCCAATTTATTCTATTAGGTTAATATAGTTCCCATTTAACATGTAATTTCATAATTCCTTGCTACTTTATTGTATTTAAATTTTAAATTTTAAATATTTAATCCAATGGGATTTGACAAGAAAGTTACCATGTGGTAAAGAATTTCATAACTAAATTTGTTTTCATAGGGATATATTAATATTTTTTTTCCTTTGATACACTATTATTATGTTAATATTTAATTATGATAATATTAGGTTGTATTTACATTTTTTCTATGATGATTAAAATTTGATCTAAATAATATATTCATTGATTTATTATCACATCAATGTTATGATTTTTGTGAGGGGATTATTCCCAATTTCCATTTCATTTAAACATTATTCATAATAAGAAACTATTAGCTATTATTTGGTGAATATACATCCCATTTGATATATTTAACATGAACATAAATTTATTCATGATTGTTCATATTTGATTTCAATGTTAACTTTTTTACAATTATCATGGATTAAACTATATCTTAAACCATTTACAATTCTTAAATTGAGTATTTATATTAAAAATTATTTGATAAACTATGAAAATAATGATAAATGTGTATTATTTACCCATTGTGTATATTTTATGAGAAGAAGTATTATTCAAAAATTAAATCTATTATTTGACAGGAGTGGAATTATTTGTAGATGCAGTGATGTGTGTGACCTAAAATCGCATAGTCCTTGATTAGTCGATAGTCTCATGTGGTGAATTAATAAGACAAAAATAGACTGGTTTCTTCCTATAGTTTTAAGTTATCTTTTTAATTATCTTGAAAGAAAAGGTATTATATGACTAAGAATTTGAAATCCAATAATTTATCATTCCCTTCATTAATGATTTCATTTATTATAATAAATATAATTTAAAAAATGATATTATCTTCATAATAACTTCATTAATATTATATTGATAAAATGTAATGTTTATTTTGTTATTTACATTTCCATATCAATCATGTATTATTGTATTACCAATGAGATTTTCACAATGACTTATTATCTAGATGACTTTAATTCTAGTTTTTTGATTAAATTGAATGATTTTTCTATTATTTACCATGCCATGTTGAGTATGATTATCTTATTATCAATGAGATTTTCTTAATGATATTATATATATATATATGCATATCATTCATAGTTTATAGATTAAATGGAATGTTATTTCTATTATATACCATTCCATATATATTATTCATTATCTTATCATGATATCAAGGATATTTAAATTGAATGTATTTTAGTTATTTTCCCTTTCATGTTGTGTATTAATATTTATTTATGATAGATTTCATTGTAGGTAACCCTTATTCATATTTTCATCTTACTGATATTTTGTATCCTTCCCATAGAATCCATGAATTGTACTTTGGTTGATATTAATGGATATTCTAGAGGGAATATTTTTGAATTCCCAAAAATTACATGCAATTTTTTTAACATATTTGAATTTATTACAAGTCTATGAAAATTGAAGGTGCTGGATTATGAGGTCTAGTGTGCCCACAATGAATTATTGAACTTTTTTTAACAGTACGTTCAGTAAACGTGTGGGAAGTGTTTTCTATCTTTGGAACCAGTGATGAGAATTAAAATTTGAGAACACCGTTGAATCCGCCATATTGAGCTTCACATAAGAGAAGCTTCACTTTGACAATAGTAGGTCGAGAGAAAAAGTTGAATTTAGGACTATAAAAAAATAATAAAATGAATTAACAAGTAATTTTAGTTCTTTTTCTCTTGCGGATGAGCGGAGGTGGTGGGATCGATGGGTTTTGAATCCAATCAATGGCTTGATGCTCCAACTTTGTATCCACAACGTTGAAGCATTAATTTCATTTCATAAACAAAATGCATTAATGACATGCAACATGGTGGGTTTCTCCTTCAATTTAAATTGAGCTTGGGGTTGGGTTTTATCATGGCTTCAACATGTGTGGAAGCTCTGGTGATGTCTTAGAGGAACATCCACCAATGAAGGATGGAAGCTTGGGCGGTGAAGATCCAGGATCGATGAACACTAATAAACTCACTCCGATAATGACTATCCTCCCACCAACGACCGCGATACCTCCAATGAATCTGAAGGTAGGGTTATTTTATTATAGTTACCTATGATGATTTTATTTGTTTTACTTTCGCTAGTTATCAAGTTAAAGTTGAGGTAAAAGGCCAAACAAAAAATTCCTAGACCCTCTACTGCTTCGTTCTTATTTCTTTCTTCCGGGGAAAAATTTTCAACCCGTCATAATTTGGAATCTTAGAGTTGCACAGTGATAGAAACATCTCAGGGCGCCTATAGGCGTGAGAGGAAGTGAAAAGGTAGCTTCAGAGCATCGTCGGAGCCCAGCGGAAGAAGCATATTCAGACAAGAGTAGTGGCTAGAAACCGCCGAACATTGTGGTAGAGCGGCACCGCGGCGGTCGGACCGGCGTCTGGAAGCAGCCGGCCATGGAGGAGGAAGTGGTGTACCATCACATGCTGCACTAAAGGGAGTCACGATTTGAATCATCGTTGATGCAGGGGGCCCTCTCCCTGCGGGATCCATGGGTGATGAGGTGGCACCACCTGGTGCCTCAAATTAATGGAGTCAAATGGATCTTTTGTGCCATTCGGGATCAGCAGACCATGCCACCCCACATGGGTCATGCCAGCCGGTGGGCTGAGCCCACTGTGGTCTTGCCCAACCGGGTTGGGCCGGTCTATGGCCCAGCCCCACTGGGCCGGCCCAGGTCGATTTGGGCCTGGCTGGGTCAGACCGGACCCAGACACCTCTCTGGCATAGTTACGCTTAAGTGACCGTGTCCTATAAACTGGACGTCCATATGAAGAACCTTCTATGTATTTGGGATACTTTTAGGGAGATGATCCTTTTGAGATAATCAACATGAGTTTTAATGAATGTTGGAGTATAACCGGGTTTTATTGACACGAAAACCAACCTGTACCTCAGCACTAAAATTCCAATAACATACAGACTGGGAATTCGGTTGACGCGCCATATGTTGCGTTGAAACCCTTATGAATTTAAAGATCATTGGGTTACATATTCATGGGAATTCGTGCTAGTTGGAATATGACCAATGGAATGGGGATTGGTTCTCCTAGAATCAATAATGATATGACTGAGAATATTGTGCCTTCTAGTGAGGTGAAGGTTGTAGACAAATCATATGAAGGTTAGTACTGATATATTCTTTGTGGGTTAGCACCTAGAGATCATGTTTGGATCATCAGTAATTGATCCCTTGTGGATCATCACCTAGAGATCATGTGTAGATCAATAGTACATGATGCGATGAGGAACAACCTTAGAGCGAGATGTCATGGATCAGTGACATGTCGATCTTGTGTGGGTCAGATCCTGTGTGGGTCAGTGCCCAGTGATCCTTTGTGGGTCAGCGAATACCGATCCTATATGGATCAGATCCAGTGTGGGTCTTACGAGGGTTAGTGCCTATAGATTTCAAGTGGGTCGGATCCTATGTGGGTCTTATTGGGGTTAGTACAAACCGTTTATGTGTGGGTAAAACTTTTTATGGTCAGCATTAGTGTCTCTCGATAAAATAAGATGATCTAGATTCTTGACTAATGATCTGTACTTCTATATTTTAGTCATACCTGGTTTGATATGTGTCTTTTTCTTTGTGATTTTTAATTGAGATCATGATTTTGGTTTTCCTTTTTTGAATTCTAAGAGATCGTCGGGGGTCTCAGGGTCCCCACAAATCATTTTTATACTCACCCATGTAGGATCATTGCTCACACCATGTTGTGTATTGTCTTGATGACTATCAGCTTGGATCAGACATGAGGGATCGAGAACCTGGAAGTACATAGAAGAGATTGGATGACATAGAGATCAGTGGAGATGAGATGTACCTATCCTTAATGTTGGATCCTCGGTGGACAATTCTAGGATCTTTTTTCTTTCTTTTTCAGTTATATTTGTACCTTTTAGTTGGGCTTGTATTCCAGACCAATTACTTTCAGTACACACATTTACAACTTCAGTTTTACTTCATGGTAATATATTGTTGTATTCTTGGATTGTGTGTTGTAATGGTTTAAAGGCTATTCCTTCCCATTTTTTGGATACACCATTTCAGATCTAGTCGCCCACCCCTAGCCCATGGAAGGTAGGCTTGGGGTTGTCCCGACACGGGCCCTAGGGGATGGGTCGTTAAAAGTGGTATCAGAGGATTCGGTTCTACTAAAGAATTAGGACTCTGATATTTCAAATGGAGAAGTAGTGTTATGTTTTTTGAGTTTATTTTTATGTTTGGGGAGTCCAGTGTTGGTGTGGTGGCTGACGTATCCATAGAGCAGGACCTTAAATTCAGATTTCTGACTCGGTGGACGAAAACACTGATTGTGTGTGTTTTGGAAATGATTTTTTATTACTTTGATATCGTTTTAGGTAGCTCACCAAGTATAACTTATTGACCATGAACGTCAACCGAGCATGTTTCTCAAGTTCTAGAGATATAGGCCTATGAGATTTTGAGGTGAGACGGATCTCCAGGTAGCTGAAGACTGGATGGAGGCTGTGGCTAGAGTTTTTCTCCTTTTTAGACACTAGCAGAGTAGATGATTATCTTAATAGCCAGTGTTTTCCCATGCACAATAGGGATATGGTGGATCCTGATGCTTCATACAGAGGATGAGGTGAAGTTCACCTAGACGGACTTTGATAGCCTCTTCAGGGTGGAGTTTGATCCATTGAAACTATGCTCTTTGGGTATTCAGGAGCTCCTGCACTTATAGCAGGGTAGCTGGACACTAGCACAATATTCGACAAGATTCACTGACCTATAATGCTACTACACTGACATGGTATGAGACCCATTCTTCAGGGCCTAGAATTTTGAGCATGGTCTCCAGTGGGAGATCAAATCATCAATGATATCACCGAATATCCCAACATATGCTGGAGTGCCCGAGAAAGCATTGTTGGTGGAGAGATTCATAGATGAGTATGCACTGATGGTGAGAGATACCACCAGACAACATGTAGCCAAGTAATCTAGAGGATGTTGTAGATATATGACGTAGAGGTCCAAGAGGGCCAGACCCACCGGTGTAAACCCCTAAGACGCAGGGTCTGAGGTGAAGAGATCACGGGGAAGAGAATGTCATTTTGGAGAAATATTGTGCTTCACCTATGGAGGGTAGAGCCACATGAATCATGACTTCAGAAACCACCATAATGATGATCTTCAGATGGTCGAGGGACCACCGATGCAGAGGTAGAGATTTGAGCGAGGTGGTCTGTAGGCCGGCAGACATGGCAGAGGTGCAGGCCATGCGGAAGGTGGTAGGCGGAGATTTGTGGTTCTACCACCACCACCACAACCCGGAGGTCCACCCCAACCACAGGGTGCAGGTGGACAGGGGAAATCACAACTAAAGGTAGTTGAGTCCTATGACCACTGCACTCCAGAGATGAATAGAGGTACGACCTATGTCTATTCAATAGTAGAAACATTACTTATAGACATTGGTGTCAGTCAATCATCCATTGCCACGTCACTCGATCGGATCTCAGAGTTCTTGATAGATCTGTTGGCTCGATCCTTATTATTAGAGACTCTTATGGGAGAGTATTTGATGACTAATCACTGGTTTTGATAGGGCGAGATTACTCTAGGTGGTGACAGATTTGGCTGGGATCTCCTAGTAGCAGCGTCGAGGCCTTACAACATCATCTTAGGTATGGACATGCTATCCATAGTCCATGTTCAGATCGAATGTTTTATTTGCAATGTGTGGTGTGTCCATGAGGATAGGATTGGGTTTTCCATAAAAGTTGAGAA
Source organism: Viscum album (assembly GCA_963277665.1). NCBI lineage: Eukaryota > Viridiplantae > Streptophyta > Magnoliopsida > Santalales > Viscaceae > Viscum > Viscum album. The sequence continues at coordinate 151,545,912 of OY728143.1, forward strand.
GGAAACATTTGCAGCACGGGATGGGATTTCTCAAAGGAGGTTGCAGCTAATCACTCACAAGTTGGCTGGCCTCACCCTCGAAGCAGTTGTAGTGAGGATTTCGATTTATCCTTTAGTGGTGGATCAGTATGCTAATTTCATTCCTGATGATGTTCTAGGACTACTTCCCCACAAAGAGGTAGACTTTTACATTGACCTTTATCATGGTACAACACTGATATCTACACTAGAATATTGGATTGCACCTGTGAAGCATCGAGAGTTGTAGGTAAAGCTGGAGAATTTGTAGGGAAAGGGGTTCCTAAGGACGACTGTTTCTCCATGGGCCTCACTGATCTTGTTCTCCTAGAAGGTGGATGGGAGCATGAAGATTTGTGTGGACTATCGGAACTTGATCTAGGTGAAATTGAAGAATAAGTATCAACTCTCATGGATCAATGATCTCTTTCACAAGTTAATGGGAGCTCTATGGTTTTCAAAGATAGACCTCAAATCATGCTATCATCAACTTAGAGTACCAGAAAATAACATAATGAAGACAACCATCAGATTTTAGTATGTCCATTACGAGTTTTTGGTGATGCATTTTGGAATGACCAATGCTCCGGTAGTGTTCATGGGGCTCCTAAACATGATCTTTCATCCATACCTTGATTACTTTGTGGTGGTATTCATAAACGACAACTAGATATACTAGGTTTTGGAGGAGGAGCACGCCACACACCTAGAAATAGTCTTAGATACACTCCGAGAGCACAATCTTTATGGAAAGCTATCACAGTTAAAGTTCTGGATAAGGGAAGTCCACTTCTTGGGTAATGTTATCTCGGAGGTTGGAGTTACAATGGATTTGGAGAAGATATAGGCAGTTCTTTCTCTGGATCCACCCAAGAGTGTGACTGAGGTGCAAGGTTTTCTATGATTTTATGGGTACTACTAGCTATTTTTACTTGAATTCCTTGAGGGTAGTGGCACCCTTATTAGCTTTGATGAAGGAAGTTAAGCCTTTCCTGTGGACTGAGATGTGCCAGTACAGTTTTTAGGAGATGAAGTAGAGATTTGCAAGTGCCCCCATCTTGAGGCTACCAGAAGAGGGTGTTGGGTACGTTGTCTAATGTGATGCATCGGGGATCAGACTAGGTTGGGTTTTGATGTAGGATCGAGTAGTGATCTCTTATGGCTGATAGCAATTGAGACAACACAAGTAGAACTATGCAACCCATAACCTAGAGTTTGCAGTAATGGTATTTGTGCTGAATATGTGGTAGCACTACTTGATGGGTGACCGGTTTACTATTTACTCTGAGAAAAAAAGTCTCAGGTATATCTTCTCATAGAAGGACCTGAACTGGAGACAACAGTGATGGCCAGTGTTCCTCTAGGACTATGAGATTGTTATAGTCTATTCTTCTGGGAAGGGGAACGTAGTATCAGACACAGTAAACAAGAGTTCTGGTCTAATGTTGTTGAGTGAGTCAATAGAGCAGCTAGCCATGTTGCAGATATCCTTCATGGATAGTGATGGGGCATCTTACCTCCAGTATATGACTGTCACTCCCCCACTTCATCACCATGTTCAGGAGTCACAAAATGGGGCCATTGACTGAGAGCCCCGACGTCCTCAGATATCCTCATGACAGACTCCTAATAGATTTTTGAAGGTTGGGAGCGTGTCGTTCTCTTCATAAGACACACCATGGTACCTAAGATGCTTCAAGAGGAGGTGATGAGGTAGTTCAATGCATCCCCTTTGGAGGTACTTCTGGTTGTGGGGAAGATGTACTAGGACCTCCATCATGAGTACTGGAGGCTATGGATGAAGAAGGTAGTGGCAGAGCTTGTATCCTGATGCCTCACTTGTCAACAAGTGAAGGCTGAGAATCAGGTACTAGTGGGCTTAGCCCAACCACATTAGGTACCAGAGTGGAAAGGGGACATTATCTCCAGGGACTTCATGATAAGGACACCACATACGTCTAGGGGACACGATTCCATATGGGTGATCGTTGACCGACTCCCCAAGTCGACCCACTTTCTACCCATCTGAGAATAGGGATCAGTAAAAGGCTTGGGATTCCTCAACGTGAAAGCGATAGTGTAACTTCACATAGTTCTATCGACGATCCTCTCAGATCGCGATGCAAGTTTCACACCCTGCTTATGGAATGAATTATAGGAGGCATTCGGAACTCAGCTGCACTTGAGCACCACCTTACACCCTCAGATAGATGTTTAAACATAGTAGACCATACATACACTCGAGGAAATGATTTGTGATTTTTTACTCGATTTCAGCCATAGTTAGGAGGACCAACTACCCCTGGAGGATTTTTCATACAACAATAGTTATCACTCTACCATTGTAATGACCCCATTTGAGTCTTTGTACATGTTAACTTGCAGATCACCTTTTCGCTGGATAGACCCATTAGTGTCTGCACTTATTGGTCCAAAGTTGGTATAAGCTATCATAGAAAAGGTGCATATCATAGAGGAGCATATGAAGACTACATAGAGTAATCATAAGCCTTATTCCCACAAGAGATGGAGACCCTTGGAGTTTTAGGATTGAGAGAAAGTCTTCTGATGGGTCTCACCCCGATGAGGATTACAGAGGTTTGGTCGGTGTGGAAAGTTAACCTTGAGGTTCATAGGACCTTTCTAGATCAACAGTACAGTAGGTGAGGTGTCATACCATCTAGTGTTTCCCCCCATATACACCAAGGGCATAATGTTTTCCATGTGTTATAGCCGAGGAGATATGTGAATGATCTATCACATGTTATCTACATGGAAGAAATGGAAATCGATGATGTGGTGATATTTGGGGAGTTCCTGGTGGAGATAGAGGATCAGAATGAGTGGGTCCTTCGTTGGTGGTTGATTTATCTAGTGCGAGTTCGTTGGCCACAAAAAACCCTCCAAGAGAGAACATGGTAGTGGGAGGCTCAAATACGTGCTCAGTACCCCCATTTTTTCCCCTTCTTTAGTTGTAGCTTTCGGGGAATAAAATACCTAAGGTGGGGAGAATTTATAGACCCAAAAGTTCCATGTAATTTTTTTATTATATATGGAATTATTATGAGTCTTCAAAAATTGATTGTGCACGATTTTGAGGCCCATTGTTCCCAGAATGAATTTTTGAACTTTTTTTAGTGGTATATTTGGTACACGCATGATCGGAGTTTTCTATCTTTTGAACCAGTGATAAAAATTGAAATCCAAGAATACCGTTGAATCCACATCACTAGGATTCTCTTTAGGGATGATTCACTTTGACTGTAGTAGGTTGGGTGAAAAATTAAAATTTTAGACTTTACAGAAAAATAATAAAATAACCTAACAAATAATTTTATTTCTTTTTCTCCAGTAGATGTGCAGTGGGGGTGGGACCAATGGGTTGTCAATACAGTTTATGGTTTGACCCTCCAACTGTGTATCATTAATGTTATAGCATTAATTTCAGTTCGTAAATGAAATACATTAATAACATGCAACACATGTGTTTTTCACATCTATTTAAATGGATCTTGGGGTGGGGTTCTGTCATGGATTCATCAAGCAAGGAACCTCTAGAAAAGTCCTATGAAAAATTCCACCGACGGAGGATGGATGCTTTGGAGGAGACGATCTTGGACCGACGAATGCCGAAAACATCACTCCGATGAGGAATCTCATCCTGCCAGTAACCGTGATACCTCTAACAAAACAAGAGGTAGGGGGTTTATTTTTTTTAGTGATATTTTTCCTTCCTCTTATTATCATGTTAACATGGAGGGAATGATCCAAACAAACAAGGCCCTAAACCTCTGCCGCTTCATTCATGTTGTATTTTTTGAGGGAAAATTATTCCACTCGACAGAATCTAGAATCTGGGAGCTACGCAGTGGCGACGACATCCTGGGGATCCCATAGGTGTGAGAAGAAGTGAAAATGGAGCATCAGAGCATTATTGGGGCCCCACGGAAGATGTATCAATGTGGAACCGGTGCCGGCGGATGAGAGTGTCGGCCGAAAACCATCGGCCCTGGTGTTGTGGCGGTCGAACAGGCTGTCGGCAGCAGCTGACCATGAAGGCGGAGGTGGCACGCTCTTTTGTGCCACACTAAATAAATCCATAACTTGAATATGCTACGATGCAGGGGACCCGCTCCCTACGGGCCCAGTTGGTGATAAGGTGGCGCCACCTCGAGCCGCCAATTAATGGGTCGAATGGATCCTTTGAGTTGTTTGAGAGTAGCGGACCGTGCGACCCCACACGGGTTATGCCAGCCGGTGGGCCGAGCAGGCCGCAGCCCCGCCCAACTAGGTTGGGTCGGGTCGGCCCAGACTGGGTCAGGCTGGGTTGGGCCGACAAGGTCAGAACGGACCTGGACCCCTCTCGGGCCCAATTACGCTTAAAAGACCGTATCTTATGAACCAGATTTCTATTTGACTAACTGTCTGTGGCTCTAGGTTCCATGGAGCAAGATAACCCTTTGTAGATACTTTGTGAGAGTTTTAGATAATTTTGGTGTATGGCCAAGTAGGATTGACACTGAAACCAACCGGGCCCTCGACAAAAAAATGTCTATAACTTATAGACTGGACATCTATTAGATGTGCCATATATTGAGTTGAAACCCTTATGACGTGACAGATCATCAGGATACTTCTTTATGGGACTTCGTGTCAGTTGAAATATGACAGATGTCTTGCGGATCAGTTCTCGTAGAATCAAGCATGTTATGAGCGAGAATCCAGTGGCTGATTGTGAGGTGGAGATTAGAGACAGATCATACGGGGGTTAGTACTGAGAAATCCTATGTGGGTCAGCACCAAGTTGTCCTATTTGAATCTGCACTGAGTGATATTATGTGGATCAGAACCTATAGATCATCTCTATATCTATAGTATGCGACCTGACGAGGACCAGCATTAGAGCGGCCTGTTGTGGATCAGCAACATATCGATCTAATGTGGGTCAGATCCTATGTGGGTCAGTGCCGAATGATCTGTTTTGGTTCAACGCATATATATCATGTGTAGATCAGATGTATTGTGGGTCATATGAGGGTTAGTACCTATTTACACCTGGTGGGTCGGATCCTATAGGGGTATTTCAGGGGTTTGTACCTACCGATTTAGTGTGGGTCAGACTCTGTATGGTCAGCAACAGTACCACTTGATAGAATAAGATGATCTAGCTTCTCAACTAATCATTTGTACTTATATTCATTACTTATAACTGGTTTGGGATATGTCTTTTTCTTTGTTATCTATGGTTGAGATCATGCCTATGGTTTTCCATTGTGGAATTCTATGAGAACTTCATGGGTCTCGGGGTCCCTACTGAGTTTTGTTATTCTCACCCCTGCATGGGCTTCACCCTCACCTTGTTGTGTCCTCTACAGATGAAGAACAGTTTTGCTGAGACTTGAGGGAGTGAGGATAATGAGGTACAAAGAAGAGACTGGCAGACATGGAGAGCATTGGAGACGAGTTGTACCTAACCTTGTAGTAGGATCCTCAGTGGATGATTCCAGTAGTTGTTTTCTTTTTTCTTATTATAGTTGTACCTTTTACTTGGGCTTGTATTCTGGCCCCTTTACTTTTAGTACACACCTTTAATACTGTAGTTTTACTTCATGGTTTGATCTTTTTGTGATCTTGGATTATTTTTTGTACATGATTAAAGGAAATATCTTCCCGTTTTAGGGATACTCACACTACTGGAAAGGGGAGTTTTTCCAACACTTGTATACCAACGGTTCAAAGAACCATCAGCGTATGTTGTCTTTCCCAACGGTTTATAGGAACCGTTGGTAAAGAACTTGAAGAATTGACTTTTCCCAACAGTTTCATAAAACCATGGGGAAATCTTAGTTTTCCCAATGGTTTTATTAAACCATTGGGAAATATTGGGTTTTCCCAATATTTTTTAAGAACTGTTGGGAAAAAAATCCCCAAATACCCAAATGCAGGCAATGGCCTCCCCACGATTATAGAAGTCTTCCGCTTGTCTCTAGACGTGATTCCTTGGCAGAAGCACTTCCCAATCCCCACATCTTCCATCGGATCAGCAGCTACCAGGTTAGACTCCTTATATATTTTATCAAGGATATAGTTCCACCTCTTATAAAGTGTATCCTTCTATTCTCAATGATTTCGTTATTCCCAATTTTTAGGGTTTTTGTAAAATTTTATGATTATTCCACGAATTGTGTACTCAAATTCATATATTAGTGTATGTCCAATTAATGTTTTCATTACACATTTACATTTATAAGGGCATGGTGTCTCTTTATTGTGTTATAATTTTTAAGATTCATAGTTTTTTTAATCTGGTTCAAATATTATAGTTTCATGTATAAAAAGTAATAAGAAATTGTTCGTAATATTTATTGATATTATTTCATGAAAATCACTCATTCATTAAGATCATGCCAAACATGAAGATCTTGTTCATCTTAATATTTATACACTATGTGTATTACATAACAAGTATGTATCATGTTTCTATCAAAATCTATATATATATAAAATGACACACTGTTCACTTATCCTTTGCACAATAAAACATATTGAGTATCTTCTTGAACTTTGCCAAATAGTTTGTGGTCCATAATTAGTACTTCTTCCTTCTTCATGAAACTAATTCATAGAATGTCAAATTCGCAATATTAGTGAATATTAGTTTTTCTAATATAACCATTAATCATTCTGCCTTTGACATTGTACATGTGTTATTCAATCACCTTTTTAAAACACAATGACCATTTTCACTGATTTGGGGTTCTTCAAAATTCTTGGGAAAATCAGAAAAATGCATGTATTGAATCGTGTTTCTCGTATGGTTTCATGGATACAATTTTATCTCGAAAATCATGACTGCATGGTTCAAATATCATGAGGACCATGAGATTATTATTCTTCACACAAATGAAGTTTTTTTCTACAACTATGTGTTTCTGTTTTCACTTTTGATTTGGCCGAAAGGGGTGCTTTGTGGTCATTAATCATGGTTGTGGGTGGTAATTTATGATGTAAGATAGTATGGATTCATTTTACTTGATATATCAAATATTATTATTGATTTATGTTCAATTTCATTATCTTTAATAAGTGATTTTATTTAATAAGTTGTTATTAATGGTTGTAATAATGGCGATATGGTATAAGGGTTCATCTGGTGTGTATAAGGGTTCACATGGTGTGTATAACGGTTGACATGGTATCAGTGAAATCAAGTCATTAATTTAAGTCTTCATTCTCACTAGCATGTATGAAATTGAATGATGTAAACCCATCCTCACATGATTTTTTAGCTTAGATAGTTTCCAACATATGCAATATGAGCTTTTGAATTCATCAGTTAACCAGGATCATATATTACATTTCCCCCAAGATGACTGTACTAATATAACTTTAGGGTCAACTAAATATGTTTCTCATTGTACATTTTATATTATGTGTCCTTCTTGGCCAATAATCACTTTTATGAGGGTGGGGTTCTTTTCACTACATCGACTAGAAACTTCTTCCTTTTTCGTTTACTTAAATGTATTTTCTATTAAAGTTCAATCCTATTGAATTGTTTATGACAAAATGACTTATATAAATTCATTTTATAGAATGTATAGAAGTTGGATGTATGAAACCTATCGGATATCAAGTGATTTTCCAAACAATTTGGAGAGCTTTATAGATTTTTCATTTCACAATGCTTCAGATAGTGGTCACATACACTGCCCATGTTCCAATTGTGTTGGTAGACCTTGGTTGAGCTGTGAAGAAGTCAGCTACCACATAACCAAAAATGGTTTTCAAGCAAACTACTTTGTGTGGTATCACAATGTGGAGAAAATTAAATCTCAAATTGGTGATGATCAAAATGAAAAGACTAGAATGGAGAATTTGTTAGATGATCGGTTTTCATTTATTCGTCGTCATGAAAAAGAAAGGATTTCAACTGAAGAAGACTTTGATATGAGAACAGCTGATGCATCTAGTAAAAATGATGATATTGATAGGGTGAAAAAATTGAATGATGCTGCCAAGACTCCAGTATATCGACATTGTGATAAAATGAAAAAGCTGGAATTTTTAATCCGATTGTTTCATGGGAAAACTATGTATGGGATTTCTAATACAGCAATCGATTACATTCTTACCCTCTTGAAGGATTTACTTCCAGATGATGCAGATATTCCCTCAAACCACTATATGGCATGGAAGTTAGTTGAGGAACTTGTATTTTCAAGAAACAAAATTCATTCTTTCCTGAAATATTGCAGTTTATTCTTGGAGGAAACCAGTGAATAAAATGATTGTATTAAATGTGGCACATCCCGCTGGAAGTCAAAATCTGATGGAACACCATCTTATGTTCCATAGAAAGTAATGTGGCACTTTCCATTGCTCCCCAGACTCCAGAATCTTTTTATGTCTGATGACATATCAATAAAAATGAGATGGCATGATATTGAGAGAAAGAAGACTAATGATGAGTTGGTTCATCCTGTAGATGGTTTTGCATGGCAGAGATTTGATGCTCGATATCCTGATTTTGCAGCTAACGTGCGTAATGTGAGGCTGGGTCTTTCATGCGATGGTTTTAATCCGTTTGGGCAGATTCTTACTTCACACAGCACATGGCCAGTTTTTATACACACTTACAATCTTCCCCCATGGTTGTGTATGAAAAAACTATTTACTTTTATAAGTATACTCATATCTGGTCCTTCTGATCCTGATATTGATATTGATGTCTACATGAAAACTTTAATAAAAGAGTTGAAACTTCTTTGGGACGTGTGTGTGCGCATATATGATGCATGTTCGAAAGACATATTTCAGATGCGTGTTGCGCTTATGTGGATGATCAATGATTTTCCAGCTTATGCAATGATGTCGGGATGGAGCACGAAGGGAAAATTGTCATGTCCAGTTTGTATGAAGAATACACGATCCATAAGACTGAAACATCACTGTAGTTTTATTTTTATGGGACATCGATGATTCTTACCAAAGGATCATCCATATAGAATGAATCGTCGAAGATTTGATAATACCATAGAGACCAATGATCCACCTCAACGTATTTCTGGAACTAAAAAGCTTAATGAATTGAAAGATTTCAGTTTTTCATTTGTGAAGGGTCAAATTAAATCTAGAAAGAGAAAGAATGTTTCCACTGAAACCTATTACAATTGAAGGAAGAGGAGTATCTTTTTTGATTTTCCTTATTGGTCAACCAATTTGTTACTTCATTGCTTAGATGTAATTCATATTGAAAAGAATATATGTGACATTTTTCTTTCGGTTCTTCTAAATGTCAAGCGGAAGACAAAAGATGATTTATGATCTCGGCGTGACTTGGTGGATTGGGGCATCAGGCCAGAATTACATCCTGTGCGTATCAGTGAAAATAAATGGCAACTTCCATGTGCTTCTTATGTGATGACACCTACGAAAAAAAGAATTTCAGGAAGTATTAGAGACTATTAGAGTTCTTGATGGTTATTCAATCAACATATCTAAAAGGGTCAACAGAAAAGAGTTGAAGCTAAAATCTTTGAAGACTCAAAATTATCACGTTCTACTGCATGAGTTGCTTCTAATAGCAATCTGTCATCTTTTATCCAATAATGTAAGGGTGGCTGTTATTTGGTTGTGCCATTCAGATTGTGTCGATACTTTAGCACTACGATCCATGGGTCATATGTGACATTTACGAGTCAACCATGCCTTAATCGGAGGCATGGTGTGGCCAGAATCACTCTAAGTGGCTCTCTTTTGTTTAAAATGGACAACGTTTTAAGTACAAACAGAAAACTGACAAAACACATTTCGTTTCTATTGAAACGTCAGCAGAACGATCCATGGGTCATATGTGATGTGTACAAGTCAACCACGCCTCACTCCGAGATGCGGTGTAGCCGGCACCACTCAAAGTGTCTGCCTTTTGTTTCAAAAGGACGTCATTTAAATTGAAAAACATCAACTGGCATATAGAAAACCAACCAAACTCATTCATATTATGTCGATACTTTATCACAACGATCCATGGGACATATGTGACATGTACGAGTCAACCCCGCCTCAATCCGAGGTGCGGTGTGGCCGCCACCACTCAAAGTGTCTGCCATTTATTTCAAAAGGACATCATTTTAATTGAAAAACATCAACTGGCATACAGAAAACCAACCAAACGCATTCGTATTGTGTTGATACATTAGAAAAATGATCCATGGGTAATATGTGACATGTACGAGTCAACCCTGCATTAATCTGAGGCACGGTATGGCCGGAATCACTCTAAGTGTCTCTATTTTTCTTAAAATGGACAACATTGTATGTACAAACGGAAAACCGACCAAATGCATTCGGTTTCCTTTGAAACATTAGGAGAACAATTCATGGGTCATTTGTGACTTGTAAGAATCAACCCCGCCTAAATCTGAGATGTGGTGTCGCTGACAACACTCAAAGTGTCTGTCATCTGTTTCAAAAGGACATCATTTTAATTGAGAAACATAAACTGGCATACGAAAAACCAAACAAATCCATTCAGATTGTGTTGATACATTAACACAATGATCCATGGGCCATATTTGATGTGTACGAGTCATCACCGCCTCAATCCGAGGTGCGGTGTGGCCGCCACCACTCAAAGTGTCTTCCTTTTGTTTCAAAAGGGCATCATTTTAATTGGAAAACATCAACTCGAATACAGAAAACCAACCAAACGCATTCAGATTGTGTCTATAATTTAAAAAAACGATCCATGGGTCATATGTGACTTGTACGAGTCAACCCTGCCTTAATTTGAGTCACGGTGTGGCCGGAACCCCTCTATGTGGCTCTCTTTTGCTTAAAATGGACAACATTTTAAGTAAATACATAAATCCAACCAAACACATTCGGTTTCTATTGAAAATTTAGGAGAATGATTCATGGGTCATATGTGATGTGTAAGAATCAACACCACCTCTATCTAAGACGTGGTGTGGCCAGGACCACTCAAAGTGTCTGTCTTCTCTTTCAAAAGGACGCCATTTTAATTGAAAAACATAAACTGGAAAACAGAAAACTAAACAAACACATTCGGATTGTGTCGATACATTAGCACAACGATCCATGGGTCATATGTGACGTGTACGAGTCATCCCCGCCTCAATCTGAGGCACGGTATGGCCGCCACCACTCAAAGTGTCTGCCTTTTGTTTCAAAAGGACGTCATTTTAATTGAAAAACATCAACTGGCATATGAAAAACTGACAAACACATTCGGATTGTGTAAATACTTTAGCACAATGATCCATGAATCATATGTGACGTGTACGAGTCAACCCCGCCTCAATCTGAGGCGTGGTGTGGCCACCATCACTCAAAGGGATTGTCTTTTGTTTCAAAAGGACGTCATTTTACGTGAAAAATATCAACTGGCATACAGAAAAGAGACCAAACGCATTCAGATTGTGTCGATACTTTAGAAAAACAATTCATGGGTCAAATGTGATGTGTACAAGTCAACCCCATCTTAATCGGAGGCACTGTGTAGCCAGAATCACTCTAAGTGGCTCTCTTTTGTTTAAAATGGACAACATTTTAAGTACATACAGAAAACTGACCAAACGCATTCGGTTTCTATTGAAACTTTAGGAGAACGTTCCATGGGTCATATGTGACGTATATGAATCAGCCCTGCATCAATCTGAGACGCGGTGTGGCCGACACCACTCAAAGTGTCTGCCTTTTATTTCAAAAGGACGTCATTTTAATTGAAAAACATCAACTGGCATACGGAAAACCGACCAAACTCATTCATATTGTGTCGATACTTTAGCACAACAATACATGGGTCATATGTGACATGTACGAGTCAACCCTGCCTCAATCCGAGGCACGGTGTGGCCGCCACCACTCAAAGTGTCCGTCTTTTGTTTCAAAAGGACGTCATTTTAAGTGAAAAACATCAACTGGTATACGGAAAACCGGCCAAACGCATTCGTATTGTGTCGATACTTTAGAACAATGATCCATGGGACATATGTGACGTGTAAGAGTCATCCCCGCCTTAATCAGAGGAACAGTGTGGCCCAAATCACTCTAAGTGGATCTCTTTTGTTTAAAATGGACAACATTTTATGTACATACGGAAAACTGACCAAACGCATTCGGTTTCCATTGAAACCTTAGGAGAACGATTCATGAGTAATATGTGACATGTACGAATCAACCCCGCCTCAATATGAGATGTGGTGTGGCTGGAACCACTCAAAGTGTCTACCTTTTATTTTAAAAGGACGTCATTTTAATTGAAAAACATGAACTGACATATGGAAAACCGACCAAACACATTCGGTTTCCATCGAAACTTTATAATAACAATCCATGGGTCATATGTGATGTGTAAGAGTCAACCCTGCCTCAATCCGAGGTGTGGTGTGGCCGGTACCACTCTAGGGTTATGTATTTTGTTTAAAATGGACATTATTTCAGGTAAAAATATATGGTATACAAAAAACCGATCAAATTATGAATTGACTTCCGGATTCCACATATAATTGTCATCTAAATTTTAAATTGAATTCAAAATGAATTATTTTTGTTTATAATTACGTTATGAATTCTAATTTAATTATGGATGTGTATAGTTCCATCATTATATGTTAAATGTGTATGAATTTGTTCTCTATATGTATGTGTTAGTTGGTTATTGCAGGTACAATAATTGTATATGTATGTTAGTTTATTGCATGTATAATAATTGGATTGAAAATGAGGGAGAACCCACAAAATGAGACCTAGTGGGCAAATTGGAGAGCTGCTGGGCAAATTGCATAGCTGCTATGCAATTTGCCCAGTATAGTCTATGCCAACGGTTTTAAACTATTTCCATAGTATTCGGTGTTCTGTTTTACCAACGGTTCATGGAACTGTTGGTAAAACACTTTTCCCAACGGTTTAGAAACCGTTGGGAAAGAGTAGACATTGTGATTTTACCAACGGTTTTCCAGAACATTTGGGATTGGGTTAGTTTTTCTCCACCCTATCCCAATGGTTCACTGTAAACCGTTGGGAAAAGCTTTCCCAATGGATTACTACCCTACGGTTTGCAAAACCATTGGAATGACATATACCAACAGTTCTGCGGCCTTTCCCAATGGTTCTAAACCATTGGGAAATCCTCTATTTCCAGTAGTGTCATTTCTGGTGCTAGTCTCCAACCCCTGGCCTATGGAAGGCAGTCTGGGGGTAGTCACAACATGGGCCCTGGGGGATGGGTCATGAAAATATTGATATTCATTTAATTAATAAAATATAATGGAATTTTTTATTCAAATGTAATATGGGAATCATGTATGTATCTAGTTTACCAAGACCACTGAACTATTTAGTCCATCAAAATATGATTCCTTATATCTTATGTAAATGTAATAAAGTAGACACCAGCTCTATGATACTTGGGTTAGAGTCACTACATTTTGTATCATAGGATTCTTAGAAACTAGATTTAGTAATACGTAGATTATATCACATAACCCTATGATAGAATTTGTGGTTAAGCATAGATAAAAATAATAATGTTTTGTTAAGTAATACGTTATATGTTTTTATATGAATACACCCCTATCTGAATTCTATAAGTATATATGAATCTATAAAAAATATATCTAAGGCTAATAACTCTAAATAATAAACATTTTTCTTAACCCTATTAAAAATAGGTGAACAATAATGGCCCTTACCACCGACTAGTTTGACACTCCTTGGTATATACTTTAGAAAATACATATTTTATTAACAAACAATTATAAAAACTTGAATATATGATGAAATTTAATGAACTAGGTTAAACCTAATGTATCTTATATAATATAATGTGTCATCATTTTGATCCATGTAAATTATTTTATGGTTTTACCACTACAATTATGGTGACATACACTATAATTTTTGGTTTTAGTGAATGGTTGAAATCCAACATAATAATCTTAACATTGGATATTGTTAATAAAAAATTTACCCATGATTAAAAAAATGGAATTATGAATGGATTGAAATATATCATTATTATTCATAACAACTTATCCTAAAATATTATTAACAACATAAACCATCACCAACAATTAGAATCACCCATTAAGATAATGATGGAGTTTTTTAAGAGATTAAGTGGTGGAGACTATAGAAGAAAGAGGGTTCAATTTACTCCATGTTATAAATATGTTATGATACACCAACCAATGTGTCTCAATAGTAATAGAAAATTATTTAGGTGTGGGGAATAAGGGAATAGAAAAATAATTTTTGATAAAAAATGAAAATTGTGATATAAGGAATGAAATATCATCATGGGGATCCCTTTTTAGTTTGTTGTTTTAAATGTGGAGAAACTAGTAAATACCAGAGTTAGAACCCTATTCTAATGGTTATACCATAGACCAAGTAAGTACCTATGTTGAAATAAAATGGTCGAATTATTTATTAGGATACCAGAAATATATTACAAAAGTATTTTTACCAATGGTATTTTGGTTTTATGATTCCTGATACATCAAATGAAGATGTTAAATTTTAATCATATATATCCTCATTAACTTAATAGATATAGATAACATCATGGTTTATGGGTTTATAGTTGATTAAAAGTTCAAATTCAAAATCAACCCTTCTTGAAAATTTGTTTGGCATGAATATAACATGATCAAGGACAATTTTGGAAATCATTTATGAGAATACACCCCTGATTGGTTTAGTGTATTAAAATGTTATCTGACTAATAATTCCATTACATTTTTCAATTAACGTTAATGTTATTGGTAAAAATTAAGTTTTCTCATATCATAGATGTTTATTACATATGTTTCATAAAAAATTAGGAACGTTATTGTAATTATAATAAAAAATGGAAAAAGAAAAACTTGTTTCATCTAGTGAAGGTCATGGGGCTTGAACCCATAATCGGACAATGACAAGGGTTTTGCGCTTATCACTAGCCTAAGTGACATCCTGGTTGAAATGTCATTGTTTTAGTTAAAAGATATAATAATTAAAAATTAATGGTGAAACAATAGTGTTTATGTTGATATTTAGAGATTAATGTTTTATATTAGACAATATATGAAAACCATATTGTTATCATATTTGGATGAATTTTGATATATACTGGTAACATGATCACTTTAAAAAAATGGAATTAGTATTATTTATCCTCGGTTGCAATGTTGATGATATTGGGATTTTGGGTCTTTATTTTCTTTATTTTACTGATATTATGATTTTTTTAACTTTTTATAGTTATCTTCTCGGTGATTTTATCATATTTAGAAGCCCTCCATTTCATAAAATATTGATTTATTACAAAGAAATAATTTTTTTGGAAATATTATATTTGTATTTTCGCAAAGTCTTAATTCGTTATTTGAGCCACAAACACCGGCGTCTTTTGAAATCTTTTTTTCTGCAATCACTCTGATACTTTCTTCTTTTAACGAAGTATGTATTAGTTTTTATTGGGATTTATGGATGTGTGTTTGGATTGTGATTTTGATTTTGGGTTCTATATTGCTTTGGAAACTATTAATACAATGTTATGTTTCATTATCTTTTTATTTCACAAGGAAGACAGGATAGACTCTTAATGTTATACTAATATCCTTAATCTTATGATTCACTTAATAATGATGTGGTATTTTTGTATATGATAGCCTTTGATAGTAGCGGGGACAGTTTTTGTTCTCATGACTGGAAAGTTATTCCTAGAGGTATTTCAATATTTTTCATTGATAAATTAATCCATTATTTATGAGAACAACACTGCCTTCATCACTGTCTACCTATTGGAATTTTTTTTATAGATCTTATATTAAATGACGATCATTTTCCTTATATTTTTATGCTTTATTGTTAGGATTTTTTTGTATCCTCCTTCATTTTATTGATGGTACTAGCTCTTTATACATCATTTAATTATTGAAAGTTCAACATTATTGAATAAATTTATTATGGGCCATTGGTTGGGAAACCAACTCATATCATATCATTTTAAAAAAATCACTTACCCTATTGGTATTTGAAAATAGTTAGAGACAGATGAAATAAATTGAAATATTATTTAGATATTATGATCCATTAAAAGTGATTTTTAACACTTAATCCATAAGAACATATTTTGGGATATCCATTTATTTAACTGATGAATTTGAAATTCATCAAAACACAACCAAATGATGAATTTTTTTATGAAATAGAAAAGAGTTAAGAAATAATATTTCATTATATTCCTAGATAGTAATTGAATTCCTAAAATTTAGGAAAATAACACTAAAAGATAATTACATATTTTTACCTTAATTTATAATGAATTAAATGATATTTTAAATAAAAATATATATGGTTTTAAGTCTTTAAATTTTATTTTTCCATTCACATTATTATAATCACTTACCTCTATTATTATTAATTATTTACACTTTATTCAATGTCTGTATCTTTAATTACCACCAATGTTCACTGATATAGAAATCTAGTTATGTCTTATTAATTTTGATCATTATACTTCATTTTATCCCTTATTAAGAGTATAATTTATTAATAGTTTTTACAATTTCTCTTTCGAACAATGTAACTTTTAAATTGCAAACCCTTAACTTCTAAAGATAAGATAAAATTATAAGGACACAATTTACATAATGTTGGGTGAATGTAACAATAATAAATTCTAAAATATCAAAATTGTATTCAATAGAAAATAAAAAATTCAACACCAAGCTTTAACAACCCATAAAATATATTTCATTTAATTTAATCACATCAATACCTTGTAGAAAAAAAATACCTGAGTCTAAATGAGATGTAATATAGCACAACCTTATAACCAAGTTATTAAATTTGAGATTAATAATAGTAATAACTATATTGAAAAAATTATATGGTTTACCCCTAAAAATGAAAATTAAATAGTTAACTTTTTTATATAAATAAAATAAGAATCATTAAAAATAAAAAAAACATTTTTTTAAATACTTTTTTCTAAATGAAGGTTAGTAACTCTTTGATGAATTAAATTAAAATAATATTTTACCTATTATAGAAACTATATTAGATAAAATTGAGATAATTTTTGAAATTTTAATGTAAAAATTATCGTAGTGTAAATTTTATGAATTATTCTAAAAAATTTATTTTTTGATAAATTGTGAAAATACAAATTTTAATTGAAAAATAAATTTTCGTTTTAATAATTTAAAATGTTAAATTATTTTTCAAATTGGTTTAAAATAAAACTAGTTCATTTATACTACAATTCTACTAATTTATTTCTATGGATCAATTTTAAATTACATTTCATCTTAAAAACATTATATAATTATTAGAAACTTTTCATTGAAAAAACGTTTTTAGTCGTATCTGGAGTTTTTTTTAACAAAATTTTAATTTTCAAATTATTTTAATTGAATTTGGTATAATGGAATCCATTTTTTGAATAATAATAATTTATATTTTCAAATAATGTAATATTATTTATGGATTATAATATCTATTGATAGTAGAAAAAATTAATTACCACAGTTCAACAAAAAATAAGTTAACATGGGGTTAAACATAAAATATAAATGTTAAAATTTATTAAAAACATGTAGAAAACTATTTTATAGACATATTTATACCTTATAATTCCTAATTCTAGATACTACTCTATTTTGTACCCTTTTTGTAATGACCCAAACATTTATCAATGTTAAATTCCCTTGTTATATATATGTCACAGATTATGAACCACATAAAATCACATTGAGAACATAATATAAACATTATAAAGGAATAATTAATGAAATGAAAATTTTTTCTAGATGTTTAGAATCCTATACAGAAGAATGAGTAACTTTACCCATGGAATACTAATAGGACCCTTACGAATAGTAAACCTAACATAGGAAAAGTAACCTCACCCATGAAATTATAATTAAAATATAACTATGTTTTAATTCATATTATGATATAATTAGGACTATGTATAAGTAAATAAATATTTTAAAATTTTTTATTTTAGTGTTGGAATTTTTGTAAGTCATAAATATTTAATTACAATTTTATGATTAATTAAATATTTTAAATGAAACTTAATTTTGATAAAATGTATTCATTAATTAATATTATATTTTCTTATGATTATAAGACAATTATATGATGCTTTATTTAATTTTTCAAAGTGTTATAAAAGATATTATGATTTCAAAATAGTTATTTTCTAGATAAATGGTCATTCTAATTAGGAAAAAAATTCGACATAAATATATTTTTTTTTAAATTCAGTCCATTTTTAAATTATTCATGTCGATAAATGTTTAGGGTTAATTTATGGGAAATTTCTGAAAAATTTTAGTTTTTTGTGAATAATAAAATATGACAATTTATGGTATATAAACATTTTAAGTTAAATACACTATTCCTTACGTCATGGATTATGTAATCACTATTGTTTCGAACAAAAATTATATAATTAATTTATTTATTCTCAATAATTAACATTATTTCTTGTCTTAATCCAAATAATAAACTACTAAATTAAATTATGAGAAAACACCCATATTCACCACTATAAATACTACTTCTTCTCCTCACACCTCTCAACACTTAAGAATAATCTAAATTAACCTAAATTCAATACCAAAACCCTACCTCATGTCTAATAGATTTTGGTATTATCAAAATACCAAAACCAATCCCCTTAAGGAGGTTCACAAGAAGAATAAATCAAAAGGTATAACCCTCTTCTATTTTTTTCAATTTCTTTTCATGTTTATTTATTTTGGTATCTAGTCATCTCTTATAACTAAATAACATGAATTGAAAATCAATTATCGTTAATATAATATGATTTTATCATTTTTATGTAATAATTTTTCATCAAATCTATTCTCCTCTCTCTTTAATTATTATGAATCAAAACATTGTCTTTGAGGTACCGATTTTCCACCTCATTCATGACCTGTTTTCATCATTAACTTCAACCTCCATGTCTAGTCATGAAACCATATTTATGGTATTAAAATGTCATATAATATTTATTAAAACCAATTTATTTTTCAACAACTAGTTTATTTACATTACATTCAACAATATAACAAAACAAGTTTGGGGTGATCCAAAAATATTAAATTAGTTTAAAAGATTATCATTAATGATTTATCACATGAATCAGCATAAATTCTTGAAAAAATTGTATTTCAACATTACATTAATAACATATATGTTCATTTCAAGAAATCTATACTCATTCTAAATGATTTTTCATACACATATATAAGTAAACTGATGACGAAACCCAAGGAAACTAATGCTCTGAAACTATGAAATTGAATCTCATAACCCATCAAAAGTGACATAAATGAACTAAATGAAATTATAAAAAATATGAAAAATGAATTAAAGTTTGTTAATTAATTATTTAATGTATTTAATATTATTATTCATATCATTAATATCATTTACACAATCATTTATGGCATAAGGTAAGAGATTCATCCTAGACCACCGTTATTCCTCCAGGTTATGGTTTTTCTCTCTACCTCAATTTACCTCTTCATTATTTTAATATTAATCTTAAATTTTTTTGTATATGTTTAAAAATCATTGATCAAGATCACATCATCCTCATTTTTTAGTTTATACATGTCTAAACAATATTCCCTTCTCAATTATTTCAGATAAGTAATCCTGATTTAAGGGAACATCCCAATTTCGTACCAACTTTCACATGCACTTCATAATATGGTATAATAATTAATTATTTTTATAAAATCACTAATTAAAATAATAAAACAATATTGGTTCATTTTTTTATAAAAATAACTATTCTTTTTCTGCTTTAAATAATCATTAACTTTTTCCATTAAACTACACATATATAGTTCATTTCTAATGTTCCTTAAACACAATTTTTACAAGATTATACTTCCTTTTGAAATGAATTATAATGTTATATCCCTAAATTCTCTTTATAATATCCATGTTTGTTTTAAATATATTATTTCATAGAAATACTCATGATATGCTCTTTTTTCCTTAAGATGTGATTATGATACCCATTTCGTTCAATGGGTAACAATTATGTTATTCCTTATGTGGCACATATGTTGAGGAATGTGTTATGATGAGTGATCCCTAACAGTGCTCCAATTCATTGGGTAATGTTTAGTACCGTGAAATTTCATGTTGGGATAGGGAGTGGACCTAATTTTTTTATTGTACTTTTCCCACTATTTTATGTAGTCTAAGAAGTTAGCTTTGACTCATGTTTATATCTCGTTATATGTTGTTTCCACATTCCTTTAATGCCATGACTATATGTTCACACACTATATATGTTATACTTTCTTACCTTGATTCATGTCCCTAGACTTTTGGATATCATTTTATTCCTTTTAACACATATTCTATGTTTTATTCCTATGCTTATTTCCTTACTAGGATTTTTAGCTCATCCCTTTTGTTCATATATTCTCTGGGATATCCTATATAAATAAAAGGGGTAAAGGGGAATTAAAATAACATTATAAAGATTAAATAAGAGTTTTTTATTTTAAACCAATTAATTATTTACCTAATCTCCATGAAACTAGACATTACGATCCATGGATTGTAATTTGATGATAAATTATGCATAAATCATATATTAATATGTATAAAAGGACATGGTAGATATAGATGGTATCAGAGTAAGGTGTAGTTATTTATGGTATTATTATATGAAAACTCTATTGTATTCCTTGGGGATAATTCTAGGTATATGAAAAAAAATCCTGAATTTTTATTAGTATATAGTAAGTGCATTATCAAAAAAATACATCGTTGTCTAGATACTACAAGTGGACGTGGTTTTGGCGCAGATGTAACTATGTGTACCAACTATGAGAAGGTGTTACGGGCCAGAATCGGGGTAACCTGGTACATGAAAATGGGATTTAATGTTCACATAGTCCGACACTCCTGGGGAATATTCTTTTGTAGAATCAAAATCACATTATGAACCATTATTTAAGGAACAATGTAAATTCTTATAAGAGTATATGTTAGGAAACATATCAAGGATAACCTAGATTGAAACCTATGGAATCACAATATAGGATATAATTTTCCATTATGTTTTTAACCTTTTACGTTTAATGTTTCATTTTTATGATTATTAAAAAAATATTCAAGTCCCCTAACTATATTTTCCATTTCGTAGTTAATGGATAAAAATAGATGAACTTGTGCTAAAAATCAATGTGATAGGATGTGGGATGATTTCCCTAATGATATCTCAAAAATTATGGGAATAGGAGCTCAAAACATTATGAATGTTCTTTCCAACTATCTCAATATTGGAATTATGACATTATTACTGTGGAACGCCCTCCTTCTCCTTTGAAATAACATGTTTTTTTTTAAATCCTTCATGTAGAAAAGGACTCCCATGATTATTGGATTTTATGATACCCTTCTCATAAAACAAAATATTAACACCATTGAGAAGTTATTTTCTATCATATACTGCTCAAAAGAAATTAAATTTGTATTATAAGTGTGTTATTTTTATGGGTAAGTTGATCAGTGGTGGAAATTGAGAAAAAAACACGAAGTAAAAGGAGAAAATTGATTCCATGGAATGGGATGATTTCAAGAAAATATTTTTCAGTAAGAATTTTCCACAAACCCTCCATATCAAGATAGAAAGGATGTTTCTAGAGTTTAAGAAAAATGAAGATGATTCTATTAGGGCATATTGAGAAAAAACCACATGGATTTCAATATATGACTTCATAATATTCATGAACATTGATAGAAATTTGGATCACTTATTTAGCAGACTAAATCTGAGTCTATGAATATAATTGGTGATTCGAGACACTGAAATCTATGAAGAGATTTTCTATTATACCCTTAAGCATGAAATTTATATCATAGACACTCAGTGGTCTCATGGGATCAATGAAAAAAATAAAAAAATTTAGTTTAATATGGGGGATAAATTCCATGAATGAAAGAAGTCCCAACATCCCACGTGTCAAACATTTGGGAAGAATCATCATAGAAACTACAAATAGGGAACCAAAAGATTCTTCAAATGTTTAATATAAGGGTCTTTGGATAATAACCACCAATGTTATAGGAATAATCCCACTAATATAGAAGAAGAAATAAATGTTCATATCAATTTTCAACCATTAGTTTAGTGTTTCAACAATGAGGAATGTGGTAATTTTTCAAACCAATGCACTCAGACTAGGGTCTTCAGTGGAAATAAATAACCACCTCTATGGAAGTAAGGAAGGAAATGTGCTCTCAGTACTATAGAGGTGGATAATGAAAATTATGAGGTGGTAGGTATTCTAGTTATTCATTCGATAATAAAAAACATAGTTTTTTATTCTAGTTTTATGCATTATTTCAAAACTTTCAAGTTTAGTAGAACTATTCAAACACCACCTAAAAATATTTAGGTTGAGTTATATGTGGGAACAAAAAATGGTAAAATTATTATACCCATCATATATGAATCCTCCCTGGTTAATTTTTGTGTGTTAAACCTCCCATCAAATCTTCTCATCTTACATTTGTTAGAGTTTGATGCTCTTTTAAATAATGCATTGGCTATTGTTATATGAATCCAATATTACTTGTAAAAAATGAGATATTACACTTCATATCCTAAAGAATCCTTCAATTATATATAATGTTTAAGGAGGAAGATGAATCTCATTTATAATTATCCTTCAATTGTGGATATTATTTCCTTAGGATAAATCATATCTTGATCAAATGATTGAGACAAAGGATAAAATAATTCTCAAAGACGTGCCCATCATGAAGGATTATAATAATGTATTACCTAAATATTTGAATGGACTTCCTCCTGATCAAGAGGTCGAGTTCTAAATTATTCTTATTTTTGTATCTGTATCTATATCAAATACACCTTATAAAATATCCATTGTTTTGATATATGAACTGAAGAAGCAGTTAAAGGAGAATTTGGATAAAGATTGTATATTCCCAAGGGCTTTACCATGGGGTGAACCATTCTTATTCATCAAGAAGAAGGATATATCAATGCAATAGTAAATTGACTATCATGACATCAATAAAATCATGGAAAAGAACATGAATCTCCTACCACAGATAGATGAATTTTTCAATCAGCTATGTGGGTCCAGTTGTTTCTCTAAGGTGGACCTTGGTTACAGATATGACCAATTGAAGTTGAGGAAGGAATATATTCCCAGAACATCCTTTAAAATGAGGTGTGGACACTATTATTTCATATTTATTCACTTTAGACTCACTAATTATCCAGAAATATTCATGGACTTAAATAATATATTCTTCAAAGATTATCATCACTGATTTGTGGTTTCCTTTTTTTATTATATTCTGATAAAATTAAAAATAAAGGAGGAACATGGAGAGAATCATAATATTGTTTTGTAGTATTTTTTTATGGGATGATCATTTTTGAAATAATCTAAATGTGTTTTTTGGATGAAGGAGGTATCTTTCTTTGTCCATGTTATCACCAAAAAAGTTATATAATAGACCCTTATAGGAAAAATGCAGTTGAAGCATTGACCAAGGCACCATCCAAAATAAAGATCCATAGTTTCCTTTATCTAGCATGGTATTGCAAGTTATTTGTGGAGAAAATATCATTATTGTCGAACCCAATAACCAATATGACTTGTATGGGAGAAGGTTTTGTCTAGACCACTGAATATGGATACTGGTTCAACTATTTGAATGATAGTTTTATCATTGCACGAGTACTCACGCTACCGATAAGTGGGGAACCCCTTGGGGTGTACAGATACACATAAAATTATGGACTAGTTTATTTAATGATGAAAAATGATAAATTGGTAGACTATGACTCTAGAAAGCTGACAATCAATGATTAAAACTATCCACCCCACATGATTTGGAGTTGGCAGCTAAGATCTTTACATTGAAAATATAGTGGCATTATCTATATGGGGAAAAGTGAGATATATATTCTTATAACAAGATTCAAAAATATATATTAACACTAAATGAAAATAGTATGTGCCAGAAAAGATGGTTAGAGATCATTATAGATTCTGACTGCTCAATACACTAATATTTTGGTAAAGAAAATAAGGTGGAAGATACTCTAAGTATAAATGATCCAGGAAATTTATCAATGTTGAGGATTGAGATGGAACCAATATTCACAGACTTGGAAAGGATGGAAGTAAGAATCATTAAAGAATTAACATCATCAATCCTTTATCGAATGATTTATGAACAATCCCTCATAGAGAAAACAAATTATTCTAAATGAAATAATGCAGAAATTCAGAAAATCATGGACTCTTTCAGAAATAGGAAATCAAAAGAGTTTAAAATATATGGAAAAGGATTCATGATATTTTAGTCACAAAAATGTGTACCATCCAATATCAAGATAAAGAAAGGGCTTCTAAAATATTCACATAGCTCAACATTTTATATTCACAAGGATAAAAAATATGAATTCATATCTGTGATAGAACATTTTGTAGGGAAATATGAAAAATGATATTGCTAGATATAAATCAAATTGATTATTATGTGATCATGTGAAGGAATATTGGAAAAATTCTAATGGTATGACACATCCACTACCTATACCAAAATGGATTTTGGAGAATGTTACAATGGAATTTTTCATTGGAAATCTACAGACATGTAGAGGAAAAATGCTATATGTGTCCTCGTAGATCATCTTACAAAGATATATCACATTATTATAACATAAGAGGGTTTCTACCCTGATAATCTTCATGGATATACATCGATCTAGTGGTAAGTATGCATGGATTACCACTATCAATTGAATCCAATCGATATATGTTATTATGATATAGGTTCTGGAAATGCCTCCAACTTTCTCTGAACAATGAGTTGAACTTCTGTATGACCAATCATCCCCAAACTAATTTCTAATCTGAGTGAACTATTTAGAAAATATGGGATAAGTTAAGATCAGGTTATATAGAATTCAAAGGAGGATGGGACCAACATCTACCACTATTCAAATTCTCAAACAAAGATAGTGTCCACCCGAGCTTCAAAATGTCTCTATATGATGTCCTTTATGGGAAGATAGGTAGATAACAAGCATGCTGGAATGAAATTGGTGAATGTATGCAGCTAGGACCTGAAATAGTCAATGAAATGGTGGAGAAGATGAATACCATTTAGTAGAACATCATGATATCCCTAATTTGGAAGAAATAGATATACATAATATGACAACCCTGCTTTTTATTACAACTTAAACATGCTTTATTACATAAAACTTCACTTGATACAACAAAGAAGATCGAGAGGTTTAGTGTATTTGGGGCTTAGGATCATTACATAAAAACTTTAAACTTGAAATACAACATCCTTATTGAAAACTTCCTTTACATGACCACTACATTCCTTCGTACTTAGCATTGCATGGGATAACCTGAGGACATGCATAAGAAAAGGGTGAGCTATAAAGCCCAGTAAGGGAGTACATAATGAATAACATGAGGAGTACAATACATGTTAGGTAATAGGCATATCAATAGCGCATAAGAGAGACATGAACATAAAGGCATGATAAAGCATGATAATCATAACATGGAAATGTGGCAACAACACTTAACATTGAATTAGCATGAGCCAATGCTCATTGCACATGAAGCATGAGTAAACCCTCATTGCACTTGAAGCACGAGTAAACCCTCATTGCAATTGAATTAGCATGAGTCAACACTCATTGCACATGACGTATCATGATACTATACTTTACCCAATGCATTGGAGCGCTATCAGGGCGCACCCTTCTTAAACATTTCATTTCATGCATAAGTGTGCCACATGGATCATAAAACATAGATTCATAAAACATAATCATTTCTTCCACGATAAAGGAATGTGGAATTCATACATGAAACTTTAAAATCAATAATTAAATGTGCATAAAGGTGAATACCCTTGATGGATAAATGGGCATGGTATTCACTACACAATGATATTGGCTTAGAAAATCAGTGTGATTTCGGCAGCGTAACGGCATGACATAAGAATTCATAAAAAAGGCTGATGAGAGAGAAAGGGGTTCCTCATCATATTTACATGTAATGGACAGTAATAAGGTCATATAGATACATGTCCCAACAATTGAAAAGGAATTTAGATTCATGATACAAAAGTATTGCTTGAATATAAAAGAGGAGAAAAAGGTTCCTTTCGGAATTTCGGCATAGTAACGGGTGTACATGGGAGGCATTTAATGAGAGAGAAAGGGGTCTCCCATCATTCAAACAGTAAGAGGGCAGTATGGGAGAGGTGAGAAACCATACCCCAACATTCATAAATGAAATTAAAAGGGCAATACAACTTAAAGAAAAATGACAAAAATGAGAAAGGAAGAAAAACCCTTACTTGGAAGTGTGCTTCCAAAGGCTAGAGAGAGGCTTGTGAGAGGCTTCTTGGGAGCTTGGGGCACCTTGAGAGGATTCTAGAGAGAGTAGGGCAGAGTTTGGACGAACTTCAAGGGCTTTGGGTGAGGAGGAAGTGGGAGCTTGGGTGGGTTTATATAGGAAAGGTGAGAGAATTCTTTATTATTTAGGTTTGGGACCCCTTATATTAAAATAATCCAAACCACAAACCATCCCATGGTATTTGCCCATGGTTTCTGGAAAAGGGAAGAGGAAAACAATATTTTATAAGGCCAAGGTCCTAACTTATTAAAAAATTAGGGTTGCTTATGTGGAGGTGAGTCACACTCCCATGGAAATTAATTTAAAAAGGCAAAGTGTTGAATAAGTCTTGAGGGCTCCATTAATGCTTTGAAAAGTGAGTCAAACAAACCCAAAACCTCATTATTTTATTGATAAAACACATATTGGCCGAACATAAGGATTATGGTATTTTATTACATCACCATCGGGTCATTATGATGTCATAAAACACATTATATATTTAAATGGTATTTAATTTTTACCCAAAAATTTGACTGTCTCAGAAAATTATGAAAAATTCACCGTTGGATAATTTCAACGTCCTGATTCCAAAAATAATATTTATTTTATCTAAATAATTTTCTAAATATGTGAATTTTCACTTTTAAAATAAAAACCGACATTTATAAAAAATTCACGGGTTTTGACAGAAATGGCTTTCAAACCTTAATAAAAATTTTAATTGCATTCATAAAATTATAAGATCATTTATATTTAATAAAAATTAATTTAATATTAATAATAATATTTTATTAAAATATTATTTAATTCAAAAATCCTTTAATTTAATAAAATATAATTCTTAATTAAATAATAACTAAAAACATCATTTGTACTTTAAAAACTAATTACAATGCATCAAAAATGACTAGAAATTATATTCATTATTATATAAAAAAATAATGTACATGAACATGGTGCTACTTATTTGTTACATAACCCCTTAAAATAGCCGCATAAGACCTAAGGGTAAGGTGTGCGATGGTGACAGACTCTTGGGGTTGCTCGGATAACATCGCTCGAGTGGTAATCTCTATCAACTTCCATTTTTCCCGTAGACGATCACGTTCGAGCTTGACTTGATGAAGCTCAGCTTGGGCTTGGTCAAGGGAAAAGCCCAAAGACACCACCTCCTTTCCGAGCTCCGACAAATGGGCTTCGTAAGGGGCAATTCTACTGGATGAGGCCATCGCTTCCTTTGTCTGAGTAGAAAATTGGTTCGTTAAAGCCTTATATTTAAACTACCCAGATGATCACTGTTCAACGGCTATAAAAGTAACGGTCACAAATCTTAACGTTAAACTAATGAAGTTGACATCATATAAAAACATAAAGAAACATTTAACTGGATCAAGAGGGATTTTCCATTAATGAAATTTTGGGTCGTTACAACATTCCCCCCTTAAGAAATTTCGCCCTCGAAATTTTCCTTTTCCCACACTAAAACAAATGTGGGTAACTTAGCCTCATCATATCCTCCGACTCCCAAGTTGCTTCTTCAAACTTGTGGTTTCTCCACAACACCTTGATGAGGGGCATTGTCTTATTTCATAGAACTTTTTCTCTACGATCTAAGATCTTCACTGGTTGCTCCTCATAAGAAAGATCGTCTTCTAATTGTACCACCTCGGAAGAGAGTACATGTGAAGGGTCTGGTATGTACTTCCTTAAGAGGGATACATGGAAGACATCATGCACCTTGGCCATAGTAGGTGGAAGTGCTAGTCGATAGGCCACAGCCCCAACACGATCAAGAATCTCGAATGGTCCGATGTACCTTGGACTTAACTTCCCTTTCTTTCCAAACCTCATGACCTTCTTCCACGGAGATATGCGTAAAAACACCATGTCTACGACTTTAAACTCAAGGTCTCGTCGACGATTATCTGCATAACTCTTCTGTCGACTTTGGGCTGCCTTGATATGCTGCTGAATGGTTTTCACCTTCTCCACCATTTCTTCGACCATTTCTGGTCCAAGCAGCTTACGTTCACCGACCTCATCCCAACATGCCGGTGTTCTACACCTTTTCCCATACAGGGCTTCATATGGTGCCATTTGGATGCTCGAGTGGAAACTATTATTATAAGAGAACTCAACTAGGGGAAGATGTTGATCCCATCCTCCTTTAAAGTCCATTGAGCACGCTCTCAACATATCCTCAAGTGTTTGGATAGTCCGCTCGGATTGGCCATCAGTTTGAGGATGATAGGCCGTACTGAAGTTCAGTTCAGTATTCAGAGCATGTTGAAGACTCTTCCAAAACATAGAGGTAAATCTTGGATCTCGGTCCGACACAATAGATAGTGGTACTCCATGCAACCGTACCACTTCCCTGATATATATCCGTTCCAGTTGATCCAAAGAGAAATCCTCTCGAATAGCAATGAAGTGTGCAGTCTTTGTAAGACGATCCACAATAACCCAGATTGCATTGTTGCTTTTGGATGTCCTTGGAAGTCCAGTGATGAAGTCCATGGTGATGTTCTCCCATTTCCATTCTGGTATGGGCAATGGTTGCATCATCCCCTTAGACTTCTGCCTCTCTGCCTTCACTTGCTGACACACCAGGCACTTTGATGTATATTCGGCGATCTCCTTCTTCATATTATCCCACCAAAAGTTTTCTCGGAGATCTCGATACATCTTTGTGCTCCCTGGGTGAATAGAGAAATTTGAACTATGTGCATCATCCAAAAGTTCCTTCTTCAGCTCCGAACTTGATGGGACACATAGTCTTTTCCCAAACCGCACAATTCCGTCTTCATTAACATTAAACTCTGAGGATTTTCCCTTTTTGATAGCTTCCACTTTTTCTTGGATTCTCGCATCATCCTTTTGAGCATCCTTTAACCTTTCCAAAAGAGATGGTTGAGCAATCATTTGTGAAAGTATTGATGATGTTCCCTTCTTTATGATTCCCACGTCCATCTTCATCAAGTCTAAGAAGATTGGATCCTTCTCAATTCTCATCATTGATAGAATTGCTGGATCCTTTCTACTTAGGGCATCCGCCACCTTGTTCGCCTTCCCAGGGTGGTAATGTATTGAACAGTCATAATCCTTGATGAGCTCTATCCATCTTCTCTGGCGCATATTAAGCTCTTTCTGTGTGAATATATATTTAAGACTCTTGTGGTCAGTATATATCTCACATTTCTCCCCATAGAGATAATGCCGCCAGATTTTCAAGGCGAAGATCACTGCCGCCAACTCCAGATCATGCGTTGGATAGTTTCGCTCATGGATTTTCAACTGCCTTGAGGCATAAGATATCACTTTATCATTCTGCATCAGCACACATCCTAAGCCCTTCTTCGAAGCATCACTGAATACCACAAAAAGCTCCCCACTTGTGGGTAAAGTGAGCACAGGTGCAGTGATAAGCCTCCTTTTCAACTCCTTGAAGCTTTCTTCGCATTCATCACTCCAAGCAAACTTTACTCCCTTTCGAGTTAGCTTGGTAAGAGGGTTGGACAATCGTGAGAAGTTTCTCACAAATCGTCGATAATATCCAGCTAACCCCAAGAAGCTACGGATATCAGTTACCGATGTTGGCCTCGGCCATCCCTCAATTGCATCTGTTTTGGAGGGGTCCACAGATATCCCATTGCTTGTGATGATATGGCCCAAGAATGAGACCTCCTTCAACCAGAACTCACACTTGCTGTACTTGGCATAGAGCTTCTCCTTGCGCAAAGTCTCCAGTACAGTTCTTAAATGCTCCTCATGGTCCTCCTTGGTTTTGGAGTATATCAGAATATCATCTATAAAGACTACCACAAATTTATCTAGGTAATCTCTAAAGACTCTATTCATCAAGTCCATGAATATTGCTGGAGCATTGGTGAGTCCAAAAGGCATTACTATGAATTCATAGTGCCCGTACCTTGTACGAAAAGCAGTCTTGGGGATATCTTCCTTCTTCACCCTTACTTGATAATATCCCGACCGCAAGTCGACCTTGGAGAAGTATTGAGCTCCACGCAGCTGATCAAACAAGTCATCGATTCTTGGGAGAGGATACTTGTTCTTTATCGTGATTTTGTTAAGTTCACGATAATCGATGCAAAGCCGCATTGACCCATCCTTCTTCTTGACGAAGAGGACTCGTGCACCCCATGGTGATGCACTTGGGCGTATAAACCCTTTATCCAGATTCTCCTGTAGTTGTTTCTTCAGTTCTTCAAGCTCAACCACAGCCATTCTATATGGAGTCTTGGATATTGGTAGCGCCCCAAGTATAAGTTCAATTGAGAACTCAACATCTCTTCTTGGAGGAAGACCAGGAAGTTCCTCGGGAAATACTTCAGCGAATTCCCTCACAATAGGCATTTCTTCAAGGGTGGTTTCTTCCTTGGACTCAATCATCTGAGCCAGATATGCGTGCTCATAAGGCAGTAATATCCATGCTTGAGATGATGGAGCTAAAGGAGATTCATCTTCCTCCTGACACTTGTAAAGAATCGGGGGTCGATTCTCCATATGGAGTGTGATTTCCCTCTCCCGACAATTTATGTTGGCTCTATATAAGGAAAGCCAATCCATGCCAAGAATTGCATCAAATTCCACCAAAGGGAGTATGACGAGGTTCGCCGGGAAATTCAATCCACAGATTATAACAGGGGAGGACTTATACTCATGGGATGCAATGATTGCCGCATTTGCCGTACTCACCGACATCTTTACTTCCATGACTTGTGGTGGTGCAGGGATTATTCTACTAAACTTTTGAGATATAAAAGAATGCGTAGAACCTGAATCAAAAAGTACGTTCGCTATTCTTGAATGAATAACTAGCGTACCTGTCACCACTTCGTTGTCGGGGTTCACTTCGGCAGAAGTGATGGCAAAAGCTCTTCCTTGCTGTCTTGGAGGTTGTTGATTGCCTCCGATAACCCTTGGATTAGGGCACTGATTCGCAAAATGACCCGGTTCTTTGCATTTGAAGCATTGAACAACGCGTTGAGGTTCGAATGGAGCGTTCCTCCCCTCCGTCGCAGCCGCGGGTCCTTCTTGCTGACAGTTAACAGCTAGGTGCCCTTCTCTTCCACATTTGAAGCATTTTCTTGTCCCCCTAAGGCAATTTCCAGGGTGCTTCTTTCCACACTTTTGGCAAGTGGGGTGCTGGAATTTCTTAGCGCCGTTGGATTTATCCATCGGACCACCAGCATTGAAGTCCACCTTCCGCTTCTTGTCCCCATGATACCCCTGTGATTCTCCGATCTCCATTTCAACCTTAAGGGAACATCGGACAATTTCCTCATAGCTGTCGAAGTCACGGATCGCTAATGCTTTCCGCAAGCTAGGCTTCAGCCCACCAAAGAAGCGGTCAACCTTGCATTCGGGGGTAACGACAAAGCCAGAAGCGTATCGTGCAAGCCTTGTGAAGTTTGCCTCGTATGCTCCCACAGATTCCTCATCTTTCTGCTTGAGGGAAAGGAAGTCCCTTTCCATCTTAAGACGGAGGGTGCGTGGAAAATATTTATCGAAAAACATCTTCCGGAATACCTTCGATTCCAAAGCCTCGATCTCCTCCTCAGGCTTCGTATTTTTGATCAACGTCCACCATTGATCAGCTTCACCCTCCATACGATAAGCCGCCAGGAGAACCTTCTCTTTTTCAGAGCATTGGAGGATGGAGAATATCTTTTCAATGGAGTTGATCCATTGTTCAGCAATCGTGGGATCGGATGATCCACTAAAAGTAGGAGGCCTTTGTCTCATGAAGCTTTCAATAGCGACTTGTTCTTTCTTAGGGGGGGTTGAACGTTCCTCTTGACCAGTGTTTCTATTCAAAACTTGAGTTAGCTGAGAGAGAAGCGTGACAAAGTTCGCGATTCCCGCTCCCATTGGATTGGGCATCTCATTGGTACAATCATCACACTGATCTTCACAACGGTTGTTAGCCCGAGTTCTCCTATTACTGGCCATTGGCTGGAATAAAAGGAAAGTTAGGGGTAACACATAAAGGGTAATCCAAAGACAAAAGTTGATGACTTATAAATAAACTTTAATCTCTTCAACTCATGAGTCTATAGGATTCAATCCAGGCTTTTCATGATCTTCCTTCTAACATATATTCTTAGGGGCATTTTTCCCTTAATAAGGGTTCATACTAAGATTGTGAATTTATCAAAACATATCCCCCGGGAGTGTCGTAACCAAGAGTGCAGCAAGGCCCATTGTCGTGCACGAGTTCCCGTTCGAGTCTAGCTCAAAGCGGTGTTTTCGGGTTTTACCCCTAGGATACATCTGTGCCAGAGCCGCCTCTACCTGCTCGTATCCAGACAGGGATGTATTTGTTTGATAAACCACTTACTTAGTATTTACCAAAACTTAGGGATGTTTTTATTATGCTTAGTCTTGTATCTAAGGCTTTACTAGGGTTTCCTAATCCCAAAAATAACTAAACCTATCCTCTGATACCAACTATGACAACCCTGCTTTTTATTACAACTTAAACATGCTTTATTACATAAAACTTCACTTGATACAACAAAGAAGATCGAGAGGTTTAGTGTCTTTGGGGCTTAGGATCATTACATAAAAACTTTAAACTTGAAATACAACATCCTTATTGAAAACTTCCTTTACATGACCACTACATTCCTTCGTACTTAACATTGCATGGGATAACCTGAGGACATGCATAAGAAAAGGGTGAGCTATAAAGCCCAGTAAGGGAGTACATAATGAATAACATGAGGAGTACAATACATGTTAGGTAATAGGCATATCAATAGCGCATAAGAGAGACATGAACATAAAGGCATGATAAAGCATGATAACCATAACATGGAAATGTGGCAACAACACTTAACATTGAATTAGCATGAGCCAAGGCTCATTGCACATGAAGCATGAGTAAACCCTCATTGCACTTGAAGCACGAGTAAACCCTCATTGCACTTGAATTAGCATGAGTCAACACTCATTGCACATGACGTATCATGATACTATACTTTACCCAATGCATTGGAGCGCTATCAGGGCGCACCCTTCTTAAACATTTCATTTCATGCATAAGTGTGCCACACGGATCATAAAGCATGGATTCATAAAACATAATCATTTCTTCCACGATAAAGGAATGCGGAATTCATACATGAAACTTTAAAATCAATAAGTAAATGTGCATAAAGGTGAATACCCTTGATGGAGAAATGGGCATGGTATTCACTACACAATGATATTGGCTTAGAAAATCGGTGTGATTTCGGCAGCGTAACGGCGTGACATAAGAATTCATAAAAAAGGCTGATGAGAGAGAAAGGGGTTCCTCATCATATTTACATGTAATGGACAGTAAGAAGGTCATATAGATACATGTCCCAACAATTGAAAAGGAATTTAGATTCATGATACAAAAGTATTGCTTGAATATAAAAGAGGAGAAAAAGGTTCCTTTCGGAATTTCGGCATAGTAACGGGTGTACATGGGAGGCATTTAATGAGAGAGAAAGGGGTCTCCCATCATTAAAACAATAAGAGGGCAGTATGGGAGAGGTGAGAAACCATACCCCAACATTCATAAATGAAATTAAAAGGGCAATACAACTTAAAGAAAAATGACAAAAATGAGAAAGGAAGAAAAACCCTTACTTGGAAGTGTGCTTCCAAAGGCTAGAGAGAGGCTTGTGAGAGGCTTCTTGGGAGCTTGGGGCACCTTGAGAGGATTCTAGAGAGAGTAGGGCAGAGTTTGGACGAACTTCAAGGGCTTTGGGTGAGGAGGAAGTGGGAGCTTGGGTGGGTTTATATAGGAAAGGTGAGAGAATTCTTTATTATTTAGGTTTGGGACCCCTTATATTAAAATAATCCAAACCACAAACCATCCCATGGTATTTGCCCATGGTTTCTGGAAAAGGGAAGAGGAAAACAATATTTTACATGGCCAAGGTCCGAACCTATTAAAAAATTAGGGTTGCTTATGTGGAGGTGAGTCACACTCCCATGGAAATTAATTTAAAAAGGCAAAGTGTTGAATAAGTCTTGAGGGCTCCATTAATGCTTTGAAAAGTGAGTCAAACAAACCCAAAACCTCATTATTTTATTGATAAAACACATATTGGCCGAACATAAGGATTATGGTATTTTATTACATCACCATTGGGTCATTATGATGTCATAAAACACATTATATATTTAAATGGTATTTAATTTTTACCCAAAAATTTGACTGTCTCAGAAAATTATGAAAAATTCACCGTTGGATAATTTCGACGTCCTGATTCCAAAAATAATATTTATTTTATATAAATAATTTTCTAAATATGTGAATTTTCACTTTTAAAATAAAAACCGACATTTATAAAAAATTCACGGGTTTTGACAGAAATGGCTTTCAAACCTTAATAAAAATTTTAATTGCATTCATAAAATTATAAGATCATTTATATTTAATAAAAATTAATTTAATATTAATAATAATATTTTATTAAAATATTATTTAATTCAAAAATCCTTTAATTTAATAAAATATATTTCTTAATTAAATAATAACTAAAAACATCATTTGTACTTTAAAAACTAATTACAATGCATCAAAAATGACTAGAAATTATATTCATTATTATATACAAAAATAATGTACATGAACATGGTGCTACTTATTTGTTACATAACCCCTTAAAATAGCCGCATAAGACCTAAGGGTAAGGTGTGCGATGGTGACAGACTCTTGGGGTTGCTCGGATAACATCGCTCGAGTGGTAATCTCTATCAACTTCCATTTTTCCCGTAGACGATCATGTTCGAGCTTGACTTGATGAAGCTCAGCTTGGGCTTGGTCAAGGGAAAAGCCCAAAGACGCCACCTCCTTTCCGAGCTCCGACAAATGGGCTTCGTAAGGGGCAATTCTACTGGATGAGGCCATCGCTTCCTTTGTCTGAGTAGAAAATTGGTTCGTTAAAGCCTTATATTTAAACTACCCAGATGATCACTGTTCAACGGCTATAAAAGTAACGGTCACAAATCTTAATGTCAAACTAAAGAAGTTGACATCATATAAAAACATAAAGAAACATTTAACTGGATCAAGAGGGATTTTCCATTAATGAAATTTTGGGTCGTTACACATAAAATCGCCAATGGGATTATGAGTTTAAGGTTGGAAACATGGTATTCCCCCACATATCTTTATAGAATAGGATAAAGATATTTTGGATAAAAGGAAACCTATGCCCTGGTACATCATCTATTTTCAGATTATTGATCATGTTAGAGATATGGCCTATCGACTAGAACATCCACCAATAATGTCTGAGGTACACGTTGTATTCTATGTATCCCACTTGAGGAAGTACATACAAAATCATTAACATGTACTAATGTAAGAGATGGTAGAGTTGGATAATGATCTCACCTATAGGGACCAACCAGTGATGATGTTAGATCATAGAGATAAATTTCTATGCAAAATAACACTCACCTAGTCAAATTACTATGGTGGGAACATATGTATAAAGAGGAAATATGGGATCCTAAGTATGCAATTACGTAGAATTACCCAAAAATATTTTCATCATAGAATTTAAATGAAATTTCGAGGGTGAAATTTTATAATGGGGGAAGAATGTAATGACCCAAATATTTATCAATGAAAATTTCCCTTCTTATATATATATGTCAAAAGATATAAATAAAATGAAATTACTTTGATAACATAATAAAAACATTATAAATGAGGAATGAATGAAATATGATGCATCCTTATATATTAAAGAACCTATAATGATGAAATAGTAACTTGACCATTGGAATATTTATTTGAACCTTATGAATTGTAAACTAGAAAATAGAATAAAAACCTCACACATGATATTATATTTAAAATTTATCCATCTTGTAAGTGAAAATATGATATAATTATGTCATTTTAGAAGTAAATAAATATTTTAAAAATAATTAATTAACTATTGGTATTTTTGAATGTCATAAATATTAATTACAATTTTACTAATATTAAAAAATATTCAAAGAAAATTAAATTTCATAAAATATATTCACAAATTATTATTTTTATGTCTTATTGTTATAATATAATTTTATGATACCTTAATTAATATATTAAATCGTAATAAAAATGTTATGAATTTAAAAAATTTATTTTTCAAATAATGATAATTTTAATAAAAATTAAATTTATAATATTTATAAAAATATATTATTAAAATGGAGTTAATTCTTTTAATTCTACAAGTCATAAAAAATTTAGGGAGAATTTGTGGGATTTTTCTCAAATACATGAATTTTGCTGAATAGTAAAATATGCTAATTTATATTAAATATCCATTATATGTTTAATACACTATTTATTGTGTCATAGATGATGTAAAACCCACTTGTTTGAACTAACATGATCTAATTAATATATTTAGTCTCAGGTATCAGCACTAATTATTGTGGTGATCCAAGTAATAAACTAATGAATTAAATAATGAGAAAACACCTCTCCTCTCCACTATAAATACCTCCTCTCACCACCTCTTTTCCTCAAACTAATCAATACTTAATCATTTGAAAAATTATGATCAAATATCTTCCCAATACTCTCCCCTATGTACAATATATTACTTTCTTATCACAAAACCAAAACTAATCCCTCTAAGGAGGTTTTTAGGAAGATGAAATGAAGAGGTAAAATCCACTTCCATTTTCTTTTAATTTCTTTTTATGTTATTTTATTTTTATATATTATCCTCAATTATTCTTATCAATATGGAATGGAATATATATTATACTTTATATAATTTATTTTTATCTTTTTTATGGAATATTTATTCTTCTAATCGCTTCTCATCTCTATTTTATTGTCGACAATGAAAACATCGTCTTTGAGACGCTGATTTATCAACTTCGTGGAAGAAATGCTTTCACAGTTCAATTTCACTTTCATGAATGATAGTAAAACCATTTTAATCTTTTAAATTTATTATTTTATATGTATTAAAACATTATTATTTTTCATTAACTAGTATATATACGTGATATTTAATAATATTACAAAACTAGTTTGTAATGATCAAAAACAGCTAAATTAATCTAAATGATTATTATTAAGGATCTATCAAATGAATCCTCCAATCATCTAGAAAAATGGTATTTTAGTAATATATATGTTAATTGGTATCATATTATATTATTTTTGGAAACCTATTCTCATTATATAAGATTTTAATTACACATAGATAAGTAAACCAATCACGAAAACCAATGAAAATGACGCTCCCAAATGATGAAATTGAATATCGTAATCCATAAAAAGAGATATAAATTAAGAAAAAAAATTATAATAAATCATATACATATATAAAAGGTTCTTAAATAACTAATTAATAGATTTAATTTTGTTATTTGAAAAATTAATATAAATTTAAGAATCATTCCATGTTTAAGGTAAGGGATTGAACTGGACCTCCATTATTAACTTGGGTTACAATTTCTCTCTCTATACCTCAATATAAATATTATTTATTTTGATTTAAAATTTATAAATTGTTTTTATATTTCCCAAAATCTTATATCCAAGTCATTTAATCGTTTTTCTTCGGTATATTCATATTTTATGTTGGTTCCCTTCTCAAATATTTCTAATAAGCAGGCCCGATTTATAGGAATTTCCCAATTTCTTACTATTATTCAAGTGAACTCCATACACTATTTTAAGACATAATTATTTAACTAAAATCAATCATTTTATCATTATAAACATGTCGGTTCACTTATAGTTTTATAAAAAAACTATGCCTTTTCTATTTTAAATACTTTTTAATATTTTCTTTTAAACTCAAATAGATGGATCATTTTTAAAGTTCCCTAAACACACATTTCACATATTTACACCACATTTTGAAATGAATTATAATTTTATATCCTTATTTTCTATTATGAATGTCCATGTAAGTTTTATGTCCATTATTTTAGGGAAACACTTATGATACACTACTTTTTATACCTTATGATATGATTATTATACCATTTCATTCCATGTTTAACCATTATGTTATTATTTATGTGGAACATGTATTCATGGACATGTTATGATGTGTGTTCCCAGATAGCACTCCAACGCATTGGGTAATGTTTTGTCTCATGAGATGTCTTGTTGTGACAGGATATGTACCTGTTTCTTTATGGGTCTTTGTCAGCTATGTTATATAATCATGGCCGTTATCTTTGTCTCATTTTTATGTCATGTTATATGTTTTTATAAAATTTCTATGATTTCATGATTATATGTACACATTTTATATGGGTTATAATTCCTTAGATTATTCATATATCATTCATTTATGTCATCATGTTATTCTTTTTAACCCATGTTCTATGTTTTATTTCAATTCTAATGTCTTAAATTGTATTTTTAGTGCACCCCTTCTATTCATATATTCTTCTGGATATCCTATGCTGATATAATGGATCGAATAGAGTTTTGAGATAATTATAAAGATTAAATAGAAGATGTTTTTATTTCATGGTGGTTAATTATGTACCTAATCTTCAAGACACTTGAATTTAAAATAATTGGCTTGTAATGTTTTGATTAATTATGCTTGAAAACCTATAATAATATGTGTATAAGGATTGTGTCACTATACTTTTGTCTTGTGAAAGACATTTTACACTTTTTTCTTCTCAAAAAATACAATTGTGCCACTCAACTGACCTATAAAATACCACCCCCTATCCTCTTCTATTATACCCATAAAACACTTTTGGTTCAACTAATATATGAAAAAGTCACTTTTAAAATTCCATGACCTCATCCTAGAATCTAATTTTGTATATAATTCCATTCTCTAATTACATTAGTCAAAATCCTAAAGCAGTGGTCCAAGAAGAGGCCATGTTCATAACTATTCATTTTTGTTTTAATTCTTCTTCAACATCCTTAAAATAATCATCATTTATAATTATATAATAACAAATATAGCTAAAATATACTAAGATTTTATTTTGTTAATGTAATAAACTATATCCATATCATCTTCCCACAAATGAGAAATGATAACGTCGCCTAAATGTACAGCGGATTTCCGCCTCACGAACTGATGTGACCCATTTTCCATCAACACCTCTCATGGTTTGGTATTATAATTAATATAAATAAAATAAATTTTATTGTTAATATAAATATACATATTTATTCATTATATAATATATAATTCTTTTCTATTTGCTTTCCATATGGATACAATAACATCACTTCTGTGTTTTTTGAAGTACCGCCTCATGAAGTGATGTTAATTTTTATTTCTAAGACTTATCACTGAAGATAATAAAGATAAAATTAGTCAAATAATGTGATAGTAATGAAATAATAATGATATTCATGAAATATGTTTCATTGTTAATAAATAATATAAAATTTTATTTCTTCCATTTTCAATCACAAAAAGAGGATAACACTGTTTGTTTGGTTGTGGATTACCGCGTTCACAAATCAATGTGACTCTATTTTAATCACCCCACCACATAGATGATATATATAAGTATATTAAAATTAATAATATTGTATTTATGATATTATTATATTTTTATAAAAAAAATATTACACTCCACTAATTCATAATGATCTTTGAAAAATAAAAACATTACTCATTTTACGCACGACCAACCGTCTCCATGATCGTAAAATACTTCCTTTATCAAGAAATTATTTCATGAATAGTCTTGAAATTATAATTGATGAAAAAATATTATATTTATTTAATGATTAATATTCTGTATATTTTGAGATAATTACCTCCAAAATACCAATAGTAAACTTGCCAAAGTCATTTTTGACACTTAAGTCAAATTTCATTGAAACACCAAATGAAATGTTAACATATTATGTAATTGCATAAAACCAATTAATAAGTGAACTAAAAATAATATTAAACATTAAAATATATATTAATCAATTAAATATTCAACATAATTTATTATTTCATATGATAAAAAATTTAAAAAGTGAGTTAGACTCAGGGTAAGATTATTCCTCTCAATTTCCATTCATTGGGTAATATTGTAATGTTTTGTATCTAATTTATTCTATAATGTGTATATACATTCCATTTGAAATTTAATGTAATTATTAATTATTAATTAATGTTATTAAAAGTTTTAATTTTAATTATTTCATCCAATTTTATTTGACATGAATTTTACCAAGGGGTAAAAAATTTCAAAACAAAATTTCTTTTCATTAGGTTATATTACTTATTTGTTTCCATTTGATATCTTAAGATTATGAATAAAATTTTATTTATGTATTTTATTTAGTTTTCTCAATTTTTATATGCATATATTCATTTGATACACAATGTCTATTCACTTAATAATAATCAATTAAATAACATTATCATTAAAATGGATTTCATATCAATTCCAATTTCTTTGAGACATCTTTGTTATTATGCACATATTCACAATTTTTGGGTGAATATACTTCCAATTTGATGTATTTTACATGAATATACAATTATTAATTATCTTAAAATTTTCAATTTAGGGTTATTCATATTATTTTTATCATGGAAATTAATATTTTCTTAACTGTATACCATTCATCATTAAATTGTTTACTCTAAAAGTTATTTGATAAACTAGGGAAATATTGGTAAATATGCATTATTTACTTAATTATTATTTATCAGGATAAGTCATATTATTCATTAATTAAAAAATATTATTTGATATATGTGGAATTATTTAGACATGCAGCGATGAGTGGGGCTTAGAATTTCATAGCCCCACAATTCATCGGTAGTATGATGAGGTGAATCAGTAGGCTATAATTAAATGGGTTTCTACATATATTTTTAACCTATATTATGAAATGTTTTGTCATTATCGATATAATTTTCCAGAGAACATAATTTGTAATATTAAATCAATTCCTTCATTAAATATTAGATAGTTTTGTAATTATATTTTATCTGGATGCATCACATTCACAATTTATTAATTAAATATCACGCATGTCAAGATATTTACCAATACATTTTTATTATGAATTATATTATTATCTATTGTATTTTCATAATATTATTATATTTGGATGAATTTAATTCTAATTTAATTTAATGAATTTAATGATTTATCAGTTGTTTACATTACCATATTTATTATGCCTTATCATAATATCCATTAGATTTTCATAATGATATTAAATTTAGGTAAATTTCATTCTTAGTATTTTATTAAATTACTTGTTTTTTAGTTATTTATCTTTCCATAATGATTATTACTAATATTATCAATATATTAAATTTATTTAAATGGAATGTGTATTCAGTAATTTACCTTTCCAAATTTATTATTCTTATTGATTCGTGATAGCTTCCATTATAATTAACTGTTACTGTGAGTATGATCTTACTCTTATTTTATCTCAATTTCTAGGAATCCATAATGTGTAATATGATTGATATAATATAATATAAAATATTGAATAATGATATTCTTGGAAACAATAAAATATGTTTTAATTTTTATAATCACATGTAATATTGGAATCATGTATGTATCTTGTTTACCATAACAACTAAACCATATAGACATTAGGGATGTAATTCCTTATATCACATGATAATGTTATCATGAATACACTAAATTTGGGCTATGGGGTTAAAGATATCCACATTCAATCTCAATATATTGAGAAATTTTTTTACAGAAGTTATTTAGTAAGAATAAATCATTATATATTGGAATAATACAATAAACTCTAAATCCTCAAAACAACATATTAAAAATTATGAAAAATTTCCAAACATGTTCGCACATGTAATAATATAGATATTAAAACATTTCATAAATAACTAACCTTAAGAATATTCCAAAATATTTCTAAAAAAATGAAAAACCAAATAAAATAAAAGAAATGTTCATGCATGTTCCAAAATAGTATTATCTTTAATCCCTAAACAACATAATGTAGCTCTTATGGTTATATAACAAACATGTCAATTCCTCAATCATTTATTCTCCAAAACCTTGATAATAACCCAAATCACCATACATCTACAATTAACACATATATTATTCATAAATAAAAAAATACCCTTATTATTTAAATAAAATCACTAACTATACACTATATTGTACATGTTTGAAAATGTAATTAACATTATAAATGATAACATAAATTTCATTATCATAAAAAAATTCATATTCTAAAATAAATCCAGATTTAATTGTCAAAATAATTCATCTCATTATCACAAATTAACATTAATATATCAACATCAGGAATATATTATGATTTATCTATCCCCCAATCATGTATTTTTAAAAAATATCTCCACTATATTAAATCTCTATTGTGAGTTGCCGATACCAAACAATGTATACACACAAATACGTAAATTAAAACTTTTGTGTAAAAATATTTATATGATTCATTACTCTGGTAACATTAATATAATTAATAAAAAAATTATTTACAAAATTATGAAGTCTCGATACATAAAAACTTCATCCATTCATCTTAAATGATTAGTATAACATATTCTATTTCATTAATTAAGATTTATCCATTAGATTATAGAATTGGATTGGATAATTCCCAAAAATCACCACATATGAGACAATTATATATAAAAGGTTCCTTGGGATGTACATTATTTTCCTCGAATGAACTCTTCCTTTTCCAAAAAAGTTAATTTCTATGTGTACATATTTTCAATAAAAAATCATATTCCCATTTTTTAGACAAATTTGATTAGGTGATTAATTTCACAATCTCGACATATAAGAAGTTGAGTATTTTATTCTGTAAGATTTTCATAAAACTATATTATAGTAATATTTCTTTCATTAAGAAACTCTCATATGTCCGGGATGTTAATCATATAATGAGATAGTTAATAAGTCATAATCACATGTTTATTTATTCCACCACCCATATCATTTTTTATCAGGATGACAATAATTAGATCATCCATCAAATTCAATGTTATGTCGATTCCTCATGGTTCCAAAAATTGACTAAAACCAATATCATTGTGTGAGAAATAGTAATGAGTAATCATATATTCATAATAAATATTTTATAGGATGGTTAAAAATAACCCCTTATTTTAATCCTATGACACCTTAGATTTAACTTACACTATCCAAGAACATTATCTATATAGATATGTCATAATGGTTCAAAAATGTGAATTTACATAAGAATATACCTCCAAAGATTGAATCCAAGTACACAGTAAGGTCTCATTCACCATGCACAATAATAATCATTGATATAGAGTCATCCTACTCAATCTAGGGTTTTCACCAATATATTTATCTATACCAAAACCACACCAACATTTAATATCCAAAAAATGATGTATTTGATTAAGGAAACCAAACTCATCTCATTACCATAACATAGGATGTTCTCTTATACATAGGATTATCCGATGAAGTATCACTAATGTCTTCTCATCCTATTTTATAAAAGTTACTAAACCTTACCTCTAATATAAAATATAGGGGTCCATACATTTCGTGTATAAATATGGGATAATTATTTAGGAATATTCAATAAATTTTATGACAATACATGCTTGAGAAACTTAAATTTGTTGTGTGTTTAGAAACACAGATATGAAAAAATGAATTTAAAATACCTACACCATTTTTAACAAATTACTTCATGACTAGAGTCCTTCTTATACATATCATACATAAAATGTTTCTCAATATCCCATGGAAGGTAA
Source organism: Viscum album (assembly GCA_963277665.1). Lineage (NCBI taxonomy): Eukaryota > Viridiplantae > Streptophyta > Magnoliopsida > Santalales > Viscaceae > Viscum > Viscum album. The sequence goes on from OY728143.1 coordinate 151,590,142, forward strand.
AAATAATTTAGATTTATCTCAAATGTTCATTTATAAGTATGAAAAGAAGCATCAATCAGTGATCACAGGTAATCATAAGATATGAATAAGGGTATGAGAAAATGATCATGACATTAAATAACTATACCCATTTATTCTAAGATCATTAATCAGGAAAAATATATGAAGTACTTCTTAAAAAAAATAAAATAAGAATAAGAGTTTAAACTCATCAATAATTAATCATGAGACATTAAAACAGATCATAATCATAATACATAAGTTTTTTAATGCACATAGGTATTGAACATAATTTCCCTAGTCCATTCTCACTTCAATGACTATTATAGTAGATTGGGTTCACTCCTAATACTATCCTATTTGAGAAATTTCATTGCTAATTTTTCATATATCCAAAGAATAGAACTAATTATGTTATGTGATATCCTTAAATACCAAATTTATTTGAGTGCTACATAATTCTGGTCCCACCCATCCTGTAATGAAATTCATACACCTATGTGACACAAAATCTTAAATCATTCATTATATCATCAAATCATAACCTCTGTAAAGGATCTGGGTTTCATAATCATTAAAACACATAGTCACAAGTAACATATATAAATAATAAATAAGGAAAAATTGGATGAAATAAAATGGTTTTAATAATAGATATCAATGGATATTTTAAAAGATAAAAATTCATTAAAATAACATTGGGAAATTTTAATTGGATAATTCTTTTTTTATTCAAAATCATATACTTATAATGAAAAAAATCGTAAAAATTTAAGGAAACCAAATTATTTAACAATAAAAAAACTAATATTATAAATTAATGTTTAATGAAAGGTGTATTAATTAGTATAGGGTGTGTCATTCATTTGGTGTACATTAAAAAAATTCCATTCACATTTCTAGTAAAAATTAAAATATACCACATTAGAAAAATGATAAAATGAATACATTTTAATATTGGTATGAAATGTAAAATATATTATAAAATTGATTCAATAATATTTTGATAATATAAAAAATATACTTGAAATAATTTTGATGAAAAATATGGACATTGAGAAATAATTCCAAGATGAAGGTAAAAACAATGTCTGTTTTCTATAGAAAAATACATTTTTTGTCTTTTGCAATTGACGGGAGTAAAATGAAAGTAAAAAAAATTAAATATATAAAATAACCAGGGAATAATATATAAAATTTGACTTATGATATATAGATCTTAAACTTTCATTCTCAGAAAATTTAGGAATAAATAACTATGATAAAATATGATAGAAATAAAAAACCCACACTATTGTGACGACATCTGAATCACAACCAACATGAAGTAAATAACATCATATGAAACCTTAAATAACATAACGTGATGATATTAATTAAAAAATATATCAATGGGGTATTAGATACACATCATAAAATAATATAGTCATATAACATCAAATATTTCTTAATAAATTAAAATTGAGATGATGAAAATTTATGGATTTAGTAATTTAAATTAAAAAATAGCACACTTGAAAATAATATAATTATATAAATAAATATAATTAAATAAAAATTATTCAGAAATAAGATTTATGGAATTATATACATCATATAAATAAGAAATTGGGACATAACATTATATCTTGTCTTAATGAAGAGAAATTGAGATGAATCCCTTACCTTAAGTCTCTTTCTTCATAATCTCTCTAACAACCAATTTAATGAATTTAAAATTATTATTACTCTATATAATATCCATAATAATTTCTACAATAACATAATTGTTTACTTGTAACATCTTATCTCTCATTCATTAAAAATCATTCACTATCATCATCATTTTGGGTGTTAACTACTTCATTTTTCATGTATATTTTTCTTTAGTGGTTATGGTTCTTTATCATTAATCATGGATAATTCATATAAATATTTTTTCTAGTTATATAAATATAATATATATTCATTATATATATATATATATATATATTTATAACCTTAAATATAAATTACTGATGAAAAATGAATTACATCCCTACGTGGAGACAGTAGTCTGTACGTATACATTAGTGACATTCAAAATTTTTATGGATGGAATGAATGAAATTATATTATTAATTCATAATTATATAATAATTATGATTATATAAAAAATCTATTTAAACATTAAATATTTCATGATAAATATCTAGGAGTGACGATGGTGGAAAATGAGTCGTATCACTATGTTGATGTGGTAGTCCATATATACACTAAAACAAGATGTTCATCTCCCACTGTATAGAGTGGAGGTGTAGAATGGTTTTGGAATCATCATAATAATATATAAGTATATATATTTTTTTAATCATTTTATTTTAGGCTTCATTTTTATCGCATATTGAAGAAAAAAATATTGAAATAGCATGGTTAAGATCAATACCTCTTCTTTGAGAGTCCTTCGTTCGCTTACTACTTAAGTGTTGAAGCATAAATTTTAGAAGATAAACTAAAAAATATGGTGAATATAATTAATCATGGAATGTTTTTATAGAGTATCCTCTAATTTGAAATATTAAATTTTGTGAATAAGGTAGGAGAAGATGCTCACTTCTATAAGCTAGTGGAGAGACACAAATAGAATTTCATAGAATATTTCAATAATTTAAAGTCACCTTTATAATAATGTGGTACAAAATGGATATTTATGTGATGGTAAAATAATATAAGCTCATAATATTTTTATCCAATAATAATTTCATATGTATTTTTCAATCGTACCCTTTTCTAATAGTTTAACCACTGATAAGCATGTTTTAATCATAACTATGGTAATAGGTTTTTATTATTTTTACTATTTACTATATACAAAAATCAAGTGTTACATATTACATTATCCTAACTAATATTTTAATAAATATTTATTTAATTTTACCAGATTCAATTTCTATAAGCATTTTAATCCAATTTGAATTATGTGAAAAAATGAGAAAAAATAGTTTTCCAAAAAATAAATTTTTAGGCAAAAAACTCTATTTACATCCATTACATTCCTTGTAAATACAATAAAATTGATGTTAGATTATTATAATTAATTTTAATTTTTATAAAAATAATTAAAACAATTAATATATATATATTAAAATAATTTATTAAGATAAGAGAAAATTGCTACCAAAAACACTGTTATAGGACAAATGTGTTTTAGAGATGAAAAATTATCTTATACCCAAATAAAGTATAATGAAAATTAATATGTAATTTCTTATATATATTTTAATCAAATGAATTTTATTTTTTATTAATATAAAATTTTAAAAAAATGTTACTTTAAATTGAAAATAAAATATATTTATTATGATAGTTGGAATTTTTCATAATTAAATAAAAAATATATCTTTAAAAAAAATCCTACAATCTTAACTTAAGATAATATATAATTTTTTATTTAAAAAATGATATTCATTTAATCAAAAAATTTTAAAATGATGTAAATTATTTATCATTTCCATGCATAAAATTTAATAAAATCATTTTTTTAATAAAAATATATTTTAAAATAATAATAAACAATTACCAAAAATTTAGAACTTATTTATTATAATTTAATAATCAATATTGAATTATTTAAATAAAATTATAAATATTCATTATAATTATGTTATTAATATTCATTCCTCCTAATTTGACAGTAATATTAAAATGGTATACTCCATTTCTATTCATATATACTCATTAATGTGTCTAAATAAATCCACAAAAAATGCATTTTTTTGAATAAAAATATATATTCTTAATTATCTGGGTGTAACATTATCACCCCCACCATAAATTATATCCTCATAATTCTTATATCTGTAATCAAATCATTTCTATTTTAAAATATATTTTTTCTAAAACCTATATTTTACCATGGTAAAATAAAACACAATTTAAAAATTGTAAGTGGGAAACCTAATAGAAAACTACAATAACACATATTTGGGTACCTAGATAAGGTGAAAATTTTGGGGGAATTAAAAAAATAAATTTATAGTAGATATATAAGGTCGAAATGAAATAATATAATGAAATTTCACATGGTCATGTTGATTTTTATGACCTCAAATCCAAGAATTTGTTAGGAGCGAATAAGAACCTTAACTAATCATAAATAGTCATTGAAAGAAATACATTTTCATTTTCAATATCATTTTTCCTATAGTTGAGAAATTCCATTAACATGGAATATGAGAAAATATAATTACTTTATTCTTCCATATTTCATAATATGAATACTATCCAGTAGTTTTTCATATATCATATTTCACTTCTATCTCATCCCTTACCTCAAAAAATGATTAACCATGAAGAATTTTTCAAGATTTGAACACTGAAATTAACTTTTTGAGCATACGTTCCATTAATGAATTAAATTTGTTCATTTTGTCTAAGTATATTTACCATAACATAAATGAGTATGAACAGTTTTGTAATATGAATAAATCTTCATTTAAGGAAATAATATGTTAATCTATAAGTCCTCAATAATAAAACCCAAAGTTGAACATAAAACATTCCACAAATTTTTAACTTAAATCCTTTAAAATATATCCGGGCAATTTAGAAACTTGAAAATTTTGAATAAGGGTCAAACATTTTCCCAAATCAAGTTAACATTAGCCCCTAATAAAAATAAAGTAGCTCTTAATGTCACATACGAAATGTGTGAATACCATGATCACATATTTACCTAAGAAATATGAACAGCCAAAATCACCATAAATCCACAATGAAAACATAATTTCCTAAAAATGATTAAATATATCCATATTAATTATCTAAAATAACATTATACCCACTATATTCCAAAAATCACAATATGTAATATCCATTATAAGATACCATAAATAATTTTATCATCAAATCACCATTAAATTTCATGTTTGAAAATCCTATCTTATTTACATGATCAAAATATATCAACTCATTTTCCCAAATAAAATATTTTATATCATCCTCAAGTACGTATTAAGGATTATTCATACAACAACCATATGTTTTCCAAAAATATAACATCACCACTAAATCAATTTTCTAGGATATTGATAACAACAAATGTGTACTTAATGCCCCTTAATTAAAAACAAATGAGGGAAATTTTTAAATATTTCAGGATTCTTATAACCCTGAAAACATAAATAAAACACTTATACAACAAAAATATCAAATTAAAAAACATAAACACTTTAATTATTTCATTTCAACTATTATAATAGTTTATTAAATACCTTGGCCATAGAGTTTCCCTTATATTAGATCACTAGATCAAATAATTCCCATGTTACCAAAATATAAGTCACTGTACTATAAATGTAATCATGGGATGTACATTATTTCCCTCCATTTAAATCATAATTTTCCTCTAGAAGTTAAATTATCTATAAATTTATTTTCCACACAGAAATAATTATTTTACCATTATTTTGTGAAATTTTCACAAGTGAATATTCCCACATTCACAAAATTTCATAATCTAAATCATTGTTCCTCTATAATCATCATGAAACTCATGTTTTCACATATTGGTTCCTTAAAAACTCACTTAACATCATTAGTTTATTTATATAATGAGACAGTTGACATGGTATAATCACAGGGATTAACATTATATTTCACATACCATTTGGTTTCTCATGAGGTAAATAATTACATTATGCATCTCATTACGCATTAAAATGACTCCACGAGTTTCAATCCATTAACTAAAACCAAAATAATTGTATGGGAAATAGTTATCAGTAATCATATAGTCATAAATAACATTCATATGATATATAAAACATTTCTTAATATTTTTCATCATATTTCACCTTAGGTTTAACTTACGTCATCCATGGTTAATATCTATCGAGAAACAACACTATTGATCATCATTAAATTGTTATCTATCCTAGTAATTTACTTTTAGATTTTCAAAAAAGGTTCACAGTATGGTTCATTCACCATTCTCTATAATGATGATCAGTATATTTTAGACCAACTCTTTTGGGGATATAACTCCTAAATACATCAGTTTTAAAACCACAACCCCTTATAATATCTAGGTAGATATTAGTTTTATTTGGGAAACCGCACTAATTTATTTACCATGACCTGGGATATCATCCTATAAAAATGATAATCGTATGGAATATCAAAAAAATTACCTACCCTTTTTTCCAAAATTTTCTAAACCATACCACTATTACCAATTATTGAGGCCAGTAATTTTCACACATAGTTATTATTTCATTTTAATATAATATTCAATACATTAAATTATAATACATTCATGAGGATCATACATGTTTAGTGTCTCCTGAAACATTAAAATAAAAAAAATTTAACATTAAATATAATCAACATTTTTTATTGTGTTTTTAATTACATGAACCCTTATTAGAATTATCATATATAAAACCTTTTTTTATAACATGTGTAAGGGAAACATAAGAAAGGATGAGATCATATGCTCAGTAAGGGAAAACATATGTGATATCATTAAATAATCATAAGTAATAGTGCAAAAATCATAAGGGCGTGAGATAATGATTAATCCCTATAAAAATCATTCCCAAACAGTCAAATATCATTATTCTTGAAACATGGATTAAGAATGTTTCAAAAAAATAACATAACACATACGATTGTGGAATCGTAATTAATCTCTCATAATACATTGAAACATATCATTGACAATAATGATAAGTTTTTTAAATTCACATAATAGTCTTGTCGCACATCCCGAACTATTATAGTTGATTTGGTTCACTCCTAATTCCATCATTTCCATAGTCATGGTTCACTCCAAAGACTACCTAATTCTAATAATTCCCTTTCTTATCTATCTTCAGTATCAATTTCAATCTTTATTATGTCCTGATTTATCATTATCTTCCTAATTAATTGGAGCTATATATAATTATATAGTCATCTATAAAATAATTAAAACTATACATAAATGTTCAATAACATCATAAACCATTCATCATATCATCAAATCACAGCACATATAAAGGATATGGGTTTCAAAAAAATAATTATCACAATCATAAAACATCATTTCAGAGAATAAATATGGTATCATTTGATAATATCCCCACTATATCATAAGAAGAATAAATAATTTTTTCTCTATATAAAAATATCATTAAAATAACATTGGATCATTTTGTGAAACAAATAACATTTTATTTTTGAGGAAATATATATATATATACTAAATTTTTTAAAAATTTAAAAGAATAAGATTTTCTTAAAGAAAAAAAAAGATACATATAATGAAATATTTAAGGAAATGAGTATTGTTAATGGTATATAAATCCGTACTTAAAGGGTATATTAAAATTATAAATCCATTCATATTTTAAATAAAATCTAAAATTACCAAATTTTAAAAATTATAATAAAACTTCTATTAAAATATTTTAAGGAAAGTGAAATATAGAATAAAAATAATTTAAGAACATTTGAAGAATATAAATAAAATTTTGGAATTATTTTAATGAAAAATAAGGATATAGAAGATATGATTACCACTGATGGAAAAAACAAGGTGGGGTTTCCTTAAAAACATTCTTTTGGTCTCATGAATACTAAAAAAATAGAAATTGAATGAAAAATATGTAATATACAAAACAAAAAATGTTTAATAAAATTAATATTATTGCATAGAAATTTATTATATAATTTCATCTTCAAATTATTTAACCATAAACAAACCAAATGAAAATGATATTTTAAAATAAAATCTTAATCGTAATAATTAATTTTGAATCCTAAACCCTATGAGTGAGATAACATAAAATGAAAAATTAAATAAAATGAACATAAAATTTTTAATAATAAAATATATAAATTTATTAAAATATATTCCTACTAAATTAATATTGGTTTATAACATGAGACATGTCTCAATGAAACAATATTGTGATAAATAACCCATAAGTTCTTAGTAATTTTTGAATCGAAATTCTTTAGAAACATGAATATCATATGGTTGAACAAATACATTTAATTAAATCATGAATTATTCCAAAATAAAATATTTCTATGTATATACTCAATATATGTAAAAAATTTATAATGCTTAAACATTCCTTAATAAAGAAAAATTGAGACGAAACCCTTACATCATGTTTATATTAGTTCGTAAGCACTCTAATATCATTTATTGTAGATTTAAATTTATTTTAATTTTATTTCATTTTTATAAATTTAAGTCTAAAAAAATATTTTGTTTAAATTTTATATCTTATAACCAAATATATTTTTATAAGGACCCCATTAAATAACTATTACATATTTGATAGCATAAAATACACCAACCCAGAGTATAAAAGAACTTTAATATATAATTTCATTATAATATGTCCATTAAATTGGTTGATTGAAGAATAATTAAAGTATTTTTAAATTTATTTTTAAATTTTTTATGATAATGAGAGTATATTTATTAACAAGTAAACAATTTCTAGTAATGTCTTAATATTTTTCAGAAATATATTTTCCATTAAAAATAATTTATATTACATTTTGTGAGAAAATATTATAATTAATTTCATACAAATACAGAGTGATTATTTAAAAAATGAAATAAATTTTAGATATAATAACATATAAATTATCTTAGAGTTAATTAATTATTGTTTTTTGAAAAGGCGGTTTTTTTGAGGAATAAGGAAAATTGGTTTTTATTCACCAAATGTATTTTCATTTCATGAATTTAAAATGATATATTTCTTTCAAATTTTTATAAAGTAAAACTAATTAATTTATAATATTAATAATATTATAAATTCTATTTCAATAATTATTATGTCTGATTTCTTATAAATCATTTATTACTTAATTTTTTTTGAGAATACTACTTCTCAACACATTTTGTTGGTATAATTTTTAATAAATTTATTCCACTTATTTGAATTGAATATGATAACATGTAATAGATATTCTTAATAAAAAATAATTTTGAAAATTTAATAATCTGAAATAATTTTTTTTAAATGAATAGAAAAAATAGTATAAATTTATGATATCGTTTAATGTTAAAACATGTTTATGTATCTGGATAAACCAATAGATATGGGTATGTATACGAATTTTACATTTATAAATATAGTTATATGGATATTCTTTCAACATATAATATCATAAATATGAATATTTTTCCTTTTTTATTTATTTTTCTTGTGTTTATTATTATTATATTTTATTAATTTAAGAAGGTCCTTGTGTGGTCAATCCTCAATTATAGAATGAAACACCCCCTTTATTATCTTTTCATAACATTGATCAATAATTCTTAAAAAAATATAAAATTCTATTATAAACTTTGATATATATTAATTCGTGGTAATTTTCTTCCAAAAAACTATTCCAATGGTCCTTAAGCAAGGATCTAAAGGGGGATTACTGAAGAAGAGGTCATCATCATTCCTAAAATCATTCAATTTATTTGTTATTCTATATCATATAATTATATTTTACTGATCATAAATAAAATATTATTTATAAAAATATAGAGAAATTTTATTATTAGTATTATGGAACCAAAAAATAACCCCTCTATTTCATTAGAACAGAATGTATTGCCCATGCGTACATATAGACTACCACCAATATGTATCGATGCAACTCAATTACTTTTAATTTAATATTTAAATATATAGTAATAAAGGATATGTATAATTAATATATATTATACATATTATATTATAATTATTCTATAATGTGTAAATATTATTTACCTTTCTTTTACTCTATCGGTCGATAAGTAAAATCAAGGTTTATGTCTACGTTTGGCGAGTTATCTCTGTGAACAGTGTAAGTCATTTTTATATCATAAAAATTTATAGAGGATTATATATATGTATATAATGAATTTATATGTTTTTTATATAATTAATAAAATTATATATATTATTAAACCATGTTTAATATTCTAGGACTGAAACTACTGAAGTAAAATTTATATGAAAATAGAGATAGTAAACACTCAAAAATGAATATTTCAACAAACAACTATTAATAAAAATTGGTTAAATTTTAAATTGGATCATATATGATATTTTTATTATTTATATTGTTCTATTATAGATGTTTTATAAATTTAAAATTACGAATGTTGAGTTTAAACTCCCACATGAAGCTAGTAAGACTAGAAGTAAGTGTTTATTTTAAAATCTATTCATTATTCAATATTGTTTATGTTTTGGTATCCAATTGGGGAATTATTATATATTTACGTATTTAAAATATATTATTTTATCCTACAATGGTTTTTTATAGTAATTAAAGGTTTGATTATCATTTTACTATCTTTAAGAACTCATGAGATCAAAATAATATTTTTTTGAATCCCATCATTATTTTTATATTTGGTTAAAACTAATTTTTCATTTGTATCCATGTTTTATAAAATTTTAAAAATAATGATTTTAATAATATAAATTTATTTTTTATAAATTATTTTACCCATTATTGAATTTTTACATAAAAAATTGAATATATTCTTCTAATCACTTTCTCAATGAAGAACTTTTTACTTTTTTCCAAAAAATAAATATGGAATATTTTCATCAACATACTAAGAATGGTCATAATTTTACTCTATAAAGATCACATAATGAGTTGAATTTTATTTTATAGGTTTCCATAGTAATTTTTAATGAAATTTATTTTCTGAATATTTTAGTTTTTTTTATATTTTGAATAATTAATTTCTAAATTAAAAGGTTATTTTACTCATAGAAATTATGAGTGGTATTTTTAAATTATATTCATCTATGTAAACATGATTTGATTAATTTTATAATTTATTGTGTTTTTAATCTAATAATAACATACACCATTTTTCTTGAGATTTCCTATGATTAGATGTGTCAGCAAATTATTGACATTGTGTATGCTAGTTCTTTTAATATACACCGTTATTTATTATTATTGAATTTTGATTTTTTTATTGTTTTTTTATATGATGAATTAATTAGAAATATTAAGTAGAGTTTGGTTCCCAGGAGTATATAGCACCTTGATGCATTATTAGGTCACATGAGCAAAATAGTGTGTTTATTTTTCCAAGTCCTTACACATCTATTTGAGATGTCATGTCATTAGGTATCAATTATATAATTATGAAATGTAGAACTATATATTCCACCATTATGAAATATGTTATTGAATTCCATGTGATTATTATAATAGGTATGATATCCAAGAAGAAGTTTCAAGATCATGTGATTATTTATATGGTATTATTTGATCACCATTTATCTAGAAAATATTATTAATTCATTATTTAATTTTTGTGAGAATTCGTTCAATGAGTACGTGTACTAAGCATTTGAGCTATCCCCTTATCCTTAGGATCCCATTATGTTTAAAAAGAATGATATAAACGATATACTATATTGAATAATGATTTTTTAGTCAAAATATCTTTTATTTTATTCTTTTAAATATAAATTTTCATTCAAGTATATATATATTTTACCATGACTGGTAAACTATTTCATCCTTTAAGATATGATCACATTTGACTACTACCAACTTATTAAAGTTACCAAATACTTTGGGATACAATGGTTGGGGTCTTTGGTATCATATAAATTTTAATCGAAATAATTATTAATAGAATTACAAATGCATATATTAAAAATAGCCCTAAAAGCGACTTTAAGGATATGTATAATTATAGAATAATATAATAATGTTTTTGGAGAAGTATATATTTTATATATTCTTACCAATAAAACCATATCAATATATTTTAAAAGGATTATGTTTTTTCATATATTCATCTATGGTAAATAACCTCAGAAATGTTTTTTCAAGTATATATCAATAGTCATTCGATTGCGCGATGAATCGGACATTACAGCTCACAGTGTTTGACACTCCTAAGAGACATTATTGGGTCACATAACATTTTTATAGTCCTTTATAAATGATTTGAAAATATTTTTATGAGTTACAAATTTTCCAAAGTAAAATAAAATTATTATATTAATATTAGTTTTGCGTTAATTTTAAATTTTTGTTAATCACATCACTAGTTTCAAAAGTAAACATTATGATTTATAATTTTATGATCTAATCAATAAAATTTCTTTTTTATAAATGTATATTAATTATAGTAATTAAATCCAAGTTATTAATAGTATTATTTTTTTGGATTTAACTTTTGGAAATGATAATGAATATAATTCTACAAATGAATAACATATAACTACATTGATGTTGACGACTCGTGATGTGGAAAATAATATCACATGTATGAAGAATCCAATTGATCCAAAATATAGTGTCATAATGTAATACTATTTAATGTTTCAAAAGCCTAAATCATTTCTACAACCAAAAAACCATTTGTAGCATAATAATAGGTCATGCTCCTTTAAAAAGATAATTCGCTCTTTGTAAACTAATTAATGGGAGATGGTTACAGTAGAATTTTATCATCTCACAGGGGATAAAAATAAATGTAATTAATTTATTCAAACCACTATGGATTTATAGGAAATATTGATAATATATTAGAGGGATCTGAAGGTACATTTTTGAGAAAAATATTTTCCTCCAGAAAAATGTTCTGATATGGGAAGAAAATTAACGAGCCTATGAAAAAAGGAAGAGGAACATTTAATAAAGTATGAATCATAATTTATAATTTTATTAAGGTATAATGTGATAAATATAGGTTATCCTATGTATAGTATTTCCAATTTATTTGATGGACTATGGCCAATCCATATAAGGAAACTATTCTCCCAAAAACTCTGATCTTATGATTATAAAGTATCATATGATATCAAGACATTGAATGAAATATCAAATTATTATTGATTAAAATGAAACTAATAGATAAATATTACGTATATGAAAAAAATAGATAAGGGGAATAAGAACAAGTTAGATATTCCAATATGTGATACTTTTGGAAGTAAACATCTGGGGACTAGATGAACAAAAATTAAATTTATTACAATATGGAGAAAAGGGTCATCATTGCCATGAATTAAACATCAAGGTAGAATCTATAGTGAATATGTTCTCATAATATGGTACATTATACTAACCATTTCCCCAAATGTAAGGGAAACATTCCACAAAATAATACAATGGGATATGTCCAAAAACATTAAATTTATGACAGTCAATGTGGAAGATCCAAGTAGTATAGTGAAAGGTACACTTATTATTTAGTGCATGATTTTAAATAATTTATTTGATTATAGTTCAAGGTTTTCTTTTATATCTGAATAATATTCCAATGGAATAAAATCACCATGTAAAGTATTATTTTTCAGTTTGTACTGAAAACTCATAATTGTAGGATGACCAGATTTCTAGTCTATAGATCTTATCTGATACCAGTTTGTTAGAATTTATTTCATGAAAATCTTAGTATTTTTCTTCAAGATGAATTTTATTAAACATTCATTATGAATTTTTTATCTTAATAAAAATATAATATCAATTATTGGGGAACTCAAGTTAAATTTGATATAATAAATCGATTTTATATCATATATCAATGTGAGTATAAAACCAAACATGAAAGGGATATTACTTCAATAAAATGTATTTTACTACCTATTCATGATATATATTTTTTTAATGTGGTTTCTAAGAAACTAAACCTTGAATACATGTCTATTTTATTGATGTTTTTTTATATATTTCTAGAGGACATTCTTAATATTCCATCGACTTGTGAAGTTGAGTTTTTAGTAGAAATCATACCTAGTGCTACACCTATTTCAATTTATCCTTATTGTGTATCTCTAATATAGTTTCCAAAATTGAAAAAGTTACTCTATGAGATTATATATAAGGGATTCATTCATCCTACTGATTCTCTATGGGTATTACCTATTCATTATGTTAAAAAGAAAGACACGTCAATGAATCCTTGTATTCGTTATCTATAACTTAAAAACATCACAATTAAGAATAAGTTTCATTTACCCTACATTGATGATAACATTGATAAATTACATTTCGAAATATTTTTTCCAAGATTGATCTTTGATATAGATATCATCAGGAAAGGGTCATAAAGGAGAAAATACCCAAGAAATACTTTAATATGAGTTATGGTAATTACGAATTTCTAGTAATGTCATTTAGACTATAAATTATACTTTATCTACCTATATTTAATTAATATTGTTTTTAAATATTAAATTTATCCATTTTCAGTAATATTTATAAGATATATATTTATATAATCAAAGAGTATGATGAACACTAGGGAATTTTGTTAAAGAACAAGATGAAGGATAATCTCTATGAGAAATATTCCATGTGTGAATTTTAGAATTAGAATGTTTTATTATTAGGTTATAAAATATGAAGTGAGGGTATATTAGAGGATCTATCAACGATGGATGATATTGAAAACTATCCTAGACAAAAAATTGTAACCAACATCCAAATATTTTTAGGGTTGGTTGGATACCACTAACCCATTGTGAGAAATTTCACATGGCAATCTAATAGGCTCATTATTTTCACATGGAAGGGGTTAGGTTCTCATCATCAATTGAATATGAAGAGAATTTAAAAATGGTAAATTAAATTTTGTTTAGTGTGCCTATTCATACACTATATTATAATATTTTATGGGTTTTGATCTATTTTGATGCATCAAATAAAGTACTCATATGTTTCCTCATGCATTATGGCATGGTGATATCATATGACTTCCACCAATTAAAAATTCATGAATACTTTTACATGGAACTTTTTAGGGATCTATAATTGATAAATTCAACATTGAGCATATAGAGGAATTAGATAAATAGTGAAATATGTGATATATATACTATCCATAAATTTTTTAAGTTTATATTTTCAAAAATAGAGGTGAATTTATGCTAGAGAATATAGTTTTATTAGATCACAGATTGTGTTTTCTCAATAATTTACCACCATTAGACATTAAGAAATGTGGTTGATGCACTAATCCTAAAATACCATGACAGTATTTTCCTAATGATTCTTGACAGAGATCCAATATTTATTTATTTTTAGATGTTTTATCATGAAATCATGAAGAAATGTTGTTGATACTATCTTACTCATATAAATATTCAATTATCCATACCTCTGTGGAGTAAGAAGGCACATAATGGAGATGTGAAATTGTAGAAGAATGTGAGGAATTTGCATTAGTTAATCCATAATCTTGTTGGAATAATGTGGCTTGGGAACCACATGTGTGTCCCTTTAACACTAGATAGGAATAAGAATATATCAGATGATGTTCATATCTAATCATTGCATATTCATTCTGTAAGAATTTTTTTTATAGATATTTGAATGTAAATTTATGGTGGGATTACATGAAAAGGGTAATTTCTTAGTATGTAACCTTATATATTGTATGTCAGCATGTTATTACTAAGTGATAGAAGTCAAAGTGGATATTACAACCATTACCCAACCCAAAATGGAAATAGTAAAACATCACTATAGTTTTCATCATAAAACTCCCGAAAAAAACTAAATGGAACACCTTTATCTATGTTGTAGTTGATATCCATATTAAATAAGAACATTTTTATCATTATAGAACATTTATAATTTGAACAACTTAATCATTTCTACCATAAATTGTTTTTAATAATATGGAGTACCACTATCAAATATACACAATCCATATATGAGGTTTAACTGGATGTTTGGGAGATGTCTTCAGTAAGATCTGGACACCGAGATAAGTTCCAACAATACTTATCGACATTATTTAAAAATTCACTCTAAAAGGACCACTAAAACTCTAGAATAAATATTGTGAAATTAATCTATGGATTTCAAATTTGGTGGGGATCAACACCATTATTTTGTTGAATTATTATACAAGAATTGCATTCACTCTTATATAAATATGGATTATTATGAATCTATCTTTGAAAAAATGTATTGAACTCCAAAATTCTAGGATAATGTGAGAGAAATAAATATATTGGGTCCTGATTTAGATGAAGAAATTTAATTGATGGTTAAATCCATTCAACATCATGTCAACATATATTATATGGGATATAAATTTATGCTGATAATCATCTGTGAAATCATGAATTTGAAGTTGATACAAAGATATTTCTTTAAATATATCTATGATGGAATTTTATTGGATTCTGGATGACGGGAAATCTGAGCCCCATATATATATTTCCATTTTAAATTCTGGATCAACTGGGGATGGTGACTTATATTTTGGTTCATCCAATCAATCTCCCTTGGGTTTAAGTAGTGTTTCATGCACCTCTCATGAGAGATAAGATACATGAACCATTACATGTACTAAACTCAAGGGTTTTACTGCTTAAGTGTGACTATTCCTTTGAATAATGGCTTGTATAAATCGTTTATATAGAGATAATGTTCTATGGAATAAGACTACTCTCCTAGTTAATGTTATATATGGGAATTAAAAATCCAATAAAGATTCATGGGAACCAAAGAATAGGAAAAAATTAAGTTATCCTCTATTTATTATATCTATTTGATTTAATTTATGTGGTTAAATTAATTTTAATGATAATATAATGTAACACCCTAAGCCTTGATGACATATCACTATTCGAATAAATTTAATTTCATTTATATCTCACAATACATGCAACCCCAAGCTTGAATAAACTGTAATATAATATACCATTATAACTTAACCATTAAATTTGTGGAATGAATAGGAATAAAAAAACGTAAAAATTATTTATAAATATTTTATGTAAATCTAATATATTGATAAATAAGTACTCTATTTTTATTAAAGACTTTATACAACTCAAAAATACATTTTTAATAAGAATTTATTTTTATTTATTTTTATGAGAAAATAATATAATAATGTTTTTCAAATTTACAAATTTTTATTTCCAAAAATTAATGTCATTTTTAAAATAATAATTGCAGAAGTATCTTTATGTGAATTTTTTATATTTTTTTTAAATTCTATTTCTTCAATGAAGAGTGAAAATACTAATTTTTATTAAAAACTATATTTTCATTTCAATAAATTAAATTGATTAATTTTATTTTAAATTACTATCCAAGTAAAATTAATTAATTTATAATATAAATAATAAAATTATTATTATTTAGATCAATTCTATGATGGATTCAGATATGAAAATTTTTACCTAAAGAAACATTTATATTTAAAATCTCTTATTTGTAACGTTTTTAGGGTTTAATTTAATGTAAATTATTCCACTTAAATGTATTGAATTATGTAAAGTGGATTTTAAATTTAGAACTAAAAAACTTTTATTATTGAAAAACATAAATTTAACTTTTTTAATAATTAATAGTAATATAATCAATCATTTGTTACGATAGATAAGGATAAAATGGGTTTACGAAGGGTTAATGAAAGAGACACGTGTATGAATTCCAATTATATAGTTATAAATACAGTTTTTAACCATATTTATCACTTATACTATCCCACATTCATATATATATGTATATCCATTTGCATGTATTTTTCTTATGTATGGAATTATTATATTTTAATCATTTACTATATTTCAAGTGTTCCCTTTCCCCCACTACTAATAGGACACCGCTCCTTTATTTTACTTATACAAATTTGATCCATATGTCTAGAAAAAAAAACATACAAAATTATCTTCTAATGTACCCTGTCGATGGATTATGGGATCTTTTCCTCTTAAAATTCCATTCAAATCGCCCCTAAGGGAGGATTTAATGGGTGAATATTGATGAATATGAAATAATATTACCTGAATTATTTTAATTTATTTCATCTTAAATATATAGTAATGTTATTTTATTCATCAATATATTTTAGGTATCCTAAAATTACTAAAAAAATTATGATTATGTAACCATTAATATTCATCCTAAATTCCATCTAATGGGACTATGCCTCCACATATAAATACAATTCTTTTCTGATCACCATATTTCATAGATGGTTATTATAACAGGTTTAATTTGTATATTTAATATTTATGATATATTTATGAATCTAAAATTATAATATAAATCAACCTTCTTACTTTCTAATCCGTTAGAAAATGATATCACTGCTCATACATATATATGGATTACAACATCCATGAAGCGGCATGATTTGTTTTTAATTTACTCCTTATAAGTGTGGTAATAAGAACACTATTAATGAATATATATGATATATAAGATATTATTTAAATATTATATATTATTTATCATTATTTTTTATGGTCTATCAAGTATTGAAAATAGTATTCATGCGTACGTTCGGTCTACCCTCATCACGAACACTTTAAATCATTTTTCTATATATTCATTTTATAGATAATTAATTTTATTTATATATAGAATTTAAAAAATACATATTTTATTAAAAACATTATTGATATGTTGTAACCATGATCATGATTTACCAACTAAAATAACTGAACTAAAACATAACCAAAATACGAGACAATTAGCACACATAAATGATGATTTTAATACAAAACAATTCATAAACAAATATTGTAATGTTATAAGTTGGTTTTATATAAAAATATAATCATAATTATATTTATTTTTCAGAAATATAAAAAATATAAATTTACTACATACGATTTAAAATGATCTTATGAAGTATTTTCTCCCAAAGGTAAGGGTTCATTTTATAATCTCATCACTATTCATTATTTTTTAGGTTTAATTCTCTATTGGGGAATAATTTTATATGTCTATATTAAACCCAATAGATTTTTTATCCTATATCCATTCATAAAAATTATATGTTTTCCCTTAATGTTACTCTCATTAACAACTCAAGAAAAAAATATTGGGAAAATAAAATTCATTTCTCCCTTTAGATGAATATCCTTCTCCATCATTAACCATGTTTAATATATATTTCATATAATAGTTTTAATTGTATAAAATGAATGTTTAAATTCATTATAAATATGAATTACATTATTCTAGTCCGTTAAATGAAATATTCTTGTCATTTTCATAATTTTTTTCTTGTGACTTCTTACAGAAAATGTCAATAGAATATCTATTTTAATATAAAAATAAAGAAAGAAATTTTATGCTTTTAGGTTTTCTAAAGGCTTTGAAGATTCCATTATTGGATTACAAATATCCTTATATAAAAAATTTTCCCTTAATATTTTATAAATGTTATGATTTTGACTAAGATGTTTGAAAATTAAAAGTATATTTTCCCCCAAGAAATTGTGCGTTGGTATTTTTAAAGAATTTTATATATGAAAAAATCTGTTACTAAATATTATGTTTTACTAAGGTTTTACTCTAATTATTCCATCCATTATATTTATTTCTATTTATAGTGATCACTTTAACTCTGTGACGTATTGACATTTGGTATGATAGTTCTTCTAATATGGATAGTTATTGATTATTAAGCCATATTGATTACATATTATTGGTAATTTAAATTATTAATGCATTAGACATATTATATGATGGGTTGGGATCAAAATAACTTGTACCCTCAATGCATTGGTAGGTATCATGGGAAAAAATAGTTAGGGAACTTTTCCAAGGCATTACCACTTTTTATAATATGTATTTTAATGAGTACATGGAAGTTAGTTTAAGAGGTCTCGCATTATCCTTTACATCATTATAAGATCCATTATTGATTTGCATGTGATTATTTTAATCATTTAGATATCCCTATATTAGTTTTAATATCATGTGATTCTCTATATGGAATTATGTGATTATCATCTATTTCTACCATATTATCCGTAATGTATTTATTCCATGATAACACCGATGTACACATACCTTTAATGTGTATATGTGGTATCCCCAATATTAGGATTAATTTTTCCTAGGATTACCAAATGATTACCACAAATTATATTAAAGAATATTCTATATATATTGATGATGTTCTCAAAAATAATATTTTTAATCATATGTTTTCAATAGTAATATGAGTTTCAATTATGTATCTAGTTTAACAATAGTACTATTCAATTTTGTCCATTATGAGTTGATTCCATGTATCTAGTGCACATGTAATCATGTTACCACTGAATAAGGGAAACTAGGGATAGTTTGTTTATATTTCTTATCATTTATGAACACAGCTACTATATACGATATGAAATATTCTTATAACAATATAAGTTTTCACTAAAAAATCTCCTCCCTCTCATTTTCATATTGTATAGGAACAACATTGAATACATGATAAAATTTTAATACATGGTTGATTTTAATTTTTCATACATTACATACACATTTATAGAAATATCCAATCCATATCTATGGATAATTTATAAAATATACCCGTTAACCTCTTTTGACTACCTGGAATCTAATTTATCTTATGTTAATATTTAGTGGGTCATACCATTATGTATAGAATTTCTCATACATTTTCATTTCCCTAGGTAGAATACTAATTGGATATTAATGTTAACCATTGTGGGAAAGAATATGTGGATATTTACATATGACAATCATATATGTGGACTCACATACATAGTTAATCACTTCTAAAAACAACATCCCAAAATTTATCAAATTATATATTCTTTCATTTTTACTTATTTTAGACCTCATATGAATCTAATTATTTAATGATCAAGATGACCAAAACTATGATATATAAATCATTGATTATAAATGAATTCTTCGTCACCGTATTTCAACAAATTTAAATAAATACTAATTTTACAGTAATATTTTATAGTATACTAAAAGAATGTCTATACACACAAAAGATATATGCTGATAGTTTGTTCCCATTTATATAGAATTTATGTGTATATTTCCCAGGAATTAATTGTGATCATGAAGCACTGAAAAGAAATCACGTCACATATTAGGTATGAATTGTTCTCATAAAGATTCTACATGTTGAAAATTGTTATTGGACATAAATTCAAAAGTATTTATGCACTAGATCATCTTTTTTTAATTGGTATGTCAAAATCACTTCATGAGATCAGTTGAAATTACTTTTTTAGTCACTTTAAAATGGTAGATCCACCAATCATGAAACGATTTTGGTTATTCATCACATTTATGTGGTCGATACATTGATCATGGCATCACACATCATGCAGTTGGTGTTGGTTCTTCATGTGGTCACTTGGGTACCTATAGAAACACCGTCCATACTGTAGTTACTCATTCCTCATGTGGTCACTAATTTCAATGCATTAACTTCATCCTTTTTCTTCTCATATACAAATTAAATCTTAGACTAAAGGTAAAATGATATAAAATAAGTAAATCATAAATCACTTAAAATTGACTAAATATTACCCTTTTTATTTTCAATATGTTTTATTCAACATTCATCTGATGCCAAGATGGAACTCCTTAATTCATATGAGAATTATAATATAAAATCAAAAAAGAATTCAGAACTTTTCATTTTGGTAAAAAAGATTCTTCATCACAACATATTGAAATATATTTACAATAAAAATTCACATAAATTGGACCCATAAATATATAACTTGTTATTTTTTCTTATGTATCCAAATGATGTGTCAATAAGTGATTTATTCATTCCTATCATACCATTTCTCATCCAAATATATTTTAAATTTTCCCCTTATTCACCAATTACCAAAGAACAATAGACAATGGAATCAATTCATTCTCAAGTTATGTTAAATCAATAATTATCCTCTAATTTTACGTGATCCATGATCTTTATATATTATAATACTATTTATAATAGATTTTACGAATGGGCATTATTAATTCAACATGGTAGAAAATGAAATTAATGTTGTACCCCACACTCTTTGATTTTCATGATCACAATCACTTTCATATGTGTCTAACATTGTGTTTTAAGTGTTTGTGTTGATAGGCATTTGATTGCCAAGAAGTTGACCAAGGAAGAGGCAGAAATGGACTGAAATTCAGTCCACCGGCCGACCGGTGGCTTCACCACCGGCCAGCCGGTGGCATCCAGACCAAACAGTGGAAGCTACTGCCTTCCCACCGGTCGACCGGTGGCTCTGCCACCGGTCGACCTGTGGCACCCAGCTCAAATAGTATTTGCTACTGTCTTGCCACCGGCCAGCCGGTGGCTCCTCACCGGTCGACCGGTGGAGCCTGGATCAAGACTCTTCTTCTCTACCAAGGCACCGGCCAGCCGGTGGAGATGTACCGGTCGACCGGTGGCCCCTGGACCAGACTTCTCCTCCACTGCCAAGGCACCGGCCAGCCGGTGGAGCTGTACCGGCCAGCCGGTAGCACTGGTCAAACTAGCCGTTGGCTTTGACCAGTCAACTCCAAAAGCCTCCCAACGGCTCCGAGGCCTTTTCCAACGGCTCCAAAGCCCTCCAACGGATACTTGAAGGTTCCTAGCCTATAAATAAAGGCCTAGGAAGCCCCGGAACAACATACAAGCCACCGGACACATTGTTGATCATTTTGGCGAAGCTCCGGCGGATTGTTCCAAGAGAACCCCAAGTGCTCCATCCATTTCCACATCCAAGAGCACCACTCAAGAAGCTTGGGAAAGCACGCTACATCAACTCCATCATCCAATTGGCGCCCAAGTCTTCCCAATCACGGTTTTTCTTGTTTTATATATTTTGAGCTTAAAATTGGGTTTGTGCCTACAAACCCCAACCCTTTTCTCAACCTCCCTTTCTTTGGGTTCTCACACCACCACTAAGGTGTGAAGAGGTTGTCAAGCCTTACCTTGTAAAAAGGCTTGAGATCGGTGAGCTAGTCTTCACCCGTAAAAAGACTAGTGGGTTATTGCTTAACCATTAAAAGCATTGGGTTCTTGCTAAACCAATAAAAGCAAGCTGTAATAGGTCCTAGTGCTACCTCAAAGCCTAGTGGGTTTCTTGCTAAAACCATTGAAAAGCAAGCGGTAGGAATCTCTCAACGGTTGAGTTGGGAGCGGAGACGTAGGCCGGGTTTTGGCCGAACTCCGTTATCAAGTTCTTGTGTCTTGCCTCTTTACTTTCCGCTGCATTTATACTTTGATTTAAATTTCTTAATCAATTTTTTAAAAAGGCAATTCACCCCCCTCTTGCCATCATCTCCTTGGGGTGTTCTTCCGACCCAACAATTGGTATCAGAGGGAGTATTTGAATAATTCCTTAACCGGTTTCAAATTAAAGATCCTATTTTTTTTTGATGGCTTCTACCGCTTCTTCCTCTCAATCCCCCGAAGGATTTTCTTTGGATCGTGCTCCATTCTTTGATGGAACCGATTATAGTTTTTGGAAAACCCGCATGACCACATTTCTTAAAAGCATTAGCTATCCTATTTTTAAAATTGTCATGCATGGTTTTACGCTTTCCTCTCCCGATGAATCTCAATGGACCCCCGCCGACATTGCAAATTTCGAGCTTGATGGCAAAGCCATGAATGCTCTTCATTGCGGGTTAGATAGAAATGTTTTTGATCA
This sequence comes from Viscum album, assembly GCA_963277665.1. Taxonomy (NCBI): domain Eukaryota; kingdom Viridiplantae; phylum Streptophyta; class Magnoliopsida; order Santalales; family Viscaceae; genus Viscum; species Viscum album. Next base: position 151,613,526 of record OY728143.1, read on the forward strand.
TATTTCTTCTTGCACATCTTCTCATGATATTTGGAAGCTTTTAGAGCTAAACCATGAAGGTACTAGCATGGCTCAAAAGCAAGAACCCGCTCAAAAGCAAGAACCCGATGCAAAATCCGTACCTGCTCGCCCACTTCACAAGAAAAGGGCCAAGAAGAAGAAGAAGAAGAAGGCTTCAAAGGCAACATGGAGTGATAGCTCCACCTCTTCATTCTCCTCCTTCTCCTCGAGCGACCAAGGTAAAAAATGCCTAATGGCAAATCACGAGGTAACATCTTCCGACTCCTCCTCCTCTTGTTCTTCAAATTCAAATTCTTTCAATCATATGTCATATGAAGAACTCCAACATGCTAGAGACCAACTTGAAAATGGTTTTCATGAACTTTCTTCAAAATTTGTTTCTTTGAAAAAGAATTTCAAAAAACTTTCCTCCGAAAAAGAACAACTTCTCAAAGAGAAGGAGGAACTCTCCCTAAAAATCCAAAATTTCCCAAATGTTGATTCTTTGGAATCAACCATCAAGGACCTAAGAGAATCCCTAGCCAAATTCACCCAAGGGGAACAAAATCTTTCAAAATTGCTTGGTTCCCAACGAATTTCAAGAACCACCCAAGGGCTAGGATATACCAATGTAGCTTCCTCCTCCCATGCTCCAACTGTTTTTGTAAGGGGGAGCTCTAGTTATAAATTTTGTAATTATTGTAAAAAACCCGGGCACATGATATATGAATGTAATTGCAAAAACGCCCGGTATGGCCAGCCCAAATCGATTTTTTATTCGGATGAATTCTATAGGAGAAGACCCGCTATGAGACAAGTATGGATTGAAAAATCCCTTCTAGCGAGTCTCTCCGGGCCTAAAATTGTTTCTTTTCAAAATCCCTCTCCCCGGTGATTTATTGTTTTATTTAGAGGGAGTTAGGATCTTTTAAGCCTTCTTGTGTATTCAATGTTTTCATTTCAAACTCAACACTTTGTTTCAAAATTCTCAATTCAAAACTTTCAATTTCAACTCTTGGTTTCAAATTTTCATTTCAAAATTTCCAACAGTTGGTATCGAATTTTTTCATTTCAAAACTTTCAATCTTTCAAATTTCAGAAATTTCAATTTGTTTTAAAATCTCTATATTCCCTCAATCAAGTTTTATGCCCCATTCTATTTTGATAATCACAAAGGGGGAGAAATTTCTTGATTGATTGGGGGAGAATATTTTCTCTCATGCTTAGTATCTATTTTCAATTTTTCATTTAAAGCATGCCTTTCATTTAAGTTTTTACTTTGCTTAGATAAGTGATTGTGATCATCAAAATAGGGGGAGATTGTTGTACCCCACACTCTTTGATTTTCATGATCACAATCACTTTCATATGTGTCTAACATTGTGTTTTAAGTGTTTGTGTTGATAGGCATTTGATTGCCAAGAAGTTGACCAAGGAAGAGGCAGAAATGGACTGAAATTCAGTCCACCGGCCGACCGGTGGCTTCACCACCGGCCAGCCGGTGGCATCCAGACCAAACAGTGGAAGCTACTGCCTTCCCACCGGTCGACCGGTGGCTCTGCCACCGGTCGACCTGTGGCACCCAGCTCAAATAGTATTTGCTACTGTCTTGCCACCGGCCAGCCGGTGGCTCCTCACCGGTCGACCGGTGGAGCCTGGATCAAGACTCTTCTTCTCTACCAAGGCACCGGCCAGCCGGTGGAGATGTACCGGTCGACCGGTGGCCCCTGGACCAGACTTCTCCTCCACTGCCAAGGCACCGGCCAGCCGGTGGAGCTGTACCGGCCAGCCGGTAGCACTGGTCAAACTAGCCGTTGGCTTTGACCAATCAACTCCAAAAGCCTCCCAACGGCTCCGAGGCCTTTTCCAACGGCTCCAAAGCCCTCCAACGGATACTTGAAGGTTCCTAGCCTATAAATAAAGGCCTAGGAAGCCCCGGAACAACATACAAGCCACCGGACACATTGTTGATCATTTTGGCGAAGCTCCGGCGGATTGTTCCAAGAGAACCCCAAGTGCTCCATCCATTTCCACATCCAAGAGCACCACTCAAGAAGCTTGGGAAAGCACGCTACATCAACTCCATCATCCAATTGGCGCCCAAGTCTTCCCAATCACGGTTTTTCTTGTTTTATATATTTTGAGCTTAAAATTGGGTTTGTGCCTACAAACCCCAACCCTTTTCTCAACCTCCCTTTCTTTGGGTTCTCACACCACCACTAAGGTGTGAAGAGGTTGTCAAGCCTTACCTTGTAAAAAGGCTTGAGATCGGTGAGCTAGTCTTCACCCGTAAAAAGACTAGTGGGTTATTGCTTAACCATTAAAAGCATTGGGTTCTTGCTAAACCAATAAAAGCAAGCTGTAATAGGTCCTAGTGCTACCTCAAAGCCTAGTGGGTTTCTTGCTAAAACCATTGAAAAGCAAGCGGTAGGAATCTCTCAACGGTTGAGTTGGGAGCGGAGACGTAGGCCGGGTTTTGGCCGAACTCCGTTATCAAGTTCTTGTGTCTTGCCTCTTTACTTTCCGCTGCATTTATACTTTGATTTAAATTTCTTAATCAATTTTTTAAAAAGGCAATTCACCCCCCTCTTGCCATCATCTCCTTGGGGTGTTCTTCCGACCCAACAATTAAAACACGAGATATTTTATAAAATATATCAAACTATTTACTGTGATGATATCAATTATGATGAAAATAGTTTATTGAATAAATCAACCTTAAACCCTTTTACTCACAGCAAAAAATAGGACAAAAAATAAATAATAATGGAGTATTAATGTTCTAGGAACCATCTCTAAGTATACATCAAAATCATATTCCAATGAAATTGATTTTTACCCAATTTATACACCATTGCTGAATGATTTGATTTCATGTAACAATTATGATATATTTTTAAATACATTACTTAGTTACATCATTCATCTCTACTATCTCTCACACATGGATACACTCCATGTGATGTTAATAATGATTAATCTATTTAATTTATATTCTTCTATATATATGTGTGTTTATGATAAAAAATTATCTTCTACTTTTGATAAGATGTTATCCTCTTCACTATTTTATCATGTGTTGATAGATGCCACTTCCTTCAACTTTACCAAAGATGATATGGTAATCATATTTTCTATAATACCAATGGATTGGTCAAACTTACATGGTTTAATCATAAGTTGGGATATCTTTAATTGATAGTAATCATCCCTACATAGGTTCTCTCCCTAATAATAAGATTAACTTTCAATTTACTGCATTGAAATCAGACATACAGCGCACAAAAATTTTAGCATAATAACATGATTCTTATGGTTTCCTAATATTGATAGTATGGTTGAGAGGGTTTTATCTACCATGTTTCTACAATATTCATTATTCAAAATCTAGTCTTCATATATGATTTTAAAATTTGGTATAATATATATTCTCACATCCTTTTTTGGTGTGGAGGACTATTCTTCAAATATCCAACATATATAATGAATTCTAATTTCTTTTAAGGAATTTTTCATTCACAATAAGAATATTTCGACATGATTTAGCATTGTGACCATCTTACTTATATATATCTCTTATAAATTCTTTAATTTAATTATTTTCATTTTTTTCAAACTCTCTCAACATTCTTAATATTCTTGGGGAATCATATCCTTTCCATTTGAACTATACTTTTCTTTTTCTGATTCTATATTATTTTTGATTTTTAAATCTTTTAGACATATTACATGTAAATATTCTTTAATATTGAGTGATAATATGTATTTTACATATAATTAATTATGATTTATATTATTAAATCATCCATTTTTAAATTTTCACTCTTTAGTTTCTTCTTATATATTCTGTAAATATGTCACTTCTTCTAATTGTTTTTCTATGGAAAGCCAAATATTATTTGGTAACATCATGGAAGAATTTTAATTTATAGTAATAGTTTCTTTTTATACCAGCGTTAAGTCCCATTATTTTAAAAATTATTTTGTCATTTATTCCCATTTTATTTTGATATAGAATGATCAATACATTCAAAACTCTAATGAACAAATGCATTGAAATCATCATAGACATCTTCATATATATGAAATCCATTTTATGCCAATAGATTACATAGTATCTGTAGATATTCCACATACTCTGACATTATATTCCTTTACATATGGTTATATTATGCATATAAATTTAAACTAGTGTTCCAATAGTGCAACATAAAATTATGTTTTATTAGAACACCAAAATAACTCTAAAAATCCTGATCTTTTCACTATGATTTCATTCTATCTGGATTTATGATGAAGTTATTTTTGGTCTTTTTTTACCACTATTTTGGTTGAACTTTTGGAACAATGTTCTATTATAAATATTTTATCCACCAAAGACATGGTGGGGTTATTATCACAAATTTAACGCATCCATAATTATAAATATTTTTTTCCAATCCATCAACATTCACAAAGATATACGTAGAAAATTTATTAAAGATATGCATGGACTGTATCATTTTGGCAATAAATAATTATGCCTAATAAATGAAGGATTTCTTAGACTTTTTTCACATGCATAAGTAATTTTATCATTTTATGGATATATCAATCAATATATGTCTTATGATAGGTGAAATATCATTAAAGGTTACCTAGAATTAATTATTTATTCACAAAAATTCAATTAAAATTTGGGTAATAAAATTATATTTAATAACTTGTGTATATCTCAACATAAAATGAAAAATTGATTAAAATACAAATTTTAGCATTTATTATACTTTCGGAATCCATTTTTTTTTGAAACCTATATTAGTTGTTTCAAAGGTATTATTTTTTATATTTGAATGATTAATTAATTTTGAGTATAATTTGCATTAATGAAAACTGATAATTATTTTCACTTTTGCAAATCCCATGCTGAAAAATGGAAAAGGGAAAACCAACCATGCACCCACTCTCTATGGTTCACCTCTAAATGGATGGTGAAATACATATATGAATTAAATATAAACTTACTACATGAAGAAATAATGTTATCATTGATTCATGGATAGTGAAGCTATGAAAATTTTATCAGTTCAACATGACCACACAACCTCTCCACGATCATTTAATTGAGTGATTGTTGCCACCCCTCATTGGCCATGTGAAAACTTGATGATTCATAAAGCATAAAGGTAATCATATTCATCTAACAATCAACATAAATCAATAGAAATATTTCAATAAAACTTAACACAAATGAGAGAAACTATAAAATGCATCCATGGCCCATAATAAAACCCTCGATATCTTCAATAAAAGAACTGCTCCAATTCACTCATGTTCATCCACCAATATGATTATGTTTCTAGACTCAATAGAAATGAAGAAAAATTTTGTTCCATGTCCTTCCTTAACAAATATGTAAACAAAAACCTAGAAAAGTCATATAAGAAAACCATAATAGGATAACCAAATTCATTAAGAACAGGAACATCTATATTGAAGATTTGTCTGAATTCAAGTATTTCTAATTAAGATGGAGATTATTTTTTCATTTTCTAGTGTTTCATGTGGTGTTATAAGAATTATGGGGACATCATTCTTCTCAAATACACCTATTTTGAATTCTTAGAATATCGGACTACAAATAATCAATGGAATGCCTCAATGAAGAATTTAACTTCATCTATATGAATTCCACTTCCAACCACACAACAAATGATATTGGATCCCAACTATATAGTTAAATAATCAAGAACAAAATCTACCTAAATCTATGAAATTTTTTGGAATCTGTGTCAAACCTATATAGATGTGTTATATAACTTTTCATTATTGTCTATTGACAACACCTTACTAAGTAACATAATTTAGATTCAAACCTGTGAATCCATGATATCAAATTGAATTTCACACCATTCTACAGAACCGAGAATATTCGTAGAAAGACAAAATATTTCTTAGTGGCTCAAAGTCCCAAAACAAATTGTCCTTATACAAATACCTATTCATATTTTTGAGATTATATACTGAAGTCAATCATCAGTGTTGTCTCACTCAAATATCAATCCTTTTTCAAGACACACTAGAGTACTAACCTAATTTCCCTAACAAAATATATTCTAAGTCTCATCAATGTCTAATTTATAACCAGAAAAAAGCACATGTAGGCCTGTTGATATTAAATACCCAACCTATATACTACATTACAAAAACACACACAATATGTGATTGTAGATTTTTTTATGATGTCCAGGCCCAAGAGAAATATCAAGAAAAAATTCATTAGTGTTTTCCCTATCCTATTCAAATAAACTCACAATATCTCATACTTGATTACCTCTCATGAGAAACACTTGAATTCCACTATAGTCATGACATAGTGACTCTTTTCTACTCTTATTTCTCTTAATTATAATTGGAACTCAATTATGGGATGATTTTTTGAGAAGAAGATTAACAAAGATTCTCTCAATAGAATCCATCTTTTCTACTGAACCTACCACATAGATGAAATAAACGAAATATTTATAATTTATAAGTATTAAACAATACATAACATAGTAAATTATTTTAGAATTTACTTTATTATCTTCTCAAAGATCATTTTAGTTTACAGTTTTATAGAATTTACAAATAATTCATGCATATCAAAACATAATAATACAATTTAGATATTACTTAAAATATTCATTTCATATAAAATCCAAGTGTTTTTAATAAAATGTGAAATATTTTCATGAAAAATAATCACAAAATTTATCTTGGATTCTTATTTTCTCTTACACATCTTTAAACCCTATGAAAAAATATTTTAAAATATTTGATGAGCTAAAAAATATTAGTATAGTACATAAAAAAACAGTTAATCATGGAATACATATAAAAAATTGAAATAATTTTCACCATGATAAATTCTCTTACATAAAGTGTCTTATACTTACTTTCATAAAATAAGTTATTTCTATAAAACGTAGAAAACATAAATAAAACCATAAATGTAACATGGGGCATTAATTACTTACTATTGTAACTATCACAACTACCATATTATTTTTATCCATCATAGATACCTTATACTGTAACCCCCATGGCTACCTTATAATGTGACTTTCATAGCTACCTTAAGGTGTAACCATCATTGTTACACTTGAAATAATCATTGTGGGGAAATTACAGCTTAAAAATACCCAAATAATTGGAGGGACATATATGTACCACTATTCATCATAAAAATTTCCCAACAACTAGAACATAATCATAAAACATGAATACTTGCATCATTAAAACATTCCTTTTGAATTTTTTAACTATTGAAATTTAAATGTGAATTTATAATGATAAGTCTCTTACATTGGATTTGACATCCTTCAATGTTGTAAAACAACTTATATAATGTCTTATAAGGTGTTATTAATTTACTAAAAAATTTATTCATATTTAAAATAAATTTTATGATCATTTAATAAAAAAATTCTCCCCATTTGTTGACAATTTTTTTATTTTTTAATATGCATTTATATCATGGTTTACATGGTTGGTACATAATGGGTTTCTTTGTCAAATAGATGAAAAACTCCATAAGTGGAAACAAATGGTATTAATATGATTCATTGTTTTAAATTATACAACATATAATTATTTTTTCTAATATGAGTATAATTCATTAGATAAAACATAAAAGATAAAAAATTTATTTTTTTCACATCATTCCAACCATCATAGACTAGATACATTTAATTTAATGATATGTCTATAAATTATTTAGAGAACATTAAAAAATATAAAATATAAATATTATAATATTTTTAACCATAATAATTGTTTTATTACTAGTCTTGTTGGTGGTAAAAGGAAAATGAAAAAATTAGCATCCATCTTGGTGGTGAATTGACAAGTCTTGGTTGATGCTTTCATTCTCTAGAATTTGAGAAGAATATGAGAGGATTGATTTTGAATATTACATTAACACAATAAAATTATACTATATATATAAGATACAAGATTTATAGTGTCACTTGGATAATAGGAGGTGAAGAGAGAATAATAAAAGAAAACAAATTGAAAATAAAAATAAAATTAAATTAAATAGAGTTTTACCTCTTGATTTATTCTCCGTGAGAACCATGTTAAGGATTTGGTTATTCACTTTTGGTGAGACCCATATGAATTATATGTTTGGAATAGGCTTGGTAAGAGAATTAGGTTGAAACTAAATAGTCTACATGGATTTGGGTATGAAGAGAAGAGGTTGGGGTTGCATTTATAAATTATGAGAGGGATGTTTCTAAATATTTTGTTCATTTGTTTACAATTTCAGATCAAGATTATGAATAGATTGAGCAGTTTCAATAATTATATTAAATTAATTAAGTTTACCTAGAGATTATGTTTAATATATCATCAACTAATCAAGGTAAAGATTATTTTAATTATAATTTATATATACTAAACATTGTCATATTTTACTATTCCCCAAAAAAATTCTACTATTTTAGAAAAATCCCAAAAAATAAAATTAACTATTTTTCAACATATAAAATTCATAAATGGAATCCATTTTATGATAATAATTATCTACAAATGAGTAACATAATTATTAATAAAAATCATCATTTATTAAAAAATACTGATTTTTAAATTAAAACAGATTTCATATCAATTAGAAAAATTAATTGAGGTCTCATAAAATTATATTATAATATTGAGATTTTAAAATATTAATTTAAAAATAAATTTTATGAAGATAAATTTTCTTTTAAATATTTTTATTAATTATAAAATTATAAATAAAAATTTATGCATAAAAAAATACAAATACTTAATTTATCATTTTAAAAACATTTATTTACATGATTCATTATATAAATAAATCATATTTTCACTTATAAGATACAAACGAATTGTACATTAATTGGTGAGGTTACTATTATATTTTTATTGATTCTTGAATTTTTTTTAAATAATAATTATTTCATTATATATTTATATTGAATTTTACTATACTACTCCAAAATGAAAAAAATATATATTTTATAAGTACCTAGGTTATAACACTCTCCCCCCCCCCATATTGTAAAAATTGCACCCTCATAATTTTTATTCACTTATTAACTAGTAAAGATAATTTTCCCTTGTAGAATTCTCATATTCTCATGTTTCTCCTTCAACCATGTGGATTTTACAAAAAACTATATCCTAGTGAATTACCTTATTCCACAATACATTATCTCTATGATCATGAATATGAACATGCCACTCCTTATAAGAATGGTTCTCTTCCAAATAAAATACTTCTAATCACAAAAAAAAGATATGAATCTGGAACATACATTCTTAACATCTCAACATGAAAGACATTTTGTACCTGAGACCAACTTAGAGGAAAATATTCTTGATAAGAAACTGGTCCAAAATTCTCTTATATATCATAAGGTATAATGAACCATGGATATAGCTTTACATTCATACAAAAATGTGTGATTATTTTCCAAGGAGAGATTTAATAGAAAACATGATCACCTACCTAGAATGAAATTCATTCCTCATATTATCTTCATTAATTTTATTCTAAGTATTAAAATTCCACATGTGCTTCTCTATGATCTTTACTTTCATAGCCACTTCCTCGACAAATTCTAGTCTCATTAACTTTATTTCCCTTACTTCATCTCAAAATGCAATATTTCAACATTGAAATCCATAAAATTCTTCAAAATGTTCATTCTATATACTATAAAGAATAATATAATTATAAGAATAATCAACTAAATAAATGTGTTGATACCTAATTTCCCAGTATTTCATCAAATGAGAATATAAAATGTCTTTCAATGTTGGATTTTTTTAGTAAGATTTTCTATCATATTGATGATGCAAGGTTGTGCTAAAATTTAATTCAGTTCCTAAATATTAAGGAAGGCCTTTCCAAAAGATAAATGTGAATTTGGTATCATGGATATACACAATAGAGAGAGTAACTTCATGTAACCTGTAATTATCTTAGAGGTACAATCGATAAATCTGGTTTAGAGAATGATTTACTTAAATAGGAAAGAAATGTTTAGATTTTTTCTATTGATCAATAATAACCCAAATCACATTGTTACCCTATATGTATTTGGTAGTCCCACCAAAAAAATAGTGGATACATTTTTTCATTTCTACTCTGGCACTATGAAACACTAAATCATCCCCATTAGTAGTTTTCTATCTTCTTTAACCCATTAAAAAGTCAAACATTTCATGGTAAAATCATCAATGTGTAACATCCAAACTAAGTAAATAATTATTTATTTCCATATCTATATCTATTTATGAATTATATAGTGTTTTAGAGGAGAATAAATCCAATCTTAATCATAGAATACTCTAATATTTTTAAAAGATTGTTTTACCGCCTTATGATGGAAAAAAAATTTTAAATAAAACTTTTTAAAATTTTATAAGCTATATTTTTTAAAATAAACTTATTCTTTATGATTGGGACATTGAAATTTACTTTGGATAAAATTTTTGTATTTTCTGACAATGTTCATTTTTTTAATGAATAGTGAAAAATCATGCATTTCACTTCAAAACTGTTTTTCATCTAATTTAATTATATGGATAGATTATCATTTTAATTGGTTTTAAATTTTAATTAGAATATATTTTTACCATTTAATCCTATTTTGGTCATTGTAATTAATTTAACCTTTTAATTTGGAATAAACAAGTGCCAAACATTTCATAGATATTGTTTCAAAAAAACCAGCTATTTATTCTGACAACAGGAATTATTTTTAAATTAATTACTACAATTTATGTGTTCTGAATTTGGGAAAATTAATTCCATATTTGGAATCATAAGTTCCAAATTATGTAATGAATACTCTTTTGTTTTCGGACATTATGAATAGTAACAACAGTAATTATCTTTAATTATCGTGATTAATTAGTAGTCGGGTAGTTAAGGGTAATAAAATTATATAAAAATAATATAAAATGACCCCAAAATGTGTCCTAATTCTAATGGTTGTGTCATGGACGACCATGGGATACCATGTTCCAACTTTGGGACCCCATGGAATCACATTAGTGTGATAGTTACTTTTTATTATATTATTTTTTTAAAAGGAAAGCATAACCAAAGTATTTATCACCCAAGTAAAACAATTTTAGTTTTGTCTGTGTAAATGATATCTTAGAGTATAAATATTAATAGGAAAGCTAAAAATATTTCCAAAATCATATTAATTTTTTATAACTTTTAGACATTAAATAAAATAATTTATTTATGACACCATGATGATGGAGTGATAACCTCATTAATGGACGATTTAAATAAAATGAAAAGGTGATGTAAAATATAGGACATACACTTGTCAAAAACCTATTGGATGGGTGGATTTAGAACCCTTGTCACCATATGATATAAATATATCATTTTGGGATCTTTAAAATCTGAAAAGAATTTTATAATAAAGTAACATTTCAAGACTTTCCAAGAGTGCCCCTCCTTCCTCTTATAAAAGCCCCCCACCTCTACCCCCCTACCCACACCTCTCAAGCTATTGTCTCAGAAAAACCCTACTCATTTTATCTCTCCAAATCCCTCTATTCATCCTTGAATCCTTCACTTAGGAACAAAGCTCTTCAAGAAACCCTTTTGGTTAAAACCAAGGGGAGTTACCCGATTTAAAGGTAATGTCTTCTCCTATGTCCTTTTATTTTATTTTGCTTCTCCAATCCCTAAACTCTTTTTATTCATTTTTTTAACAAAAAAAGTATATTAAATATACTAGGATGTTTTTATGAGAAGAATTCGATCTAAAATTACACACACCTCCGTATAATGGTTAATGAACATACTGTTTCTGTAGATGGCGAATTACTGCCTCATGAAACGATGATTGCTCAATCTTATCTTAAAACCTTTCAAGTTGGCCATTAATATGTCACTATATTTATATATGATATATATTATATTTATTTTTTCCTTTTGATTCTGTATTTATCATTTTTGGCATACCTTTAAGGTTTCCATTATGGGTAAATGCGAAAATTTCATTTTCAGAAGTGCGGACTACCACCCCCTCAAAGTGATTTGATTCGTTAATGCCATATGTGGAATGTATAAAGAATGGAGTTAATGGTATTACATATTATATTATACTAGAATTATAATATACCTTTATATCATTATGATTTCATTCCATTAAATACGAAATAGAAATGAAATTAGTGTTCATGCGTACGTACGACTTACCGTCTCCATGAACGGTGCATTTCATTTGTTACCTCTAAATGTTATGTAATATTATAAATTCAGGTATATAATGGATATATATGATATATATGATATCTTCCTCATGAATATAATTCTGTATATAATGTATATTTTACCACATGAAAAACATGTAATTATAAGAAGTTTATTTTTAGCTCAAGTACCAAAGATTGACAAAACGACTGTTATTAATTAAAATAACTACATAATGTTCATAAAATGGAAATAAGTGATATAAAAGGAATAATTAACTTGGAAAAGGTTCTTACGAAAGTTGAAATTAACTCTACTTTATTATTCAAGATATTAAATAATGATCGAGTCAAGTCGGACACGAGGTATGGGACTTTGTCTCAATCTCCATTCATTAAAGCATATTTTGTTTTATACACAACTTTCTTTTATATGGTGTATAAAACCCATTGAATTTTACTTTTATTCAAAAGTAATCTTTTTATACGAAGTGTTTTATTAAACAAAAAAAAGGAATGTTTTGTCTTACGTATGCGGTGACAACGACTTCTCCACCACCGTGACCATTATTTGAGTTTCGGCTTCCTCGACAAGCCATAACATTTTTTTAAATAAAAAATAAATACCATGTTTTACTTTTATTTTATTTTTGTATTGAAAATGGTTTTGATAATGCTTTTATTATATCAATGTGTTGTATTGATATCTTGTGGTTGAAATATGGAAATGTTATGTTTCCTTTATGAATGTTTTATGTGATACGATTATGTTATGGTTCTTAGGCATTGTTTATATAGACGGGTGGTTCTGTGATAAACTAAGGGCGGGTGAGCCCGTGATAGCTCTCCAATGCATGGGGTAATGAAAAGGGGTTAAACACTAATGTTTCTCTGAAGAGATTTAGACAATATACTATGATGGGTATTCCTAACGTAACCATGGGGGTTACTCCCTATGTAAGAATGGTATGAATTACTCAAGTTACCATTATGTCTTATGATTTATATGAGTTATTCAGAATTTTTTTGATTTCATGAGGTATGTTAAAGTTCTTATGTTTTCTGAGTAAAGTATGATTTCATTGATTCTTATGTATACATGGACTAATGCTTTCATTTCATATTTTTATATCAGTTACTGATCTTATTTATGCTCATCCTATGTTTTTGAAATGTTTTTTCAGAGGTCAAGGGAAAAGTACATGATGTGATGAAAGTGTCGAGGAAGTTTCAAGAAAGAATCCATGTTTTATTATAAATATGTCTCCTTTGATGGAAAAAATGAATACTTGTTTTTATGTAACAACCTTGTTTAAATGTGTAATGTAATTCATGATTTATGATCTAATTCTCTAAAACTCTAAACCTGAAAAGATACTTAATGTGTATTCTTGAAATAACTAAAAATTAAGTAATTTTTTAAGGCAGGGGCCTTATAGATGGTATCAAAGGCCGGTTTAGACAACTTTAGGAGTTAGAATTATATTAAATGATTGTCCAAAAATATTTTTTTATGGTCCAATTATAATGATATAACATTAGAAGATTACCATGTTGCTTCATCTAGAAATGTTTGTTTAGAATGGTTTTCTACAAAGGAAACAGGGAAGTAGTGAAAGGAAGGAATACAGAAGGAAATGACCTTCTAAATCAGTATCCTGATATGGTCAGAATTGGAACAGAATAGTTTGTTGCAGTATGGCACAGTTGACTCAAGCAATAAATGGTGGTGGTATCCATGCACGAGATCATCTAGATCATCCATAGTGGAACATGTTAGTGGTGGAAAATTTCATGATGCAACATCCCCCATCATTCAGAGGATCATCTGACCCTGTGCTAGCTGAAGGGTGGATTAAATCACTGGAGAATATTTTCGATGTCATGGGGTGTTAAGACAATCAAAAGGTTATCATTGCTGTTTACCGTTGGGAGGGTGAAGCAGATCAGTGGTGTTCAATGGTTAAAAATATTAGTGACACTGATGAGACTGATGCTCTCGACTGGGATGAATTCAAAGGTATGTTTCTTGAGAAATATTTTCCTAAGGCTGTTTGACTTAGGATGGAAATACAATTCTTGGAATTTAGACAAGAGGAAGACTCAATGGCTGCTTATGAATAAATGTTTACTCGATTGGCAATGTATGCTCGAAATTTTATCCGAGACCATGATAGTAAAATCAATCGTTTTTACTACTTATTAAATCCGAAATATTGAATTGCATTAACTTATCAAGATATCAAAAGTTATGAAAAGCTTGCTCGATGTGATGAAAAGGTAGAAATGGAGTTTTCCGATGATCAAGATTTCTATAACAACCAATAGAAGAAGAGTCCGAGGTGGCGGGAGAAAGAGAAGAATCCTTCAAAAAGTATTGATGGTAAGAAAACTAAGTATCCAATTTGTGATAAGTGTGGTAAAAGGCATGCTGGGGAATGCCATTTGAAATCTAGAAAGTGCTACAGATGTGGTAAGATGGGACATAAGGCTCGTGATTGCACTGGAAAAGATCAGGGTGATGGTAAAATGAGATTTGATTTACAGTTAGTGAAATGTTTCAAGTGCAATGAGATGGGTCATTAAGAAAATGAGTGTTTGGAAAAGATCTAGAATAATGGGAAGTTGTCAAACTACAAGCAGAAAGGTGTGTTGAAATCCTTTGCAACTACTTCAGCAGATGTTGGGACATCAAATGAAGTGGTATCAAGTACATTGTTTGTTTTTTCAGATTATGCAAATGTGTTGTTTGATTCAAGTTCTACACATTATTTAATCTCTAAAAACTTTTCAAGTAAATTGGGAATTCCATCTCAAGAAATGACTCCTAAAATTCTGGTAAAAACACCTGGGGGAAATGTTGAGGAAAATTGCATTTAAAGGAATCTTGCTATCCTTATCTGTGGAAAGAAACTACTTGCAAACCTTATTGTTTTACGTCTAGTAGAGTTTGATGTAATCCTGGGTATGGATTGGCACTCTGTTTACCATGTTAAGATTGACTGTAGAGATAAATAAGTTTCTTTTCAGAAATACTTTCAGTTTGTGTACAGGAATGAACCCTTACTTTTGATAACATATCAAGAGGCTGAGAAAATTTTAAAATATGGAAATGAATGTTACCATGCACATATTATTGAAAACAAAGGAACCGTTCAGATTAATGATGTGCCAGTGTTAAAAGTGTATCCTAATGTTTTTCCTGATGAGTTTCCTGGAATAATACCAGATCGGGAATTTGAATTTACTGTGGACTTAGTTACTGATGGTAAGACAATTTCAAAACCCCCTTATCGAATGGCTCAAATTTAACTTTTAGAGTTGAAGGAAGAATTGCAAGATTTATTAGAGAAAGGTTTCATTCAATGTAGCACATAACCATGGGGTGCTCCTATCTTATTTGTTAAAATGAAATATGGTTCAATGAGACATTTCATTGATTATATAGCCTGGAATAACATCACTGTTAAGAAGAAATATCCTTTCCTCATATCGATGATTTGTTTGATCAGCTCCAGGGAGCTCAATATTTTGCAAAGATTTAATTGAGATCGAGGTACCATCAGTTGAATGTAAAGGAATTAGATGTTCTGAAACTGCGTTTCGTACAAGATATGGCCATTATGAATTTTTAGTAATGCCTTTTGGGTTAACCAATTAACTTGCTATATTCATGGACCTTATAAATAGAATTTTCCATGAGTTCTTGGATAAGTTTTTGGTTGTTTTCATTTCTGATATTTTGGTGTTTTCTAAAAGTAAAGAGGAGCATGAATGTCATTTAAGGGTTATTTTTTAAACCTTAAAAGAAAATAAATTGTATGGAAAATTCAGCAAGTGTGAGTTTTGGTTGCAAAAAATTTCTTTCCGTGGCCACATTGTTTCTAAAGATGGAATAACTATTTATCGTGCAAAAAAATGGTTGTTGAAAAATATCCAAGACCAACAAATGTAACCAAGATTCATATTTTTTTTGGTTTGGTAGGCTATTACCGAAGGTTTGTTAAAAAACATTCACGGTTATCTAGTTCAATGACTAAGCTAACTCGGAAGGGTGTTAAGTTTATCTGGACAAAAGAATGTGATGATTTTTTTCAGGAATTTAAAAGAAGATTGGTGAAAGCTCTAGTTTTGGTACTACTTTCAAGGAATGGTGAATTTGTTATCTATATTGATGCTTCATTAAATGGACTTGGTTGCGTCCTAATGAAAAATGATCAGGTAATTGCTTATGCTTCACTTCAGTTGAAAACTCGTGAGGTAAATTACCCTACACATGATTTGGAATTATTTGATGTTGTTTTTCGCTTTAAAAATTTGGAGGCATCATTTTTATGGAGTAAAGTGTGAAATATATACCGATCAGAAATGTTTAAAGTATATATTCACTCAGAAATAATTTAACATGATATAGAGCAGATGGGTATAATTAATCAAAGATTATGATTGTACAATTCATTACCATCCGAGAAAAGAAAAAAAAAGTGGCTGATGCTTTGAGTTGAAAAAGTAATGCTTCATTAACCATGCTACGTTTGGAATAAGATCCTTTGGGTTTTTATTTGATGAACTTTGAAATATAATTTTTTTGTGTAGGAAGTTCTTCTTTTTTGTTTCAGGTGTCAGTGAGATCATCTCTATCAGACAGAATTAATCAATCACAGAAGCAAGACAGTGAGTTGCAGAAAAAGGTAGAGCTGGTTCAGAAGGGTAAATTTCCGGAATTCAACATTGATAATGATTGTTTTTTGAGATTTGGGAAGAGATTTTCTGTCCATTGTGATTCACAGTTGAAGAGAGAGTTGTTATGTAAAGCTCAGGGTTCTCCATTTTCAGTTCATTCGGGCAGTACTATGATGTAAAGAGATCTTTGGGAGTATTACTGGTGGGATTGAATGAAAAGAGATATTTCTGATTTTACAGTGTAGTGCTTGACATGTCAACATGTTAAAGCAGCTTAACAGTTACCGAAAGGGATTCTTCAGCCTTTACCAGTTCCAGAGTGGAAATGGGAGAATATATCCATGGACTTCATTGTGGGATTAACGAAGACACCTCGAGGTAATAATGCAATCTGGGTTATTATTGATCTCTTGACTAAATCTTATCATTTCCTTGCTATATGAGATACTTCTTCCCTAGATCAACTTTCTCATTTGTATCATAAAGAGATATTCAGGTTACATGGTGTTTCCCTCTTCATTGTATCTGATCGTGATCCCAGGTTTACTTCTATCTTTTGGAAAGGCCTTCATAAGTTGTTGGGTACAGAATTAAATTTTAGTACAACATTCCATCCTCAATCAGATGGGAAGTCAAAAAAACTATTCAGACATTGGAGGATATTCTATGTGCTTGTTCGATGGATTATCAAGGAATTTGGGATCAACATCCTTCATTGGTTGAGTTTTCTTATAATAACAGTTTTCATTCGAGTATACAGATGGCACCATTTGATCATTATATGGGAAGCGGTGTCGAACACCATATTTTTGGGATGGAGTAGGTGAAAGGAAGTTTATGGGACCAGAATTCGTAGAAGAGTTGGCAGAAAAAGATCAGATGATATAGATACACATGAGAACAGCTCAGAGCAGGTAGAAAAGTTATGTAGACAATAGGAGGAAAGATATCTCTTTTGAGGTAGGTGATCATGTCTTCCTCAATGTTTCACCGTGGAAAAGTGTGATGCGATTTGGTAATAAAGGAAATATGAGTCCAAGGTTCATTGGAACATATAAAATTCTAGAGAGAGTTGGATCAGTTGCATACCGTGTGGCTTTACCTCCATGTTTATCTCAGGTACACAATGTTTTTCATGTTTCAATGTTATGGAAGTACATGCCAGATCCATCTCATGTTTTGAGTCCAGACGTAGTTCAGCTGGAAGAGAATCTATCTTATGAGGAACAACCTGTTCAGATTCATGACCATAGGGAGAAATTATTGAGGAATAAGGTGATTCATCAAGTAAAGGTTTTGTGGAAAAACCACATGATTGAAGAGGCAACATGGGAATCTGAAAATACAATGAGGGATAAATACCCCCACTTATTCGATAAGTAAATAAATTATGGGGGTGAAATTTTCTAAAGGGGGGAAGGATGTAACATACCAAAGTAAGTAAAGAATTATGGATTTTAATATCTATATCTATTTATGAATAATATAGTGTTTTAGAGGAGAATAAATCCAATCTTAAGCATATAATACTCTAATATTTTTAAAAGATTATTTTACCTCCTTTTGATGGAAAACCTTTTTAAATCAAAATTTTGACAATTTTATAAGCTCTATTTTTCAGAATGAACTTATTATTTAGGACTGGGACATTTAAATTTACTTTGGATAAATTTTTGGTATTTTTCTGACAATGTTCATTTTTTAATGAATAGTGAAAAATGCTGCATTTCACTTCAAAACTTATTTTTTATAAAATTTAATTATATGGATAGATTACCTTTTTAATTGGTTTAAAAGTATAATTAGAATATAATTTTACCATTTAATCTGATTATGGTCATTATAATTAATTTCACTTTATAATTTGGCATAAACTAGTGCCAAACTTTTGATAGATATTGTTTCAAAAAAACCCGCTATTTATTTTGTCCACGGGAATTATTTTTAAATTAATTACTTCAATTTTGTTGTTTTGAATTTGGAAAAATGTATTCCATATTTGGAATCAGGAGGTCCAAATTATGTTATTAAGACACTTCTGTTTTTTGGACATTATGAATAGTAACGACGGTAATTATCTTTAATTATCGTGATTAATTAGTAATCGTGTAGTTACGTGTAATAAAATAATATCATAATAATATAAAATGACCCCAAAATTTGTCCTAATGCTACTGGTAGGGTCAAGTAAGACCATGGAATACCTTATGCCAACTTTGGGACCCCATGGAATCACTTTAGTGTGATAGTCACCTTTTATTATATTAATTTTTTTAAAAGGAAAGTATAACCAAAGTATGTATCACCCAAGTAAAACAATTATAGTTTTGTCTATGTAAAAGATATATTATACAATAAATATTAATTGGAAAGCTAAAAATATTTCCTACATCATATTATTTTTTATAATGTTTAGACATTAAAAAACTAATTTATTAATGACACCATGATGATTCAGTGATTACCACATTAATGGATGATTTAAATAAAATGAAAAGATAATGTAAAATCTACGACATACACTTGTCAAAAACCTATTGAATGGGTCGATTTCGAACCCTTATCACCTTATCATCGAAATATATCATTTGGGACCTTTAAAATCCTAAAATCATTTTATAATAAAGTAACATTTCAAGACTTTCCAAGAGTGCCCCTCCTCCCTCTTATAAAAGGTACCCACCTCTACCCCCTTACCCACATCTCTCAAGCCATTGGCGCCGACAAAATATTCTCATTTTATCTCTCCAAATCACTCTATTCATCCTATAATCCTTCCCTTTAGTAGAAATCTCTTTAAAAACCCCTTTTGGTTTAAACCAAGGGGAGTTACCCGATTTAAAGGTAATGTCTTCTCTTATGTCCTTTTGTTTTACTTTGCTTCTACAACCCCCTAAACTCTTTTAATTCCTTTATTTTGTAACCAAAATAGTATCTCCAATATACTAGGATGTTTTTATGAGAAGTATTCAAGCTACACTTACACACACCACCGTCTAATGGTTAAAGAACATACTGTTTCTGTGGATGGTGAATTACTGCCTCACGAAAGGATGATTGTTCAATCTTCTCCTAACACCAATCATGGTGGACATTAAGATGTCACTATATTTATATATGATATATATTATGTTTATGTTTTTCTTTATGATTCTGTATTTTTTATTTATGGCATACATTTATGATTTCCATTACGGGTAAACATGATAATTTAATTTTAGGAAGTGCGGACTACCGACCCCTCAAAGTGATTTGATTCATTAATGACATATGTGGGACATATAAAGGATAGAGTTAATTGTATTACATATGATATTATACTGGATTTATAATATACCTTTATATCATTATGATTTAATACCATTAAATATGAAATATAAATGAAAGTAGAGTTCATGCGTACGTTTGGCTTACCGTCTCCATGAACGGTTAATTTCGTTTGTTACCTCTAAATTTTATGCAATATTATAAATGCATGAATATACTGGATATATATGATATATATGATATCTACCTCATGAATATAATTCTGGATATAATGGATATTTTACCACATGAACAAATTGTAATTATAAGAAGTTTATTTTTGGCTCAAGTACCAAAGATTGACAAAATGACAGTTATTAACTTAAATAATGACATAATGTTCATAATATGGTAATAAGTTATATAAAAGGAATAATGAGCTTGAAAAAGGTTATTAAGTAAGTAGAAATTAACTCTACTTTATTATTCATGATATTAAAGAACGATCGAGTCAAGTCGGACACGAGGTAAGGGACTTCGTCTCAATCTCCATTCATTGAGGCATATTTTGTTTTATACACAACTTTCTTTTATACGGTGTCTAAACCCCTTTGACTTTTACTTTTATTCAAAAGGAATTTTTTTATACGAATAGTTTTACTAAATGAAAAATAGAATGTTTTGTCTTACGTATGCAGTGACAATGACTTCTCTGTCGCCGTGACCATTATTTAAGTTCCAGCTTCCTTTACAAGCCATAATTTTTTTAAAAGAAAAATAAATACCATATTTTAGTTTTCTTTTATTTTTGTATTGAAAATGGTTTTGATTATGTTTTTATTATATCAATGTGTTGTATTTATATCTTGTGATTGAAATCTGGAAATTTTATGTTTCCTTTTTTCATGTTTTATGTGATACGATTATGTTATGGTTCTTGGGAATTGTTTATGAAGACGTGTGGTTCTGTGATAAACTAAGGGAGGGTAAGCCCGTGATAGCTCTCTAATGAATTGGGTAACACAAAGGGTTTAAACGCTAATGTTTCTCCGAATATATTTAGGGAATATACTGTGATGGGTATTCCAAATGTAACCATGAGGGTTACTCCCTATGTAAGAATGTTATGCATGCCGCAAGTGACATTCATGTCTTATGATTTCTATGATTTATTCATTAAACTTATGATTTCATGAAGTATTTTAAAGTTCTTATGTTTTATGAGTTAAATATGATTTCATTTATTCTTATGTATACATGGACTAATGTTTTCATTCCGTATTTTTATGTCCCATACTGAGCTTTTTTATTCTCATCCCAGTTTTTGAAATGTTTTTTCACAGGTCAAGGGAAAAGTACATGATGCAATAATAGTGTCGAGGAAGTTTCAAGAAAGAATCCATTTTTTATTTTAAATATATCTCCTTTGATGGGAAAAAGGAATACTATATTTTATGTAACCACCTTGTTTAAATGTGGAGTGTAATGCATGATGTTTGATCTACTTCGTTAAAACTATAAACCTGAAAAGATCCTCAATGTGTATTCATGAAATAACTCAAAATTAAGTAATGTTTTAAGGCTGGGGCCTTATACAATGTCTCTTATCATTCCATCCCACTAGTAATACACCTAATCTTATCAATACAACTTAGTTATTATAACATGAACATAAAATAGAGAAATATAAGCTTCACTTTACATTTATTTCATCAGTTTGGAATCACATGGCACACTTAATCTATTTCCAAATATCATGAAACAATCATTTTCAACATTAAATTTAAGAAGAAAGACTTCATTAAATAATTCAATCATTTTCTTTAACTCATGGTATTACTTTTGTGATTTCATAATTATTTCGGTGATAGAGAAGTATTTGGAATCCTGAAACAAAATAATTAAATTTCCAACACCAAAAACGTCCAATACAAAAATCAAAAAATCAGAAACCAAGGGTTCATGTTCCCAATACAATATGGATAATTATGGATGATTTTTTCTACTCAAGGTATCCTCATCATTAATTTCATTACTAGGATTGTATTTGATCATTAAAGCATAATTATTTATTATTTTAAAAAATCCTCTCTGTCTCATGATCAATTAATTTTGAATTAATATATACTCAAACTTTTATAGTCAATTTATTTTTCATATTTAGCCTCATATAAATGATGTCTCTAAATGATTAATGTGAATCCCATAACTACTAATTCCCAATTATGTGTGGGTTAATTTAACCCATGTGGATATTGTTTTCTTGAATCATATGCAATTAACTAATCATTCTTCATATGAAAAACCATGTCCCTTAAACAAAGTATCATTATATATGAAAAATCTCAATTTCTAGATTACAGATCCAAAATTGAAGAATTCCCTAATCATTTTTCAGTAAATGAAATAAATATCACAGTCTTCTAATCAAATAAAATAAACACCATTTCATGATAAATTAGTTAGTGAATTTGATAATCATGATGTTTTTTTGACAAACCATCAGTAAAAACCTGATAATCCAGGAAAACAAAAAATTAATGTAACATTTTTAATTATTACCCATTCAAAACCACTTTTGTTTGGTGGGATCACCTATTATTCCATACATATTTACAATGTTCCTGTGAAAGTAAATCAGTTCCAATAAAAAAATATATTATTTTAAATTTCCAAAATAAATTTTTTTCTTTTAAGTGTTTCTAGAAAAATCCTTATATTTTTTATGATCCTCATAAAATTTTTAATAAATCAAAATATCATTAAAAAATAAAAATAAAAATATCCAAAATTTTATGAAATATTTTATTTATTAGGTCTATAAATACATCAAGGGTATTTTTAATTCCAAATGGCATAAAAACATACTCAAATTGCGCATATGTAGTTCAAAGTGATGATTTTGGAAAGTCATCCTCCTCCACCTTCTGCTAATGGTACTCATATCTAATGTCAATTTAAAAAAATGTTAATCTCCATGGAAATGAACAAACAAGTCATCGATATAATGAAATATGTCATGACCCGTCCACCAGGGCCTATATAGTTACTACCCCAAGACCACCTTCCACTGTCTAGGGGTTGGTGACTAGGAACAGAAAGGAGAAACCCAAAAGGGAAGGAATTACCTTTAAATATTAATGAAAATAGATAGGGCACACATCATACAAGTAAAACACGATGTATAAGGTAAAGTATAACCACTAATAAAAACAACTGTTGAGAATAAAAGTAAGTAATGAATGTAAAGGGGCCAGTATACAAACTCAAATGGAAAGATAGTAGAACAAAAAGAGGAAAAGATGCTCTAAATGTCATCCACCAAGGATCCTACGTAAAGGGTATGTAAAACTCGTCATTTGTCTTCACTACTGCTCACCTCTTCTGTCAATCACCTCCATGCACCATCTAGCCCAGCTACCCATGTCCTCATCAATCTCTCCATCATCTGCACAAGACACAACAATTTGTGGGTGAATCCCTTATAGGGGTGAGTGTAACAGTACTACATAGAGACCTAGAGACCCCCTAATGTCTCTCTTAATTCCAAAAAGAAAAAACACAAAGCATGATCTCAATCACAAATCACAACGTAAAAGACAGATCACATCGGGTATATAACTTAAAGGATATGAATAAAGATGATTAGTCATAAATCTAGAACATCTTATTATGTTGAGAGGGTATTGTAGCTAGACCGCACAAGGTCTCTAGGTCCAGACCACAGAGGATAATTAGGTGATGAACCACATAGGATCTCTAGGTGTTAACCCATGGAGGATCGCTAAGTGCTGACCCATAGGGGATCACTATGTGCTAACCCATAGAGGATCGCTAGGTGATAACCAAGAGAGGATCTCTATGTGTTGACCCACAGAGGTTCTCTATGTGACGACCCACAGAGGATCGATAACTACTGACTCGCAGAAAATCTCTATGTGTTGAACCACAAAGGATCTCTCTCTTCTTACCCACATAGGATCGCTCGGTGCTTCATCACATCATAGCCATCCACTAGATTACCGCACATAACAGAAATGATTCCAGGAGGATTCTCCCCTCAATCCATCAGTCGTACCTCAACCTCAATGTAGTCCCACGACAAAGTAACCTGATGTACTTCCAGGGTATAAGTGTTCCAATGCAATAGAAGGTTCATCAATCGGATGCCTGGTTTGTAAGTGATAGGAATTTTAATATCGTGGGCTCGATTGGATTCAAGCTCAATCCAACCTTCCCATACTCCAATATCCTCAAAAAACCCATTTGGATTATCTCAAAAGGACAGCCTCATCTTGTGGATCCTCACGCAGCTGATGACATGTCAAACGGATGCCTGGCATGTGAGATTTGACTATTTTAGTGATAAAGAGATGGTCGGGATTGGGTCTAGAAGGGGTCCAGACTAGCTAGCAGTCCCAACCTTGCTTACAGTTCTGGCCCGACTTCGATGTCTGGCCCAACCGGCGGGTCTGACCAACCTGGAAGAACTTGACCCACATGTGGGTCAGTTGTGGAAAACAGACCAGATGCATAGCGTCCTGTTGGGCCAGCTGGTGGTGCCAGCGAGCGCCGCCCTCTCTTCCTAAACCACCATCTTAGCTGACCATTTTTTCAGACAAGAGGCTCGAGTGAGCCACTACTCCCTCTCTTCATGGGGTATTGGTGTCACGCCTTTCCATCGTTGTGGCTCCTGCCACTACGGTGCTTGCGGGCACCGGTTTTTAACGTGTCCAGCTCGGTGGGCCCCCGTGCCGGTGGTTACACATCGACGGTTTAATCTGCAGGCCACCGGAGATGCTCTGGTGGTCATTTTTTCTACTCATTTATATCTACGGGCCACCTATGTTACCCCCTCTACTGTGAATCCCATAGAAACACCTTGCCGCAATGTTTCCCAGTCATGCACAAGAAACACACATAATCCTTGAACAATGGGGGTGGGGGGGGGTCTGGAACGTGTTTGGATTGGCCCAAACCCTCCGCATTATTGTTCTAACATGGGGTGATATCAGTAAAAAAAGGAAGAACAATCCCCAATTTAAGACCCCCAAAAAAACACCTGTATGAACAGATGAGACGTGGATCAACCCATTAGTTGGTTAGTCTGTGTTCATTGTATTTCCCATGAATAGAAATAGAGGGAACATCAAAAATTGTAAACCACCATCTAGAAAACAGTGTTCTGGTCAAAGGATAAGATTCATGTTCATTGACATTCTACATTATTTGGTGCTCATCATCACCCATTGATGTCTAGTTTTAATCCTCCAACAATCGTCGATCAAAACTCTGTTCTTCATTAGAGGAATTCATCTCCGGCGTTTTGACATAGTTTCTTCTCGTAGATTCATAAAACACATGAAAAAATCATGTTTAAAAAATAGAAACGTAACCACCCACATTGTGTTCATTAATGTGGTTCATTAATGAACCTCAATTTAATGCTCTATTAATCCTATGAGTGTCGTAGTTATACAATTGAAGGGTCACGTGATTAAATTTATCTTATTCAATACCCAATTTTATACTACGGTCTCGCCAACTTCCGCTCAATGGTTGGATAAGGAATAAAATAACTCATTTATTTATTTTATTATTTTTCAGAAAAGTCCCAAAATTAACCTTTTTTTCTTAACCTCGTCAGTCAAAGTTATGATTTAACTAAGCGATTCTTAGTGCTATGAATTCAACGGTGCCCTGGGATTTTAAATCCAGTGCCAGTTCAAGAGATATAAATCCCCACTCACACGTTTACTGAATGTACCTTAAAAACTGATCAAAAATTATTTACAGTCAATATCAACTCGCACTGGTTGAGGTTAGGCTCCACCTAATGGAAACATTCCCTCACGATCTCAATATTACTCTCTGATTTCCAATCTAACTTACTGTTTAGAAGTTGAAGGATTTAACAATAAAATAATAGTTACATAACTATTTTATTTATGGCTAAAAACTAACTTCCACTATTGGACCATTCCTGCCAATGTTAGGATATGCCTAAGGAATGAATACCCTAACGAGTTCAGTGGTGGTCTTTGATTTTTAATACAAATCTCTATGCATGAGTAATAAGTATTTGAAAAATAAAATAATTTTATTTATTTATTTTATTTATGGTTAATCTATTTTCGGGTATCTTCACATGATGCTTGCACTAACTAAACATAAGTCCTGATTTGAGTAAAATCGCCATCTAGAATGTATTAGTGCCCTAAAATTTCTAATCTGGGTACCGATTTATGAGTTATTCCAATTTTTTTGGAAAATACCTCACACATAGTATTTAAAGCACAACATTTTTCGATGAATCATTCTGGGCAAACCAAGCCTCGGATTCATGAGCAGTCAATATTCATGGTCTCAAAATAATTCTATACAAAAGACATTATATGGAAATTAAGGGACTTTACATTCTCCCCACCTTAGGGATTTACGTCCTAAAAATACAAAACTATGTCAAAACAAACATGTGGGGGCACAGAACATGAATTTGAGCATGCCTCACAATTGTGCTCTCCTAGAGATTCCCATACTACAACTGAAGGAACTTTAGAGGAATCGAATTTCCATGAGGGACCTAGTCCTGTCGATCCTCTATCTCTACTAGGAACTCTGAAAACATCACCCCATCACCAATGTCTAGCTCACCACAGTCAATGTTGTTTGATGGATCATGCACATACCTCCGCCGCAACAACATAATGAATAGGTTATGCACCAGGTGGATATATGGAGAAAAGCTAGGTATTACTCCACCTTACCAACTCTGCTAAGAATCTGAAATGGTTTGATGATCCATGGAGATAGCTTGCTACCCCAGACAAATCTCTGTGATTATCATCAGGGTGAAAACCAAAGGAAAACAGGACCACCCTCTTCAAACTCCAATGGTC
This sequence comes from Viscum album, assembly GCA_963277665.1. NCBI lineage: Eukaryota > Viridiplantae > Streptophyta > Magnoliopsida > Santalales > Viscaceae > Viscum > Viscum album. Next base: position 151,640,570 of record OY728143.1, read on the forward strand.
TATGTCTCCTATTAACATAAGACTTCTTCCTGCTCTTTGCATACCTCAACCACTCCAGGATGATTTGTACCTTCTCGGTGGCAGCTCGTACCAACTCTAGAACCATAATTGCTGACTCCCTCGGGTCTATCCTGCATAGGGGTGATCTACAAAGTTACCCATAAAAGGCCTCAAATTGTACCATACCATCACTTCAGTGATAACTATTGTAGTACTCAAATTCAACTAGTGGTAGGTGGTCCTCAAAACAGCGAAAAAAATCAAGGATCTAATCCCGAAGCATTTCCTAGAGATCTATATGGTCTGCTCCATCGGACCATCTATCTAGGGTAAACAAATTTCTCAAATGTGCTAGAACCTGATTATTATATTTTACTTGCTGACAAGTGAGGCATTGTGAAACGAACTCTGCCACTGGTTCCTTAATCCCTAATAACCAGTACTGACATCGGAGGTCCTGGTCAAACTTCATCACACCAGGATACACCGCGAAAGGGGATGTATAAGATTCTATAAACACATCCTCTTGTAAAGTCAATGGCACCATAGTGCATCCTCCAAAAATGATGACATGCTCCCAACCTATCAAAAATTAAATTAGAGAAAGTATTAAGGATATCTCATCACGCTGAACCTCGCAATCGACATATACAAGCTGCATTACCCCAAATTTCATTTAGACTGGGGGAGTGACAGTTATAGACTTGAGGTATGCTGCTCCATCACAATCAATGAAGGATATATGTATCGTGGATAGCTGCTCTATCACCTCACTCAGAAGCTATAAATAGACCTCATGCTGAGTGTGTATACCACTATTTTCCCCATTCAAAGAGTATAGACTATCTTAAATTCATAGCCCTGGAGGAACTAAATCCATCATCAATGTATCATTTGCTATAAGCCTTACAGGAAACATTCCATCCACGAGAAAGGCTACCCCTTTTAAATTGTTGATGTGCCCATCAACCCTTTGGTATTGGGAACACATTCTCCACAAACACTTGGTTGAAGTGCCAGTAATCAACACATAACCTCAGACACTGGGTCTTACTTAGCCCTTCATCTGATACCAGTTTCTCACAACCCATACCTCCATGCTTGTGTTGTGACAACCCCAAACTAGCCTTCCATAGGCCAGAGGCTGTTGAGTAGCACAGAAATGGAAAAACCCAAAAAGGGAGGGCATTTCCATTAAACATATACACATACAGTCATGGCACACTTCATACATGTAAAAATGATGGAAAAGTTAAAGTATAACCACAACTAAAAACCACCACTGAGATTAAAAGTGTGTAATTAAGGTAAAGGGGAATGTATAAAATCCCAACTGGAAAGAAACTACAAAAAAGGGGGAAATGTGATCTATATGTTGCCCACAAAGGATACTACCAAAATGATAGCTACAGCTCATCCTCTATCATCACCGCCACTCACCTCGTATGTCAATCACTTCCATCAACCGTTTATCCCCATCTCCCTAGTCTCAATCAATCAGTCTATCCTCTACACAAGACACAACAATGTGTGGGAGAATCATTTGTCGGGGTGAGTATAAAAATACTTTATAGGGACCCTGAGACCCCCAAAGGTCTCTTAGAATTACACAAAGAAAAACAAAAAAGCATGATCTCCATCAAATCCAAAAGTAAAAGTCAGCTCACACCAGGTATATAACATAAAGAACTGTAATAAAGAGGATTAGTCATAAAGATAAACCATATTATTCTATCAAGAGTATTTTGTTGCTAGAATGCACAAGGCCTCTAGGTGTTGTCTCGTAGTGGATCACTAGGTGCTGACCCATAGAGGATCACTAGGTGTTGACCCATAGAAGATTGTTATGTGCTAACACATGGAGGATCGCTAAGTGCTGACCCACAAAGGGTCTATAGGTTTTAACCCATAAAATATATCTATTTTCTTACCCACATAGGGTCGTTAGGTGTTGAACCATAGTTGATCTCTATGTGCGGACCCACAGAGGATCGATAAGTTCTCACCCACAGAGGATCACTAACTGTTGTCCCAAAGAGTGTTGTTATGTGCTGACCTGCAGAGGATCGCTAACTGCTGACCCATAGAGGATCTCTAGGTTATTTATCACATCATATCCAACCACTATATTCTTGCACATAGTATGATTTATTCCAAGAGGATCATCTACTCAATCCATCAATCGTACATCCGCCACCACAAAGTCCCATGAATAAATTACCTGAAGGACCGCCATGACATACGGGTTCCAATGCAATAGATGGTGCATCAATCAGATGCCTGGTCAGTAATTTATAGTCATTTTAGTACTGAGGGCCCGGTTGGATTCGAGATCGATTCAACCCCTCATACAAAAAAATCCCTTAAAACAAATGTGTGGTATCTAAAAAGGACAACCTCATCTCATGGGTCCTCACGCTGCTGACGACGCGTAAAACAGGTGCCTGGTATGCGAAATTCTCCCATTTTAGTGAAACACGGTCGGTTGAGTATAGGCCTGATAGGGGTCCAACCATGCTGGAGGACCTAGCCCGACTCACCAGTCTAGCCCTACTCATGGGTCTGGCCTGCTTGGAAGAACCCGGCCCGCATGCAGGCTGATTTCAGGCAGTTCCAGCAGGCGATGCCCCCTCTTACAAAACGGTCGGCTCAGCCGGCTTGTTTTTTCAGAATAGCATCCCAAGCGGGCCGCTCCGCCCTCTCCACACCGAGGGCACTAACCAATCCTAAATTACTCATATGAGTAATGTTATTAAAATATATATAATTAATGAAAAGACTCATTGGACCATCTTTTTTTTCACAAATAAAATAGATGCACCCCATGGGGAAATGCTATGTTGAAAAACTCCACTATCAAGAAACTCCTATAATAAGTTTTTCAATTCTATAATTTCAAAAAAATCTATTTGATAAGTGGGTTTAGAAATTTTATTTTTTTAAGTAACTAATTCAATGGTAAATTTTCATTCCAATCTGGCTTAATAGTGGGAAACATGTCTGGAAAAATATTCAGTTTTTCCGTTACCACTAACAAATATTTTGTTTGAATTGATCCCTTATTTTCAAAATATATGTGCAAGACAACTTTAATTTCAAGATTTTAATTGTTTCTCAGCTTCATTAAATTGTATCAATGAAACATTTTCATTCTTGTATACAAACTAAAAATATTTATAAAAAAACAAATTTAGCACTATAATCAATCATAGCCTGATAAAAATAAATCCAATACATACCCAGAATAACATCAATATATACTGGGAATAACCAATAAGGCATGAATGAAATTTCATTCAATATAAAATAATTTTAAGACTCTTATAATCCCTTTTTTATTTATTATTTCTTCCTAGTGTTTTAACTACAAGCTTTGGATTCATTTCATTTGGTGAATTTTTCATTTTATCAGAAAATTTCTCAAAAATAAAAGAATGTGTAGACCAAAAATCAAATAATACTTTATAGAAATATGATGAAACAAAAAATTTCCTAATAATAGTTAATTAGGTGGAACAACATCTACTCATGTTGTTGAATAGGATTTCACTACACCTTTAAAGTTATAATATAGATTCTTTCCATTATTCATATCTTCCATTGTGATGGTATTTTCATAATGCCACATCACACCACCTTTTAAAAACATTATAGTTTTTTATCAGAATTAAACTTAATGTCATTTTCATTTCAATCTCATTAATACTACCAAACATACCACGTCAAATCCATTTCCAAAATTTTTAATTCATTCCCCTGGGTTCTTTTTACCACACATCCTTCAATTGGAATATGGATTTTCTTACCTATAGATTATTTTGATTGATTGCTACCCATTCCCTTCCACATCTACATTTTATTTTATTTGTTGTATAAGTATATGTGATCATCAGAAAACTCCATTTCTACCCTCTCAACACATTATAATAGTTTCTCATAAATTTTGAATTCATGGGATGAAAAGGGTCATCATTATCTTAGACTTGATACTGAGTAAAAATGAATGATTTTACAATTAATTACCTAAATAATATTTGAAGTGTACCATGCCAATTGAGTGAAGATTGTTTCGTAATTATCATCTGAATGATACTCCTTTTGTTTGAAATTTAGGAATTGGTTTTATATCCTTATTTAAACCACTGTAGAAAAATATTTTTCAACTAATATATTCCTAAATTCATCCCATTCCAAGGAATCAATCTCCACTGGAGATTCCCTAGTTGTTCGTTTTTCTTCTCTTCTCCATCTACAGGCCTCTCCACCACTATAAAGCCCTCGAAAACACCCAACCACAGTGTTTCCCTAATGCACACAAGAAACTCTCATAAACCAAGAACGATGAGGGGATATAGACCTCATTTGGATTGGTCAGTTCCCTCCCTATTAGTGTACTATCATGGGGTGATATCAATAAACAAAAAGGAATAAAATCGCCAATTTAATACCTCACAATAACAACCTGCATGAATAGACAAGACACAGATCATCTTGTTAGTCGGTTGGTCCACTTTCACTATATTTTCCTAGAATGTAAAGAGAGGAAAAATCAAAGCACATAAACTCCCTAAATAAAAATGGAGTTGTGGTCGAAGGAGAAGATTCACGTTCGTAGACATTCCACATTCATTGGTTCTCTCCATTGCCCGTCGATGTCCTATTTGAATCCTCCAAAATTCATCTATAAAAACTACATTCTTCATTGGAGGATGTCGTGTCTAGTGTTTCTTCAATGGTTCCTCTCATTGGATCCTAGAACCCATGCCAAAGGTTTGTTTAAATAATAAAAAATGAACCACCCACGTTTCATTCATTAATGTGGTTCATTCATAAATTAAAATTATATGATCCATTAAACCAATTAGCCTCATGGTTACACATCTGAAGGGTAGTGTGATTAAATTTCCCCCATTCAATGCCCAAAGTAACATTGTTTTCCACCCAACTGCCACTCAATGGTTGGAGAAATAATTAAATAAATCATTTTGTAATTTTATTAATTTTCTTGTCATGTCCAAAAATTAAATTTTTTGTCCGACCCTTGCCAGTTGAAGTAAAGCTTCACCCAAGTGAATCATAGCACTGTAAATTCAATGATACCCTCAAATTTTTAATCTGATCGCCAGTTCATAAGATCGATGTCCCTGCTCACACGTTAAGGAACATACCTTCAAAAAAGATCAAAAATTGTTAACAGTCACCCTCAACCTGCATCCATCGAGGTTAGGCTCCACCTAAGGGAAACACACCTTCACAATTTCAAAAGTGCTCTCATATTTCCAATATGAGTATCCATTTAGATTTTAATTGATTTAACAATAAAATAATTGTTACTTAATTAGTTTATTTATAGAAAGAAACTAACATTCACTTTCGGCCCAAAGTGGCCAATGTCAGTATCTACCTAAAGAAAGAATGCCCTCACGAGTTCAGCAGTGGTCTTAGATTTCTAATCTAAGTATCCATTTTTGAGTAATATGAATTTGAAAAATAAGATAATTTTATTTAATTATTTTATTTATGGTTATTCCATTTTCGGGTTTCCTCACTAGAGGCATGCGACATCTAAACTTAAGTCGCGCTTTGGATAAAACCTCCTACCAAAACATAGCGGTGCCCTCAGATTTCTGATCTGTAATTTATTTTTGAGTTTTTTCACTTTTTCAGGAAAATCCCTCACACGTGTTATTTAATGCTTAATGTTTTTCGACAGATCATTCTGGGCACTCCAATCCTCGGAATCACCTGCCATCAACTTTTTTAGTCTTAAAACAATACAATATAAAAACATTTTATGGAATTTCTGGGACATTACATTATAGATTCTTATTCTTAAGAGTAATGTTATTATAGTCTATAGAATGAATGAAAAGACTCATGGGACCATCTTTATTTTTCACAAACAAAATAGAAGTACCCTGTGGGGATATGCTAGGTTAAAAAATGACTTTATCAAGAAACACCTATAACTACTTTTTCAATTCTATAATTTCTAACTAAGATATTTGATAAGTGGGTTTATAAATTAGATTTTCATAAGTAACTAAGTCAATGGTAAATTTTCATTCCAATCTGGCTTAACCGTGAGAAACATGGAAGGAAAAATATTCAGTTTTTAATTTACCAATAACAAATATTTTATTTCAATTGATCCCTTATATTAAAAATATTTTTGCAAGAAATCATTGATTCCAATATTTTAATAGTTTCTCGGCTTCATTATATGTTATCAATCTAACATGTTCATTCTTGTATACAAACTAAAACATTTTATAAAAAACTAATTTAACACTATAATCAATCATATCATGATAAAAATAAATCCAATACATACCCGTAATAACATCAATCAATTCTGGGAAAAATCTATAAGGTTTAAATGAAATTTTAATTCAATATAAAATAATTGGAAGACTCTTATAATTCCTTTTTTTTATTTATTATTTATTTCCAGTTTTTTAACTAAAATCTTTGGTTTCATTTCATCTGGTAAATTTTTCATCTTATCAGAAAATTTCTCAGAAATAAAGGAATGTGTAGACCAAAAATCAAATAACACATTATAAAAATATGATTAAACACAAAAATTTCCTAATAATAGTTAATTAGGTGGAACAACATCTCCTCATGTTGTCGAAAAGTATTTCACTACACTTGTATGGTTACAATCTCGATTCTTTCCCTTATTCATATCTTTCATTGGGATGGTATTTTCATGATGCCACATCCCACAACATTTAAAAAGCATTATAGTTTTTTATTAGAATTAAACATAATATCATTTTCATTTCAATATAATCCATACTACCAAACATACCATGTCAAATCCACTTCCAAAAATTTTAATTCATTCCCCTGGGTTCTTTTTACCACATATCCTTCAACTGGAATACGAATTTTCATACCTCCAGATTTTTTTTATTGATTATTACCCATTCCTTTCCACATGGACCTTTTATTTTTCATGTTTTCATATTATATGTGATCATCAGAAAACTCCATTTCAACCCTCTCAACACATTATAATAGTTTCTCATAAATTTTGAATTCAAGGGATTCCAAGGGTCATCAATATCTTAGACTCGATACTGAGTAAAAGTGAATAATTGTACAATTAATTACCTAAATCATATTTGAAGTGTACCTTTCCAATTGAGTGAAGTCTGATTCAAAATTATCAACTGAATCTTACTCCTTTTATATAAAATTTTGGAATTGGTTTTCTATCCTTAATTGAACCTCTGTAGGTAAATATTTTTCAAATAATATATTCCTAAATTCATCTCATTCCAAGGAATCAATCTCCTTACCATTTCTAATATTCTTGACCATTGACCACTAATGGTCATCATCACAATCAAAATGATAAATATAAAGACTAAAAATTTTATTATCCAAACATCCCATGAAATGGAATATATTTTAAATTTCTATATTCCACCCATCATCCACTATTGTGTCAGAATATCAAAGGAATGATATAGGGTATTTTCTCATAAAATGTTCCACTATCATCATTTTTCATTGTAGTAGCTCTAGTTGTTCTCTTGAATATATTCCACCACAATTTATAGAAAACATAAAATAATCTATTATTATCATAAATTGGTAAGTTTAAATTATAACCACTATATGTTTTGTATTTAGGATGATTTCATTGTCTCAGTATCATCCAACGTTAACATCCATGTTTTTTTGTGGAAAACTATTCTAATAAGACATATCTTAAATGAAGAAACATTATTTTCATTAAATTCTATATCATTTCAACACAACCATAAACTAAAAATGATTTATATTATTCCATTAAAATCATCCAAACCAGTAAATATTTTTAAACTATTCTATAATACCAACTATTAGGATTCGGCCTTAAACATTACATAATCTTGTAAATTCTTTTAGAATTCAATTTTTAACATTCCAAAAGATATTTTTTTATTATATTTTTATATAATTAGGAAATAAATTATAAATATCAACATAAAATAATAAAAATTTGGTACTACTAAAACAATATTCTTTTCTACCATAATACATTTTTAAAAAAAAACAGGATATCTTTTCATGAAAAATCATCACAACATTCTGCTTCGCATCTTCTTTTCTCTTAACCAACCAAAATCCCTGTGATTTTTTAGGAAAAATTGATGATAACAAAATGATTATTAAGGGAAATAAAATAATGAATCTTCCATTCTATTAATTCTTATAAATAAATGAAATCATTTTCACCAAGATAATCTTCTCATCCATAAGGTATCATATACATACTTCGTGAAAACAAGATACTTTAATAAAAATAGAAAACATAATTAAAACCCCAAATGTAAATTGGTTCATAGATTACATAATATTATAACCCTCTTGAAAACCATATTATATGTAATCTTCATGGATACCATACAATTTAACCCTCATGGACACCTTATGATGTAACCCTTGTGACTACATTATAGTGTGACCATCATATTTACACTTCAAAAACCATTACAATCAACTTCTAACATAAACATTCCCATTTCATTGGTTGGATATATAGGTCCCAAACTTTATAATAAACAATTCCAAATAACATGAACATTTTCACAAACCATGAATAATCTCATCATAAATATTCTTTTTTATTTTTTGTAAGAATATAAAATTCTATAGGATTTTTTAAGAAAAGGCCCTTAACTTGTGTTTGACTTCTTTCAAGAATATTCATACCTCTAATATAATAATTTAATGAGTTTTATTAATTTATTAAAAAACTATGTTCATATTTATAGTACCTTATATCATATGTTTATGACATATTTTCTCTCATTTATTGATAATATTTTCTTATTTTTTTGTTTTGAGAGTGTTTATTTCATGGATTCCATGTTTTTTTATTATGGTTTTCTTTTTTCAAATGAATTAAAAAATAAATAATTAGAATGAAATTGTAATAATATGTTTCTATATTTTAAAATGATCTCATATTTCATTATTTATAATATGATTATTATTCATTAGATAAAACATTAATTATAAAAGTTCGGTTTATTTTTTGTGGGTTTTTCCAACCATCACAAACTAGTTTGGATTTATTTAATGTCATTTATAATAATTTGTTAATGAAAATTTAAAACGTTATAATATAAATATTATAATATTTTTCAACAATAAAAATAAATTTACGACCATCCTTAAAGGTGGTAAAATGAAAATAATAATTTGAAGTCCACAAAGGTGGTGAATCGATATGTCACATTAAATGATTTCATTTTCAAGAATTATAGGAGAAGAATAGATGTTTGATGAAAAATATTAAAAATAATAATAACATTATAGTATGTGTAAGATAATGAAGTTATCATTTTACTTGGATGGGGGAGGCTAGGAGATCATATGAAAATAAAATAAATTGAAAAGGAAATAAATGAAAATGAAAGGGGATTTGACCTCGCAATTCTCCTTTATTAGAACCTCCTTAAAGACATATGTTTTTGCGTTTTGGTGAGACCATTGGTCTGGGATTTGGGGAAGAGGTTTGGTATCAGAATAGGGTAACATTTATAAAATATATAGGGGTATTGGGGTGTGGGGAGAAGAGGTTGTGACGGTGGCATTTATAGTGGAGGAGAGAGTTATTTTTAAATATTTTAATCATTAGTAAAATATTTTGGTTTCAAAAAATAAAAATTTTAGAATTATAAATATATATAATAAAATAATTAAGGGTAGTTCAATATTATTTTGATTACATCTGCAATGAGTCAAGGAATAATATATTTAACTTATAATGTAAATATATCAAAAACTACTATATTTTACTATTGAAAAAATGGGTATTTTATAAAAAACATGAAAATTCGTCCTAAACCTATATAAACATTTAGAATTAAAAAAAGGACTCCAATTTTTGAAAATAATATTAAAAATATGAAAAAAATTAATTTTTTATTTAAAATCATCATTTATTAGAAAATACTGATTTTAAAAATTGTAATTGATGTTAGGACACTTCTAAAATTTAATTAACCTCACCGAAAATTATATTATACTCAAAATAAAATAAAATATTTATTTATGAATCAATTTTATAAAGATAAATTTTATTTACACTAATTTTATTATTTATAAAATTGTAAAAAAATTATAAGCCCCAAAAATAAAACCATTTCATTTATCATTTATATAATATTTATTCACATAGTCCATGATACAAATAAATCATATATTAACTTATATTATACATAAATTATATTTATAATTTCATAGGTGAGGTTATAATTATATTTGTAAAGATTCCAATATTTTTGTAAATACAAATTATTTTAATATACATTTACATCCAATTTAACAATTTAATTACATAATGAAAACAAATTATTTTATGAGAACCTAGGATGGTAAAATGGTCAGTTCAATACAATGAATTTAAATTTTGGAAGAAGGTAAAAGAATTATCTCCAATTATTATAAATAAATTTTCACTCAAATATTATTAAGAATTCAGAACTATGGAATTATCCTTGGTCTAAAATTTTGTTTTGATTTTCTCTATTTCATCACTTATAATAACAATTTCTTTATGTTCAACATTATATGTTCTATGATTCTATACAACCATAATTTATTTTTTTTATTTACCACTATGATTTTATCATGATCTCAAACTTTAGAATAACGATGTACTAACCTATTACAGGTGCTCCATGGGGTATTTGTAGTGATTATCATGAATTTTATTTTTTATTTCAATTCACTTTTCAAGATTCTGTGAGGTTGTAATGGAAGATAGTGGGTATAGAATCCCTCCTTTTTATAACATAAACTTTCTTTACATTACAAAAAACTGAGGATCTTTAAGGTTTAATGTCTTGGAAACCAGGAACATAATACATGAAAACAACATAAACCATTCATCTTAAACACATGAAAGTCTTCTCCTTAAGATCATCCTAGGTTCGTTACTGAATCTCATAACCTGGAGACATACATCAAAAGAAAGGGTGAGTAGAAGGCCCAGTAAGGGAACAAGAGAAACATTTAATATGTGAACTTGAGATACATCAACTATGTCATGAAAAAGAACTTTAAGGCATGAGAAAGAAATCATGTGGAATATCATAATAAAAATAAAATTTTTCATAACTTTAATATTTGGCTACATCATTTAACATAGAAAATAATGAACATATCACCAAGGTCCATCCCCGTGGTGTCATTTTAAAATTACCAAGGTTATTCACCAAGATATCGTGAAAATTGTAATATCTAGTGGTTAAATCATTACCCAATGCATTAGAGCGCTATCAGGGCACACCCTTAAATTTTCCTTTATTATCATGTGACCCACATATATCATCATAAATCATTTCATAAACAACCCATATAGCATAAAATAAATGGGTTTCCTTTCATAGTCATAACGTTTTAAAAACTGCTTTAAAGACATGATCTTAATGTCACTTTAAACCCACAAAAAGGGAAAGTGGGTCTCATGTATGTAAATCCCAGAATTTAAATTAGAAAAACTTGGTACATATGTGAATACCCCTATATAAGAGAGAGGCCTTTGAGTATTCACTTAATAAAATAAAAGAACTTTATAAAAAGAGAGAGACATTTTGAGACGGAAATTCTGCAGCATAACGGCTATGTTTTGGGGTTTTAGAAAACATTGAAAAGAGAGGGAACATGGGTCAAACATTCATAACTTACCCATAAAACAGTAGAGGGACAGAATATATTGGATTTAAGAACATGGTAATGAAATTTGAAAATATACCATATGAAATGAAGAACATCAAAGGAAGACAAAATAAGATTTCTCTTATGAAAATTCTGCAGCCTAATGGCATCACATAAACTTCAACCAAAAATGAATTGATGAGATAAAATGGGGTATCTCATCATATGAACATAAAATATCAGTATGATAGATATATAGATCATACCCCAACATAATAAAAAGGAACTTTCAAGACTTTACATGGAATTAGAACTTTGAAAAAGGTGAAAGAACCACTTAAAAATTCGGCAGCCTAACGACGCCGCTTAAAACTTAAAATACTGAATTGAAAAGATCAAATGGGGTCTATCATCATATGATCATAAAATATCTGTATGATAGATATAGAGATCACACCACAACATAATAAAAAGGAACTTTAAAGACTTGACATGAAAGTAGAACTTTAAAACGAGAAGGGTGAAAGAACCACTTACAAAAATTTCGGTAGTCTAACGGCGCCACTTAAACTTTCATAAAATGAAATGATGAGAGTGAGAGAGTGTCTATAATCATATGAAAATAAAAAGGACAGTATAATGAATATAAAACAACATAGTCCAACATAAGAACATGAATCATAAAATAAATGACATAAAAGAGATCACTTGAAAAGAAAGAGAGGTGTCGGATCCCTTACCTTAAAACGTAACTCTTAAAACTCAAAGGTTTGGACCTTGAGGGATTGGGGGCACCTTGGGAGGACTCCTTGGGAGGTAAGGAGACTGGAACATCCTTGATAATGATTTTGGAGTCCAAATGATGATAGAATGGCTTGGTATTTATAGGGAAAGTGAGGGGACAAGGCATTAATGGCCAAGGGACACCTCATAAGTGGGTTTCTCAAAACAATGTGCTCTCCCAAGATATTTCCCATGAATTTAGGCCACATGGGGCCCCAAATACAATAATTCATCTCCTTTGGTGGGCCAACCAATAAAATATCTCATGACATCATCATGAAACAATTATGATGTCATTAAACATACCGAAACCCTAAAACTGTATTTTTACTATTCGCTGAAAATTCAACTTTCTCAGAAAAATCCCAAAATTTCACCTTAACCAAATATCAGTTCTCTAATTTCAAAAATGAAATCCATTTAAAAAAAAATTCTAAATATTTTTAATTTATTTTTAATATAAAAACACTATTCACCGAAAATTCATTTTTTTCATAAAAAACCCAAAATTTACCTTCACATAATATCGATGCTCTGAGTTCAAAAATGAAATCCATTTTATAAATATAATTTTCTAAATATTTTTAATTTAATTTTTAATTAAAAAACACTATTCACCCGAAAACACTAATACTTGAATAATAATTTATGAAACCATTATTTAACCATTTTATTGAATCACATTACTTAATCAAGGTGCCTAGATTATATTAATACTTTCTTTAAGTGAGATTACTAATCCATTTGGTCATATTACTAATCCTAAGCATAAAATCACTATTCATAATTTACTATTCATCAAAAAATACGTTGATCTTATTAGACTCTAAATTTTGAACTGAACATAATTGCAGAAGACCATTTTTTGAAAATTATTACACATTTTTAATTATTTAAGGTTTAAATACATTTTTTTTAAAATATCCTTTCTCTAAAATTCACCAAAAATATGCATACTATATTTATCCGGACTTTTGAAAAGTCATAAACATCATCATAAGAAGAAATCCCAAGTTTTACTTAAAACAAAGGATTACACAAGGCAGTTATGGTCTCCTTACATAACCCCTAATCACACCAGCATAGGACCTATGTGTAAGGTGTGCTAAGGTGATACAATCTAAGGGAGGCTCGGCCAACATCGCACGAGTAGTAATTGCTATCAGTTTGAACTTCTCACGAAGGCGATCCCATTCTAGCTTCACACGATGAAGTTCAGCTTGGTTTTGGTCCAGAACAAAGACCAATGGTGCTACCTCCTTCCCATGTTCTGTTAGATGGGCTTCGATCGGTCCAAGACTACTGGGTGAGGCCATCGAATCTTCTTTCTATATTAATTACCAAGATTACTTGTATTTAGAGACAATAATCAAAACATTTAGTTTTCCAGCGGTCATATTGACCAATGGTCATATAACAGTCAAAACCCAACTGTCTCATTTTAATTATACTCATGTTATCAGATGAAGCATTTTTGTTGAGTATAAAAATAAAATAAAATAACACACAAAATTAGGAAACAAGATTTATTCAAAATTTCGGGTCGTTACAGTGGGAATGAAAATCATCACTCTAATTTTCTATGATAATTGAATCATTATTTCTCTATTCCATACAATAGTTATTTTCAAATTTTTATTACCGGACCATGCCAGAAGAGTTGAGTGAATAGAGAGATAGAATATCATGTCATCACTATCATGTGATTTGAGTTGTTTCAATCTCGTGATTGAGGATTATTCATTCTAGATTATCCAAGGATTATAAGTTAGTTACTTGTGATCTCTGGGATCCTTGATTATAATTTTCATTTAACACATACTAAAATAGTCATAGATATTAAAAGATACATTATATTTCATTTTCTCTATAAATTAGATGATTTAGGGCATCATAAAATAAATATTTCTATAATTGGAAATTTCCATTATTCTAATTATATATCTCATTAAAAAAATCTATTATACCTTAATTTTATTTTAATATTTAAAAATTGAAAACAAAAAAAACATCATTTTTCTCTATTATTCAAAATTAATAAAATAAATAAAAAAATATATAAGTGATTGTAAATAAAGGATGATGTAACACATGAATCCTTCAGAATGACCATGGTTAGTCCCACTAATATATATTCTAGGTTATTGTAACTTTTTATGTGAGTATCATTCTAGAACTGAAAAGGTTCTCATATTATTTAATAGTAGACAAAATTTTCAATGATCATATCTTCTTTGGAATTTAAGATTGAAAAATTATTTGAAAAAACTATTTTATTTTTCCGAATATATATATACATCAATAGATTTTTATAAAATTTATAATTATCATTGAAATTATACTTTGAAAATAAATTTCCAATGTATTTTTTGTATTGAGTTATTCACAATATTCTATGTTAATTAAAAATTCCATCCACAAATCATGGAACTTCAATATTCTAAGTGTAGAGGAGTGATGTGTGAAAAAAAATTTCTAAAAGATAAACTTTTCATAAAATTTTACACAAATTAATTTATTTCTTATGTATGTCATTCATTTTTTTATAAATTTTGGATATTTGAAATTATTTTTAAAAAAATTCATAAATATTGATTTTTTTCATTACAATGATTTTAAATAATTTAAATCCATTAATTCGATACTTTTGTAATTTATTAATGGGATAAAAATTGGTTTTGTGGTATTTATTATGAAATGAATTTATTCTTGATCTTTATTTTTTATTTTACTCTTTTAAAATATGGACATAATCCACCTTGAAATCGAATTCTCAATTCAGTGTTTTAAAGCTTAATAAAAAATAAGACAGTATAGTGACTCTGTATGACTAAAAAATAATAGGAAAGAGGTTTCTACATAACTAAATTTAAACCGTCACAAGACTATTTTTCAATTATTATAATTAGATGGATCTTCTAGGGGCATGATCCCACAACTTTCCACATGTTCACATCTAAACTATAATTTCTATCTATCAATTTTAGTTAACTGATTGTGTGATGATTGCTTAACCACCAACCATTGTTAGTAAACTGACCACATGAAGACTCATCGAAACTATCATGAATATTAGTTCAACCTTCTATATACAACCATCAATTAAACATTGCCATTACCCTCAATATATTTGGTTAGTAGAAGCTTAAAATAAGTCACACATACACCATCTAGGATTTTTCATGGAAAACTACACCTCTCACATGAAGAATCTTAGAGTTACTACATTGAGCATGGCATCTCCACCGATCACATAAAACCCACCATGTTGAAGAATCATTAAATATTCTGCATCTGAATCGATCAATGACTCCTTACCCTGTAATTATACATACTAAAATCGATAACAAGTCTAAATCCCTAAAAACTAAAATAATATGCAACCTTAGTCCAGGAAGTCATGAAACCTCTTTCTACTTGCTCATAGAAGTTCAATGTAGCTGAGATCAATTAAGGAGGAGGTAGGATATTAAGCCAGGGAGTTCCACGAGTTTGACAATCCATAGCCTCCTACAAAATAAATAGGATAGTTGATTATATACAATTGAATAGATAATATATGAATGTTGTGATGGATTACCCGAGATGAGGATTAAACATTCAAGCTCTTAATATATAGATGATGATAAACACCACCCATAGTTGATGCAAAACTGTGTTAAATCAGTTTTTTCTCTATATGCGCATGAAAAATAAAATTAAAAAACATCATCACTTTGAATTTTCCAATGACATTGATTTAGGATGGTGAATATAATAATCTTGGTTTAATGAATCAGTGATGTTCAAATGATTCCAAGACTGATAACTATTCAATGTTGATCAATGAATCCGAAATAATACAACAGTATAATGATTTGATGTGGTTATTAATGAATTAAAATGAAAAATATGACCAACTAAGTTGGGTTGAGTTATAGATGAAGGAACTAAACTAGGTTTTAACATAATCTGGAAGCTCAAATATTCCTAAATCTCAAAGAGGATGTGAGAAAGAACCAACGTCCAATGTTGCATACTCAATCCTAACTCACTAATGGATATCAAATTAATGATATTTTCAACTGAATAAAATCAATATGGTTAATATATAACCCTTGAATCTTTAAGAAGACCCTTATTCTAACCCACTAGAATGTATAATAGTGTTTATTTAAATTTTATGTGAGGCCCATGACAAACTATCGCAACAATGAAACCATCTCACATCACTAGTGTCATTACAGGGAAGTTAGTTCTACAACTCATGTTTCTCCATCAAATTGTAATGAATATAATTATATGAATTTTAAATAAAAAATAAAAAATAATATATTTTTGTTGACTCACCCTCATACCATCTAACGAAGGATTATCCAACAATGGATTAAATTCCGATTTTTACCTATATATCATTTTTAATTAAACTATAACTGACAGAGAAAATAATAATATGATGAATTTAAAGATTTGACATCAATAATAATCACCACTCTCTGAGAACTTGTTGAGAAAAGGTAAAAAGGAATATAATGAATTATTAAATATCATATTTTAATAAATGGATCTAGAATAGGTGTACGAATAACATTGAAATCATTATTCCCAGTCTCGCGGCGCACGACGGGATCGTGGGGGAGAAACATGCGCTACCCGACGGTTGATTAGAGAAGATTGGGTTCTGCTTAATCACTCATATCGTGTGCACCGTTTTAACCTCGAAACACCCAATAGTTCCATATCCAGCAATATGCGGACCTGATTTCCAAAGGCAGGTGTTCGATGGGTGGTTTGACCAGCAATGCTTAATAACTCACATTGGTTGAGAGGATAGGAAGTCGGGCTCATCACACCCTTTTGGGGGGAATTATTGCATGTTATGGAACTCCCTTATATATTTAAGATGTGTTCATTTGGTAACGAATCTTTGGTTTATACCCAAGAATAGTGTCCATGGATTACTCCTATTTGGTAATGGTCAGTTGGACGCAGGGGTTCAGAATCATTTATGCCCGAGGTTTACCATCCCTCATTGGATTAATGACCCCAAGGAGTCTGGACTCCCAGAGACGACACAGATTTAAAGAATCGTAACTAGGCACTCTGTAGTTTATTGTCATCCAGGGAGGACAGATAATGACTTGAGCATTTGGATTGAACCCGTGATATTAGCTTCCTATGTATCCTCATTAGAGGAATCAGAATCCATGTAGTTTGGTTTGGTATGGGGCTTACACACCAGGCTGCCCAGGGTTGGTGGAGTGAACTGACATAAAGATGGTCGGATCGACCGGGTATCGGTCTTGAACCTCGGGAAGGCTTCCTACATACCCTTCCTAGGAGACATAGATCAAAGTCCACGTAGTTCAGATGGGGGTGGGGCTTACGCTCTAAGGAAGCCTCGGAGAGGATGTCATGGTCGATGCTTACTCTAAGCCCATGTGAGTCATCCTTGGTGTGAGAAACAAGAGGCAGCATGGACCAGACGAACACATCGTGAAAGGTGCGTCCGTGGGAAGTACGATGGGGCTTACGTATTGAGCGGCCCATGGCTACAAAGCACAGTGGGAGAGGGACTTGGCCCGAAAGAAAAAAAAACAGCACCCTTCCCCACTACGCCCTTCCTAGGCCATGGTCGTGGGGAAGTACGGAGGTGCATGGGGGCTTCCATCTGATGGGTAGTCCGCCACTCCCCGGGGAGGGGAGAAGTGCCCCAATCCTAACAAGTGTAGGGGCAGAAAGGGGACTCTCGGGCTCGGACTACGCATTACTGTGATAATGTGAACCCAAGAATGATTCAAGAATCCACTCAAAGGGCCGGAGCAACCCCTTCTCCCCTGTTTACTATGGGTTTGTGAACTCAAAATGGCACACTGATGCTCCTGAGTGTTACATCACACAGGTCTACTGGCTCTGGTGGAGGCCTCTGCTCGGGGCCGATGAATGGGCCAATGAGGGGGTTGCGAATGATTAGGCCAGATTGGAAGGATTTTATTTGGATTGGGGAACGGGATCTCTAAAGGATCCGGCGGGCCACATAGGTGTATGAGTGGTGGTGCCCTTCACGGACGGAGGTGCTACGCGGTTGGAGAGGATGTCCGCGAACCACAGTGGTCCACAGACTGATGGGCATTCGGTGAACCAGGGTGGTTCGCGACTTGGTGGGAATCCCACCAACCAGGGTGGTTCGTGGCTTCGGGTTCGGCCAGCATACCAGGTTGGTACGCGGAGGGGTCCACATGACCAACGACGGCTGAGGGAGATGCTAGTCGAAGGTTCGTCGGTCGGGGCTTCGACAGTGTAGGAGGGTGCTATATGGTGCGACAGGTCAGAAAAGGGGCATAAACTCCCTGGTCTGTGGGGAGTGCATCCACGAAGGGTCCAGGATCACAGTCTTCTTTTCTTTTTTATTTTAGGTTCTCTGTTCACTGAGTTGTTATGCATTTTCGGTTCCTTATTATTTCGTTTCAAACTTCATACTTGTTCTAGTTCACGAACTGGAACTTCACTGTTTGCGAAATCCTAATCTCCTTCCTTCAAAATCCTTCCACCCAAATCTGATCGATCTCAAATTTTCCTACTCTCCCTCTTCCCCATCGGTCTCCATTTATAGAGTGGGGAAAGTGATTTATCTGTGGTCATGCAGCACCTTTTGCAGAGGCCCATGACCAGAAACCCGATTTACAGATGACATGGTCAATCCACAACCTGTGGGGGAATTGAACGCACCTCCCCCGCGAACCAAACTATCTCGGAGAGTGCTTTGCGGCCGCGTAGGGTTCTGCCTCCATTCCATGAAGGACAATGGATGCAGTCCGGGCCGGTTGACGCGGTTCGCGGCTGGGGCGGTTCGTGACGGTGGACCGGCTTAGCACCCATCCTGATTCACGCCCACGGAGGATCCACACCTCTATTTCGTGAACGACAGTGGTCCATGGAGGGGGATGCTTCGTAGAACCGGCCACGCACCGTTATCGTTGGATTGGTCTGCAGATCGATTCGTCTTGTGCCATCTTTTGAGTATTCTCCACACATTTCCCCAATTTTTTAAGGGAAATTGGGTAGAATCTCCCTTATATTAGAGAGGATTTTCATTCTCCTTTTCTGATTTTCAGGACCCTACAAATGCCCCCCATCAAAAATGGGTCCGATCAGAATGAAATGGAGGCCATTCTGATGTAGATTGGACCGGAAACGTAGATGGTTTACAGTAGGGGACTGGACCTGGTAGGGGACCACGCCTATAAATACAGGGGACCTTCTTTTGTCTTTTACCAGATTCTTCGCGAAAATAGAGCTCTCTTGATTTTTTGTCTCTGCGTTCTCATTCCTTTGTGAATCGCCTCATTTGTGGACAAGTCTTTATTTCCACGAACCATTCGTCGTTCGTGCCGGCCTTCATTCGCGGATCAAACTCCCAGTCGTGAACTAACACTTTTAATTAATTAAAAATTATGTCACGATGGGCCGTGTAGGGACTCGCTCTGCGGTTTTGATGGTCCCTAGTCTGAAAACTTCCAGACATTGAAAATTTCTTAAGTATTCCGAATCTAATTATTTAAATCTGGGATTAAGATTCCACGGAGCAACCTGGTTCGCAGTTTTTTGGCCAACGCTCTGCGGGCCAGAGTACCATGGAGCTCTTCCATGTAGGGCTGGTTCGTGGGATATAGTCATCACGAACCACATTTTGAGGCCTGCTTACAGACCTCGTCATGAGGGATTCTTGACTCGTTTTCCATATTCTTGGTATTTTTGTCCAGATTTTATTATTCCGAACTAACCATTTTCCTATTTTTTTTATATTGCAGGGAGAAAACATGGTTCCCCCTTGCCCTGCATGCAGTATTGCTGTCGAGCCTCTCCCAATTGGCTATGAACGCCTGAAGGAGGGGGCCAGATCTATTAAGGATTGAATCCTCCTCTCCCCACTGTGCTCTTTCCTTGCCGATCGGATCTACGAGTAACAGCGAGAGTACCCGTTTTCCAATAACCTTCTTTCCTATGGGTTCAGTTTACTATCCGATATGCTGATTTCGGTACCATCTAATGACAACAATCCTACAACATGGATATTTACTAGCACCATCCCTCGATCTGTGATATCCGCCAGAGGGTGGCCTTTTGTAAGGGATACAGTTTCCGGATCTGTGTTGAATCACCTTCATGTGTCCCCAACAGGGTAACAATGTCAGCTGGACAGGACAATTCATTGTTACCAAAGCACTGCTCGCAATGCTATGGTAAAGAACCAGCATGGATGGTCAGCGGACTGGGACCTTAGGTTGAGAGTGGCATTTAAGTCATTGGATTGGGGGTGGCCCTTCTGGGTTCGCTAGAGCTGTCCAGAGTTTGAAGTAGAATTGTGAGTCGTAGGCTTATATGAAGCTTCCTGGGTGTCCCAAACCTATACCCATCGACCTCAAGCCCTCATCAGGAAACTTATGTGTTGTTTGAGTCGAGACACCAACACATTCCATCTAGTCCATGGTGAGGTGGGTATTAGCCTTTGGGATGTCTTCCAGATTTCAGTGGTCCTCATCGTTGGGGATATGTATGACTAATTCCTGCCTCCCTCTTCTGTGTGGAACAATGAAGAGAGGACTCCCCCCTTGGTGAAGCATCTTATTGACCAGGCCCAGAATCATTCAAAGGATACGTCTCTAAAACTACATGTCCCATATCGTGAATGGTTCAAGGATTTTTCTAGAGAGAGAAAGTTCATGTCTCCACCACGCAGGCCCACGACCATCCCTACAATAGAGTCTTGAAGTCTGAGGGGAAGCTACTGGCTAATCCTGGTGGAAGGCCAGTTCAACGACTGGGGCTGGGAGCTTGGCCTAGATGTCGATCAGCTGCTCAATCTGGTGGTGTTTCCGGCCTTGTTCTTGAGTTGTTGGCTATTTCCCATATGCGAGACCGGTGGCGTGTGGGTCTCTACTTTTGTCATGGCATCGCATCTGGCTAAAATCAATGTCATCAACTTGGCCATCTCAGCATTGGCAAGGATTTATAAGTTTCTTAGCAATATTACCGATAGGAGTCGGCCAAACCGGGTAGCCGGCCCTTTTCAAATTATCTAGGGATGGTTGGGAGCACATTTCAAGAACTGCTACAATTTCATCAACCCTCTACAAGTTCCGGGTACCACATTCTGGTCATACTTGCAAATGACCAGAGGGTTCATGCTCGAAGAGTGGGTGACCCAAGAGAAGGATGGACAATAGATGGCTCATAATTTGTGTCTGCTGTCGATTCGGATCTCGAGCAATGATCACTTCAATTTTTGACCATATCCCTCCCCAACTGGTGAAATTAGGAACAACATATCAAAGGAATTTATCAAATGGGGTTACCCATTTTCCCTCTGAGAGGGAATTCTGGTGGCTCGCATTGGTGGGGAACTAATATATGAGGGGTACGCCCCTTGCTGATTCGACGTCAATTTGGCTGCGTCTAGGCACTGTGTCCTCCTGCACTAAATGGCTCCCGTGAGAACCTCGATTTAATGGTGGCCAGGAAACTATGGTTAATGTTCACTAGGGAAGATACTGGTTGCGAGGTTATGACACCCACACTTGCAGACTCCATGCCTTTCTTGTCCAAGAGTTATACCCACTCCTAGGTGCAATCATACCCGAATGGCCATCTAGGGCTATGGGTTCCCACTATCTCAAGTCCTAAGCCATTGAAGGGTAAGAGGAAGTGAAAGGGGAATAGTGCTTCAACCAGGCTGGGTAAGTTTCATCACAACCCTACCAGTCCCATGCTTCTAGGAAAGATTTTCACGAACATAGGTGTATCCTCTCATGCCCTCGAAGCTGCCCGTAGAGAGTCGATTATTCCCACGGATGCTGCCTTCCCGAAGGCCTAGGGTCAATGGGACGAATTCAAAGGTCGATCATCCTTTCGCAGCCAGTACCCCCGTTCTCTGTGGCAGTATCTCTAGGAATCAAAAGTGGCATTTGATGGGTTGGGCTACATATCTGCTCCTGTTGACATTCTTAATGATGAGGACTCAGAGAGGGCCAAGGGGAATCTCTAGGACATCGAGGCTTACGTTCACACATGTCGGGGTTCTGCAGTGTTGACTCATCGAGTCCAGGCCATGATGCAATTGCTGACTGATGAGGATGAGGAAGAGAGTAATCACTCTTTGGGGGGAGGTGATCTCGGTGGTTCCCCCACTGCGGCTGAGGTAAGGGAATTCCCCCCTCCCCATGAGGTCCCACCAACAGGTAGCTCTAGAGAGTTCCAGGGTGGCAACAAGATCTAGAAAACAAATATAGCCATTGGAACCCCCACCAGCCCCTGCCGCTGTCTGGACCTTTCAGGTCGATCCCCCATGGCTGTCCATTCCCATTTTGGATGCATCTCTGGATGCTTGGAGGATTGGGGATGACCTGAGGGTTAGTGGCTCAGATGAAGAGGTTTGGGTGTTACTCCAAATGGGCCCTGTCAAGCTTCCAGGTATTGGGACGATATTCTCTCCACCCCACATGCTGCTGGAAGAGGACCTGGATGAAATAGTCTCCTCACTGAAGGTGATGGATGCATACTTTCATTCACTTAATAATTGGCTTTATGGGTCTACCCTGGTGTCCATGATTATAAGACATCCTAAATCGTTCAATCCCAAAGAAGAGCATGTCCTGTTCGTTCATTCCATATTTCCTCCTCCTCTACTATGAAGATTCTATAGTTTCTTCCTTTTATGGAGGGTGCTGAGGAATCCCAGGTGGCAATTCTTTCCCTAGAGTACACTACTCATGGTACCGCAGTAGGCGAAAATGTGCTTTCGGATACAAGTGTAATCGAGGAGGGGTCTCCTGGTGCAGCTGAGCTCATGGAGATGACCATTGCGGACCTAGATAGGGTTTTCCTCCTCCGGCTCCTCTCAGCGTTCTGGGTGAAGAACTATCCCTTGGGAAGATTCAGAGATGTCATTAGGTGTCCTGTTTATCAGAACGGCTCTGACAGGGGACATCAGGTAATCATGACTTCATGTTTTCTCGATTTCCAACTTGTATATTCTGATTTGTCCATTTACTAACTTGTTTTGGTGCATGGTGTAGGGCCACTCGGAGACCTGGTCATGACTACCCAAGTGGTCGTACCTTCTTTCCCCTTATCACCCGAGAGATCACCTGCAGCCACAGCTAAGCGTGATGAAATGGTGGGCCCTACTGAAGGAGCTAGTGATATGGATGCTTCACTCCTGCCTTCATCTATCAGAGATATGTCTGAGGAGGAATAGCTGGAATTCGAGACTCCTGATGATCATACGGCCTTCATAATTACGGGGGAGTATGGGGTTCCCGTGCCTACCGAAGAGACCATAAATGAAATGGGGTCGGCTACCTCATACACAATGGATCTCATGGCGATGGAGGAAGAGCCTGCCATCAGACCAATTGTCAGAAACCCAGAGCGGGCCATTATTTTGTTCATCAGGGGATTGATTTCCTCAGGCTTGATCTTTGTAGCCAACCGCTTGGGGACATCATTGGGAGCTTTTGGCCTTGGGTATGGCCTTATGTCCTAGAAACCTCTGGGGGTTCCCAGGACCTCCTTGCCTCTTGAAGATGTAGCGTCTTCCTCGAGTGGCCGCGCAGGTGCAGAGCTTGAGGATACCGACGCCTTGATGATCAGGGGTAAGTTTCTAAAATTTATTCCACTAACTCATTCCTCTTACCTTTTCTTATTATGGATACTTATCTGTCTTATCGACTCTCGGGCTTTAGGACCACGACCATTGGCATTGGTGATTGTGTAGTCAGATCCGATCTTGCCTGTGACCACAACGGTCAGGGGCGAAGTTGTCGCGATGCCAGAGTTTGTGGGTGAAGCCTCATCGAGTCCCTCCCTGGTGACATTCATCTTGGAGTATGTATATTTATCCAGGAGTGCCTCCGAACCGAATCAACAAGTCCTTTCTAGTGTTCGACCTTCTCGCCAAAGGGCTTGTGAGAAACATTGGAAGCTGATTTCTTAGACACCCTTGGCCGAGATACCGACCAAATTACCGAAGATGCACAATCTATTTATGCTGATGGGATTTGATGGCTTTGACTAACATGGTATTTATGATATATTCAAGTAGGTGGTCGCTAACTAGGAAAGACTGGGTGGTTTCGAATCTCACCTTTCTGCTGCTCAATCTGAAGCCTACCTTTCCGCGACCCGACAACTTTTCCTAACAGAGGCTCAGGATCATGCCGGGGTAGTTGAGAAACACTAGGGAGAATTCATTGAGCAACATTCACAACTGGAGGTGTTGAGGAATGACATACAATGGCTGAATCAGTAAGAGACTAATGTCACCGCCATAATTGAAGAACGGGAGCGACAGATAGAGGAGGAGATGAGGGCGAGCTCAAAGGCAGCCCAGGAGGTAGAAGCGTTGCGGGCTGGTGCAGAAGCCAAGAAAACCTTACTGCAGAATCTCTATCAAGCAATCAAGGATTCTCATCAGCTCCTGATAAAACTTTCTAAATATGCTTAAAACCTCCTGTAATAACCATTCATTCTATAGGAGGCTCCAGATTGTGAATGCCCTTCTCACCAAATTTGTTATGGTACAAAGAAATGTTTTTCCTCTGCTCTCTTGTTGTCTTCTCCTGGGATAGGAATTATTTGGCGTGATTGCTGTTTATATTAATTCACTGAACTTAGAATAATCAGAGTTTTGGACAATTGATAAAATAAAAATAAAAATAAAAATGAGCTCTAACTTTTTCCTGAATAATGGGATCCAGCGAGCATAGTTTGACTATTTGTAGGGTTTTGTAGAAAATCCCCAAAAACTTTTTTTCTTTTCTCTTAATACCCAAATTTGGCCACTGCCCATTTGGTGTGGACCCAGCGGGTATGGCTCGACTTTTTTTTAGGTCACCCTTTTTTGGGTTTTAAGCCTAATAGTGATTGCACCTCTTTTTGTAAGTGGTTTAAAGTACCGCCGACAAGACTATCATTACTGATGTTTTAGGTCGAATAGATTTGACCAGATTTGGTGGGGTGAGGGCCCCAATGAGGTTTGGTTGATTAAAAGATGCCTTGATATCCTTCAGATGCATGTAGGGCGGACATGTTTATATTAGAGTGACATGTAGGGCATGTCTCAAGTCATGGGAGTCGTATCAGCGTGCAGAGGTGGGAAGAGCATCGCCTAAGGAAATCTTGCCATTAGTAGATGGTCCAGGGGAGATCAATATGCAAATCCGCTGAGGGAATGGTATGCATAGTCATGCAATGGTGTTCTTATGTGAATGACTCCCCATTTCTGATGGGCATAGGACTTTATGGAGGTACGGCTTATGGAAACCACAATGGGTGGCTTGGAGAATTTTTAAAACCACCAGGGGTATCTCGGAAAGGGTGTGTGACATGTGAAAGGGTTTGAAAAGATCTGTAATAATCAGGAGTGTGGACTCAGGGTCCTTGTCCTATGCATACATCAAGCGTTAAGGATGGTCGGAGCTTGGCACAATTTAATGTCATGCAGCTTGGACATTATCTACAATGGAACAACATCTCCTGGTTCTCGGTAATCTCGTTAGAGACATTCCACCATACTCATGTAGGGTCATTAAAGAGGCTGGTAAACTGTATATTAGAGGGTTTTCAAATCCTGGGATGGACAGGGGGTCTCCGGGGCCAAGAGGCGTACGGGGAGAGGCATTGCCTATGGAAATCTCACCTTCTGTAGATGAGCCAGGGGCGATCAATATGCTGATCCGCTGAGGGCATGGTATGCATAGTCATGCAAAGGCGTCCTTAGGTCAGTGATTTCATTCTCCTAATAGCTAGGAAATGTCAAGTATGTTTGTGGTTCGGGACCACCAGGGGTGTCTTATGAGAGTTCATCTTTTTCTGAGTATAGAGTATGGTTTTTGAGGAGAGGGTGCCAGGATACGGGAGAAATATCTAGGATAAATTTACTAAGAATCGGTGAAGTCATTCCATCTCATGCTGGTATGAGGT
The DNA here is from genome assembly GCA_963277665.1 of Viscum album. Classification (NCBI taxonomy): domain Eukaryota; kingdom Viridiplantae; phylum Streptophyta; class Magnoliopsida; order Santalales; family Viscaceae; genus Viscum; species Viscum album. Next base: position 151,666,982 of record OY728143.1, read on the forward strand.
GGTGGTTTTCACAAGTCTGACCCATGCACTAAGGGGTATAGAAAAGCCTTTGTTCCTTACTGAACCGATGACAAGTTTGACCATGCAGTTCAACGTCATGTAGCAAAGATGGCTTCCGTGCAGTTTAATGTCATGCGATAAAGACGAGGTGCATTATAAAAGGATGTTGTGCAGTTTAATGTCATGCAGTGAGGATGGGGGGAATTTTTAAACCAGTGAAAATTCTTTTAGTTAGAGGCATTTCCCTGGATGTTTAATACTTGGTATTCTCAGCTTTATGCCAAGCGACCAAGAAGTTCCATGCAGTTTAACGTTATGCGGTAAGTACATAGTTGCAAAGGCCACTATTGATTAGAATTTAACTGGGCTTGAACATCTCGGCATGCCAAATATGTGGAAAGGGGTTGATGGTGTAAATGTGATTCCAGGGATTCTTGGATCAGGAGAGATGATATGGGGCCTCTAAGGCTGGGAAGCGTACAGAGCTTGGAAGAGTATCGGATGAAGAAATATTGCCTTTGGTTGATGAATCATTGGTTATCAATATGCCAAGCCACTGAGGGATTGGTATGCATAGTCATTCAAAGGTGTCCATGGGTCAAAAAGTTTCCACTTCCGATGGCCATGAATGGTTATGAGGATCCGCGATTTTTCTGGCCATGAAGTCTGTCATTTGGTAAGAAAATATCAGGACATGTCGGGCATATTCAGCCCTGGATTCTGTTAAAGCTTAGAGATATCCCTGCGCAAATTTATCTTGTTCATGGGGGTGTACCTTCACTCCATGCAGTTTAACGTTGTGTGGTAAGGATGACTTACTCTTAGTTTAGCGGCCATAGAGCTCGGACCGTTGGGTGACTATTATTGTAGTCACTCGAAGGATAACTGAGTTAACGAGCTTTGATATACTCTGAAAAATGGTGGGGAATGGAGGTTGTACACTTTAAATCAGGAGATGTGGTGTGGTGGCCTTGAGTCCAGTAAGCGTACGGAGCTAGGAAGAGTACCGCCCAAGGAAATATTACCTTTAGTAGACGGGCCAGGGTCTATCAATATGCAGAGCCGCTAAGGGCATGGTATGCATAGTCGTGCAAAGGTGTCCCCAGGTCGATGAATTTCCACTTTCGATGGCCGTGAATGATTATGAAATCCCGAGATTTCTCACAGTACATAGTTTGGCATGCGGGGATAATGGTGTCTGAGCATACAAGAAACATATTCATTGAAATTGTTCGTTGAGTCAAAGTAGCCTTACCCTGGCTTGATGTTCGTAGATACAGGTTGTCATGTGAACCACTAGCAGATACATCGGCTAACCAGGTAGGGATACCCTGACAACATTTGGATGTGAAGAGGGGGATGAACTTGTAAACCACTGCACAATAAATTTCTGGATCAGGAGATGTGACATGGGGGCTCTATGGCCAGTAAGCGTATGGAGCTAGGAAGAGTATCGCCTGAGGAAATCTTGCCTTTGGTAGATGGGCCAAGGGCTATCAATATGCAGAGCCACTGAGGGCATGGTATGCATAGTCATTCAAAGGTGTCCTCGGGTTGATAACTTTCAACTTCCAATGGCCATGAATGGTTATTAAGATCCATAATTATCCGGGTCGTGGAGTCTGATGTATGGAGAGGATTCATCCAAATGAGCAAGGAGTATTTCCATCTCATTTCATCACATATCTTGGGTCGATCATGATGTAGTCTGTGCAGTTTTAACAACGTGCGGTGAGGATGAAGTCTGTGTAGTTTTAACATCATGCGGGGAGGATGATTTCCATGCAGTTTTAACGTCATGCGGTGAGTACAAAGTCTGTGTAGATTTAACGTCATGCGTTGAGGATGAGGAATACACCTTGTACAAGTCTGGTTCGTACATAGGGGAAGAGGGAATTTTTTTAAATCCTCATTCGGTTATGGCTGGGCTAGGATGGGAAACCCTGACGTCACTACGCATCCTGCAAGGGCAGGGATCAAGCAACACATAGTTCCCTGAAAGAGGTACACCCCACACAGGGTTAGTATGTACACGAGGGGAAAAGGCATTTTTGACTTTCATTTGGGGAGGACTGAGACGGGATGGGGAACCCTGGTGTCTCTAGGTATCCATGTGAGGGCAGAAATCAAGCCTCACGTAGTTCACTGAAAGACAATACACCACGTGCATGTTTAGTCTGTACACAGGGGAGAAGGGGCATTTTTTCCATCCTGATCCGTGCAGTTTAACATCGTGCGGTAAGGACGAGGAATACACCCCCTGCAGGGTTGGTCCATAAATAGGGGGAGATGGAATTTTTATCTTTTATTTGGGGATGGCTAGGCCCAAATGGGGAACCATGGCGTCGCTACGTATCCTGCAAAGGCAGGAATCAAGCTGTATGTAGTTCTCCGAAATAAGTACACCCCATGCAGGGCTGGTCTGTACATGGGGAAAGGGGGAATTTGTTTTTAACTTTATTCAATTTGGGAGTGGCTAGGCCCGGATAGGGGATTTTGGCGTCGCTACATATCCTACGAGGGCAGGAATAAAGTCTCACGTAGTTCTTTTTGGAGTACACCCTGTGCAGGTCTAGTCTATACATGGGGGAAAGGGGTATTTTTAAATCTTCTTATTCATGTAGTTTAACATCGTGCGGTAAGGACGAGGAATAAACCCAGTGTAGGTCTGGTTTATATATAGGGGTAAGGGAATTTTTAAATCTTCATATCCGGGGGTGGCTGGGCCAGGATGGGGAACTGTGGCATCGCTACGTACCCTGCGAGGGAAGGAATCAAGCCGTATGTAGTTCATTGAAATCCGTGCAATTTAATGTCATGTGGCGAGGACGAAATACTCTTTGTTTAGTGTCACAGAGGTTGGACTGTTGAGTGCTTGGAAGCTTAACATCCCACAGCTCGGATGATAACTGATTTTAGTTATGCTAGTGAGAACAGAATATTCAGAGTTTAGGGTCATAGGGTTTGGACCATTGGGTGATTGGTAGTTTAACGTCCTCCTACTCGAACGATAACTGCTTTTGATTTCTATGTGAAATACTTCTTCAGGAATCTCGCATTTGTAAGAGTGGTAGTGAACTGCCCATCCAGGGAGATCAGGGCATATGCTCTGTTGGAGTAGACATTGTGTATAACAAATGGTCCCTCCCACATGGGCTCCAACTATGGAGGATTATTTTCGGGTATCATTGGGTTCTTGAGGACCAATACCAATTATCCTTCCAAGAAAGACCTAAGGCAAACCTTTTTATTAAAGGCTCATTCAATCCAGTTCTGATATACTTCAAGATGGTGCAAAGTGTGCACCCGCTTCTTGTCCAGTATTTCTAATTCACCTAACCGCTTTTCTGATTTCTCATCATTGGATAACTGATCAAAAATGGAAACACGGAGCAAGGGAAATTGGAGCTCAATGGGCATGACCGCTTCTATTCCGTATACTAATGAGTACGGAGTGGCCTGAGTAGCGGTACAGATTGTGGTTTGATAAGCCCACAATGCATGGTGGAGTTTATCTGGCCATGAACTCTTGTCTTTGTCCACAATTTTCTGGAGAATGTTGGACATGGTCTTGTTGAAAACCTCTATTTGTCCGTTGCCCGGTGTGTGGGAGTGGGATGAGTGGTTAGCCTTGATACCATAATCTTGGTATAGTTTCTCCAATTCAGCAGAGCAGAAGTTTGTGCCATTATCTGTTAGTATGGTATGAGGGACACCAAATCTGGTGATGATATTTGTTTTCACAATGCTAATAATGCTTATTTCCACGACTTTCTTAAGGGGTACAACTTATGCCCATTTGGAAAAGAAGTCGGTTGCTGTGAAGATATATTTCAGCTGTTTGGCTGTGGCAGGAGGATATGGTCCCATGAAATCCATTCCCCAGATAGAAAATGGTCGAGGGTACTTGGCCTGATGAAGTAACTCTAGGGGTTAGTGTATGAAGCTGGCAAGAATTTGGCATGAGTGGCATTTTGCAGTAAAGTTCTAGTAATCTTGTTCCATTGTGGGCCAACAGTACCCAAGTCTTCAAACCTGATGGGAAAGCTCAGACCTCGGCTGATGTGCCCCGCATACTCCTGCATCTACTTCAGTCATGATGGTAGCAGTTTCTTCTCAATCAATGCATCTGAGGAGGATTCCATCTAGGCCTCATTTGTAGAGGACCTCTTGATGACCTGCACCACCATATATGAAAAAGTTGATTTCACTTCTCCTTATTTGCTCTCGTTCAGCCCTATCTGATGGAAGTTATCCCCGTTGAAGGTAGTTTCCAATGGGGATCATCTAGCCGGTGGTGGGAGCATATGGTTCAGGGACATGATTTAATTTGTGGATTTCTTCCATCTTATCTTGAACAAACGGCAAGACCATTCAACGGTGAGAAATATTGATAACTATTTCATCCCGGTTTGGGTCAGCTAGGGTTGTAGCTACATTAGCTAATGCGTCGGCCTGGGAATTCTAAGATAGGGGAATATAGGTCAATGTTGGTTCTATGGAGAATTTCACCATTAACCCTCAGATACGGTCAAATAGGGGAATCATTCCCTCCTTTTTAATAGCATAGTCACCATTGACTTTCTTGATGACCAGTTTCGAGTCACCTTTTACCTTAAGGTGTTGTACTTGTCCCTAGAGTGCGAGCTCCAGGACTGCAATGAGGGATTGATACTCCGCCTCATTGTTCGAACATCCTTATGAAAGGAGGAAGTAATATGGAAAGACTTCCTTTTCCGGGTACATGAGTATTATCCCCAAACCCACCTTGTTAAATTTGGGATCTTCCATCCTCTTCCCGGTTGGGCTTCGGGATGCATCGTCGAAGTACATTTCCCATACTAGGAACTCCTCTTGAACCGAGGAGATGACTTCATCAGGTAGCTCTGTGTATGGTGCGGTGGTCCCCATTGAAGGGTGATCCACCAGAAAATCTGCTAATATATGGCCTTTGATGGCCTTATGAGGCACAAAATGGATGTCAAACTGTTGCTAGATGACTGCCCATCGGGATAGGCGCCTGGTCAGCATTGGGTGGCAGAGAATGTACTTGAGCGTGTTACTATACGAGGCCAAATTGTCATCATGATGCTGATGATAATGTTGCAACGTTTGAACTATGAAGACTAAGGCCAAAAACTCTTCTAGATGTTTGAGTATCGAGTCCCATAATCAATCATGGTTCGGCTGAGGTAATAGAGACTGTTTTCACTGCCCGCGTCATTCTTTTGTGTAAGGAAGGCTCCCAGTGACCACTCTAGGGATGTCACATATAGGACGAGAGGTCTTCCTTCAACTAGGGGGCATGAGCACCGGTGGGCTTAAGACGTACTTCTTTAGGCTATCGAATTCCTCTTAGCTATCATCTATCCATTGGTACGTGACTCCATTCTTCATTAACCTGGTAAAGGGAAAACATTTGCCTACCATGATGGCTATTAACCACCTGATGTAGGCCAAGTTCCCTTGGAATTCTCTCAACTCAGTGAGATTGTGGGGGGTGCCAGGCCCAGGATAGCCTTTTTCTTTTCAGGGTTGAATTTGATGCCACAATGGCATATGAAGAAGCTAAGGAATTTCCCTAAGGTAACCTCGAAGGTGCATTTCAAGGGGGTCATATTCAGGCTATACTATCAAAGTTTGTTGAAGATGGTATCAAGGTCTGACAGGTGATCTGAGAATTGTCTGGACTTAACCACCAAGTCATCCACATAGCATTCAAAAAATCTTTCCAGGAATGGTTTAAAGATACGATTCATGACATGTTGATATGTGGCGCCAGCGTTCTTGAGACCAAAGGGCATGACCCTATAACAGAATATTCCTTGAGGGGATCTGAAGGTAGTGATTTCTTCGTCTTCTCGGGCTATCCTGATTTGATTATACCAAGAATAGCCATCCATGATGGATAGAGCCTCATACCCGGTCGTTTCATCGATTAATAACTCGGTGATCGGTCCCGAGAAATCATCTTGTAGGAAATGTCGATTGAGATTTATGAAATAAATGCAGAAACAGATTTTTCCATTATTTTTCATGACGGGGACAATGTTGGACAACCATATGGGGTATAGGACCTCCCTAATGAACCCTTCTTTAATGATCTTATCGACTTTAGCCTCTATTTTAGAATCATGTGAGGGGTGTGTCCTTTTAGAGGCCTTTTTATAGCCATGGCGGTCTTCTGGCAGACCTAGGTGATGTGTCGCCACTTCAGGATCGAGTCCCAGAATTTTCGTGTAATTCCAGGCAAAGACATCCCGATTTGGCCTTAGTAAGGAGGCATATACCTCATGCTCCTCGAGATACATGGCTACACTAACAAGAGTAGGTGTTAGGTCTTCATTGGTACCCAGGTTTATTTCCCTGAGCTCATCCACCATGGTGGAGATACCTTCCTCAAATACGGGAGGTGCGTCCATGAGATCTTCCTCCTCTTCATCTCCCAAATCCTCATCTTCTTGATCCAACGAGGGGAGAGCTCTTGACTCAGGATCCTGGGAGTCTAGAGTAAATGCATTGTGGGCATCCATGCTCAATTATTCACCCTCGGATTGAGGTTTGGCAGACGTTACCACATTTTCACGCTCGACCGTTATGGCAGAAGTCATGAGGATAGCTGAGCGCGTGTCCGGACTTGAACCCCTACTCTCAATATGGTTGATGGGCAGTACATAGTCTCTTCCAAGCTGTATGAGGGGGTCGTCAAGAACCATTTCCAGACCATTTGGAGCAGGGATACAGTCAACACCATCAGCCAAAGGCTTCTTCATCTTTTTCTCATAAAACCTGGCATCAATGTAGTGTGACTCGAATAGCTAGAAATGTTCCCTATCAGCGTGAAATGTCCTACTTTTTCCATTGACGCAATACTTGATACACTGGTGGCCGGAAAAAGGAACGACCATGTGGTTATGGAGCCATGGACTTCCCAGAAGGTCATTGAATGCTATGTTCTTCCGGACCACCAGGAATTCTGAGTATGCCACAAGGTTTCCAAAATAGGTCTTTAGATTAATTTGTCCCATTGGCATCTGTTCACTCTTGTCGTAACTTAATAGAGTTGTGGCTGAGGGTACTAGGTCTTTCTCATTGTAGCCCAACTTACAGAGGGTTTGTAGGGGAATGAGGTTAACTCCAAAGCCATTGTCAATAAAGACTTTACAGATCTCAAAATAATTTAGCATGCAAGACACATATAGTGGTTTGATATGTCCTTGCATGATGGCATCTTCATCCTAATCGGTGAAGGAAATCACCGCATTGCATTCAGCTGAGCCAGTCTCCGTCCAGTAAATCTCGGCGGAAGCTACCTCAGTTTGAAGCTTCTGGGGGCTAAGCAAGGCTTCTATAAGTGCCTCCCTGAGGTCTTCTGAAAAACTCAAGGCATCCATGATTGACAGTTTGGCTGGTACCAACACCAGCTGCTTAAGAATTTCGTATTTCTATTTTAGTGGCCGACTCTTCTCCGTTGGTGGGGGAGTCTTATCGAGTATCTTGGGAGTTATAATATGAGACGAGGAGGGACCGGTTGTGGGGTCAGATGTCAATGGTGTTCCCACGTTTTGGGGACTCATCCCGGTCGGTCTTTTAGTGCGCACTAGGCAGCTGGACACTTGTTCCTTCTCTGATGGGTACCGCAGAATAACGGGGACAGAGTAGCTGCTTGTGGAGGTAGAAGGACATTCTTTCTCCTACTGAGTCTATTTAAGGGCTCTCCCATAGGTTTCCATGATATTAACAGTTTGGGTCAAGGTCCAACCATAGTGTTGGTTTCGGCCGCGACTGAGCCTCCCCTGGTATCCCCTTCCTCAGCAATTCCCCCTCTCGGCCTTTGCATTGGGAAATCAGGTTCATAACCATACCCTTCATCAGGGAACGATTCCATAAGGTGGATGACATTTATGGAACCAATGATTGGCTCCTCATCCTCTAACAGGTCAGCTCGGTCGGTTGTCCTTGATGGTGTCGTTTGGTGGGTCGGTGCATGTGGTTCCATGTTTGGGGGCATAAAACCCAATAGTGTCGGGGCTAACTAATGTCTCATCGCAGACTGCTCCTCTTGCGCTTATCTCCTCCCTTCTCTATTACACCTAGATGACCGGATCATAGAGGGTTTTGAGGCTTATATTTTCGTCTGTGTGGAATCAGGGGTTGTTGGTGGCAACACTGGCTGTTGTAGTTGAGCTCGGAGTATGCCCTGGGATCAATTGATAGTCTTCTGATTCATCCAGTTATCAAATTTCTTCCCCTTCTTTATGGTGACTTCTTGCCACCCCTCCCCTTTATCAGAGTCGGTGGTGGAGATATATGTCACATGTGCTGGGGGTGGTCCCAGCTCGACCTGCCCGAAGTCTACCATCCTTTGAAGGAGTTCTTTGAAGATGAAGCATTCTTTAATATTGTTCCCCAACATTCGATGGTAGGAACCGTAATCTGGTCTATCATCAAGGCTGAATTCTTTGGGTTTTCTTGGATCTGGGAGGCGGATCAAGTTTCAATTCATGGTGATGATGAAGTATCCGTAGACTTGGTCCTCTCAGAATGATTATACTTTCTGTCTTCATTCCTCAAACTGGTTCTGCTTCGATCCTCTCTTATCGTCCTGCTTAGGTGGATGTGGCCGCTAATATACAGGGGGCCCTTGACGATTTGGTGGATTCTTGAGTGGTGGAGTAGGCATAGGGGATGGCTTGAGCGTGACCAAGGATGCTTCAGCTCTAACTTCCCTCTTTGTGGGATCCTGAAAGGCTATTCGGGACTTCAAATTGGTCTGCTGCAGGGAGTCATCAATTCTTTGGGCAATGGCTGAGAGATGGTGGAAGCCAGTGGTGCACTCCATTGGCATGAGCGGTGTTCTCCACTCATCTCGAAGATTATCGATTCAAATGGAAAGCAACTCATCTTGAGGCATTGGCCTATTTAGAGACTAGGTCAGACCTTTCCATCTAGTAATGAAATATAATACCCTTTCGTTCTCCTTCTGCTTCCAGTTCATGAGGTCATTGACTGTTGATTTAGGCAATGTCGATCTTAAGTAGAACAGAAACTACTGTTGAAGGTCTTCTTATCTTTTTATTGACTGGGATGGCAGACTTGTAAACCAGACAAAGGCAGATCCTTACAAGGTCCGTACGAAGCATCTTTGTTTCACCGCTTCTTTTTGTTCTGGAGTTCCCATAATAGGGTCTCAATAAGACGCGTAGTGCATCAAATGCTATTCCAGATCGCCTGATCCATTGAAAATAGGGAATACATGGCTCCAAAAATTGGGTAGAGGTGGCGTGTTTCTCACCCAATCCAGGTAGGGCTTCCGCCCTGGCTGTATCAGAGCACATCGCCCTTTCATCGCTTCCAATTGAGCTATCAGTGCCTTGATGGTGTTTTTGAGACCCTGTTTTACACCCTGTTGGGCATGGTCCTCGGTAGGTGTAGCCCGAGGCATTGCATGAGGAACCTGCTCGGTTGGTACCAGTGGTGCATGTGCCATTTGTGAAACCTTCGGAAGGTTTAAACGCACTCACTCTGGTTGCTTCCTAAGGGGAGGTAAGTCTTGGTATTCATCAGGATCAAAATTTAGGTAGTTGGATGGGCCAGGCACCTCATTGGGTGGGAGCCCTGACCGTGCTTCGTTTTCCAGGGCAAACCTTGGTCTTTGAGGTGCACTTATTGGAAGTGCTAGATGTGGCTCCTCTTGGGACTCTCTTTCAATAAGACGGTTCCTCTGGTGTAGCTCGGTGTTGAGCCGCCTCAATTCTTTCATTTCCACTTCCTTTCGAGCGTACCTCTCTTCGAGCATAAGTGGATTGTTTTTATCGAGAGAATGAGGTGGGTTAAGGGTGACCGGTCCTCTGTTCCTATCCTTATTGGAGGCTCACAGGTTAAGTGGTTGAAAGTTATTTGGAAGGGTAGCCATATTTAGAGCGGCCCTCTGGTTTCGGGTGTGCACACCTGGTGGTTCGTTGTGAGTCACAACCTGACCGGAACCATCATCTCCTGATCCATGTAGATTTGTATAATCATCAGTGTTACCCGTCGGGTTAACCTCTCTGTCATTGATGGATGCATATCGCAAGGCTGAGAATATGTCATCCTCCAAATAAGAATTGGATCTCCCCTGTATTTTACTGGGCATCCCTCTTCTGTCTAGGGATTGCTTTCGGGCTCCTTGTTGAAGCGTGATGCGGAGATTTATTTGATGCGACATTATGGTACGCCTCCCTCTTGAAGGGGATGATGATCCAAAGGATGGGATAGGGTAAGAACCTCTTCTTCCGACTATACTCCCTTGATGAGAGAATACCGATTCTCATTGGAGAGGTTGTTGTTGAGGAGGTAAAAATGCCCCCAGCCCTGAGGCATGGGTTGGCTCCATTCATTGGACGTTGAGTCTCTTCCCATTTCTATTGGTCTTATGGGGGAATTTGTTGTTATAAATGCCCCTAGCCCTGCAGGATATGGTTGACCATGGATTACGGTAGTGGCTGCTACTATCGCTACCTGCCTGATCTTGTGTTCCCCCATTCGAGTGTGAACTGGGTTAGATGCCGAGTTCACCTGTGATTCAATCCCTTCTAGGGAGGCATGAAATGACCTATGATTGTCCTCTCTTAAGTGATAGGCCTGTTGTATGATCTCGGTGGCCTGATTCAGGATTACTTTAATGGCTTGTTCCTGTCGGGCCCGACACTTTTGGGACTTACTCAAGGCCTGACTCTGTTGGGCGTGTCGTCTCCCCTGAATAGGGACCCCACTCGATTGATGTCTTGGCATGATGACATTGAAAGACACCATGCTGAATGGGTTCTTCTAGGCAGGGAGCGGAGTGAAATTCAGAGCCCCATGTTCCCCCATCCCCTGATATGGACTCCCTGTTGGGGCGTCACCAATAGGGAAACACAACTGGTGCAGCGCACGGAGGCAGGCTATCTCTATGTTTCCTTTACGCCTCTCGGGTCGCTGTTGTCACACCAAAGGAAGAGATTCCAGGTCGATGTGACGTAGTAGGTCTCTTATTGTCTTGGCATGGTCCACATACCCATAGTAGGGATGGAAGCAAGATTTCATCCAGCGGGTGGTTGTCCATATATTATAGCGGATGACGTGCACACATTTTTCTAACAACTCTCTGGGTATGACGAATTGATAGATGGTCGTGGAACAAAACATAACTAGTATATCATCCCTGGAAAGTCATTTACTCAGGTGAAACATGTCGGCATACTCCTCCGCTAGTGATTCCTCTACCTAGTTAGCCGAACTGTGATGCCCACTGATAGTGTGGTCGGGGGAACTGGGACCAGTAGGTATCGAATTCTCACGTGGGCGATTCCGAGGTTGTTCAAAAGATGAACATGGCCCCATAACATCTCCTGATTTAAGAAGGATGTCGTTGGTGACTATCTGGGAATCTGACATGCTCGGTCCCATCCTTGTGAGTGCCTCATCATACGAGGGATTTTCTGTTCTTGATTTGGTAGGGGGAGGACCTTCCTGTTGATATGATATGCCACGGCGGGGAGGACCATTGAAATGGAGGCCTAAATGGAGGGGAATACCATTACTTCTTGATGCCTCACTGCATAGAGGAATTTTACAGTGCATACCCTAGGGAGGACCTCCAAGGTGTGTCGCAGCATGGGGAGGACCTTCTGGCTGCGTAGCGTTGTTACGGGGAGGGTCTTCGCAACAACTGCCATTATGGTGAAGATGACCATCATGGTTTTCTGTTCGATGTGTATCCTGGGGAGGACCTTCAAGACACACTACGACAAGGGGAGGACCTTCTTGTTTCTTGGGGCCACTACGAGGAGGACCTTCACAATGGCAGTCATGGTATTGATGACTACCATTACAACTACTATAATGGCGATGACTACCATAACAGCTTCCATTGGGAGAATATATGTGGGGTAAAACCTAGGGAGGGCCTTCAAAATGTACCACAATGAGTGGAGGGCCTTCTCGTTGCTTGACATCTCCACGGGGATACCTCCATTATCAGGGTGTCGAGGACTACCACCGTGATCTGATGCCCGGCTGCGCGGAGTGTCGTTGCAATGTAACCCCTAGGGAGAACCTTCAACGCAGGCCACAACAAGGGGAGGGCCTTATTTTCATGATGAGATGTCACTGTAGGGAGGGCCTACATAGTTGCGACTATGATAGATATGACTATTATCATAATATATAGTCTCACTGCATGGAGAGTGTTTGCAGCGTACACCCCGAGGAGGACCTTCAGGGTGGACCGCATCAAGTGGAGGGCCTTCTTGCTGCTCAATATTCTGTTCATGTAGAGGGATGTCGTGACTTACATCAAAAGAGAAGCTCTCATGATCGATCATTATATACCAGTGGGAGAGGCGCCTACAGGTTCTCTAGGGTGGACCTTCAGAGCTGCTGGTAGCGACATTGCGGGGAGGACCTTCACAACTGCTCCTGCCACTCCCATAATATGGTAATGGATGGGCAGGGTTCTGAGACCTCGATATGCGCCTAGCAGCATCGGGAACCCCAGCTTCTAGCAGACCAGAGTCATGGACCCACTCTTTATTTTTCGGCTGCTTTCGGCACGTTCGGGGCGCTTTTTTTGCGGGCAGCGGGGACTGTCTGCTATTGACAATGGCCTTCACCTTGGGGTTCCTATATATTTGAGTCTCGTAATGATGTCAGGATACTCCAACAAACATCTTGACTTTTAGCAAGAATATATGCCTTCTCTGGAGCATCCATCGTGATGGACGAGTGTCCCCCAGTTGAAATGAGTGAATCTTCTCAATCCGGGTTCCCATGTATCGAAGAATATAGCCGAAGACCCTCCTGGGGGGATGCAGGGATGCAGATATGCTCTGAGGTGGATATCTTGTCTCTTAGTTGAGTCTCCTTAATTGGGGAGATGGGCTCACGGTCCCGAGTCCTTGTTGTTTCTATTGATGCAATTACATTCTAGCATGTCTCCAAGATATGATATGAGATTGATAACTGCTCCTCCATAATTTTCAGAATATGTAGAGAGATATCTTTGGATAGAATGGGTATGAGGGCCCATTCCAGTATCGGAGTAGGAATATCATGCTCCGGTCCTCTGGTGGTCAGTGGGTACTGAAAATTCTTGTGTGTTAGGGCAGGTGAACAAATCTGCCCCTGGGCTAGGATATGCCGGTTTATCTCTCCATTTTCCACCACATCGGGATGGAATACATTACATTAATCTGCAAGGAGCTAACCCTGCATATGTTGGTTTCCCACCATTTCGAGTCGGTGGCCTTTTTTGCGGGGAGACGTTCCCTCCTTTTAATTGCTGCCACATCTGAATGTCAGACTCTATTGATCGCCACCACACCAGGATGGTAGGCATCAAGACCATATTCTAGGATCTGGTCCTGCAGGCACTGGGTCGCCACCATGTCACGTTGGAGGGCTTCACGACCCTGGGTAGGGAGAGGTGCCTGCCTGGTAGGTGCCATACTTCGTGAGTGATGGGCTTGATGGAGCCCGATGGGGATGCGCACCTGCTCGTATGATGCCGCCATGTCTAGACGGTGGGCTTTGGAGGAGCGAACAGGTGTATGTTCCTATTCGTGATACGTATCCATGACTGGGCAGCGGAGCTCCTCCTTAGGGAGAAGGGTGATGACCGGTCCCTGGTTGTATGTTTTCTGCCCTCGTCGGGCAGTCTGAGGGGCCAAAGCTCGGGGAGCATGGGCCTAGATCCTCTGGACAACATCCTCCTGAGCAAGAGGATGTTGAATCGTGGTGTGACTGAGATGAAGTCTTCCGGCGGGGGCCTTGGAGCGGAACCCACATTCAGCTGGGATGAAGTCCTCAACGTCGACCTCATCCGCCTCCCTAAGATAAGAGAGGTACATGTTGTCTCATTCCGAGGATAGACTCCCGAAATGGTTTGAGATGGCAATAGGATCTGTCTAGATCTGCCTTCACAGCCACTGTTGGGCAGGCGATTAGCAGGTCTTGGTGGATTAGAGGGCGTGCATGGCCACCTACATAGTCGGGATAGTACCGTTCACGTGGTACTCTCATATCAACGCATCCGAGACCCAGTGTTGAAGACGCTGAGTAGGTGAAGGGGTCCTCCATTGGGAAGAAGTCCGATCATTGCATTGATGGAAGCAGGCATCTGTGAGTTCTTTCGTGACGCCATTGGATCGAAGGGAGTTCTGAGTGGTAACTGTAAAAAATATTTTAACAAATAAAAACAACAAACCCCATCGAAGAAGCATCTCATGATCCAATGCATAATTAATGACCTTTTTTTGCCATCCTTGTGAGTATAAAGGGGGAACAGGGTGGTATTAGGTTAAATCCATCATACTTGGTTAAATATTCACGTCGGGTTCCCCATTTTTTGTCTCGCAGCACACGACGAGATTGTGGGGGAGAAACTTGCACTACCCGACGGTTGATTAGAGAATATCGGATTTTGATTAATCACTTATATCGGGTGCACCATTTTCACCTAGAAACACCCAATGTTTCCATATCTACAATACATGGACCTACTTTCCAAATGCAGGGGTTCGCTGGGTGGTTTGACCAGTAATGCTTAAGAACGCACATTGGTCGAGAGGATGGGAAGTCAGGCTCATCGCACCCTTTTGGATGAATTATTTCTTGTTCCAGAACTCTCTTATAGATTTAAGACATGTTCATATATTAACGAATCATTGGTTTATACCCAAGCATAGTATCCACAGATTACTCCTGTTCGGCAATGGTTAACTGGACGCAGGGGTTCAGAATCATTTATGCCCGAGGTTTACCATTCCTCGTTGGATTAATGACCATGAGGAGTATGGACTCACTAAGACAACACTGATTTAAAGCCTCATAACCAGGAACTCTTGAGTTTATTTTCATCCAGGGAGGAAAGTTAATGACATTAGCGTTTGGATCGAACCCGTCATACGGGCTTCTTAAATATCCTCATGAGAGGAATCAGAATCCATGTAGTTCGGTTTGGTATGGGGCTTACACTCCAGGCAGCCCAGGGTTAGTGTGGTGAACCGATATAAAAATGGTTGGATCAACCAGGTATAAGGCTTGAACCTCACGGAGGATTCATACGTACCGTGTATAGGATACAGGGATCAAAGTCCATGTAGTTCAGATGGGGGAGTGGGTTACACTTTGAGGCAGCCCGGGAGAGGATGTCATGGTCGATGCTTACTCTATGCCCACTTGATTCTTGCTCGGTGTGAGAAACAAGAGGTAGCAGGGACCAAAAGATCACATCGTGAATGGTGCGTCCGTGGGAAGTGCGATGGTGCTTATGTGATGAGCGGACCATGGCGAAAAAGTGCAGCGGGAGAGGGACATGTCCCCATGGAAGAACATAGAAGCACCCTTCCCCACTAAGCCCTTCCTTGGCCATGGTCACGGCGAAGTACGTAGGTGCATGGGGGATTCCTTCTTATGTGTAGTCTTCCACTCCCCAGGGAGGGGAGAAGTTCCCCAGTCCTAACAAGTGGAGGGGTAGAAAGGGGAATCCCGGGCTCGGACTCCGCAATACCATGGGAATGTGAACCCAGGAATGCTTCGGGAATCCGCTCAAGGGCCGGAGCAACCCCTTCGACACTGCTTACCTTGGGTATGTGAACTAAAAATGGCGCACTGATGCGCCTGAGAGTTACATCACACAGGTCCGGTGGCTCTGGTGAAGGACTCGGCTCGGGGCCAAAGAATAGGCCAATGAGGGGGTTGCAAAGGATCATGCTGGATTGGAAGGATTTTGTCTGGCTTGGGGAATGGTAACTCCGAAGGATCTGGTGGGCCACACATGTGTATGAGTGGTGGAACCCTTCGTGTAGGGAGGTGCTACGCGGCTGGAGAGCCCATCTACGAACCAGGGTGGTCCGCGGACTAATTGGAATTCCACGAACCAGGTTGGTTCGCGGCTTTGTGGGCATCCCGCGAACCACGGTGGTTCACGGCTTCGGGTTCGGCCTGCATACCAGGTTGGTACGTGGAGGGTTCCACACAAGCAACGGCGGCCGAGGGCAATTCCAGTTAGAGGATCGTCAATCGGGGCTTCGCCCATGTAGGAGGGTGATATGTGGTGCGACAGATCAGAGAAGAGGAATAAACTCCCTAGTCCACGGGGAGTGCATCCGAGGAGGGGCCATGTTTTGCGGCCTTTTTTTCTTTGTTATTTATGGTTCACAGTTCACCGAGTTTTTATACGTTTTCGGTTCCTTATTAATTTGTTTCCAACTTCATACATACTCTAGTTCGTGAACTAGAACTTCATTGTTTGCGAAATCCTAAGCTCCTTCCTTCAAAATCCTTCCACCTGAATCTGATCAATCTCTAATTTTCCCCCTCTCCCTCTTCCCCCTTGATCTCCTTTTATAGAGTGGGTAAAAAGATGTATCTATGGTCATGCGGCACCTTTTACGGAGTTCCATGACCGAAAAACCGGTTTATGGATGACTTGGTCAATCTGCAACCCGTGGGGGGCATTGAACACAGCTCCCCAGCGATCCAAACTTGCTCAGGGAGTTCTTCGCGGCCGCGCAGGGTTCCGCCTCCATTCCGTGAATGACAGTGGATGCAGTTCGAGCTGGTTGATGCGGTTCGCAGCTTGGGCGGTTCGTGACGGTGGACCGGCTTGGTGCCCATCCTGCTTCGCACCCGCGGAGGATCCCCTCCTCTGTTCCGCAAACGACACTGGTCCATGGAGGAGGGGGGGGGGGTGCTTCGCGGAACTGGATGTGCACTGTTATCATTGTACCGGTCTACGGACCTGTTTGGCTAGTTCAATCCTTTGAGTATTCTCCACACTTTTCCCCAATTCTTGGGGGGATATTGGGTAGAATCTCCCTTATATTAAATGGGATTATCATTCTCCTTTGTGGATTTTTTAGGACCCTACATTCCCAAATATTTCAAAACATCTTCTCAAGGGAATTTTTGAAGAACATATGCTTGAAAATTATAATATCAAGGGAGTAGACCATACATTACCCTCACTATTATTTTGGTATCCTAAAATTTAAAAGTTTTCTAATGCCAATGAATTTTAATTTTTATATGGAGTTCATCTTATATAGGTTTGGAATGAGGATGGATATGAAATATAGTATATATTATATTATGTGATTTACAAAGACCCATTGTCTTTCTCTACCAAAAAAGATCATCAATAATTCAAGGAAAAATGAGAAGTTTAATGATATCATGAAGGGAGATGATATTTATATAAATATATATTATTTTATTCATTAATTACATAAAAGGACATTTCACTACCTTTGTGTTTATAAAAATACCAAGACATTTATATACACTAATCTGGAAAATGAAGACACATCTGTAAGAGCCAACTTGGAAGAAAAAACCAAAGCTAGTAATTGAACAGAAGTTGTATATCTGGAGGTGGTGGAGAAGCAATAAGGGTAATATTTTTAAAATTTACCAAATTCTATTCTAGAATTTTTTGATGAGGCATTAGAGGTATAACTAAATATTCCGATCCAGAAAGAACAATAAGGGTTCCGAACAAATCCTTCAACCCCTACCTTGTGAGTTTTCTTACTGATCTAAGGGGATAGACACATGAAATTTTACATAAAATGAATACTATAAAAATAATTATAATGTGGGAAATAGTAGGGGATGAAGAAATACAGAGTTATTCTTTCTAAATAATCATAATCCTCTGTTATATTATGGATGAAACTTATAAAATGATCACTACTAAAAAAATAGGCCTTTAACAGTTCTAGAAATGGCATTTTCTGGTTCTTGAAAAGTGATGACTACATGAGTGAGGATAAAAGCCCATGTGTTTTACCCGCACTGAAAAATCACTCTTAATGATGTTATTTATTTGTACTAAAAATCACTAATTAATGGCTCCTTTATCAGTGCTTAAATTTAGCACCACTAAATGAACCATTTAGAAGAACTTAGAAAAGAACTATGAAAGTATACATTTTACAACACTTTTAAAATCATTGATAAAGGGCCATTTTGTAGTGTGTTGTTGTAACAACTCACCACTACACCAGAAACACACCAGATATCAAAAAACAATACCCAATACTGGATTTAAATGAAATGAAATTGACTACGCAAACAAAAGAAAAATATATATATTATAGGCATTTCAATCATTCATTTATACAATCACATAAAAAAATTACATCCATTCAAAAACATCAATGTTCCTTTACCTTTTATACCTAACCTGACTAATGAAATTTCCGAAAAAAATACCCCTATGTGAGAATAATAATTCACTTGTATAAGACAAATATTCTTATGTAAGTAATAATATAAAAAATAAATTAACATAAAGTGTTACTTTTACTAAAATTGATGTGAATTTTAAATAAAAAGACACAATTGGAGTCATACTAGTCACACCATGAATCATATTGAGGTGTGGTGGATTCCAACCCATCTCAAATGAATTGTGTATTATTTCCAAAATGAATAAAAAAATGAATGTGTTTTCTCAGTTTTATGTACGTTGGTGTTTGTATTTACTAAAATTTTAAATTATACCAGAAACCAGCACATTTGGCTCATTCTGATCACATCATGTACTGATATGAGATGAAATAGATTCCTACACATCACCGATGACTTATGAAAAATAGAACTAAATTATCAAGAAAATCAGATAATTTTGGTCTGTTTTTAGTGAGTTACACATTTTAAACTAAAATGTAAATTTTATACTGATAAAGGACACTTTGATTTATACTGGAACATTGTGTATCAGATTGAGGTTTGGTGGATTCTAAACTCTCAAAAATAAAATACATATCATTCTTGTAATGTTTGAAAACAATCTGAATGTTGTTTTTTCAATTTTGAGTAGGATAGTTTTCCATTTTACTAAAATTGATGACAATTTAAAATAAAAAACACACTCTGAGACATACAGGACACACGATGTACCAGATTGAGGTGCCACTAATTCTTACACACCCCAAATGAATTATATATAATATTCCTAATTTATCAAAATAATAGGAATGTGTTTTCTTGGTTTTGAGTATGTCACCTATGTTTTAAACAAAAATTTCATTTTAAAATTGAAACTTGCACTTTGACGCAGACAGATCACATTGTGTACCAGATTGAGTTGTGGTTGAATCCTATACATCACAAATGACTTATGGATCATTTTACTAAATTACTTAAAGAATTTGAATGCATTTGATCAGTTTTAATTAGGTAATATTTTCTCTTTAATAAAATTGATGCTAATTTAAAAAACATGCACTTAGAGGCATATCATTCACATCATGCAGCAGATTGAGGTTTTGTTGATTCATACACATCTCAAATCACTAATGGATCATTTCCATTAAGTATCACACTAAGATGAATTTATTTGTATAGTTTTTAGGAATTTTTGATTCTTGCAATGACAATACACATGGAGTCATAGTGGTCACATGGTGTGTAAAATTTAAGTGTGACTAATTTCAAAACGTCTCAACTGACATATAGATCATTTCTCCAAGTTTGAACGAATTACACACCTCTATCAACCTCTTTTTATAATCATATAAAACCCAATAATTGATTAAAAAACAAAAAAATGATCTTGGACTGAACAAAGAACTGACACACAAGGCAAAAAAGAGTGAGTTTCACAAAAATAAACATCTCCAAAGAGGCACAATAGAAAGAGGGGAACTAATTAATGAAAGGATAACCATTTGAAGGTTAACCTTCAAAAAAAAAATAGTTTGAAATATGAAAGGATTTTTTCATCTGACATTTATAACGAAATATGAACTGACAACATTCACAAATCAAAAATGAGGAAACTATGAAGGTCTTCAACCCAAGTTGAGAGACAACAACTGAGACAATGGGATACATTCTCATTTAACAACAACTCATCCAGAAACTATTTCTCCACCAAATTATAAAAATGGAGATCTTTAGAGATGAGTACATGATACTTGATCATTATATGAAGACACCTAATGAAAAGAGATGATTCTAATATATCACGAGACACCACCTCCAAATAAAAGGAGAACATTTCTCTGGATTTTTCATTATAAGCCTTCACCATCCAATGACCATGTGGGAACTCATGAGCTCTTCTGTTTTCTTCTTCTTCACATCCTCATATATAATCCATCAGTAAATGATGACCTTAAAAACATCCTACATCATCCCATCTTGCATCATTGGAAGGGAAAATAACTCCCAGTCATCAAAATCAGGACCAACATGAAGACCCAGAACATCATGAACTCTTACCTCTTTGCACATTAACAAAACCCTAAATAAATTCACAACATCCCCAATATACTTTACAACCATTAATAAACCTCATTTTCCATAGAATATGGGAAGAAAATGTGGAGAAATAGAAACATTGTGAGTCCTACTAGAAACATTGGGGACCTTTCAAGGCATCATATTCTGAATAACACAAAAATGATAAAATGAGGTTTATAATCAATTACTCAGATGACCATACATATTAAATTTCTCATAAAGTATATAGAGGGTCACACTTACTACTTTATCACCAGACCGAATAATTTATCAAATATTCAATCTAAAACATTTTCTATTGAAATGCATATTTTCAAATCTGAGACCATTGGAAAGAAATCATTTTAATTTTCAAAATCACTTTCATTTTGAAACATTAATCACAATAATTAAGACCAAAAGCATGAGATTATTCATGATAACCCACCAAAATGAAGAAATAGTAGTCCTACTTAACCCAATGACTTTTTTTGTGGGCCATAGATTACATAGTATACGAGTTTGTTATGATTAAAAAATTAAAAAACCCCAATTACAAATCAAATCTCAAATGTACTATCATATACCTAATATTAGGCCATTGGGATATCTGTTGTGTTAGTAATGTCCCCACATAAATTATCATATCAACATGCACTTAGTCCCATTTCCTTAGGTACTCAGTTCCTACTAAACAATGGTTCCTCTATCTCATCACCACTCTCTCTTATCAAAACCTTTAACCCCTCTTTTAACTCATCTTCAACACAAAATACACCCTAAATGAGACATGGATACTAAAATTAAATAGGATTACCTATTTCAATAGGATAGAATAACTCCACATAACCAAGAATTTAATACTAAATAATATTCAACAAGATTCTTGTGGTAATAGATTAATCCATTGGGTTTTCATATGTTTAAAGCATTCTCCTGGTAAATTTCCAAGACTATTACTTGAATTTCACAATATTTGATATATTTCAAGTTTAATTTTATCTTCTTTCTAATACATTACTGTACCAATATTATGGAATGAAAAATATACACATGGTCATTAACATTAACATACAATGGTAACCTCTTATGGTTACTCAAAGACATTGGTTTACTTTGAGTAGTTTCAAAATGTTTTTGAATTAACATCCCTCGGTGTATTATTTCATGGACTATACAATGGATATTTATAGGATATTCATCTATCTCTATCCAATATTAATTAGATTGAAAATGTTTTTAATATAATTATTCATACAAGTCTATCTAGATTAATTACAGATAACTTTTTTTATAAGATTATTTCACTAAGGAAAGTTAATCCTTCCCAGAGCCACTAAAGTTAAGAATTAAGGATCAAAGAATATCCTCCAATATCATGATACTTTGATTAGAATGATCATTATTAATTGGAATAATGGATTTATAAAAGATCACCCATAACAACATTGAAAATTAATGTCATCTCTATAACCAAGATAAAAACAGCATATCCCTATCAGATACAAAACTAGATGGGACACCTAGATGCATTATAATCTCATTTAAAAACATATAATTTAGTTCATCTACTACGGAAGCCTCATCAATATGTAATAACGTGTTCGTGTTAGTTAGGTGATCTACTATAACCCACACTATATATTTCAATCTAGTTGATCTTGAAAAACTAGTCAATAAATTGATCATTATTTCATCCCATTTCTTAAAAGGAAAAGAATGTGTCGAAAGTGTATTTATTGGTTTTTTGTATTTATCCATCACCAGATTATAGGTAAAAAATTTAGAAAGGAATACTATGATTAATTTCATCATTACATTCCATAAAAAATGTGAATAATATCATGATAGATCTTTATGATCATTAAATTGATCTAGAGGAGTCACAACAGTAGTGGTGAGGAGATGAGATGTTTGGTTCTTTATGGTTAAGAACAACACAAAAAATAAAATGAAAATTGTGGAACCCAAAAGATGATTTAAAAATACATGAAATGTATAAAATAACATACACTGTAATCTATCCTTGATTCGTATAAGCGAACGTAAAATTGTGCCATAGTTAGTAGAGGTGTTCCACCAGAGCTTGAGAATTATGACTGACTGATTACCGGTTAGGGTTATTTTAAATATATTGGGAACACATTTAAATGAACTTTTAAAAAATCACTAATAAATATTCCTTTAATCAGTGTTAAATTGATAAGCACTGAAAAAAGTGATATTTATCCGTGCTAAAAAGCACTCATAAAAAGTATGTTTTTTCGAACTAATATTTTAGCACAGATACAGATTTTTTCTAATACTTTTTTTCAAAAAGAAAAGAATTTATATAAATAAATTTATTATAATTTTATAATATTTGATTATAAATTATTATTTCATTTAAATTATATAAATAATTAGTTAAAAAATAATAATTATTTATTTATAAATTTTTTAATTATATTAATTTATAAATATATTAATTATACATTTATAAATATATTTTAATTTTAAATATTTATTTACAAAGATATTTTTAACTTTATTTTTGGATATATACTCTTAAATACATGTATTTTAAAAATGATTGAATTTGAAAAATTT
Organism: Viscum album; assembly: GCA_963277665.1. Lineage (NCBI taxonomy): Eukaryota > Viridiplantae > Streptophyta > Magnoliopsida > Santalales > Viscaceae > Viscum > Viscum album. The sequence continues at coordinate 151,689,827 of OY728143.1, forward strand.
ATAATAATTACACATTAAAAATATTGAAAAAATGGAAAAGTTTAATTAATTAAAAATAACTTATAAATTTTTTTGATATATATTCAAATATTGAATTAAGATGAATACATATTTCAATCACTAAAAAATAGTAAATATAAAAATATAAAAAAATAATAAAAAATGATCCATTTCAAAAATAATAATAATAATATTAACATGATTACCCAAACTCTCATAGTATTAAAAATTAATAAATAAAGATGTCCGATTAAAAACAAAATATATTAAATATAGCATGTTATAATTAAATTCTATAATAAACTAAAATTTGAATAAATTACAAAAATATTAGGACTATGTGTCATTCTATATTGTGTAGATATGTTTGATTGTGCGTTTGTATATAAAACTTCATTAATTACACAAACACAAACACACAATGACACGCAGATATATATATATATATATATATATCTGTTTGTGTGTGTGTGTGTGTGTCTGAAATCATTCCAACACATGCCAATTGATATATGTTAAATTGAAAAATCAAACAATATTATAAATGAATAAGACATTAATATGTTTTTAATTAACATTTTTTCATATTATATATATTTATATTTAATATATATTAATTATTACTATTTATAATTAATATATATATATATATATTATAACGATTCATTTTTATCCATAGTTTTTTCATTAATAAATTTTTAAATAATTATGTATTTTTTTAATTACATATTTATTTAGAAATCAATTTTTAATTTATACAATTAATCCATTTTTTTAATCTATATATATGTGGATTAAATCTATTCATTTATGTCAATAATTATTTAATTAATAAAATTTTTAATATTTTTCTTAAATTACACATTTTGAATTTTTAAAATTTTAATTTATCATTTCACTCATCTTACATATCTACATATTGAATACACACTCATTATTAAATTATAAAGTTTTTATATATGTATATTCAATTTATTCATTTTTAAAATAATTATATAATTAATGAAATTGTAAAAAAATTAATTTTATTTGTTTAATTTTTTCATTTTGTTGTGGACTTTTATCAATGCTAATAAAGCACTGAAAAAGTTTACCATTTACTGGTGCATTAGTTTTACTACTCATAAAGGGTACATTTTATCAGCGCCAAAAATAAAGCACTGATAAAGGGGAATCTTTATCAGTGCTAAAATAAAGCACTGATAACAGGGATCCTTTATCAGTGCTGAAATAAGGCGCTGATAATGGTAACAATTTTTCAGGGCTGATTTTATCACTGATAAATATGGACTTTCTCAGCACATTTTCCTAGCACTGATAAATGATAGCTCTATTAAAATCATGTTTTGTTGTAGTGATGGAAACATATATAATAAATTGTAGCACATCCTAGGCAATTAACCAAACATTCTTCTCTATATTACTCACTTTTACATCACTTTCAATTCTAATTTTTAATATTGAAATAACATTTTAAAAAATATTTTTTTTCAACACGGGATATAAGTGAACACCAACTACATGAGTGGAATGAAGATCCATTAAAATATAAGGTAATTTGAAATAATATAAAACTATTATAGTCAAATTATGTAGAATAATTTCTCCCAAGTTGTATGCTTCCATTACAATCATTTATTAATCAATCTTATTTTAATTTTTTTTAAAAACACGTTACACTGTTTATGTGTTGATATGGATGAAACGAATTTTGGGGAAGTAGGTAACCACCAAATTTACTATTTCCCCCTTTTTGTTTTTATTGAGACAATTTTTCAAATGAATATAAAAAATCAAATCTCTATAGTGAGGTTTTTTTATAGTTTTTCTATTATTAAAATTTCTTTGAGTTTTATTAAAAACCCAATGAATTATTTATATACTATGAATTTTTTGAGAAATTTTATCATTGTATTAAAAAAACTTCAAATGATTCCTGAGATATTTTTCCTACTATATTATTATAAATATTTTCTTACAACTTAGAAAATAATTGGGAGATAAAATAACATTTTAAAATGGGAATTATAAAATAAAGTCAATAGAAATATGAACATAATTTTAGGATAAACGACCTTTGGAAAAACTAACACTTTGTGGCTCCAACATAAAAAAATTTATATAATTCCATTGAAACTAGTGTAATATGGGATGTTCTAATCATGAAATGAATCTATAATAAATTAGGAACCTGTTGTGTGAGTAACAAATTCCAATAAAGCCAAAAAAATCCATAAGTTCCCTACACAGTGCATTGGGAAATAATGGTTGGGAAAATTATAAAATGTACTTAAGTTTCATAAATGAATTAATTTGAATCAAGGTAAAAATGAATCCAAATAAAGAAGGGGGAATTTATTAATAATAATTTAATTTTATTTCTATCAATGAATTGAAAATTTGGACTTTTGTTCAAGGAATGCTGGAGAATGTGAAAAATGGAAGTGTCACTTTTTAAAATAATAATTCCACATAATTCAATATATTTCACTTATTGAATAGAAATTTCACTTATATTTAATTGAGTGTACTTTATTAAATTTAAATATGAATAATGATGAAATGGTTAAAAAACAAATAATGACACCCCAATCATTATTGGTTATCAGAATTTACTAAGGGTATATATTTTTCTGAATAAGGCCATACGATCCTATATCTCTAAATATCATTTTTTTATTTCATTATTATACAAATTTCTCTTGACTGGACCAGAATCAACATCTATAATCTAAAAAATGATCATAAAAATTTGGGTAGAACATAGTGAATCTCTTTAGACTATTAATATTATACTTGTTAGGAAAAGTTTCTAATTTCTTTTTAAAAACAATTGGATCAGAGTTCTAATATGTTTGAACATAGTTTTGAATGTTTTTTATGGTAATAATTAACCATTGAATTATTTATTTTTTTATTCAATGATGAAATTTACTAAGAGTCAAATATTATTAGTGTGGGGGAGAAAATAGCATGTACCATTTCACAAAATTTTATCAAGATTTCATTTTGTCCATATTCAATTAAAATTTAGTTAATAAAATGTTTTTAATAATCTGTTTAAATTAAGAAACAAAATGAAAAATGGACTTAAACATAAATTATAGTTTATGTTTAAATTTTGGAACACTTTATAAATTTTTTCAAGCGTAGATTTAATTATAAAAAAGGAATCATAATTTTATTTCAATAATTTTCCTCATTTGGTTGATAATTTAGACAAAATATAAATTGTATTTTTTCCCTATCACATATATGAGGATAAAATTGGAAAAGGCATAAATTGTCAAGAACCAACTAAAGGAAAATCTCATTTTCATAGTTAGTGAACTAACCAGAAAAAGTAAATTTTATCCAACCATGAAAATGAAGATTCATGTGAACATGTACACATGGTTATTGACGCTACATAATGTTCATCGGCTCAACCACACCATACTCCCTCTTAGGGATCAATCAATATAGAAACTACAGCTTTCCCTGATCTACCTAGTTCAACCTCCAGGCTAAAAAATTCATAAGAGTGATCCTATCAGGCTAAAATTTCATTAAAATTTATCATGATAATTCAATCGAACAAACCACACATGAGAGTGAAATCACATTGAATCCACATCCCAAATATGAACCCTAACAATCTAAAATTAAATAATTACACAAGTTGATCCTCATGATTCCTACAATCGGATTTTACATCTAAAATCATTCTATAATAGGAAAAAAATTATTTGGTACTTCCTCACTGAACATGATGAACTCCACCATCCATGATCCTAGAGGAAAACCATCAATGTTCATCCAAATCAATAATGAACTCAAATGTATCAAATTAATTGTTTAACATATTCAATAATCTTTGATCATGATATATATCAATTTTTTTAATTACAAGTGTTCCCTATATATTTCTAGTAATTTTGGGGACATTATTTATAATAAATCCACTAGTTTAAAAATTTATAATGCCTCACTACACATTCTTGATGGAATTAATGAATGATGAAGTTTTATTCAACCCAGAGACTTCCACTTCTAACCTCATACCCAGTTATCACAGAGTAATCATATACTATTGAAGTCGTTGGTCCAAAATCTTAAAAACACTATGGGAATAATTTTACATCATATTTAAACCTCTGAAACAGCACTAGAAGACCACTCCATTTATTTGATTCCCAACACATAATAAATATATATCATTGAAATTCAAATCCATGGATCTAGTATCTCTAATTATAGCTGAGACCAATACGCACTTATCTGTGGAAAAAAAGCCTTTTATAGTAGTCTAAACTATAACATGGTGACTAAAAACCCAAAAAATAAATAACTAGAACCCAATATCACTTTCCAAGCATGAAATTTTTGACTTATTAAAGCACTAGTGAAAACTGACCAGCAACCCAAGCCATTTCTAAGATGAAATATAATGCTTATCAAATATCCTCAATCAGTGAACTTTATAACTGATAAATATCTCTTTCATAACCAGGCCTAACAACATATTGAACCTCTAATATTAAATCCCAAATCCTAAGAAAATCAATAACACAGACAAAATGTATTTTTGTGGAAATTCAGTGATGTCCAACACTATGTAAAATAGCCAACCAAAACCCACAAAAGAATCCATCCCCAGTTCATGTTAACTAACACCAGCCACCACTTGATCCCCTCTCAAGAGTAAAAAAATATATTCACTATAATTTCAATGTAATTAATAAATTTAACAAAAAATTGACTCCATGTTTCATGGAATATGGTTATGAGAATAAAGTTTTAGTTTGGAGGATAATAACATATTCTCTTAACTGAATTCATCTCTACCATATGACCAGAAATATGGATTCAATCCATGAAATAGAAGTTCACTAACATGAATTGGAAATTCAGAATAAGGAATCTGAATTATCACAAATTATTATAACTATATTTCCCTTTAACGACTTTAAAGGATTAATAAAATGACTTTTATATTGGTATCAATTTTAGTATTTCTTTTATCAATCTCAATGCTTCAAATAATAATTTCACTATATTCATCATTTTTCTCACCATTCAATATTGTGTCACTTTATCCTTCCCATATTAAATTAGTTTTAATTATCTCTACATCATTATCATGTTCTAAATTATGATATTGGTAAATTAATAAACCTTTAGAGGTTTTTCAAAGGAGGTTCAAATAAATTCTCAAGATTTTTTTTGATTAACTTTATTTATATTTTCATGATTCAAGGAGGTAGTAAAGATGAAGAGTGTGGTAATATATAATGACTCCAATTATCAATCTATAATTCATCATTTATTTTTAATATTATATTAAATACATCGTATATTATTTTTCTTTTATTATACTAGTGGAGTAGAATGAATTAAGAGGTTGAATGGAATTCGATCACTAAAAGGTTGGTTGAGTATGTTTAATCTCTCAACAAATGAGTGTTATTGACTAAATTACCAAGGAGGGTAATTTACATATTTGTGATCTTGAGGATCCCTTGGTATAATTGTAATTTAAAAATTAATAAAATAGTGTGGGCGATTAGTAGATAGAGGATATTTCATTTACATATTGAATTAGTGGATTTATAACATAAGTAAATAATAATTTATCTCAATGTAATTTACCTTAAATTTGATTACATTTCTCAGTAATTAATTGTGTGATTATTTGATTTATCTTATTCATTGAAAACCAAAAACCCAAAAATTGGATTATAGTCAACATATAAAATAAATATAATAAAAATAAAATATACAAGTGACTGAGAAAAAATTTTGAGTTGACTAATGAATCCTTGATAATGATTCTTTTCAGATCCACTAGACTACATTCTGGTAAAAAATAAATATTATTTGTGAGTGATATGAAACCAATGATATGAATGGGAGTACAAGATTCTTCCTTATTTTGATTTGAAAATTCAATGTGTTACTTCTCTAGATTAGAGAATTTTAATTTTTATATAAATTTTGTACTAAAAATATTCTCATGATCATTAATAAATAATATTTTCTCTTCACAACCATTTTTCCATTTTAAATCATTTCTTAATGAATTTTAATATTTTCTTATAATATGGATTCATTATTTTTGGTCTTCTCTAATTTTACCTCCAATGGTGAATCAATAACATAAATGTCATTTTTCAACTGTTCTTAAAGTTCTTACATTTTCTATTCAATATTATTCGTCATTTTTTCCTTCTTATTAACTTTATTGGGCCATTTATTTTAAAATAATGAGGAACTTTTTTCATTTTTTATGTTTTATTTTCTTATTGAATAAAATTTATTTCATATATTTATTCATTCTAGATACTTTTCTTATAAATAATGCTCCATATTACATTTTTCACCTTTATAATAGGTGAACTCTTCCAGTATGATTTCAAAAACTCCCCACAATTGTTTTTAATTTCGTATTGCAATTTATAAATTTTTTATTCTACTAACTAATATATCTAGAAAAATTATTTATAGATTATTATTACCACTTATGAATTGTTCTTCATCTATAGGATAGTTTTTTATGAACTTCTAAAAACCTCGTGATTAATTGAATCCTTTGAGGTGGAAGGGTTATCCATCTCTTTTGGCGAGTTATCAGCCACATTTTAATATTTTTCCTAACAATTTATATATTAATCGTTTTCATAACAAAGAGATAACGAAGTACCTTATTTTTAACTCAATAGGAACGTCATCCATAATTTCTTCTTTTATTTCATTCTTCTATTCATCCACGTCCTAGAAGTGATAAAATTTTTATTTGAGGTAAAACAATATTCATCGAAACATTAGTTCATTGTTAATAGCATAAAGAAACTCAAATAATTAAAAGATAAATAATTCTAATAGAGATTAAAATATTATATTAACCTAGATACTCATACCAAATGTTTTGACAATTTGGAATATACTTATAACTAAATGGTTGGTAAATTAGTGTTTGTGCAGTTATTGGTCAATGTTGAAAATTTTATCCCTTTCTTATTTTCATAGTGAATATATCTATTTTCTCATACTATTAACTCTCTTTCATTTCTCAGCACACAAAAATAGTTTATAAGAGGTTTTCAAGGTTCACCTCTTAATAGTAAAGGATAGTCCTTGGTATTATCAAGAAAGAATCCATAACCACATAGCCCACTAGAAACAATTAATGAATTATAAATAGAAGTGTTAAATCCTCAAAACCTTTATTGTATTATAGTATCCTAGACAATTCTTCGGTGCTTATTTTTACCCAGGTGCCTATTTTACCTTATGGTGATTGCTTTTTGTTGCTTATGTCACCTCCTTCCACTCTTACTTTTATATAATCATGAAACAAATACTTCTTCTTTTGAATAGAAATTGGTACACAAGAATATAATAGCTAAAAGTCTTATTAATTCTTCTACTACTTGTTCTTTATATAAAAAATAGGATGAAACAACTTATTATTCTTAACAACTTCATAGTTAATTGAGAAAATTATTCATCTTCTTGTTCTTCCTATGAAAATAAGCTAAAAATCACCCTTATCTTTTTTATATTTTTGTTCTTAATCATCATTTTGTTATAACTAATTTATCCTCTTCTTTTAATTAAACTATTATGATTTTGATTGGTTATATTTTTCATTTATTTGAGTCACAAACTGTGTATATGGGTGATTATGATTGAGTTGGGTCACCATCTTATTCAGCCCCGCTCATATTATCATAAATGATAGTGTCCAACATCCTCTCTCCCACATCACCCACATATTTATTTTTAAAAGTAAACATATAGTGATAAAATATATAGCATTTATTAAATACCTAAATATTTTCGATTGAAATTTTTACAAAAAAAATATAAATAATTTTGAATTAAAATATCTCGAATTAGTGGATCTAGTCATCATAATAAATTCTATAACAATATAATTCAATAACTAATTATAGCTACATGTAAACATACAGAACTATGATAGCTAGTTCATCATCCTTTTAACAATAATTTCTCCAACATTGAAACACAGTAAATAATCTCACCTATTTAATCACAATGTATGCAGCAACACATAAATTTTTTAGTGATGATATCTGAAAATTTCAATTTAAGTGATCTTACAAATAATTTAAGTTAAACCTACATATCATATATTTTATAAAATAATTCAAACATAAAATTTTTCATATAAATATGAATTAATACATTATGATTTATTTTTTATTAATAGTGTAAAACATTATTGTGACTCTCAATTTATAACATCCTAATATATAATAAAACATCGTATCATATTTTTCATTTAATAACAACCCCACCAAGCATGATTTGATGTATTATTATCATGGTATAATGATTAACCATGAACATATCTTGAATACATTTTTCTTAATTTATTGAACTCCTCTTCACAATCTTGATTTAATTTTTCTATGTGTCCAATTATCATATGATTATATTTTCTTAAACATTCTCAAATGACACCAATTCTCATCTATGAGAAATTTTTATATGTAGAATATTATCGAACATAGTCCAACATTTGACCAAATCGTTAGACACAAACATTTTCCAATTTGGACCATGATATATTCAATTTCTATTGAGTGGTTATTTTCATTTTTAGAAGGTTACTCATGTATTTAGATTCACTAATGATGAAAAAATATATATGTATATTTCTTTATGTAATGAACGTACTATGATTCACATACATGATTCATAACATACACAAACAAATTATTGAACATCATAAACTTATTATTTCTTTCTTCAACATTAATTAAAAAATTAATTTCATATCACTTTTTCAAGGACCATATTGAATAGTATCATGGTGTGTGATTATTTTAATATTTCTTTATCATGAACTCCCAAATTTTAACCAATTTTCATGAGTGTAAGTGACACATTAATCACAAATGGTGAAATCAGAAAATATTCACACTTAAAAAAGGTCTATGTAGATATTTTATTCTCATACCCATAAATGATATGTACATATTTATCATGGAATGTGTGTGTACATCATTTACTAAAATGAATTTATTTTTCAGGGTACATATATAATATTCCCATGTGTAGGCTTTTGGTTCCAGAATATTTCTCCACATTTGCAGAGAAGTCTTCATCCAATCAGTCATATTCTACACATTTAATATGAATTCATTTCATTATGGGCATAGTCCACATTACATTAAGATTTAACGTAATAGGGTTTTCACCTACCATGTGAAGTTAATGATAATTCATCACCATCATGCAGTTGATGTGATAAATATAACTTCTAACTTCTTGAATTTGGTACTAATTATATATATTGTAATTTCCGTTATTTTGACACCACCCATCATGTGGTTGGTACCCATTATTCATATGGTCACATATCTCTTCACTTCAAATTAATACCTCTTCAAAAATTTATAATTAATAATATCCTAAAGGAATTACTATATTTAATAAATCAGGAATTCATCCCCCAGCATCGAATGAATAATATCCATATTATTTTCCTTATCTTTTTATTAGACATCATCCAACAGCTAGATGGAAATCCTAAAATCTTTCATTATGTGTAATATTAAATAACTACACAATTGGATACATAAATATTTTGTTAATGAGGTGTTACTTAACTTCAAATTGACATCTTGTCATAATAAATACAACTCCCAAAATGTGGGTTCAACACACCTCTACTAGAATGCATCAATAGATCCTATTATAAGGTCTTCTATGTATACATAAACCATTTAAACCTCACCCTAGATAGACTATGTATCATAGGGAATACACGTGAAATCAAATCACCGATCATCAATGACCAATGTGTCAAGACAGTTCATAGGGGTTCCTCATGTCCCTTGGAATTGTATTCAATTCATCTAATATTTTGATTTTAATTAAATAATTTACCAAAATTAAATGGTTATTCATACTCAAGGGTAAAACTGCATATAAAATCCTATAAATATATTAATAAACTATGGAGTGATACTCAAGGGATTAATTAACACAATATAATGTTTCTCCCTTTTACATCCATAATCCGTTAGGTATTCCTAAGCACATTAAATTTTAACCAACCAACAACCATCACTGTAAGGTCCTAAATAATTCATGGACATTCAAATGTATTATCTATAATAATTTAAAATTAATTTAATGATTTAATTCAAATAGGTATAATGACTAAAATATCCTCATACATCAACTTCTCATCAAAACTATGGGAAATGGGGTGTGGACAACTCTTATCACATACCCAATATTAATCCTCATAAAATCCAGAATAACTAATTTTAATTCACTCTAAAGTTTATTTAATTCATGTTAAAACCCTTGAAAAAAACTATATGGTGACTTAACACCTACAAAAGAATGTGCACCATAATAAAAATACCATATCATAATTTCCTCTTACTATTATGTACAAATAAAAAGCATCCATGCCTAACTCATATATGATTCAGGGGAACATGTCCCATGTTCTTGGGGAGTCACAAAGAAATAAGTGGCCAACCAATAAAAAAAAGAATGCAGAATTAAATAAATGAACATGCTTGATATAATCTGTCAAATTCATTAAAATATACCCCTTATCATGGGGCTGAAGGGATTACAAAATGGGTTCCAAAAAAGTATTCCTGATACACCACAAACCCCTGATTACTAGAGTAACCCAGATAGTAAAAGATGAAACTAATCATATATAAAATATACCCATGAAATGGTTTTAATGTGATCTAGAGGGTCAACACTCCAGGATTAACCTTGGATGATAGTATTTTAGTGACACAAAGTGGTCTTAGTATGCCCGCCCCTTAGTTATATGCACTTCCCAAGGCACTCTAGGACTTTTTTGTGTAAACTCCCACACCCATTACATTTCGTGGTGTGGTCCCACTAGCTAGAGGGCCTTGTCCCAGGACCCCACTTATCATGGGTTGAACCCTCTAGGGTAACATACATAATTACTATAGACAATCATTGGACATAATTCTGAAAATGTTAGGTAGTGACAAAGGGGTAGGGGTGTGACATGTCACCGCTAAAAAAATTGATAAAGCCTTCAGGCCATGAACGATCTTAAATAAGAACTTGAGATACCCCTTGGTCCATGATCCACATACAAAAACATCATCTTGACATGTTTCGAAACCCTTAATTGAACTAAAAACCTAAATTATGGAACTTAACAATCACTAAATTATAATTTTGTATTCATTTTTTATTTTCACAACCCGTGAAAACAAGGGGAATTATAACCACCCAACCATAAAACTTCTCATTCCCAATAAGCCTCAGAAGTAATTTTGGAAATTCACCCAACCAATCATGATCATCAACTCATATCATTCTCTTTATTTTCTCATATGGAATAACAAACAAGCTTCCACTTGGAAACTCAAAATTCATTGTGAAGTAATCATCAATACCATATCCATTGAAAATAACCATCAATGAAATTCTGATATGGTGGTTACCAAACACTATCTATCGCCAAAAATAATAGCATCATCAAAAAATTCATTCCCAGGATTATGGTGATCCAAATCATAAGATTTAAAAAAATATGTTAAGACACCAACACTCAATTATGCCCTTAATCAAAATCCATTTTAGTAGTAAATTCCCTCTTATTGTGGTATAATGACCTTCATGATGTGGTCTCCACCACAGCGCACAAAATCATATTGTAAATACTAGTCATACATCCTCTATAAGGATTATTAAATAAACTCTTACCCTCAGTCACTGATATGAGATACAACATCTAATAACGATTATTTAAAAACCAGAGGAGAGTCTTGATCAACCATAATCCCAAACCAAAATTTGAAACTGAAATTTAGTTTAATTTAATTACTAGGTATTTGAAATACCAATCAAGATGTCATATTCACACCTCGAGCATCTATTCGACAAATCTATAAATCATTCTGGAATATCATAAAAACCACCCCAATATCAATACCAAAACATATATGCCTTAGAAAATAAAATCTATATAAAAATATTATTTTAAAAATGGACCCAGATACATTCAGATTAATAGGTCACTAATATCAAATACCCACCTTGACAATCCAATGATTTCTCCCATAACTTCTATAACCCCAACCACACATGGTCATACCACCATGACCCACTCTATTACCATCTTCATACCTGAAGACTGTATTTGGATTTCTAGAGAGTACCCATGAACGGATATGGAACATCAAATGCAATCTTTTCTCAACCTAAGAGAAACTTCTCCCATGACATTTGCTAAAATTCACCTATAATGATTGAAATTCTTGGTAACATCCTATGGTTTATCTCCAATATTTAAATTTTCTTATATCACATCTTTATTAGACCATAAAAATGTTATTCCATCACATTTTCTTCACTCCTCATGAGCCACATTCATATCCACTCTATTTTCACATTACTCTTTCCAAGTAGTACATGTTAATGCACAACTGAGGGCAAGTCATGCCACCACACATTATTCATCATTAATATACAATTTACTAAAGAGAGTAATCATATATTTTCAAAAATATAGTCTACCAAACAAAAACTAATTTCATTATGACCATTGACCCTTAGACCACACATAGGTTCTCATTGATTCATCATGCATATTGTATCATGTGTAAAAAATAGGGTATATCTTTATCCCAAATAGAAAAAATGGGTATTTTCTTTTGTACTTCCAAATAAATAAACATGGATCATGATCCAATAAATCATTATCTAATGACTCATAAATAATCAAATATATGGTCATTTACATAAACCACTATCCTTGGTTAGCACATATCAATCTCATCAATCCAGAATCACCCTCAATGGTCTTCTTTGAAATAATAAATTTTCACTTCTACAATACTATTTCTTTGTAAATTGGGAATAATTAAAAAAATCACTAATTTCAACCCACACTCTAAATATTCCCTAGAAATACCATGTATAATTGGTAAGGTTTTGAAATCAATCAGTCCTACACAAAAAACCAAACCAAGATCCCCATGCACATGCACTTAAGGTGCTCATCAATATAAGGAGTCATGGATTAACTATAACAATAATATATACATTATATCACTTTTTCCCTCAAAACGTGAAAAAATCATCAAATCAGGTATCCCATATATAATGGTACTCACATTTCTGACTAAAACCTCCAATCATGCTACCCTCATAAATAACGTAAATAAAACACAATACCTCACTCAAAAATATCAAGAGCAGCATCTCCAACCACTTGGCTCTACCACATAGTACATTGGTCATATATTACATAAATCCTAACTCAATAGAAAAAAAATCATGTTATTATCTTAGATACCACATGATGACACGTAAACAAACAACCCAATCTGAGGACTCACTCAACCATATTGTTATCACATGCGAAGTCATTATCCTACTAGTTCAATGATTCTAATAGACCATTCACTTACCGTACTACCCCGTAAAGAATCACAGTATCATATATAAAAAGTATAAATACACACATCACATGAAAAATCATTATTATATTATGGTACTCATTCTCATAGGGGATCCAATAATAAGGATACCCTAATGAGAATCCAAAATCACAGGCTGATCCTCCATTATCATACTACAACTGGAGCCATCCCTCTCCAATAACATTCCCACCCATTATCAAATGCATATATAGTGGAATTACCCCAAAAATATTCATGTCAAGTATACTATATTCCCATTGTATAGTTATGTAGAATTCCCTAATGAAGATATATGTAGAAATTTCATATATGATGTTTTTGACACATTAAATAATTGAAACTAATTTTTGGAATAGGTACCATTATTGCATTTACCTATGATGGGTCTATTACAATGGAATCATATTCTTCTTGTTACTGAATAGGGTCACCATGTTTCACTTACATGAGGTTAGATGTCAATATTCTGCATTCATTATATGATCCACATCACCTATCATCAAAAGAAATATATCATGCTTGAAATGAGTAGAATGCCGCCAAAAAGTTATATGAAAAAATATAATATATATTAATACTAAAACATTAAATATGAAAACCCCAATATAATTGATATCAATCACACCATATGATGGATATTTCTTTTGAATCTTATAAGATAAATATGATGCAAGAATATCGGCGTCATTTTATTAGTTTAAGAGACAAAAACAAAACTAATTATAAATGTCAAAAACTCAAATGTATAACATTAAGTTATATCATCCAATAAAAAAGAAACCAAAAATATTAATAACATATCATTAATAACAAATAATTTTTACCTTAAAATTAATTCATCATACTCCAATCCGATATTCATCAATAGTTCTAACCAATTTTTAAGTATATTATCTACCATGTCCGAAATAGGAAGACAAAATAAAAACTCCGATACACTCTATAAATTCGGTAACATAATCTTGTATACACCATTATATCATCCTATACAATTCATTGACCAATAAATGGTTTCCAAAACAAAGGATTCACCACATGACCTTAGGTGTGCCTCTCCATTTGTTAATGACTACTAACTAACACCGGGGGTTTGATGTGTTATGTTTTTGTGTCTATACAACAATATATAAGTGTGTAATCATAATGAAAAGAACATATATATATATATATTCAAAGAACATGGAGGAAAATAAAAAAGAATATTCAATGATAATAATGAATGTAAAATTAAATAGTCATACATGCAGATGGACATTATTGTATCAAAAAACTAATACTACTATGGGATCATAACATATACATTGTGAATAAAAGAGTCAATGTTAATTGAGTATCTCATATGATCCCTAATTCTTAAAAAAATTTATTCTCCAATATTTTACATGTTATCCTACTAAACTAGGAAACACCAGACCATTGCACAACATGATCCTCTGATCAGTGAAGTCGGATCGGGTACCCAAGTTCCATAGTATCCTAAGCAGGGTGTGTGTATGAACTAAAAGGGAACACCTAATGTGGTTATATAAATAATTAGTAAATGGATTATGCATTGGTTGTAACATCCCAGGTAAATAGAGAAATAATATATTTTGATTTTGATTAATATTTTTTGAATTAAATATTATTTTTACATTAAAGGGGTTGCTAAGTTCGATGGCATAGCCGATACACAATCATGAGTTTCTTTGAAATCATGCGTTGCACACTAATAATATAATAATTATATTTTTAATGGTAGTTAATGCCTAGTAATTTTATTGACTGGAATAAATAGAACTAACTACAATATTATTATACATGTTTTTTATGTTTTCATTACATTATCCAATAATAGTTAGAGGCTTAAAATGTGATTGAATCTAATTTTATCCATATTTTACTTTAAAATGTTGACATACCTCTGTTTAATGGAGAACCCCCCTTAAATATAGTTTTGGTTGCTTTTATATGTTCTTTTAGAGAATATAAAATCCTTCTTCAGAATCGGGACATCAAAATTCACTTTGAGTAACATTTTGGTATTTTTATAATAAAATTCAATTTTTTGATGAATAGTGGAATATATTGTATTTTAATTCAAATCTTCTTTTTAATATAATATATTTATATGGAAATATTTTATTTTTAGTTGGTTTAAAATATTAATTATAATATATTTCTACTATTTAATCCAATGATGGTCATTTTAAGTAATTTCACAATGAAATTGGATAGAAACAAGTGTCAATCTTTTGATAGTTATTTCTTAAAAACGTGATTTTTATTTTAACAACATGAAAAAATTTTAAATTAATTTCTCCCACTTCTTTGTTTTGAATTTGGACAAATGGATTAAATATTTGGAATTATGAGGTCCAAATTGTATAAATAGGTAACTTTTATTTTTAGACATTATGAATATTTTTCCAGTAAATATTTTATTTACCATTGTTAAAAAAATATGGTAAATAAGGGTAAACAATATTACTATAATAATATTAAATTACCCTAACATGTATCCTAATCCTAGTTTTTTCTACACATTCAACCATGATCATCCTTGAGTTGATTTAGGGACCCCATGGGGCCACTTGAGAGGGATAATGGCACTTTATTTTAATTAACTTAAAGTAAAGGCAAAAATGACATAAAAAACATCTTTTAGTAAATAAATTTTTACATAGGGTTATATAAGATACCTTTTAGACTTTAAATATTATATGGAAAAATAAAATGATTTAATATATCATGGTATTTTTTTATAATTTTTAAATTTCAAATATGTTAAATTATTAAAGAATCAAAAAGGATGTAGTGTTTACCTCATTAATAAATGACTTAAATAGATAAGATTATAACGATTAAAATAATATCAGAAAACTCTAAAATTCTAATTGGATGATTTTATTTCGACCAATAGTCTTCTTATATTAAAATTTAATAAGATATTGTCCTTTCAAAATAGAAAATAATTATATACCAAAATAATATATTTAAACATTCCTAAAAATCCACTCCTCCCCCTTATAAAAGGACACCACTTCTAACCCATTTCTCACACCTCTAAAACCCCTTGGCTCATCCAAACTCTACAAAATTAATCTCTCTATATCCCTATACTCCTACAAGAAGCCTTAACTTAGTAATAATACACTTAAAAAAAATGTTTTGTTCAAACCAAATGAAGTTACCCGATTTAATGGTAACGTCTTCTCTTCTGTTCTTTGTTTTATTTCACTTATCCAAACACATAAACTCTTTTTATTACATTATATTATTGCAAAAAAGTATCATAAATATACTAGGATGTTGTTATGAGAAGGATTTGAACTACACTTTCACACCCCTCCATATAATGGGTAAAGAACATACTGTTTATATGGATGACAAAGTAACGCCTCCCGAAATAATGATTGTTCAATTATCTCCTACTGCCTCTCATGATGGAAATTATGGTGGCAATGTATTTATGTATGATATATATTATGTTTATGTTATATTTATGCTTCTTTATTTTCCTTTTATAGAATTCCTTTTTTCTTCTATTATGGGTAAATGGGATAATTTCATTTGAGGAAGTACGGACTAACGCCCCCTTAGAGTGATATGGCTCGTTACTTCCATATGTGGGACATATAAAAGAAGGATTTAATGATATTATATATGATATAATACTTAAATTATAATATAACTATGTATCATTTTGTTTTAATTCCATTAAAATAATAAATAGAAATTAAAGTAGCATTCATGCGTACGTACAACTTACAGTCTCCATGGACGGTGCATTTCTTTTATTATCACTAAATGTTATGTGCTATTGTGAATATATACATATATGGGACTTATATGATATATACATCATGAATATCATTCTGGATATAATGTTTATTTGACTACATGAAAAAATTGTAATTATAAGAAGAACATTTTTTACTCAAGTTCCAAATATCGACAAAACAGCTGTTATTAACTTAAATGATTACATAATGATTATAACATTGTAATAATTGATATAAAAGGAATAATAAACTTAAAAAATTATCTTATGAAAGTATAAATAAACTTTATTTTATTATTCAGGATATTAAAGAATGAACGGGTCAAGTCAGACATGAGGTATGGGACTTCATCTCAATCTCCTTTCATTGAGGCAAATTTAGTTTTAATACATGACATTATTTTATATGTTGTTTAGACACCTTTCACTTTTCATTTCATTATAAAACAATATTTTTATACAAATAATTTTAGTAAACGACAAAAAAGAATTTTTCTTTTTAACGTAAGCGGGGAAAATGTCCTTGGCGCCGCTGTGAGTATTATTTGATCTTTTCTTTCCTTAACAAACCATAGACAGTGTGAAAACCCATCCTGTTGGACAAAGCTACAGAAATCTAACCCACAACCATAGTGCTATTTGGATTTATCTCCTAAAACTAGAATACGTGAAGTTCCTGGATGGTATAATGTAGTGTTTTAGGGTCTGATATGTGAATTATAAATTCATTATATTTGGAACCCTATACCATTTGGATAAATAGAGTATTTTTTAGTTGTATTATGTTTTGGAGTGAAAGATGAGTTTGTGGTAGAAATTTATTAATGTAAAAAACTCTAATTATAAAGTAAGTATATCTCCTTATGATATTTTCCAATCTCATAAATAAATTTCTCAACATTAAGAAAAGGAACTTAGAACAAAAATGATGTCCTAGAAGGTACCTTAGATCATCACAAATTTATGCATTTGTGATTGATGGCCTTTTCATAGCCATTTTAGCTACCATTATCCATCAGATATTAATGGTTATATTTATCTTCCATATCCATTTTTTCCTACATGGAACCCTAGTATGTGTTATTTTTGGTAACCATCATACTTACCACTCTTTATTTTAAATAGAGGCCTCATTAATCCATTTTTCAATGTGGGATTTAAACTAAGATATTTTAAAATGTCTACCCCAAGATTACAATACCAAGAATGAATTGTGATAATTCAATTTATTGAAGGAGGGGAAAATTTAACACCCCAATATTCCACGGTGTGCTTCTCTTTGAATAATACAGTAGTGTGTGTTGTACGCAACTTCGAGTTCTAACACATACCACAACCAATAAAACTATCCGTTAGGAATAGTAATACCCACTTTTAAACATTTTATAAATTTTATCATTCAAAATGGACTTAATTTTTGGATTCGGAATATCGAAATTAGCTTAGGGTGAATTTTTGATATTTTTTTGAAAACATTCAATTTTTATGAATACTGAAAAACATTGAGTTATAGATTAAAACCGAATTTTTATTTAAATAAATATTTATTTTATTTAAATTTATTTTAGGTAAAAAAGATACATAATACATATATATGTTCAATGTAATTCATTGGATTCAGTTTATAATAAATTTAGATATTTAAAAAATTTATTGAACTTTTCCCCGTCTTTTGCCCATCTACGAGGAGAATTTGGAAATTCACATGAAACATAATTTTAGCACTTCTGTGAGTGGAATTTTGAAAATCCCTGATACACGGTTAATATAAATGAGTAAAATGTGGTTCAATAAGATAAAAATATTTCTGGTGAATAGTATCTTTTTACTTTTATTTACCACGGTTAAAAGTAAATTGGGTAATTAAGGGTAAAAATGATATTAATATTACCCTAACACATGTCCAAATTATATGGGACAAGTTTATCTCTACCAAGAAAACATTATGAATAAAATATTATCATTTAGGTCCACTTGGATTAGATTAGGAAATTTATTGTTATTTAATTCAAAGAAGAGTTAAAAGAGTTAAAATCCAAGTTTAATAACTAAAACATTTTTAATACAGGGTTATACATAGGATAAATTTCATTATAAATATTCATTATAAATATAAAAATATTTCCAAAATAATGGTATTTTATTTATAATTTTTAGATATTAAATAACTTAATTTATTTATGACACAATGATGGTGCAGTAATTACTGTACTAATGAAAGATTAAGATAATTGATATTATAAATACCCAAAT
This sequence comes from Viscum album, assembly GCA_963277665.1. Taxonomy (NCBI): domain Eukaryota; kingdom Viridiplantae; phylum Streptophyta; class Magnoliopsida; order Santalales; family Viscaceae; genus Viscum; species Viscum album. The sequence goes on from OY728143.1 coordinate 151,709,297, forward strand.
AAATGTCATTTGAGACTTTTTATGAATTAAAATAATTTTATAGGTTAATATGACATATTAGTATTGGTTATAAGAATTGTTTTCGAAGAAATAATTCTGTTATAAATTTATCAAAAACAAAATACCCAATGGTGTCAAAATTGACATAAAATAGTCTTTAAAACAAATATTATATTATAAATTGATTTTATATTCCTAAAAATTTAAGGATCCTCCAAAGGGCTTATATCATGATATTTTTATCATTAATCGATCACTTGGGGGTTTATTGGAAGTTTATAGTAATTTTATTAACCATATAATATAAAAATACAAAGAGACATGGTAAATGTCAAACTAATTAACTAAGAGTTAAAACTAAATGATAAGGTTAATAAAGTGACACAAACCAGTATAAAACACATTGGTTGAGTAAATTTTGACCCATCCCCACATTATCCTAGAAATAAATCAATTTTGAGCCATTATAAACCGAATATGAATTTATTATAAAATAATATTTTACGTTTTTTCTAAGGTTCCCCTCACCCCTCTTATAAAAGGGCACTCCCCCTTCTATCTAATTCACACCTTCAAAGCCTTTTGGCTCAACCAAACCCTACCCAAATATTCTCTAAACTTCCCTAACTTCATACTAGAGGCCTTAGTTTGATCATAAAGACATCCTAAGTATCCCTTTTGATCAAATGAAAAGGACGAACCCGAAGAAGAGGTAATGTTTTCACCACACTCTTTCAAGTTCATTTCTTCTTCAACTTCTTCTTTCGTTGATATTTCCATTCTAAAATATTAAATACAATATCTTCTATATACTGTGATGTTATTATAAATATGGTACAACCATATTCAGTATTTTATCCATCCTTTGAATGACTTGTCAACTTACGTGTGTACGTACGGCTTACAGTCTCCACATTGTGGTTTAATTGTTATTCAATACATTATTATTTGGATGGGTATAACAATGAAGTTTAATTAATTTGAATAATAAATATAACATGATAATTATTTTTTATATATGATACACCATCCAATTATATATTATCTTAATATCAAAATAATGAAATTTTCGCTCGTGGGTACGTACGGACTACCATCCCCACGAACACGATGAGATTTATTCCCCATCATATCCATTCAATACTAATTTTCATTTGATGATTAAAAATAATGTTTAAGGACTTGATATCATTATATATATGAATAAGATACAACCTATTGATAACAAACATGACTTATGTAACAAATCATATAAAATAAAACGAGTAAGTGAACACCTAAAAAGACGATAATACAGGAATATTATTAACAAAGCAATATTAAAATATCATATATGATATCATATTTATGTATATTACTATTGTATAATTTAATAACAATGATTTAACTTTTATATAGGAGGCTAACTTACCCTCAACCATGGAAAATTACAAAGTACGAGTTTATTTCACAATCTCTTCATTATCTGAGGTTGTTTATACGAAATTATCTATTGGGGCCTCTTTATCATCCACATCCATGTTTCATAAAAATGTATTTCAAAAAATTCTTACTATTTTAAAAAATATGGGTTAAAGTCATGTATACCCCTGCTTTAATTTTTATTAGAAGTTTATAAAGGAATATTTACATTATTTTCCAAACAAGGTCCTTTTTAACCTTTTTGACCAAATTAATGTAAGAATGTCTTTTTTACCTTATACGGCGGGTGTGGCTATTATCCGCCATTATAAAACTATCAAAACTTCCCTTAGAAGATTATAAGAATATTTTTAAAGTAAAATTTTTCTTTTATAATTATGTGACTTTTAAATGATTTCAAAAAATGCATATTTATCTCAAATAGTTTTGATTTCATCTATGCTAACATCCTTTGATGGATTTTAAGCTTATTTGAAGTGGATTTATTATTATACAAAACATACATATAGTGTTGAAGGTTATGTGATATGTTTGACTGTGGATGTGTTATTTTTATATCATTCATGGTTTATGGAGAAATTATTAACATTTCGTATGCTAGTTTTAATATGAATGTTTATGTTATGTTTAAACATGTTCATATGAGGAATGCATTGGACTTAATAAGTGACGGGTGGAGCCCGCTATAGCTCCTCGATGCATAAGTAGGTCTCATGAGAAAAACTAGTGTCTTGGCATAAGGCCTTGACTATGTGGTTATGATTGTCTGGCATTATGCATTCCTTCATTATGAAAGTGGTTATTGATATTGCATGTGATTATTCGACTAGTAGAATATATATGTGGATAAGTAAATGGTATTATTTCATTTTATTTCTGCCATATTATGCTGAAATTCATGTTTAAAAGGCTTTTGTTTTATTTATACATTGACTTAAATGTTTTTTCTTATTTATGAATGTTTCCACTATATCTTTATCCTTACTGAGCATCGGGGTGTTAAAGTTGGTATCAGAGGAAGTTTAGTATAAACCTTGGAAGCTAGATTCAGATAAACTCTAATTAGAGCACATTTCCCTAAGATAGACCTTGAGGATTAGTAAAGAAGAAATTATTAGAATATTGGTATTGTAGGGATTTTGTGAGTTTTTTGAGATATACATCTATGTCTGGATACAAGCAGGTAGAGGTGGATCAGGAACAGATGTACCTAGGGGTAAAACATGAAAACAACGCTTTGAGCTAGACTCAAATGGGAACTGGTGCACAACAATGGGCCTTGATGCACACTGGGTTATGACACTCCTAGGGTATTTTCTTAAGATAACTCTCATTTTCTTTACAAACCATTATGCAGGGTTTATGAGTATATACTTCCTTAAAGAAAACATTTTTATGATTATGGATTATATACATAAACTATTCAATTTTAGTTACATATTTTACAATTTTTTAATTATTCATTGCAATTCATAAACTGACCTAGTGTATGTCATTGTATAGAAATGGCGCCTAGTAGAAGAAATGTGAACTCCATCAATACATATGATCCAAAGAGTAAGAAGGATCATATCTTCCATGTTATTAAGCCAACATTTAGAAGGGAAATAGTCTCTCACGTATTCTCAACATATGAAGAAATAGTATCATGTGTTAGTGAGATAGGTAAAGAATTCTTTGAGTCCTATGGCTTTGAAGGGAAGCGAGAGATGAAAAGGGTGGAAGAGAGAGAGAGATAGATAAAGGGAAGAGGGAAAAGAAGAATTTTCACATATGTGACAATTGTGGGAAGAAACACCCTGGAACTTGCCTGAAGGGATGGGAGTCTGTTATAAGTGTGGAGAAAAAGGACACCAAGTACATGACTGTAAGGGTATGAATTTTTTTTCAAATTTACAATGCATCATTTGTATGGAGTTGGGAAACTACATGAACCAATTTACAAATCATCAGAGTATGCCCCAAATGATTCTATTGGATAATAATCAAGTTATGATACTACCTTAGATGAAGAAGAATGACTAGTGTTGTTATGTTTTTATTATAGGATTATTTCATTTGAGTGTTGTATCAACAATATACTGGTTATATGAATTATGGAGATAAATAAGGATTGTACTGCAGTACTGTTTTATTGAGGATTTGAGATTATCTGGTTCTATGAAATGTGACTTAATAGTGAGCTACACTTTTGGTAAAATACATGGTTGAAGGAAACATAATCCTTAATATGGTATCGATAATGAGGTAGTGTTCTTGGAATAAGAGATTGTTGATCTGAATAAATTATATTGGATATTCTTGACTACCTTGAAACCGATTAATGATTTTTCATTGTTGGAGTTTACAACATTTTTGGATCTAAGGAGTATATCAAGTATTCTATAAAGAATAAGGGATCATGAATGTAATCAATAAGGTTTTATGGTAATTCAGGATGTTACCTAGTTTAAAAATAATACATGATGAAGGTGTTCGCATGTTATTACATTACAAAAAGGATTTTCATTGTGTTTAACTTCCTTATAAATTTTGTACTGTGAGTTTGGATTGTAGTATTTTGGATAAGTCTAAAGGATGGAATGGATTAAGTTTGAAAGGTTATTTTTGGATTTCCATAAAAGGACAACACGCAGACTGTGTGACAACCCGTCGCGTCGGACAAATCTGCGGGAATCAAACCCACAACCATAGTGCGATTTGGATTTATCACCTACCACTTGACTATGTGATGTTCTGGGATGGTATAATTTAGTTTTTGGGGTCTGATATGTGAATTATAAATTCATTATATTTGGAGCCCTATACGATTATGATAAATAGAGTATTTTTGAGTTGTATTATGTATTAGAGTGAAAGATGAGTTTGTGTTAGAAATTTATTAATGGATAAAACTCTAATTATAAAGTAAGTATATCTCCTTATGATCCTATAAAATCTCATAAATAAATTCCTCAACATTAAGAAAAGGAACTTAGAACAAAAATGTTGTCCTAGATGGTACCTTAGATCATCACAAATTTATGGATTTGTGATTCTTGGCCTTTTCATAGCCATGTTATCTACCACTCTCTATCAGATATTGATGGTCAGATTTCTCTTCCATATCCATGTTTTCTTACATCTAACCCTAGTATGTGTTATTTTCGGTACACTTCATACTTACCACCGTTTATTTTAAATGGAGGCCTCATTAATCCAATTTTCGATGTGGGATTTCAACTAAGATATTTTGAAATTTCAACCCAAAGTTTCCAATACCAAGCATGAATTGTGAGGACACAATTTATTGAAGGAGGGGAGAATGTAACACCCCAAGCTTCCAGGGTATGCTTCTCTTTGAATAATACAATAGCGTGCGTTGTACGCAACTTCGTGTAACACACACCACAACCAATCAAACTAACCATTATGAATAGTAATACCCACTTTTTGAAATTTTATAAATTTTATCATTCAAAATAGACATCATTTTTGGATTCAGAATATCTAAATTAACATATGGTGAATTTTTGGTATTTTTATGAAAACATCCAATTTTTAATGAATAGTGAAAACACTGAGTTATAGTTTAAAACCGATTTTTTATTTATCTAATTATTTATTTTATTTAAAAAATTTTAGGTCAAAATAGATACATAATACCTATATAATTTCAATGTAATTCTTTGGAGTCAGTTTATAATAATTTTAGATATATAAAAATTATATTGAACTTTTCACTATCTTTTACCCATCTCCTAGGAGAATTTGGAAATTCACATTAAACTTAATTTTACCACTTCTGTGAGTGGATTTTCAAAAATCTGAGAGACACGATTAATATCAATAAGTAAAATGTAGTTCAATTAGATAAAATAATTTTTTGGTGAATAGTAATTTTTTACTTTTATTTACCACGTTTAAAATTAAATAGGGTAATTAAGGTTAAAATGATATCAATATTATCCTAACACATGTACTAATTCTATTGGACAAGTTTATCTCGACTAAACAAACCTTAGGAATAAAATATTATCATTTAGGTCCACTTGGATTAGATTAGGATATTTATTGTTATTTAATTCAAAGAAGATACAAAAGAGTTAAAATCAAGGTTTAATAACTAAAACATTTTTAATATTGGGTTTTACATGAGATAAATTCGATTATAAATATTTATTATAAATATAAAAATATTTCCGACATAATGGTATTTTATTTATAAATTTTAGATATTAAATAATGTAATTTATTTATGACACAATGTTGATTTAGTAATTATCGTATTAATTAAAGATTAAGATAATTGATATTATAAATACCCAAAAAAATTTCATTTGATACTTTTTATTAATTACAATAATTTCATAGGTTAATATGACATATTAGGATTCGTTAAATGAATTGTTTTAGAAGTAAAAATTCTTTTACAAATTTATCAAAAAGAAAATACCCAATAGTGTCAAAATTGACATAAAAGAGTTTTTAAAACAAATATTATTTTATTAATTGATATTATATTCCTAAAAATTTAATGTTCATAAAAAGGACTTATATCATGATAGGTGTGTCATTAATGGATCACTTGGGGTTTTATTGGGAGTTTATAGTATGTTTATTAACCATATAATATAAAAATACAAAGAGACGTAGTAAATATCAGACTAATTAAATAAGAGTTAAAAATAAAAGATAAGGTTAATAAAGTGACCCAACTCTGTATAAAACCTATTGGTTTAGTGGATTGTGACCCATACCCACTTCATCCTCAAAATGACTCAATTTGGATCCATTATAAACTGAATATGAATTTATTATAAAATAATATTTTAAGTTTTTCCTAAGATTCCCCTCACCCCTCTTATTAAAGGGAACTCCCCCTTCTCTCTAATTCACAAATTCGAAGCATTTTTCCTCAGACAAAACCTACAGAACTATTCTCTCAACTTCCCTCACTATAACCTAGAGGCCTTATTTTGATCATAAATCCATCCTATGGATCCCTTTTGATCAAATCAAAGGAAGAACCCGAAGAAGAGGTAATGTTTTCACCACCCTCTTTCAAGTTCCATTCTTCTTCCACTTCTTCATTCTTTGTTATTTCCATTCTAAAAATATTTAATCTAGTATCTTCTATATAATATGATGTTATTATAAATATTTTACAACCATATTGAGTATTCTATCGATCCTTTGAATGACTTATCACCATACGTGCGTATGTACGGATTATCGTCTCCACGTCGTGGTTTAATTGTTATTCAACACATTATTTTTTAGATGGGTATAATAATGAAGTGTAATTAATGTAAATAATAAATATAACATGATAATTATTCTTTATATATGATACACCATCCAATTATATATTATTTTAATATCAAAATAATGATATTGTCGCTCATGCGTACGTACGGACTACCGTCTCCATGAACGCGATGAGATTCATTCCCCAACGTATCCATTCAATAATAATGTTCATTTTATGATCAAAAATAATGTTTAAGGACCAGATATCATTCCATATATGAATAAGATACAACATATGGATAAAAACATGTCTTATGTGACAAAACATATAAAATAAAATGAGTAAGTGAACACCTGAAAAGACGATAATTCTAAAATATTATCTACAAATCAATATTAAAAGATCATATATGATAACATATTTATGTATATTATTATTTTATAATTTAATAACAATTATTTAACTATTATACCGGAGGTTAACCTACCCTCGACCAAGGAAAAGTACAAGGTAGGGGTTTATTTCACAATCTCTTCATTATCCGAGGTTGTTTATACGTAATTAGCTACTAGGGTCTCTTTATCATCCATATCCATGTTTCTTAAAAATTTATTTCAAATAATTCCTAAAATTTTACAAAATATGGGTTAAAGTAATTTATACCCTTGTTTGAATTTTTTTAAGAAGTTTCTAAAGGAATTTTTTCGTTGTTTTCCAAACAAGGTCCTTTTTATCCTTTTTGTCAAAATTAATGTAAGAATGTCTTTTTTAACTTATACAACGAGTGTAGCTATTTTGCGCCATTATGAAACCATTGAAGTTTCCCATACAAGCTTATAAGAATATTTTATAAGTAAATTTTTTCTTTTATAATTATGTGACTTTTAAATGATTTCAAAAATGAGATATTTATGTCAATAGTTTTTATTTCATCTATGTCAACATCCTTTGATGGATTTTAAACATATTTCAAGTTGATTTATTATGATAAAAAACTCCCATATAGTATTGAATGTTTTGAGATATGTTTTACTGTGGATGTTTTATTTTTATACCATTCATGGTTTATGGAGAAAGTATTGACATTTCATATGCTAGTTTTAGTATGAATGTTTCTGTTATGTTTAAACCTGTTCATATGAGGAATGCATTTGAATTAATAAGTGACAGGTGAAGCCCATTATGTCTCCTCGATGCATCGATAGGCCTCATGAGACAAAATAGTGTCTTGGTACATGGCCTTGATAAAATATTATTTGTAGTCTTGGCACAAGGCCTTGACTATGTGGTTATGATAGTCTTGCATTATGCATTCCATCATTATGAAAGTGGTTATTGATATTGCATGTGATTGTTAGACTACTAGAATATCCATGTGAATAAGTAAATGGTATTATTTCATCTTATTTATGCCATATTATGCTGAAATTCAAGTTTAAAAGTTCTTTGTTTTAGTTATACATTGCCTTAAAATTTTAAGCTTATTTATGAAAGTTTCCACTATAATGTTATCCTTACTAAGCATCTGAGCTCACCCCTTTCTATGTTTTATTTTTCCCAGGATGCGAAGAATTATTTTATGAGTGACCTGCATGGATAGTCAGAGGGATATGAGTGTGGACTATAAAGACTATGTTGTTGTAGTTTTCCACTTTATGATGTAATGTAAGACTTATGAATGTATCTAGTGTTTCCAAGTCTACTAAACTAATCGGTTATTCGATACTTGATCTTCTGTGATCATACCAATGTTATGTAATAATGCACTGAATCTGGGTAACTAGGGTCGGGTTGTTACAACTGATGTGGTAAAATGGTACAAAAGGCTTGTAATTGCAATGAAAAAGATCAGCGAAATGGTAAGAAAAAATCTAATGTACAACCAGAAAAATGATTTTAGTGAAATAAAATGGGTCATTATGAAAATTAGTGTCCAATGAAGAACTAAACTGAGGGAAAGCATCCAGACTACAAGTAGAAATGGGTGGTGAAATCCATTAAAACTACTTATGCAGATGTTGGGCCATAAAATGAAGTAGTATCAGGTACAATGTTTTTTTGTTCAGATTATGCCAATGTGTTTTTTGATTCAGGGTATACACATTCATTCATTTCTGAGAAGTTTTCTAGTAAATTGGGAGTTTCACATCAAGATATGAATCCAAAATTTATGCTAAAAACACCTGGAGTAAATGTTGAAAAAAAAAGAAAGTATAAGAACCTTTCAATCCATCTGTGTGGAATGAATCTACCTTCAAACCTTATTGTTTTTCTTCTAGTAGAGTTGGATGTTATTTTGTTTATGGATTGGCATTCTGTTAATCATGATAAGATTGAATTCAAAGCTAAAGAGGTTTCTTTTCATAAATATTTTCAGTTTTTGTACAAGAATTAACCCTTACATTTGATAACATATCAGGAAGATGAGAAATAAATAAAAGATGAAAATTAATGCAGCCTTGCACATATTGTTGAAAATAAAGGAACTGTTCAGATTAATGACATTCCAGTGGTAAATGAGTACCTTGATTTTTCTCCTGATGAGTTTACTTGTATTATACCTAATCAAGAAGTTGAATTTACTGTGGACTTAGTTACTGATGCTAAGCCAATTTCAAAACCCCCTTATTGAATTGCTCAAATTGAACATTTAGAGTTAAATAATCCATTGAAAGAGTTATTAGATAATGGCTTCATTCGACCAAGCCCATCACCATGGGGTGCTCCTGACTTATTTGATAAAAATAAATATGGTTCAATGAGACTTTTCATTGATTATAGAGCATTAAATAAAATTGTTGTTAAAAACATGTATCTTTTACCTCATATTTATGATTTCTTTGATCAGCTCCCGGGAGCTTAGTATTTTTTGAAGATTGACTTGAGGTCGGGTAACCATCTGTTGAATGTAAAGGAATTAGAATTTCTAAAGACCGTGTTTCATATTATATATGTCCATTATGAATTTTTAGTTATGCCTTTTGGTTTAATCAATGCAACTGTTGTATTCATGGATCTTATGAATAGAATTTTCCGTGATTTCTTGGATAAGTTTTTGGTTGTGTTCAATGATAATATTTTGGTTTCTTCCAAAATTTAAGAGGAACATGAAATTCATTTACGGGTTGTCCTGAAAACCTTAAAAAATAATCTATTTGTGAAATTCAGAAGGTGTAAGTTTTGGTTTCAAAATATTTCTTTACATGGTCACATTGTTTTAAAAAATGGAATTACTATTGATCCGATAAAAACAAAAGTTGTTGAATAATGGCCAAGACCAACAAATATAACCAATATTAGTAGTTTTCTTGGTTTGGAAGGTTGTTACCAGTGGTATGTTGAAAATTTTGCAAGGTTATCTAGTCCAATGACTAAGTTAACTCGAAAAAGTTTTATGTTCATTTGGAAAAAATAATGTGATGACTATTTTCAGGAGTAGGAAAAAATATTGGTGAATGCTCAAGTTTTGGCACTACCTTCTGCAAATAGTGAGTTTGTTATCTATATTGATGCTTCATTAAAAGGAATTGGTTGTTTCCTTTTTTAGAATTATCAGGTAATTTCTTATGCTTCATGTCAGTTGAAACCTCATGAGTTAAGTTACCCTACACATGATTTGGAATTAGCTGCTGTTGTTTTTTCTTTAAAAATTTGGAGGCATCATCTGTATGGAATAAAATTTAAAATATATACTGACCAAAAATGTTTAAATTACATATTCACTCAGAATTAATTGAACATCAGATAGAGGAGGTGGATGGGATTAATCAAGGATTATGATTGCATGATTTATTATCATCCAGGAAAGGTAAATAATTTGGTTAATGCTTTTAGTTGAAAAATTAATGCTTCATTGACCATACAATGTTTGGAATGAGATCCTTTGGTTTTTGATTTGATGAACTTTTTCATATAATTTTTTGGTGGAGGAAATTCTTCTGTTTTGTTTCAAGTTTTAAGGAAATCATCTCTATCAGACAGAATAAATCAAGCGCGGAAGGAAGATAGTGAGTTGTAGAAAAAGGTAGAGTTGGATCAGAAGGGTAGGTTTCCCGAATTTAACATTGATAATGACTGTGTTTAGAGATTTGGAAAGAGATTATATGTGCCTTATGATTCACAATTTAAGAAAGAGTTGTTATGTGAAGCTCATATTTCCTAGTTTTTAGTTCATCCTGGCAGTACTAAGTAGTATAAAGATCTTCAGGAGTATTACTTATGGGATGGAATGAAAAGAGATATTTCTTGATTTCACTCTGAAGTGTTTGACTTTTCAGTAGGTTAAACAAGAACAAAAGTTACCAAAAGGGATGCTTCAGTCATTACCGGTGCCAGATTGGAAATGGGAAAATATATCCATGGACTTCATTGTGGGATAACCGAAGACATCTCAAGATAATAATGAAATATGGGTTATTATTGATCGATTGACTAAATATGCTTATTTACTTCCTATTGAAGTTACTTTATCTCTAGATCTACATTATCAATTGTTTGTAAAATATATAGTCCAGATCCATGGTTTTCCCCTATCTATTGTATTTGATCATGATCCCAGGTTTACCTATAACTTTTGGAAAGGACATTAGAAGTCATTCGGTACTGAATTAAATTTTAGTATAACTTTTCATCAGCAAATCAAATGGGCAGTCAGAACAAACTATTCAGACCTTGAAGGATATGTTCCATTCTTGCTCGATGGATTACCGGGGAATTTGGGATGAAAATCTTTCTTTTTTTAAATTTTCATATAATAAATGTTCTCATTCCATTATACAGATGACTCAATTTGAAGAATTTTATGGGAAGTAGTGTTGAACTCCAGCATTTTGGGATGAAATAGGTTAAAGAAGTTTATGGGACCAGAATAGGTAGAATAGATGGTATAAAAAGTTCTTTTGATTCAGAAGTACATGATAATAGCTCATAGTAGGTAGAAAAGTTATGTTGATAATCAGAGGAAGGATATTTATTTTGAGTTAGGTGATCATGATTTTCTCAACGTTTCTCCAAGGAAAAGTGTGATGTGTTTTGGTAAGAAGGGAATGTTGAGTCTGAAGTTCATTGGACCTTTTAAAATCCTAGAGAATGTTGGATAATTTATGTACAAATTGGATTTACCTCTATGTTTATCCTAGGTACACAATATTTTTCATGTTTCAATGTTGAGAAAGTATATGCCAGATCTATCTCATGTTTTGAGCCCATAGATAGATCAGTTGAAAGAGAATCTCTCTTCTAAGAAATGGCCTATCCTAATTCATGACTGAAGAGAGAAATCATTGGAAAATATGGAAATTCACCAGGTAATGGTTTTGTGGAAAAACCATATGGTTGAAGAGACAATGTGGGAATCTGAAAATTCTATTAGGGATAAATTCCACCATTTATTTGATTGGTGAATAAAACTGCGAGGATGATATTTAAAAAAGGGGGAAGGATGTAACATCCCTGGTAAATAAAGGAATAATACACATTCATTTTGATTAATATTTTGTGAATTAAAAATTGATTTTACTTTAAATGGGTTGGTATGTTCGATGACATAGCCGATACGCCACAACGGGTTTCATTGAAATTGTACATTACACACTAATAATATAATAATATTATTTTAAATGGTAATCAAAACTTAGTCATTGTATTAGTATGAATGAATTGAATTAACTAAAATATTATTATACATGTTTATTTAATTTTTTTACATTTAACCAAAAAAATATAGAGGCTTAAAATATGAATGAATCTAATTTTAAGCATAATTCACTTTAAAAGGATGATCTACCACGTTTTGAGGGTGAACCATCTTTAATTCTAGTTTTGGTCACCTATATATGTTTTTTTTAGAAAATAAAATTATTCTTTAGAATCAGGACATCAATATTCACTTTGGATAAAATTTTGGTATTTTTCTGATAAAGTTCATTTTTTACGAATAATGGAAAATACTGTATTTTAATTCAAAAAATCCATTAAATATAATTTATTAATATGGTTATATTTCCATTTTAATTGAGTTTAAAGTGTAATTAGAATATAGTTTCACCATTTAATTCAATTTTGGTCATTTTAGGTAATTTCACATTGAAATTGGACATAAACAAGTGCCATTATTTTGATAGTTATTTCTTAAAAACACAGTTTTTTTAACACCGTTAATTAATTTAAATTAATTTATTCTACTTATATGTTTTGAATTTGGAAAAATAGATTCCATTTTTGGAATCAGGACTTCCATGTTGTGTAAATAGGTAAATTTTATTTTAATACATTAGGAATATTTACTTATGTAAATATTGTATTTACCATTGTTAAATGGAAAATATGGTAAATAAGGTTAAGAAAATTCAACAATAATAACATAAAATTATCCTAAAAAGTGTCCTAATAATATTGGTTGATAAAACTATGACCATTAGCATCCTTGGGTCGATTTTTGGACCCCATGGGGCCACTTGGGAGTGATAGTGACACATTATTTCAATTAACTTAAAATAAAGACAAAAATCACATCATCAAATAATTTTTATTAAATTAATTTTTACATAGGGTTATATAATTTATATTTTAGACTGAAAATATCACTTGTAAGGATAAAAATATTTATACAACATAGTATATTTTTTATAATTTTTAGAAATTAAATAAATAAAATTCTTTATGACACAATAATGATGCAGTGTTTACCTCATTAATAAATGATTTAAATAAATAAGATTATAGAGATTAAAATAATATTCAAAACCAGTCCAATTCAAATTGGATGATTCTATTTCGACCATGATTCATCTTATCTTTGACTTTAATAAGTTTTGGACCTTTAGAAACTGAAAATAATTATATAATAAAATAATATTTTTAAACATTCCTAAACGCCACTCCTCCCCCTTATAAAAGGACACCACTTCTAACCCATTCCTCACACCTCTCATGCCCCATGGATCATCCATCCTCTTCCCACTTAAAGTCCCTAAATCACTATCTTACTCCTATAAACCATAAAACTTTCAGAAGGCACTTCAATAAACCCGTTTTGTTCAAACCAAAGGGTGTTACCTGATTTAAAGGTATTGTCTTCTCTTATGTTCGTTTGTATTGTTTTACTTATCCAACAAACTGAATGCTTTTTATTCATTAATTTTATGACAAAAACAGTATCCTAATTATATTAGGATGCTTTTATGTGTATTATTATGACTACACTTACACACACCTCCGTCTAATTAGTACGGAACATACTGTTTCTCTGGATGGAAAACTAATGCCTCACGAAACGATTATTGTTCAATTATCTCCTACCACCTCTAAAGGTGGACATTATGGTGGAACTATATTTATATATGATATATATATTCTATTTATGTTTTATTTATGATTCTGTATTTTAGATTTATAGCATGGGTTTTTGGTTTCCATTATGGGTAAACGTGATAATTTCATTTGAGGAAGTGTGGACTACTTCCCCCTTAATGTGATATGACTCGTTAATGCCATATGTGGGATGTGTAAAGGATATATTTAATGATAATATATATTATGTTATATGGGAATTATAATATACATATGTATCATTATGTTTTAATTTAAATAATATAAGAAATAGAAATGAATGTAGCATTCATGCATACGTACGACTTACCATCTCCATAAACGATGCATTTCTTTTCTTATCTCTAAATGTTATTTACTATTATAAATAAATTATATAGAATATATATATTATATATATGATATATAAATCATGAATATCATTCTGGTTATAATTGATATTTGACCACATGAACAAATTGTATTATAAGGAGTTCATTTTTGACTCAAGAACCAAATATTGACAAAACAACCATTATTAACTTAAATGATTACATAACGATTATAACATTTTAATAAGTGATATAAAAGGAATAATATATTTGAAAACGTTTCATAAGAATGTAAGAATTTAACTTTAGTTTATTTTACATGATATTAATGAATGAACCGGTCAAGTCGGACATGAGGTAAGGGACTTAGTCCTAATCTCCATTCATTGAGGCATATTTAGCTTTAATACACCACATTAATTTATATGCTATATAAACAAATTTGAATTTCCATTTCATTCAAAGGGAATAATTTTCTATGAAGGGTTTTACTAAATGAAAAAAATAACTTTTCTTTTTAACGTAAGCAGTGACAACGACCTTTCTGTTGCTGCGAGTATTATTTGATCTTTGGCTTCCTTAACAAGTCGTACTGTTTTTAAGGAAAATAAATAATATATATCCTTTTAAGTATTTTGGTATTGAAAATGGTTTTGATAAAGAATTGATTATTTCAATATCATGAAATGATATATTGTGATTGAAATGTGGAAATGTTATCTTTCCATTATATTTGTATTATGTGTTATGGGTTTTTAGCATTGTTTATGTATACGAGTGGTTCTGTGATAAACCTAGGGTGGGTGAGCCTGAGATAGCTCTCCAATGCATTGGGTAACATGATGGAGGTAAATGAGAATGTTTCTCCTAATAGATTAAGGTAACATACTTTGAAGGGTATTCTAAATGTAACACCGAACGTTGTGGTTATAGCTACAAAGTATTTATGATATGGATTCCACAAGTTACCTTTGTGATTTATGATTTCTATGTGTTATTCATAAACCTTATGATTTAATGAGGTATGTTAAAGAGCTTCTTTTATGTATGTAATGATGAACTAATGTTTTCTTTCATTTTTTTATAACCCTTACTGAGATTTTTATGCTCATCCCATTTTTTGAAATTTTTTCAATGGACATAAAGATGAATACGGTCAAGGATGGGATCAAGGAAAAGTCATGTTGTCTAAAACATGAGACTAGATAAGACTGTTTTTTTTAGGAGTTATTGTTTTATGATAAAAATATAAACTTAGTAGAAATGTATACCTTGTAATTCTTGAGATGTAATGTAATAGTTATGGACTAATTCTATAAAAATCTAAAACTAAAAAGATACTCAATGTGAATTACTAATTAAATTCAAGATTATGTAATGTTTAAGGTCGGGTCCTTATACAGGTGATATGATGTACTTAATATATAAATAAATGTGGAGGAAAACATAAATGAAAAATTTCAATCATTATATTCTATTAATATACGCATGATTATCCAAACACACATTTGTTAGTTTTGAGTATCTCTATGCATGGAAAATGACATTTTCAACCAAAATCAAGATCATGAACCATTCCTGGGAGACTTTTCTAGGAAATATAGTAGTATTATGATCAATGTATTGTTAAAAATATCATGTCTAGGGAATCAAAAGACCTCTGTATTAATCATCAATCCCTAAATTGTAATCTTGAGAAATCTAATAATTATCAAGTGTGGTCTATGATCCCTGTGAGGTAATTATAAGAAAACCCAAAATAATTATGTTACATTGTCGACCCCTAAAAGGTAATACAATGAAAATAATTAATCATCAGGTGTCATCACTGATGCCTATGATGTAATGCTAGGCCTCATCAATTGGAGCTAATCCTAGGCTTTCCAATACTCATAGATATCCAAGATAATACTTACAGATTAATCAAAGGTGATCAATAGTTAGAAGGATCCAAAACATTTTCTATGATGTAATATTAGTTGATATTATAATTTTAAAGATACAATGTCCTTCCTAGGAGGTAATCATTGGTAAAGAAATAGTATTCAAGATCCACATCCATCCTAGGAATGTAATCGTTGGCAATCCCATAATCATTAGTCATCAGAGTTGATCCCTATGAGGTAATCTACAGTGACCCTATAACATCAGGCGTCATTTCTAGATCCAATGAGCTTATCCAAGGCATCTATAAGCATTAGTAATAAATATAAATTCAATGTTTTTGATCTTATGAAATCATTGTATTAGGGATAACATCTAGATCAAAGGAATTCATCAAATTCATCTCATGTATCTCAATAATTTCGGTGAGCAACATGTCCCACATGAATACACCCATAACATAGAACCACAAACTTTCTAGAATCAAACCATATATCTTATATCAAGGATTAAACATATGATCATCAATAATAATTTCCCCTACACCATCTACAGGGTTTAAAAATCAATAGGGATCCCAATGAGGTCTTGTAGTCCACATTTAGAGCATCCAAACATCATGGGATCCTTCAGCTCATACACATACCATTTGTGAACAGAAGTCTCTTTGATGGACTAGCATCCCTTTTTCATTTTCATGGTCTAGAAATTATTCATTTCACCAGTAAGTTATCTCATATTTATTCCACTCCATTGAGATGGCATGAATATGATTCCATTCTCTATACATCCATGTTCGTACCTCAAATATAAATTATCTAATAATATTCATAGGATCTACCCACCAAATTCATCATATCTTAGTGTGGTTGGGTGGGAACGTTGAACCCACATTCATATTATTGTCCTAAAGTAACTATAGAAATTCACAATTCCATCCTGACTTACCTGATTCATTTACACTTAATCTAACACTAACCCCCTCTATGCTGCATCAAGGTAATATTTTATAAGGGTCACTATATCCACTTAATCCATTTAAATCCTAAAACCTAGTCTTTATATATCACATGGAACACAAGTGTAATGAATACATCAATCATTAGTGGTTTAGATGTCAATAATATGCACATGGGGTCCTTATGACACTTGACACGTTGTTTAATTTATCTAGGATTATTATTTTAAATAATCAATTTAGTAAAATTAAGAAGTGTAATATCCATCAATGGAAAAAACACATATCACATGTTATAAAAATCATAAAATTTGGTATAAGTCTCAATAAACCATCCCCCTTATTTTTGAGATATAGAATTTTTATTTTCATATCCTAGTAGTTATGTCTCCAACATTACTATGTCCAACCATCCACCACTCATCATCATGTTTCCTTAACCCATTAAAATAAATCTTAATTTTTTTATCATAATGTTTGATAATTAATGAAAAAAAATTATTAAAGAAATCAAAATGATTAAAATATGACTATATATCAACTAATCTTCAAAACTAGTAAAGAAAGGGGTGTGTACCACTCCTGAAAAACAGTCAAACCTAATCCACACTAAATCTCCAAAACCTAGTTTCATTTAAATCAAAAAATTAATTTATTTATTTTCTGTAACCCTTGAGAATATATATATATATATGATGACATACCTCCATTAAAACTATATAAACTATATGAAGACAATATCGCAATATTTTTTATTTTTATGAAATACAAAATCCACATCATCCACTCTCAATTTCACCATGAATCCATCGCATCAGCACTAAAATTCTATAATAATTTCAATGAAATTAATAGAAAACTATGATGAAAATGGAAGTAGGAAAAAAAGGATAAACATGCATTCACACATAAATAAAATTAAATGAAACAGTTATAACGCCCCGAGCCCGCTCTTCCAAACTCGATGCTTGTAAATGTTGTGTAATTTTTTTAACAAAAGTGACATAACAACTACATAACACTTTAAACACATGAGGAACTTTTACCGGTCTAGGTTATGGAAGATTAGATATATCTTTACATTGGTTAGAGTTTCAAAAAAATAATAATATAAAATAAAACAACTGTCTACTAGCTTCCGCGCGTACTACAACAAAGATGACCAACTTTGGAATTTAAGTCAACCTGTGAAAAAAATTTCAAAAACATGGGGTGAGAACACAAGATACTCAGTAAGGGGTTTTGAAAAACTTTGATAAACCACTTTTAAAAATAACCTTTTGATAATACATTTGAAAACATCAATTGTAAATACATTTTTAAAACAACATTTACAAAATAATGTAATGATTTTAAAAGATAATTATACTTTGAAAACACTGTTAAACTAATCCAATGATTTTCTTTGGAAAATATTAAGAAAAATTTATTAAATAAAAACATCATTTTGAGGCAACTTAATTCGTTGAAGGTTTTATTGGGCCTACCCACTTAGTGAAGGATGGGTTCACTCCCCAATGACCGTTCTTTTTTTACAACGAACAAGCACCGAAATATTTTTTGAAAATGTCTAAAGTTTTCTTTACATATATATATATACATATATACTAGTATTGCTCATTGGGGTTTTTACCTTTAAACAATTCAATTCATTTAAAAAATCATTTCCACTAATATCCATATGTACGTATGTATATATATATATCTGTGTGTGTGTGTGTGAATTTTTATTGAAAAACAATTATGAGTATTGATTCCCAAAAACTCACATCACTTGGCATGTACATAAACACCAACATACCCGATCTTCCATTGATAAATAATAAAATGAAATATCATAGATTTGTTTTTAAGATTAAATGACTTAAACCGTTCTTTTATTTCAACATAATAAAATAATAATGACCATGCATCGAAGATTATAAATGATATATAAACATTTCATTCATGAGTAAAATTATAAATATAGATATGTACAAGACAACATAAAATTATAACAGGTCTATAAACATTTCATCCAGTTCCATTAAAATTAATTTCTTTGAAAAGTTTATCCAATGAATATGAGTATGTGTATATACTTATATATACATATGCATGTTTGAAAATTCATAAATGAAAATCAATATATGGCCATAACCTTGATTTTTATATGACTTGTATGTGACAGAATAAAATTATGATATTCTTAACTTCTATTATAATTTATTTAAAATAGTTATTAACATAAAAATTATACAAATGAATAAATATGTTCCATATAGAATGATTTTATTTTTGAATAAAGCTTCGATAAATAGAAACAACCCTTAGCAAGACTAACATGAAACAAAATGAAAATATAACTTTGATACATAAATAGATATATCCATCTCATGTAATTAAAATGATTCTAATATTAATAATTTCTAAACACAAAAATAAATAAAACACTTTTTTTTAGAAATAATTTCACTTGCATGAAATTTTTCTTGCACATAGATTAAAAAATAATCTTACTAATTCAAGAATTAAGAAACATAATTCTAAAACAAAGAATAAAAATATATTCATTATTCAAAAATAGAAAATTAAAATCATAATTTTCAAATTAATAAACTAAATATCTCTTCCTAATATTTTTTTTGAAATATAGAAATTCAAAAGATCAAATACAATTATCCGGTGTGAATTTAAAGGGTAAAATAAGTAATCCATCATTAAAACCCATTCAAATTAAAAATAAATGTTTTGAAAAAAATAGACTAACTAATTCTTACTATAAATTTGGAAATATATAATATTAAATAAACTATTCCTTACAGAAATAAGAGTTCAAAATCTTGAAAATAAATATATCCCCCTTACAAAATTTTGAAAATAAAACATTTTAATTTAACATGATGATTCAAATACATGTTGAAATCCAGGGAAAATAAATTTGATATATTAAATTGTTTCAAATCAAAAAAAATATATAGTATAAAATAAAGAGTCCCTTACCATGTATTTTCAGAAATTATATCTTCTTGACATAACACTAAACATTACTAAAAGGTCACAGAAAAGAAAGAGAATATGGCTACACCCTCTGACTTGAAAAATCATCTCACTGGATACGAAAATATAAATAAGGGGGACACTGTTGTCTCTCTCTCAGAGGTGGAACACAAAAGATAAATAAACATGACACTCCCTCTTTTTTTTCCTCCCGACAGACATTCCACACTCCCTTTTCATACTCATAATAGGATAGGATATGTGATTTATTTATTCCATCTTGTAAGGATAATTTATTTATCATATTTGATTGCAGTGCAAGCAGATCAATGTAATATTAAATGAACAATAGCAATGTAAACAATGAATTTTGATAGATAAAAAAACCCAGAAAACAAATCATGTCCTATTCATATAGATTGATAGTGATATTTATTAATTTATATGGTGCTGGTAATTGCAAGCTGAAATCGACAGAGTATAAAACCCAAAAATCGTAGATGCTTCTCTAATAAGAATCAATCCTCAACAATAAAAAAACAATTTTAAAAGATGTCAAACATGCTACAATACCACCACAATTATCATTATTAAGAAAAAATGAAGAATATGGCAGAAATGAAATTAATAAATTGCATCCAAACCATTGGATAAGATTTTCAGATAAACTTATCATACTTTTTGAAACTAGAAGATAAGAGGAAAAACTCCAAAATCAAATTTGAATCACCTTTTGTGGTCCATATTTGGTCATCAACACTCAAAACCCTAAGTCTATGGTTTCACCACGCTCAGCCTTCCTCCTTGCGACACTGATCTGAAGCGCAATGGCGTTCAGACTCGAAACAAGATTGATATCCATCTTTGACAAATCCAGCATCACTATGCTCAGATTCAACACCTCCTAGAGATGAATCTGACGTCTCAAAAATCCTATGTTTCGTCCGCCACTTTCTCCCCACCGCATTCAAAGAAAATGAGACATGCAGATTTGCTTCATCTCTCGCATGGTCTCCTACGCATAACCATAACCCGACCTCCCAAAGACAATGGCAAACCTCCAGCGAAGAAGCTATCGA
Organism: Viscum album; assembly: GCA_963277665.1. NCBI lineage: Eukaryota > Viridiplantae > Streptophyta > Magnoliopsida > Santalales > Viscaceae > Viscum > Viscum album. The sequence goes on from OY728143.1 coordinate 151,730,492, forward strand.
CATCGGCCCTGAATCACGCTCGAACTCGGCAAGACCCATAGCTCTGAACCTAGCTCCAATTAAGGCACATCGACCTCTCCCTTCCCTTATCACTCGAATTGAATAGATCCTCCCGAAACTAAAACCATCACTTCACAAACCTTAAATCCCAATTTTCAATTTTCATATTTATTTTAATTTTAGTCGTTTATCATTTTCATATTATAATAAAACAATTATCATATTATATATATAACATTTTTAATTCATCAATAAAAATTAACTTTATATTAATCATAAGATAAAATTTTATACAGTTTTAAACAATAATATATATACTTTAGTTAAATAACATTACAAACATAATTTATCATCGTAAAATAAATTACAAAATACATAATATTAAGATATTTTTAACAATAAATGGCTTTCTATTCATCAATATTACTATTATTTTTCCCTTTAATTATATTTGTTTTGTTTTGATTTATTTATTAAAATGACATGTTTACATGTTATTTCATGAAAACTATAGGAAAGTATCATTAATTTATTTTATTTCAATATATATTGACATGATGAAAAATATTATAAATTAAAGTAACAAATTACATTTTGATTAAACAAAATCCCAAAGTTTTATAACATTATTGATTTAAATAATAATTCATTTATTAATTACATAATATTTCTCAGGATGTTACATTCTCCACCCTTTAAAGGAATTGTGCCCTCATAATTCTTGCATCGAACCTAAGAAAATTTTGAATTTTTTTAATCTTCATAATTAAAGAATTTCTTCTGAGACTTATCTATCTAAATAAAACTCTGCCGTGAGGATTTCATTTTTCTCAAAAGACTTCTAATCTCCAAAGTTTTCTAGACCGTTCCTCTGATACCAATTATAACGACCTGATCCCACTCTTCCAAACTCGGTTCTTGAAAATGTTGTGTAATATCTTTTTATAAAATGTAACATAACAATTACATAACAATTTAAACACATGAGGACCTTTTAACGGTCTAGGTTCTAGAAGATTAGACATAACTTTACATTTGTCAGCGTTTAAAATAAAATAAAATAAAATAAAATAAAACAATTGTATACTACACTTTCGCACGTGCTACAACAAAGATGACCAACTCTGGAATTTAAGGAAACCTGTGAAAAACATTTCAAAAACATGGGGTGAGCACAAAGGATGTCAAGTAAGAGGTTTTGAAAACTTTTGATAAATCACTTTTAAAAATAACTTTCGATAATAAATTTTAAAACTTCAATTGTAAATACATTTTTAAAACAACCATTACAAAATAATGTAATGATTTTGAAAGATAATTATACTTTGAAAATACTTTTAAACTAATCCAGTGATTTTATTTGGAAAATATTAAGCAAAATTCATTAAAACAAAACATCATTTTGAGGCAACCTAATTCATCGAAGGCTGTATTGGGCCTACCCACTTAGCGAAGGATGGGTTCACTCCCCAATGACCTTCCATTTCTTACAACGAACAAGCACTAATATTTTTTTTTGAAAATGTTTAACGTTTTCTTTACATATATATACATATATATATACTAGTATTTCTCACTTGGGTTTTTACCTTTAAACAAGTCAATTCATTTAAATAATCATTTCCACTGATATCTATATGTACGTATGTATATATATATATATGTGTGAATTTTTATTGAAAAACACTTATGAGTATTGATTCCCAAAAACTCACGTCACTTGGCTTGTACATAAACACCAACATACCCCATCATCCATTGATAAATAAAAAAAATATCAAAGATTTGTTTTCATGATTAAATGACTTAAACCATTCTTTTATTTCAACATCATAAAATAATAATGACCATGCACTGAATATTATAAATGATATATCAACATTTCGTTCATGAGTAAAATAATAAATATAAACATGTAAAAGACAACATAAAATTATAACATGTCGATAAACATTTCATCCAATTCCATTAAAATTCATTTCTTTATAAATTTTATCCAATGATTATGAGTATGTGTATATACTTATATATATATATGCATGTATGAAGTTTCATAAATGATCATCGATATATGGCCATAACCTTTATTTTTATATGACTTGTATGCGACACAAAAAAATAATGATATTCTTATCTTCTATTATTATTTATTTAAAAAAGTTATTAACATAAAAATTATACAAATGAATAAATATGTGTCATATAGAGTGGGTTCATGTTTTAATAAAGCTTCTATAAATAGAAACAACCCTTAGAAAGACTAACATGAAAAAAATGAAAATATAACTTTGATACATAAATAGATATATCCATCTCATGTAATTAAAATGAATCTAATATTAATAATTTCTGAACACAAAAATAAATAAAACCCCCTTTTTAGAAAGAATTTCACTTGCATCAAATTTTTCTTGCACATAGATAAAAAAAGAATCTTCGTAATTCAATAATTAAGAAACATAATTGTGAAAAAAAGAATAAAAATATATTCATTATTCAAAACTTGAAAATTAAAATCATAATTTTGAAATTAATAAACTACGTATCTCTTACTAATATTTTTTTTTGAAATAGAGAAATTGAAAAGATCAAATACAATATTCCCTTGTGAATTGAAAGTGTAAAATAAGTAATACCTTACTAAACCCCATTCAAATTACAAATAAATGTTTTGAAAAAAATAGACTAACTAATTCTTACTATAAATTTGGAAATATATAAAATTAAATAAAATATTCCTTATGGAAATAAGAGTTAAAAATCTTGAAAATAAATATATCCTCTTACAAAATTTTGAATATAAAACATTGTAATTTAACATGATGAATCAAATACATGTTGAAATCAAGGGAAAATAAATTTGATATATTAAATTATTGCAAACGAGAAAAATATATAGCATAAAATAAAGAGTCTCTTACTATGTATTTGCTGAAATTATATCTTCTTGACATAACACCAAACTTTAATAAAAGTTCACAGAAAAGAAATAGAACATGTCTTCACCCTCTGACTTGAAAAAACATCTCACTGGATAAGAAAATATAAATAAGGGGGACACTGTTCGATCTCTCTCAGAGGTGGAACAAAAAAGAAAAATAAACATGGAACTCCCTATTTTTGTTCTCTCGAAGGACATTCTAGACTCTCTTTTTATACTCATAGTAGGATAGTATATGTGATTTATTTGTTACATCTTTTAAGGATAATTTATTTATCAGATTTGATTGTAGTGAAATATGATCAATGTATTATTAAATACACAAAAGCAATTTAAACAATGACTTTTGATAGAAAACAAAACACAGAAAACAAATCATGTCCTATTCATATAGATTGATAGTGATATTTATTTATTTATATGATGCTGATAATTGCAAGATGAAATTGACAGAGTATAAAACCCAAAAATCGTAGATGCTTCTCTAATAAGCATTGATCCTCAACAATAAAAAAATAACAATTCAGAAATATGTCAAACATGCTACAATAGCACCGCTATTATCATTAGAAAGACAAAATGAAGAAGATGACACAAACGAAATTAATAAGTTTCATCCAAACCATTGGATAAGATTTTTGGATAAACTAATCCTACTTTTCAAAACTAGAAGATAAGAGTAAAAACTCCAAAATCAAATTTGAATCGCCTTTTGTGGTCAATATTTGGTCATCAACACTCAATACCCTAATTCCATGGTTTCACCATGCTCAGCCTTCCTCCTTGCAACACTGATCCGAAGCGCGATGGTCTTCAGACTCGAAACAAGATGGAGTTCCATCTTTGAAAAATCGAACATCGCTAAACTCATATTAGACACCTCCTAGAGATGAATTTGACGTCTCACAAATCCTATGTTTCATCCGCCTCTTTCTCCCAACCGCATTCAATGAAAATGAGACATGCAACTTCACTTCGTCTCACACAAGGTCTCCTCCTCATAACCCTAACCTGACCTCCCGAAGACGGATACAAACCTCCAGTAAAGAATCTATCAACATCGGCCCTGAATCGCACTCGAACTCGGTGAGACCCATAGCTCCTGTAGAGAACCGAAGCCTGACGTACATGGACTTTACATTACATTTGCGGAATACTTAGTACATAACAAAAACACACACACAAGGATCGTAATAGTTTAGTGTCTTTGGAAACTCGGAACGTAATCTTCTAATCGTGGTGAAAGATCTTCAATATCTCCCATAAAGATCTTCCCTTTTTTTACCTAAAACCTTTCTTTATATCCTGGGGAAAAGAAAACATAAAAGGGTGAGCTCAAATGCTCAGTAAGGGTAAACAAAATAAAATCAATCACATCATATTCATAAGAACATAACTTTTGGAAATCTTAACCTGCAAAAGAGAGCATAATTTCATAACATGGGATAAATCATAGTAGTGAAATTAAATCCCAATAATCATAACTTAAAACATGAAACTTTGTGGCATACACACATAATCATAGAGAATCATTTCTTGTTAGTCAAGACTCATTGCCAAGACTATCTTAGTGGACAAAGTCCCTTTCTGAATCGAGTAACCCTCGTTTCAGTCCTGTTTCACTGAACCGGTATAACCTACCGTTCCAGCCCTGTCTATCTCATGAGATATAAAATCTTTACCCAATGCATTGGAGGGAGATATAGGTCCCACCCATCTCATAATGAATCTTTTCTTATGTGTGCCACACAATCATAAACCATACATCATAGCGTAACCCATGTAATAAAAATGGGATTATTAAACAACATGACATAATAAAACATTTCATATAAGATAAAGGAATTCATTAAAATATTTCCATCACAACATAATCAAACCAATGTAATAATAGGGATTAAAACAGAACCCTTTATTATCTTAGATGGAAAATAATTTTGATAAAACACTTGAACTCCATTCTTGAGGAAAATATCCTTTCTACTTCAAAAACATTTTTCCTTTCATAACATGCCATACAATTTTAAAATAAAAGAAGTTGATTAAAAATAAACTTGAATACATGTAATGGAATCTTCTTGGAAATAATTTTTTTTTAGAAATCCATTCATGCCGTATAAGTTAAAAAAAACATTCTTCGTACTTTTGTCGGAAAAGTCAAAAAGTACCTCGTACGAAAAACGACAAAAGATTCCTTTCATACATATTACTAAAAACTCACCGAAGGGTAAAAATGGATTTAAACAATTGTAGGTGGATGGAAATAATATTACATATTGAGTAAACATGGATGTGGATGATAAAATACACCCCAGTAAATACTTATGAATAAACAATCTCGGATAAAAATGAGATTGTGATATTTCCCTTACCTTAGGTCCGATTTGCTTTGTTCGTGTCCGAAGCTCCTGTATAATGGTTTAAATAATGTTATTCACTTATTACAGAATCATACATATTGATATGAGATCATATATGGTCATATTATTATCTTCTTGTTAGTAATATTTCATTGTTACTTGTTACTCGGGTCTTTATAACTTTTTGTTCTTATGCGTGTTTTGTCGAATAAATCCTTATTCTTATCTTTAGGTTATAGATAATTCATTTCCAGAATGGTATTAGTGTAGTATTTTCCATATTCATTCATTCAATTCATTTATATAATCATTATGAAATGAAGATCATGTAGAACGAGTCGCATCACATCGTGGAGACGGTATTCCGCACGTACGCACGAGTGATGATATCGTTCCTATGATCGTGGAATTGTATTGGAGTATATATATATTATTTCAGTATCAATATTACTTCATAATAATCATATATATTTACTCATTACACCATTATAACCATCCTTGTAAGGTGATGGTGGAAAAATAGATTACACCACGGCGTGGAGACGGTATTCCGTACGTACGCACGCGCGGTGATTTCATTTTTCCGTAGGATGGATAGAAGGTGAATTAGGGTTGTTTCATATTTATAATAACATATCAGTATGTAAGTAATACTGATGTTATTACTTTATCATGAAACAACTAATGAATACGAAGTTGAAGAAGAATGAAATTGAAAAGATCGGTAATGGATATTACCTCTTCTTTTGGAACGCCTCTTTGAATCATCCACTTAAGGAACTAATATTGGTCTTTGGAGAAGACCAGGACCTCTAGGATTATTCTAGGGAAGTGGAGAGGAGAAAATGGCAGGGGTTGGCCGAGCTTGAGTGCTCAATTTGGTGTGAGGAGGAGGGGGAGGAGGTGCCCTTTTATAAGGGAGGAGAGGGGCACCTTAGGAATATATCAAAATATTATTTTATATTAAAGTCAAAATCAGTTTATAATGGTTCCAAAGGGTATTATTTCGAAGATAAAGTGGGTATGGGTCGAAAGCCTATCAACCAATAGGATTTAGACAAGTTTAGGTTATTATTTTAACCATATCAATTAGATTTAACTCTAAGTTAAATAATTTAACTTTTACCGTGTCTTTTTGTTTTCTTTCACTATATGGTTAATACACTTACTATAACATGTAAAACGAACCCCAAATTGTTTATTATTAAAATATATATCCTTATCTAAGTCATTTGGCCTAACCTTAGATTTTTAGGAATAAAATAACAATTAATAATATAATATTTGATTTAAAAACTATTTTGTGTCAATTTTGACACTATTTGATATATGATTTTTGTGAAAGTCATAACAGAATTATATGTTCGAACCAAGTTGATTAAATCAACACTAATATATCATAGTAACCTAGAAAATTAGTGGAATTCATAAAAAGTCTCAAATTATATTTATTTTGGTGTTTATAACATCAATTATGTCAATATTTCATTAATAAGATAATTACTGCATCATCATTGTGTCATAAATAAATTAAATTATTTGATGTCTAAAAATTACAAATAAAATACCATAATGTAGTAAAGCTTTTTAGCTTTCTAATTAATATTTACAATTGAATTTATCGTATGTATAACCCCATATTAAAAATGATTTACTTATTAAACTTTGATTTTAACTATTTTAACCCTTCTTTAAATAAATTAATAATAAATGTCCTAATCTAATCCAAGTGGGCCTAAATGGTCATATTTTATTCCTAAGTTTGTTTTTGGTCGAATTACACTTGTCCAATAGAATTAGGACATGTGTTAGGGTAATATTAATATCATATTTACCCTTAGTTACCCTATTTACTATTAACCGCGGTAAAAAAAAGTAAAAAGTTACTATTCACCAAAAATTATTTTCATCTCATTGAACCACATTTTACTTACTGACATCAACCGTGTCTCTCGGATTTTTGAAATTCCATTCACAGAAGCGGTAAAATTAAGTTTTATGAAAAATTCAGTTTTTTAACTACCACTTAGTAGTTTCACTATTCATCAAAAATTGATGTTTTTTAGAACAGTGCCAAAATTTCATCCAAAGCTATATTTCATATTCCGAATTCAAAAATGAAGTCTATTTTACCAAATTCATTACATAAAAGTTGCATTAATTAATTTTATAATTAAATCCCGCTGTTAAAACAAATAGCGTGTTTTTAAGAAACAATATCTATCAAAAGATTGACACTTGTTTATGTCTAGTTTAAATGTGAAATTACATCCAATGACCAACATTGTATTAAATTGTAAAAATATATTCTAAATATAATTTAAAACCACTCAAATTAATGATTTATCACTATTAATTATTTCTATTAAAAAAGTTGTTTTTAATTATAATTTAGTAATTTTCACTATTCATCAGAATATGAAAGTTATCCGAAAAGTACCAAAATTTCACCTTAGGCTAAATTCGATACTCCGAATCCAAAAATGAAGTCCATTTTAAAATTTCTAAAATTTAAAAAGTGGTTATTACTATTCATAACGGCTAGTTTTAATAATATTTTAATAGCATATCATTGTTTCGTGAAACTCAGTATTACGTACCACACACGCTATCGAGGAAGGTTGCGATTGCGTGTAATTCAAGGCAAGTCAAGGATGCGTGTTGTGCAAGCTCCTTTTGGTGTAGCGTACAACACAAGACATTAGTGAAAGAATATTTTTCATAAAATCTCGGGCCGTTACATTCTACCCCCCTTAAAATGAATTTCGCCCTCGAAATTCGTCGGGGTTATAAATGGTTTACTATTCGAAAGTTTCTTTAATAGAAACCCACATCGTAAAAAGGAATACCAAAACTTGGCTTTAAAAACTAAAGTATGAAATGTAACGATTACCCAAATAAACTAATCACTGGGTTTCCACATATGTGAAAATATGGATATGGAAGAGAAATCTAACCATCATGTTCTGATGGAGAGTGGTAGAGAACATGGCTATAGAAAAGCCAGTAATCACAAATCCATAAATTTGTGACGATCTAAGGTACCATCTGATTCATCAGGTATAAGAGAACTAGGAAAACATTTTTGTTTTTCAAGATCATTTCCCTAAAGTTAATGAATTTGAATTAGAATAAATACTTAATTTATTTTGGTACAATCTCACTGTTGTTCGTGCCTTTAACAATTTCCACTTCATCTCTTAAATAAATGAAGTTGAATTTGTTATTCGTGAAGTGTTAGCAGATCATGTGATAGAATGACGGGTCATTCCATCTGTCTCAAAAGGTTAGCAAAATTTATATACATAAGTCGATCTATAGTGGGATTAATCATATATGGTTCCTAAAATGGGCTTATACTTCATATATCATACTGCTTAATATAATAACACTAGTTTCTACTAAACAGGGACTTCCTGTAGGTCAGTGGTAGGCGATAAAGGCCAGTCGCACTTCGGTTGTGGGTTCGATTCCTACCGCCTTGTCCGAAGCGATGGGCTGTCGCCCGTCCTACAGGTTGTCCTTTTTCTAAAACTACGTTACTATAACATCCCATCAATAATATCGAAAATCTTCTATCCTTAAACAATACTAACTTATGTCCAACATAATCCAGTCTAATCTTTAGGCTTATACATAATACTGCAGTCCACTCTCATAATATAGTGAAAACAATTACCAGAGATTTAATACCATTGTTGATCCCCATATATCATAAGATATGTCTTGTTGGTCACATTTTAAACATTCAAAGTCCTTAATCATGTATTCTATTGAATACCCATTGAACCTTAGTGAAAACATGAATGCAGTTAAACGTTAACACTTTCCACATACCAAAATCCTCAAAATTCTTTATAATCAAACCATGATATCACTTAGTCCTTATATCAATCATGAGCTCATGAATACTATTAAACATTTCATTTTATCGTCTTTATTATGCGCATATCATCTTATTTCCAAAAAATATCTCAATCACTTTGAATACCACATCAATAAATATTGCAATACTCAATGATACAACATTATTTTGGAATCATTACATAAACACTTAATCATTCCACCACATCGTTGTCATATTCAATATTTCCAATAGTGATCGCATGTGATTTCCCTTTGTCCTTTGCCTTCAGTGGTTGCTCATGTTGATCATCACTAACCCTTGGATTAGGGAAATTATTAGCATAATGCCCCATTTCCTTGCACTTGAAGCATTGAAGTGTTGGCGGTGCGTTCTCGGCAGTGTTTGCTTTATTCACATAATTAGAAACCCGTTTTCCATTACTTCGACACTCAGCTGCTCGATGACCTTCTTTTCCACACTTAAAACATTTTCTAGTCCCTTTAAGACAATCTCCACCATGCTTCTTTCCACACTTTGTGCATAAGGAAACATTCATCTTCTTTTCACCATTATTCTGAGATTTCTCATTGAACTCCATCTTTCGTTTCTTGTCAAAACCATGAGATGGATATGTAACACCAACTTCCATTTCTACCTTGATAGCACAACGCACAATTTCTTCATAGCTACTGAAGTCTCTTATAGCTAATGCCCTTCGAAGACTTGGTTTTAAGCCACCGAAAAATCGATCAACTTTACTTTCTGGTTGGATGATAATTCTAGAAGCATACCTTGCAAGTCTTGTAAAATTTGCTTCATAGGTACCAACAGATTCATCGTCCCTTTGCTTCAATTCAAGAAACTCTTTCTCCATCTTTGTTCGAAGAATACGAGGGAAGTACTTACTGAAAAAACAAGTTCTTGAACTCGTCCCATTCCATGGACTCAATTTCATCTCTTGGCCTCGTATTCTTGATAAGATTCCACCATTGATCAGCTTCACCTTCCAAACGATATACTGCTAAGATGACTTTATCATGTTCAGAAAATTGAAGAACTGAAAATATCTTTTCCGTAGTACTGATCCATTGTTCAGCCACAAGTGGATCAGAAGACCCACTGAAAGAAGGTGGACGTTGCATCATGAAGGACTCAATAGAATATTGTTCCCTTATCTTCTCATTTGGAAGTCCAGAATGACTCATAGCTTGTGTAAGTATAGCAATAATATTTTTCACTCCATCTCCCATGACATTTGTTTGTTCAGGAGGGAAATCATTGCATTGTCCATTGCATTGATCAACACGGTTCCTTCGGGTTCCAGCCATCGTCTAAAACCCAAAAAGAATAGTGTGAGAGGCAAAAATCATGCTAGGGAAAACAACATAATAAAGGGGGAGTACCTTCAATATCCAACATCTTAGGTTTAATTCTATGATCGTTAGCGTAATTCTATTACTATAACCTATACGTATACTTATCCCTAGGGACATCCCTAGACATACCTTAGAAATATCTCTAGGGATCTCACTAACGTTTTCGCATCCTAGTTTCCATAGGTTGACTAAACCTTTCCTCTGATACCAACTGTAGAGACCTGAAGCCTGACGTACATGGACTTTACATTACATTTGCGGAATACTTAGTACATAACAAAAACACACACACAAGGATCGTAATAGTTTAGTGTCTTTGGAAACTCGGAATGTAATCTTCTAATCGTGGTGAAAGATCTTCAATATCTCCCATAAAGATCTTCCCTTTTTTTTACCTAAAACCTTTCTTTATATCCTGGGGAAAAGAAAACATAAAAGGGTGAGCTCAAATGCTCAGTAAGGGTAAACAAAATAAAATCAATCACATCATATTCATAAGAACATAACTTTTGGAAATCTTAACCTGCAAAAGAGAGCATAATTTCATAACATGGGATAAATCATAGTAGTGAAATTAAATCCCAATAATCATAACTTAAAACATGAAACTTTGTGGCATACACACATAATCATAGAGAATCATTTCTTGTTAGTCAAGACTCATTGCCAAGACTATCTTAGTGGACAAAGTCCCTTTCTGAATCGAGTAACCCTCGTTTCAGTCCTATTTCACTGAACCGGTATAACCTACCGTTCCTGCCCTGTCTATCTCATGAGATATAAAATCTTTACCCAATTCATTGGAGGGAGATATAGGTCCCACCCATCTCATAATAAATCTTTTCTTATGTGTGCCACATAATCATAAACCATACATCATAGCGTAACCCATGTAATAAAAATGGGATTCTTAAACAACATGACATCATAAAACATTTCATATAAGATAAAGGAATTCATAAAAATATTTCCATCACAACATAATCAAACCAATGTAATAATAGGGATTAAAACAGAACCCTTTATTATCTTAGATGGAAAATAATTTTGATAAAACACTTGAACTCCATTCTTGAGGAAAATATCCTTTCTACTTCAAAAACATTTTTCCTTTCATAACATGCCATACAATTTTAAAATAATAGAAGTTGATTAAAAATAAACTTGAATACTTGTAAAGGAATCTTCTTGGAAATAATTTTTTTTTAGAAATCCATTCATGCCGTATAAGTTAAAAAAAACATTCTTCGTACTTTTGTCGGAAAAGTCAAAAAGTACCTCGTACGAAAAACGACAAAAGATTCCTTTCATACATATTACTAAAAACTCACCGAAGGGTAAAAATGGATTTAAACAATTGTATGTGGATGGAAATAATATTACATATTGAGTAAACATGGATGTGGATGATAAAATACACCCCAGTAAATACTTACGAATAAACAATCTCGGATAAAAATGAGATTGTGATATTTCCCTTACCTTAGGTCCGATTTTCTTTGTTCATGTCCGAAGCTCCTGTATAATGGTTTAAATAATGTTATTGACTTATTCCAGAATCATACATATTGATATGAGATCATATATGGTCATATTATTAGCTTCTTGTTAGCAATATTTCATTGTTACCTGTTACTCGGGTCTTTATAACTTTTTGTTCTTATGCGTGTTTTGTCGAATAAATCCTTATTCTTATCTTTAGGTTATAGATAATTCATTTCCAGAATGGTATTAGTGTAGTATATTCCATATTAATTCATTCAATTCATTTATATAATCATTATGAAATGAAGATCATGTAGAACGAGTCGCATCACATCGTGGAGACGGTATTCCGCACGTACGCACGAGTGATGATATCGTTCCTATGATCGTGGAATTGTATTGGAGTATATATATATTATTTCAGTATCAATATTACTTCATAATAATCATATATAGTTACTCATTATACCATTATACCCATCCTTGTAAGGTGATGGTGGAAAATAGATTACACCACGGCGTGGAGACGGTATTCCGTACGTACGCACGCGCGGTGATTTCATTTTTCCGTAGGATGGATAGAAGGTGAATTATGGTTGTTTCATATTTATAATAACATATCAGTATGTAAGTAATACTGATGTTATTACTTTATCATGAAACAACTAATGAATAAGAAGTTGAAGAAGAAAGAAATTGAAAAGACCGGTAATGGATATTACCTCTTCTTTTGGAACGCCTCTTTGAATCCTCCACTTAAGGAACTAAGATTGGTCTTTGGAGAAGACCAGGACCTCTAGGATTATTCTAGGTAAGTGGAGAGGATAACATGGCAGGGGTTGGCCGAGCTTGAGTGCTCAATTTGGTGTGAGGAGGAGGGGGAGGAGGTGCCCTTTTATAAGGGAGGAGAGGGGCACCTTAGGAATATCTCAAAATATTATTTTATATTAAAGTCAAAATCAGTTTATAATGGTTCCAAAGGGTCTTATTTCGAAGATAAAGTGGGTATGGGTCGAAATCCTATCAACAAATAGTATTTATACAAGTTTAGGTTATTATTTTAACCTTATCAATTAGATTTAACTCTAAGTTAAATAATTTAACTTTTACCGTGTCTTTTTGTTTTCTTTCACTATATGGTTAATACACTTACTATAACATGTCAAACGAACCCCAAATTGTTTATTATTAAAATATATATCCTTATCTAAGTCATTTGGCCGAACCTTAGAATTTTAGGAATAAAATAACAATTAATAATATAATATTTGATTTAAAAACTATTTTGTGTCAATTTTGACACTATTTGATATATGATTTTTGTGAAAGTCATAACAGAATTATATGTTCGAAAAAAGTTGATTAAATCAACACTAATATATCATAGTAACCTAGAAAATTAGTGGAATTCATAAAAAGTCTCAAATTATATTTATTTTGGTGTTTATAACATCAATTATGTCAATATTTCATTAATAAGATAATTACTGCATCATCATTGTGTCATAAATAAATTAAATTATTTGATGTCTAAAAATTACAAATAAAATACCATCATGTAGTAAAGCTTTTTAGCTTTCTAAGGAATATTTACAATCGAATTTATCGTATGTATAACCCCATATTAAAAATGATTTACTTATTAAACTTTGATTTTAACTATTTTAACCCTTCTTTAAATAAATTAATAATAAATGTCCTAATCTAATCCAAGTGGGCCTAAATGGTCATATTTTATTCCTAAGTTTGTTTTTGGTCGAATTACACTTGTCCAATAGAATTAGGACATGTGTTAGGGTAATATGAATATCATATTTACCCTTAGTTACCCAATTTACTATTAACCGCGGTAAAAAAAAGTAAAAAGTTACTATTCACCAAAAATTATTTTCATCTCATTGAACCACATTTTACTTACTGACATCAACCGTGTCTCTCGGATTTTTGAAATTCCATTCACAGAAGCGGTAAAATTAAGTTTTATGAAAAATTCAGTTTTTTAACTACCACTTAGTAGTTTCACTATTCATCAAAAATTGATGTTTTTCAGAACAGTGCCAAAATTTCATCCCAAGCTATATTTCATATTCCGAATTCAAAAATGAAGTCTATTTTACCAAATTCATTACATAAAAGTTGCATTAATTAATTTTATAATTAAATCCCGCTGCTAAAACAAATAGCGTGTTTTTAAGAAACAATATCTATCAAAAGATTGACACTTGTTTATGTCTAGTTTAAATGTGAAATTACATCCAATGACCAACATTGTATTAAATTGTAAAAATATATTCTAAATATAATTTAAAACCACTCAAATTAATGATTTATCACTATTAATTATTTCTATTAAAAAAGTTGTTTTTAATTATAATTTAGTAATTTTCACTATTCATCAGAATATGAAAGTTATCCGAAAAGTACCAAAATTTCACCTTAGGCTAAATTCGATACTCCGAATCCAAAAATGAAGTCCATTTTGAAATTTCTAAAATTTAAAAAGTGGTTATTACTATTCATAACGGCTAGTTTTAATAATATTTTAATAGCATATCATTGTTTCGTGAAACTCAGTATTACGTACCACACACGCTATCGAGGAAGGTTGCGATTGTGTGTAATGCAAGGCAAGTCAAGGATGCGTGTTGTAAAAGATCCTTTTGGTGTTCCGTACAACACAAGACATTAGTGAAAGAATATTTTTCATAAAATCTCGGGCTGTTACAGCTCCGGCTCAAGCTCCACTGATGGCGCTTCGACCTCGCCCTTCCCTTATCACTCGAATTGAACAGATCCTCCTGAAACTAAAACCCTCACTTAACGAACCCTAAGTACCGATTTTCACTTTTCAAATTTCTTTTTATTTTATTCGTTTATCAGTTTCAAATTATAATAAAACAATTATCATATTATATGTATATATATAACCCTTTTAATTCATCAATAAAAATTAAATTTATATTAATCACAAGATAAAATTTCATACAGTTGTAAACAATAATATATATACATTAGTTAAATAAAATTAGAAACATAATTTATCATCATAAAATAAATTACTAAATACATAATATTAATTTTTTTTACACTAAATGTCTTTCTTTTCATCATTATTACTATTCTTTCTCCCTTTAATTATATTTTTTTGTTTTGTTTTATTTATTAAAACAACATGTTTACATGTTATTTCATGAAAACTATATGAAAGTGTCATTAATTTATATTGTTTCAATATATATTGACATGATGAAAAATATTATAAAATAAAGTTACAAATTACATTTTGATTAAACAAAATCAAAATGTTTTATAACATTATTGATTTAAATAAAAATTCATTTATTAATTACTTAATATTTCTCGGGATGTTACAAAAGTAACCTATTAAAGAGACATAAATGGGAGGATAAATGGTAGAGGATGATGAAACATGTTGAGATCCCCAATTCCCCAAACCCCAAGAATTCATATTCACCCCCAATGTTAAACAAAACATATGAAACTACACATACTTATCAGAAACAGGAGCCTTGGTTATGGTGTAACCATGAGGGTCATAGTGTGATGAGATTACTCAAATGACAATACCATGGTGCTAGCTTGTGATTATAACTTGGCTACCTATTAGGTAGAGTCACTAGTCAAGGACCTCTCTTCATTTATAGGGAACACTTTTTTGCCCGTCTACTTTTTTAGAAAAGACCACTATGAAGAAAGCCTTGTATTTGGACATCCTTTTTCATGTTGTGAAACCTCCTTGGATTTGGGGAAATTTCTATAGTAGAACCTTAGACCCCTTAAACAATAGTTCACTATGTTGCTTTCTTTTTTTCAAATAAATATAGAAAATTCACTCAATAGGGGTAGTGTGAATTGAGTTCTTCCAAGTTTCATTTCATAAAAACCACTATTTCATAGAGAATAAACAATTTTGGTCATCACTTACTACAAAAAAAATTATATAAAAAATAGTTATGTAGATATAGACCATTGAGAATATATTGAAGTTTTTGGGAAAAATATATTATACCATACTACAATAACACTCAACTACATGAGTTTAGTGATTTTCACAAGATTGACACTTTTTTGTTGGGGGTATCCCAACTGTTTGAAATCCATTTTTTCATGTTACCAAAAGATCTGTGAACTTTAAACTTGGATAACCCATTGCAATACCGATCCACGAACCTTGAAAGACATATTAAAACGATAACGTTTTCAAGACAGAAATGATGATGATCAAGAAAATTATCATGTATTAGAGTAATAATATGTATATCCTATGTATTTTGAAAATATTTTGTTATTTATATATATATCATGAATCTTCATGAATTATTTTTATATCTTCTCTTTTTAATCTAATCTATGAACACATGATGATCCCAATAGTTGAGTGAATAATACTTTTGAAATATAAAGAGGTAGTATCATAATTTGTGTATATCTATATTTTCCAAATAAGTCATAAGATGAAACGTAATAAAATAGTATATTTCAACTAAATATAATTTTTCCACTCTTAAAATAAAGGTTATCTATCCAAATAAATAATTTCTTATTTAGAGAAATTATTCTCCATTGCACATAAACTCATAAGTGGACATATCAAAAGATATATAAATGGTAGTGAATATCAGAATGATATTGTATATTTGAGAATAAAATATAAATATCACAAAATATTACTCAATCTGTGTAAAATAAATTCATATAGGAATAAATCCTTTAAGACGATTCCATCAGAGTAAGATAATAACATATTAGATATTTCATTTCATCACCATGCAAAACAAATATATTATAATGTTACAGTTCATAAGATGAATCTTAATATGTGTAAGAAAAAATTCATATATAATCATAAATCTAATTTATATTTTTAATCTTGAGTACTTTTCAATACATTATTTATCTACTCCAAAAGATTATTTACATTCATCGTAACATAGTCCCACTAATGTTAATCATTCCTTAGATAATAACTATTACAATAAACTACAACATAGACTATATATAACATAATTCATTAATTTTTATATTAAATTAACTTTCTATAAAATTTATTCCATCATTAGTATAATAATTTAATTTCTACTCATAGAATAATTTTCTTTGACATATAACCATATAAGGGAAATTCCATTAGAATATATTCGATAAAAAACATCAATTTTAATGATTTTTATAATTTTGATAGAATACTGTCCTTAAATTCTTAAGTTATATTTATTATGAAAACATATAGATATTTTTTAAGAATCAATACTTTTAAAGTACTAGGATATGTTGTAGAAACAAAAAGTTTCCCAACACTGAGCCAGTAGTAGAATTTTTAGAAAGTCCTTATGGCCTATATCTTACTCAACTGATTTCTCACTCCACCTCTCGGACCTCTATCTATGTCTAAAAATTAATTATTTAGATTTTATAATGACTTTTACTAAACAATCAACAACAATTTTTAAAATAAACCTCTTTCCAAAAAATAAAAAATTCTACTGATTTTTCCCAACCTATACGGACACTTGGCATTGTAACTGAATAAAGATTTAGGAAATAGTTTTATTTTCTAATCATAAATTTTTATTATTTAATATTAACAAATCAGTGAAGCTAGTTCTTCTTCTCAAAAAATGATATTAACACCAACTATAAAAAAATTGACATGTGTATGGGTTGGTTCTACATTTTTTCCACCAGAGTACTCAACTTAGATATAAATAAACTAAATTATTTTCACAAAACCTATACACATTTCAAACTATATGAAATTACTTATTGATTATTTAGAAATTCCATTTATAGATTAATTATTAAATAATATGTTTTCAGTAGTTTTATTTAATTCAATAATATCAAATTTTGTGGAATCTTTAAACATTTATAAAAATTAGCTTTGCCTGAATATGAAGAAAAAACAACCAAGAATAAAATTGGTAGAAAATAAAAAATATTAGAAGATTATATCAATATTTTTTACCATTGAAAATTTATATAAAATTATTTTTAAAATAATTAAAATATAAATAACCCATACCAAAAGCATAGGGAAAAAATATTTTTGAAGAATGAATATAGGGATATTCTTTGTGGAGTTGATATGCCTCCCTCAAAACACATATTTTTCTTGTGTTATCTCTCACAGTATCATCCTAATTCTGATTTCCCCAAAAATTGTTAGAGAGTTCCATGAAAATTTTGTGGTGAATTTATTTTCATAAATCCGCAGAATTGTTTTTCATACAACAATGCATCTGGGTCAACACTACTATGACTCAGATTTCGTATCCACATTTGAAAGAAACTTTTGATCATTTTTATCATTTTTTATAATTTCAAAAACAATTTTTCATTCAATAACACTCAACATCACCAGTTCCTACAAATAAAAATTAATTATACAATCGATCAAATTATTTATATGTTTTCCTCAAATAAATATTATTCATCCTATTTTAAGATTATTTTAGAGGATTCCTAACTAGAAAAATATTATCCAGTATTATCCTTTGTTAATAATTGATATTCATTATGATCATCTATAATCCCCATGTCATATTCAAACTCTCCATAAGTCTTGAGAGACTAGATTCTGCACCCAAGATAAAATCATCCCCAATGATTTATTCTTAATTTCATATGGCCCACCATAACCATATAACTACACAACATAATTTCATATACAACAAGCATGTATTCTTCATTGGGTTTAAATTGAGCTCCCATAAATGAACTTAGTCATATCATGGACTCAGCAGCTTCGACCCATGTAAACCCACATGATGATTTATAATTCAATCAATCAAAACAATTAAAAAACCTTTATTAGTATTACCTATTTAAATATTTAACTCACAAATGTTATTATTTGAATATATAGTGTAATCTCCACTGAAAAAATTCAACACGAGCATCAATGAACCAGATCCCCAATTATCTTAAACATTTCAAACATATTTAAAAAAATGATCTTGTGAACACATGACATTATTTCCTCAACTGATGATGGCTGTTAATCAACTAACATTCATTGAAATTATGTTTTCTTATTCAATCATGGTCAACTCCCTAGTTTATTTCATTTGATATTCCTCAATCTGGTTCGACCCCATAACAAATCCCCTTTACCATCTTCAAAAATATTTAATCTAACACATGATCCAATCTTAGATCGAATCGTCAACTTTAATCTGTTATAATATTTAATTTTTATTTTCCCATTAATAAAATATGTCTCAAAAAAAAGTTATCCGAGTAGGCCTTCACCACAATTTTAATAATTAGAGCATATGGTTGGTCTTACTCTTTAAAAATTCTGGTAAATAAATATCTAATTCATTTCCCAAGAATCATTTTCTATGATCAATTTTCAAATATCCACAAATTCATATCTTGAATTTAAATTATCATGATTTAGTTTTTTTGGATTTAGTAAATACATTAAGAAGTTAAAAAAATCCCCTTTTCAAAATCATAGGATCAAAAGTTTCTTCTTGAAACCATGATCTCTTTTTTCCAAATATCATCCAAATATGATCCTCTTTAAAGAGATTTACTGAAAATAAATTGGGTGATTTCTTATAAAAATGTTGAGTAATCATACCATGAATCTCTTTATGAAGGACCTAGGTCTTCCGATATTTATTTCATTCCCATTACCATCCTTTCAAGAATAGATGAAATATCATAAAAGTTTCTAATATCTTATGATAATTCTTCTTCCTCCCCAAAAAAGACATATTAAAATTTCTAATCAAACACAAGAATTCAATTTTTCAAAATTTTCATCCCTAGTATGAATAATTTAATACATATGAAAATTTATCAATACAAAAAATAATTAATTAATAGCATTGTATTATAAAAATATAATTGGATTTAAAAAATATATACAAACATGATAAATAATAAGTTATTTATTAGCTCTAGTAAATTATTTTTGAAATAAAAACATGTGATATTGGAAAAAATAGAATCAAAAACTATATTTCAAAAAACACAACTCAAAAAAATATCAGTTGATGTTTATCTATAATCAACCAAAATATAGGTTCTTGAACTGTATAAAAATTTAAATAATGGACTATGGGGAATTTTATCATCAAAAACCAATAATCACTAAATAAAATATTCTAATATTAGCACTTCAGTAAAAAAATGATTCAAATTAATATATTTTTCAATTAAAGAAACATTAGAATCCAATTAATAAAAATTTCATCAATAATCAAGTTGAAACACATATTTGATTATCAACTCGATTTATTGGAACCATATAAGGTGTAGTGAATTTCATCATCCTATGTATATAATATATATTAGTTAAATTAAGAAAATATTTCCCCCAAGTGTATGGTTAATTATAATACAACATAATTTAATTTTGAACAAGTGTATTACAAAAAATAAAAAAAAATATAGATCAATAACTAAAAATAAGTTTAGAGAGTTTAATAATATGATTAACCATCTCTCAGTTATAAAATACAATACAATTTGAAAGATCTATGTATTTATCACATTATGTGTGAGAAGTAAAAAACATAGGTTTTCATGTAAATTATATTCAATTATATCATCTCTAAATGTGATTGATTTTATCATTATTCATTTTAAAATGACAACAATATAAAATTAATTTCTATTAAAAAATAATTAACACCTTGATTCTCCCCCAATTTGGGTAATGGGAATTTAGCCCCAATAAAAAACATCATGCAAAATAGGTTTATTATTAGAACATTTAAAAACCTATGAGTATATATATATATAATGATATATTTACATGGAGTATTATTGGAATGAAAAATTATTAAAAATATTCAAAGAACTAAATTATCAAAAATTTAAGAATCAGATGTCATCCTTAATATAATCACTATGATTGTATTTTTATTCTTCTGATATACATGGAATTAAAGTTAGCGGCCCAATATATTTTCTCGTGATTAATCTGAATATTGAATTACTAAATAAAAATATAATGGCTCAATATAATTTATCAAAATCCACAACATATCATATCTTCATAAATGTAATGATTTTTATTTTAATCAAATCCATATTGGAAAAAATATATAATAATTATGAAATTTGTTATAGGGTGAAGGTGGACGGCTATCAGGTTTTATACATCATATTTGAATAATTGAGAATATATTAAAATAAATGAAAATATGAATTTTTGAAACCAAATTATTGATTTTTTGGCTCAATGAGATCTGTTGAATATAAAATTATAAATTTGGAAATATTATAGAAAGTACTAGGAAGTTGTACACCCTTATACGACCCATACAACTAAATGATTTAAAATTTTTATCCTTTTCATTCTAATCTTGAATACATGTTACAAATAATTATGGAATACGATTTCATATTATTGCTAAAGGAAATTTCAAGACAACTATCAAATGAGATATTATTCAAGGCTGTATATTATCTAGACTTAGACCATGACAAATAATTTTATGCTCTCAAAAATTATATCCTATAACTAGTAGTTATAAAACAAAAAATTAAAAAGCATAAATATCAAGAAAAAATACCATTATTATCTCTTCCGTATTTCTATTATGTTTCCAGGAGGACAATAAGAAGAATTATATTTTAAGAAAAGATAATAGAATTAAATTCTAGATCGATCTCTACGTATAGATTCCTTAAGAAAATAAAAATAAAAAACTTGGGTAGAATTATTGTTAATAAAGAATATAAAGATATAGAGTGGTATATTAAAAAATAATGGTTCTAATGTAATTAAAATTTGGATGATCTATATATTATAATGATGGATACGATAAATCAAGTTAATTATTAAGAAAAATATGAATGTTTTCTCTCATATGAAACAAGAGAATAAATGTGATATAATGGATATAAAAATTCATATAAAGATTAAAATATATTAATTTTTTTTAATAAAATAATAAAATAAATATATTTATGAGTTAGAAGTTGAATTCACTATACCCAAACAAGTTGTTTAGAATAATTCAACATCACATGAAACATCCGAGAATGTATTTAATTATAAAATAAAGAATAGAGATCCATAAATATTATTTAAAATATTTGTTCATGTATTGGATAGTATGAAAAATAATTGAATCTATTGATATTGAACTTTTAATACCATATACGAAATTTTATGTTGAATAAAATTTAATAATTCTAGAAAAAAATTGAACAATAGAGTGTAAAATTATGATATAATGAATGAAAAATTAGATTAAATATAAATAAAACATTAGTAATATAAAACAAATATAATTATAAATATTATAGTTTAAAATTATGATTGGGCATGGATGATCATTATAAAAAGAACAAAACCGAAAATATTATATTTTAAATAGAAAAAGAGACTAAAAATAGTAAAGAGGTATCTAAAAAATCATTTACAGTATTCAAAAAATTATTGTCTTATTTAAATAAATTTTAGAAAAGAAGAGAAAATAATTTACCATTGATTAATTAAAAATTATAATTTTATTAAGGATAAAATAATATATCAAATTAGAAAGAAAAAAACTAATGAGGCATAAAAAATGAAAGCAAACAAGGGGGAATAAAATTATATTATAGACAACAAGGATGAAACCCCTTTAATGGGTATTTTAATTTGATTCTTAACAGTGATGAATGGAATTTGAGTATACTAAAAGTTTTCATAAAAATAAATGATAATATTTGATATTAAATGATAATATAATTCCCACATATATTATTCTATACATAAAAAACATATTTTTATGAATAATGATGAGATGTTTTATGGAATTTAGTGAACAAATAGAAGAAAGAAGAAATATTACAATTCATTAGAAAATTTCATAGTATAAAAATAATGAGGATGAAATTGAAAGACTTGTTGAATTTTAATTGGATATAATAAAAAACAATATAACTTTAATCCTTGAAAATATACTTTAATCTCCAATATCATGAAATGCGATATTATTAAAAATGATAAAGAATCATGTGGATGGTATGATTAATTTTTGAAATAAAAGAGAATTAAATATTATGATATATAAAAATATAAATATAGATGAAAAAGATTTAAAGAATATTTAAGAAATATTTTTGGATAATATTTCTCAGAATTTATTGACTATAAGTTAGTTATGTTACATTATTCATGAAGTTTATATCAAAATTATTAAGTACATAATAAAAATAAAAAATGAAACATATTTGATCAAAATAAAGATGATTAATTATAAAATGTATCATGTGTATAGTGTTATGAATGAAAATTTTCTAAACGTATAGGATGATAATAACATATTTAACTGATTATTTCATCATAGATATCAAAATATATTTTAGAATCTATCAAAATGTTGATGTATTTGTTGTGTTAAGTGAATTGTTGTGTAACAATGATTTGGGTGGAATTTGTGTAGACAGTTTTAACTAGATATTTTTAAATATAATTTCATGAACCAAGATAAGAAAAAATTAACATACTACCTAATTCATCCCATGACAAGTCCATAAGGGAATTCTTGTTCTCCATGGGATATAAACTAATTCTTAGTCAAGAAGGAATCACTATTGGGAATGTTATGCTCAAGAAATCATTCCACCAACAAAACGGTCCTATAAATGGACAAGGTATAGCCTTTCCCTGAATAGGATAGCCATTCAATAATATATTTAAATAAAAACAAAAATAGAATAATTTTAAAATAGTATCCATATTGTTATAAATAAACTCAATCTGCAAATAAATACACATGAAAATAAAAACAATATTAAAGTGAATAAATGTTTGTAAGCTGATAGTACATTAAAATGAATGAGTCTATAATAAAACCTAAACCGATAATAAATAAAATAGACTACTACCCTTCTAAACCTAACCTGAGGGATCACTCCTATAATTATACCTTTATCAAAACAATGATCTGATATCATGGACATCAATCTCCTTTAATTGATGACATTCCATTACTTGTATTAGAAAAAAAAAATCTATATATAGTCCAAATGTGTATATAGGGTGTGAGGTAAGTATCATAGTGTGATCCCACCAATTATTTCATGAGGAAACTTTCTTAGAAAACAGAAGAAGTCTACATTGAAATTAAAATATATAAAAATATTTTTCTACCATTTTAAATAATTTAACATGTAAAAATATTTATAAACATTTAAAATATAAAATTAAATCCATGTAAACAAAATATATAATCAAGGACAATGGTATATTACCTAGGGTAGAAAATGGTCTTGAATTCCTAAGATCCTTATAAAATAGAATGTTCAAAACAGAACATTTAAACATTAAAGGGAGAATACTATTAATCCTAGAATGTTATACAATGTAATAAAATTATAAAGAGGGGGTAACATTGCATATAAATTATTATTCCTTGGTTTCCTAGCCTTGAACCCAATATTTCCATGAAAATTTACCATTATAAAATATTCAAATTTTATTATTAAAACTATTTTAATTCAAAGGGTTATTTCCTAAAATTTTGAATAATAATTATCAATTAAATATTTTAAAATTTTATTTGAATTCACAAAATTCACCCATATCATGAAATAATTTTCTATAAGATTCATACCATAAAGACTACCTTATCATAATATTGGTTTCCAAGAACCATTAGCCACCATTAACATAGGTAATTTATATACTTATATATGAGAATATATGAGAACCATATAAAAGAATGAAAATCATTAACTTGATAATTGTTTGATCAAAATACAACATGAAACAAATAATGGTGTAGGAGGAGTATGAGAGTTCACATTTACAAAATTTATTTTTTGAATGTAACACCCCAAGATTTCATAGTGTGTTATTTCTTTAAAATAATTCAATAACTTGCACTACACGCAACACCGAGTCCAAACGCACCAGGACTTACCAAACAAGCCGTTCAAAAGAGGTTATTAATAGTATTAACTAAATTTTAAACTTTATATAATCCTTATAATTTTAGAATCCATATTATGAGTTTCTTAGACATAATGTGAGAACAAATTCATTTTCAGTATTGCACTTTTACGACCTTATAATAGTGAACCCTTTTTAAATCCAATATTTTAAACTTTCATATATTCGATTTTACTAAATAAATTTACTTTGGGGACATCAAAAATTTACAATGAAACACCCCAAGCTTCTACGGTACGCTTCTCTTCGAATAATGTGATAGCGTGTGTTGTACGCAACACCGAGTTTTAACACACCTCAACCAATCAAACTAGCCATTATGAATAGTAATACCTAATTTTTGAAATTATATATATATTATATTTCAAAATGGAATTCATTTTTGGATTTGGAATATCGAATTTATCCTAAGGTGATATTTTGGTACTTTTCGGATAACTTTAATATTTTTATGAATAGTGAAAATTACTAAATTTTAATTAAAAACAAAATTTTTAATCAAAATAATTAATAGTGATAAATTATGAATTTGAGTTATTTTAATGTATATTTATAATATATTTTTACCATTTAATACAATGTTGGTCATTGGACATAATTTTACAATTAAACAGGACATAAACAAGTGTCAATCTTTTGATAGTTATTATCTCTTAAAAACACGCTTTTTTGTTTTAACAACAGGGATTTAATTTTAAATTATTTTCTGCCACTTCTGTGTTTTGAATTTGGAAAAATATATTCCATATTTGGAATCAGGATTTTCATATTGTGTGAATAGGTAACTTTTATTTTTAGACATTTTTAATAATTACTGCGGTAAATATTTTATTTACCATGGTTAAGGGTAAATCCGGTAAATAATGGTTAACAAATAATATTATAATAATACTAAATTACCATAAAACGTGTCCTAACCTTACTGGTTGATACATTTTCGACCATAATCATCTTTGGGTAGATTTTGGGACCCCATGGAGCCACTTTTAGGTGATAGAGACACTTTATTTTAATTAAGTTAAAATAAGTACAAAAATGACAAAAGCATATATCTTTTAGAAAAACAATTTTCACATATGGTTATATATGTTGGATTTTCGACTATAAATATTAATTAGAAGGATAAATAGATTTCCTACATAATTATATTTTATTTATAATTTTTAGACTTTATATAATTTAATTTATTTATGACACAATGATGATGCAGTAATTACCATAATAGTGACAAATTAAAATAATTGATATTATAAATACCCAAATAAATATAATTTAGACTTTTAATTAATTAAACTAATTTTCTAGGATAATATGACATATTATAATTTATTTAATTTAATTTTTTCTAAGTAATAATTCTATTATAAGTTTCACAAAAATCAACTTTTGAATAGTGTCAAAACTGACATAAAAGTGTTTTTAAAAAATATTATATTATTAATTGAAATTAAATTCCTAAAAACCTAAAGTTCGGCCAAGAGACTTATATCATGATAGGTGTATCATTAATGGACCACTTGGGGGGTCTCATGGTTGTATATAGTAAGTTTATTAACTATATAATATAAAAATACAAAGTGACATGGTAAATGTCAAACTAATTAACTAAGAGTTAAAACTAAAAGATAATGTTAATATAATGACCCAAACCTGTCTAAATTCTATTGGATGAATGTTTTTCGACCTATCCCCACCATAAAATTTAAATAATACACTTTAGAGCCATTAGAAACTGAATATGAATTTATTATAAATTAATATTTCTAGCTTTTCCAAAGGTGCCCCTCACCCCTTTTATAAAAGGGCACTCCTCCTTCTCATTTCTTCACACTTTCAAAGCCTTTTGGTTCGGCCAAACTCCACCCAAATACTCTCCCAACTTCCCTCACTACAACCTAGAGGCCTTATTTTGATCATAAATCCAACCTAATTAGCCCTTTTGATCAAATCAAATGGAAGAACCCGAAGAAGAGGTAATGATTTCACCACCCTTTTTCAAGTTCATTTCTTCTTCCACTTCTTCTTTCTTTGTTATTACCATTCTAAAAAAATAACTACAGTATCTTATATATACTGTGATGTTATTATAAATATATTACAACCATATTCATTATTCTATCAACCCTTTGAATAACATGTCACCATACGTGCGTACGTACGGCTTACCGTCTCCACGTCGTGGTCTAATTGTTATTCAATAAATTATTATTTGGATGGGTAAAATAATGATGTGTAACTCATGTATATAATAAATATAACATGATAATGATTCTTTATATATTATATACCATCCAATTATATATTATTTTAATATCAAAATAATGTTATTGTCGCTCGTGCGTACGTACGGACTACCGTCTCCACGAATGTGGTGAGATTCATTTTCCATCGTATCTATTCAAGTCTAAATCTCATTTGATGATTAATAATAGTACCTAAGGACTTGATATCATTCTGGATATGATTAAGATACAACCTATCCATTACAAACATGGCTTACGTAACAAAACATATAAATGAAAACGAGTAAGTTAACACCCGAAAATAACGATAATTCTAAGATATTATTAACAAAGTAATGATAAAAGATCATATATGATATCATATTAATGTATATGATTCTTGTATAATTTAATAACAATTATTTCACCATTATACAGAAGGTTAGCCAACCCCCAACCAAGGAAAAATACAAGGTAAGGGGTTTTCATCTCACTCCTTATTCCCATGAGATTCATGCCATATTGCCACCATTACCTTTTGTGTTGGCTCTGATACCACTAGTGGGTGAAGTCTCCGATGAGGTCATCGACAAGATCCCTGCTTGGGAGTCCAGAAAGGCTATAAAAATCACAAACAGCAGCAAAACATTATCCATGATGAGGATAAGGGGACTACCTATCGACGACT
The DNA here is from genome assembly GCA_963277665.1 of Viscum album. Taxonomy (NCBI): domain Eukaryota; kingdom Viridiplantae; phylum Streptophyta; class Magnoliopsida; order Santalales; family Viscaceae; genus Viscum; species Viscum album. The sequence goes on from OY728143.1 coordinate 151,758,339, forward strand.
TCGCAGGATCGTTTTGGGAATCACTTCGCACGAAGAACACAAAGGCTTAGAGTGAAGGTAAAGAGAGAATTTCTGAAATCGTTCTGACTTCTATTCAAAATCACCTCCCTGAAAAAATGGGTCGGAGGTCCCTTATATAGGCCTCTGGGCTCAGCTTGACCGAGAAGCTGACTCAATATAGGACACACAAAAGAAAAAGTAAAAGCATAAGAAAAAGAAAAAGGTGGACCGTACTACTACGAAACTTCCACCGCACACTTTTACAATAAATACAAACTACATAAATGACATGTTTGATGTGATCCGCTCATCCATGCCGGGTATGATACGTGTCTGAATCAGCGCCTAGAATCTTTCCAAGTCATATAGATCATCAATCATCTCCCCAACTGAGACTTCTTTCTCTGACTCCTTCATTTTGATCAATTCTTTGATGGTGCATTGGATTTTATCTCTGAAAATAAAGATATCTTCTTTATGTCCCTTCCACGTCTTGAGTTCTTCAAGAATCGTGTCTACCTCCACCGCGAAGTCTGTTAGATGTGTCATCTCTACATGCTGCATGTCTCAAGAGTTGATAGAGACCAACACATTGTCTCCTGCAAAGAATATACAATCTTTGCTCATTGATTTTGATTCAATTTGATAAATTCTCCATGAGATTTGGATACGTTCATAATGACTTTTGTTCAAGCTGAACTATAGCCAATATTCATCGCTAAACTGCGAGTCTTCAAATGCTTTCTAGATAGGTCCTTTAGTCCAGTGCCCTGGGTACAAGTTCCATAGCATAACCACTCTGTCTGCTAATCTGATAGGTTCAATATGTGCAACCCACCATAACAAACTTGGATATGTATTGTTCAGAACTGTTCTGACCATCCTGGTACGCAATTGAATGTGGAATTTATTTTCTTAAATCCCAAAAACTGTACTGCTCCCATGCTGAAAGCTTTCTGGCATTCAATGAACTCTTCTGGTACTAATGTCGTATCTGGTATATGGAGTTTTGGAATCCATGTTCCTGACATTATCCAAAACCTCTTCAAAACTGGATATTCTTCCATTCCTGTTTCCTTGATTCTCCTAACTTTGTCAAGGAGTCCTGAAACATGGACCTTCAGCATGATTTCTTCAGTGGTGATCATACTGATCATATCTCGATCAATCTTTTTATAATCTTCCATAAGATCTTCAGATTCTTCAAGCATGTCCAAAACATGGTTCAGACATCTTTTGAATATCCGATCATCTTTACTTTTCTGGATCAGATTATAAACAGTTGTAGACTTATTTCTTGAAATATTTGGAATCCTTTGCAAATATTTCCATATTTCCTTTTCTGGATTGGGCTCTTCATCTAGCTCATCATTCAGACTTTCTTGATCTTGTTCTTCCGGAACATTCTGTCGTTGAGGTTCGTTCTGAGACCTTTGATGCTTTTCAAGTTCTTCATCTACATGATCAGCCCAACTCTTAATGGTTTTCTCTCTTCCTTTAGAGATTTCATTCGTCTCAACCTTCTGGTTCTTCCGAGCCTTTCTGTTTCTCGGATTATATGCACATTGAGTGCTATAATGGCCTTTTTGACCACATACAAGGCATTCAATATGGCTTTTATCCTTAGACTTACTATCTAGAGGTCTCTTTGAAGCATTTCCTGGTTTTTCAGCCTTCTGGCTGAGGAACCTGTGCTTTCTGATCTTTCAACCTTACTAGATGAAGATCCCCTCTTCTGAAGGTTATTCTCTTCTAGAATCCCCTTCCTTTGTTCAAGTCGATCAACCCTTTCATTCATTGCTCTGATAACCGGGCATTCTACCACAGAATGATTATCCATGCAAATAGGGCATCTTCTTGATTTGCTACTTTCTGTCATTGCACCTGCAAGAGTCAAAATAGCGAGTTAGTGCATCTGGAATGATATTGTCTTTCACTTTAATATTTTTTATATTAAAGTTATAATATTGAAATTCATTCCTCCACCGTATAAGTCGTGCCTGGGTAAACCTTTTCAATTTAATTCTCATAAAATTATTTATATAAGAACTATCTGTTCTTATAGTAAAAGGTTTTCCCAAGAAAAGCTCGTTAGCCCTAGTTCCTTTAAGGACAGCAAGCAGTTCTCTTTTATGGACAAGATAATTCTTCTCTGCCTTGTTAAAACATCCACTCCAGTATCTGATGATACTATCGTTATGGTTTTTACTTATCTTTAAGATACATCCCCATGCTGAGTCTGATGCATATGTTTCTAAGATAAGCTGATCTTCACTCCCATCTGGATACTCCAATTCTGGGAGGTTCTGTGCTTTCTGCTTCAGAATTCTGATTACTTCAGAATCTTTTTCTGTCCAATCCCAAGGTACCTTACTGGATACCTTTTTCTGTATTGGAACTGAGATTTTTGCTAAATCTCTGATGTATTCTCTAGCATAACTTAGTATACCGAGAAACACCTGTATTTGCTTACGATCTGTAAGCTCATCAGGGAAAGTTTGTATCTTTTCTGAAATATGCGGTTGAAGCTTTTCTCAACTTCCTTGGATCTGCAATCCCAAGAATTAAATCTTTGTTTGCATCCAAATGATCTTCCTCTCTGAAAGTATCATCCCTTCTTCTCTAAACACTTCAGCCACCTGCTGCAAATGTTTTATATGCTCTTCTGTATTTTTACTAAATATGAGCACATAATCTATATAGACTGCCACAAACTGTGATAATCTATTGAATGCCTTATACATTCTTCTCTGTATTATTCCTGGTGCATTCTTAAGTCCAAATGGAATTACTGGCCATTCAAACAAGCCAATTGGTGTTGTAAATGCTATCAATGGTATAGCTTCTTCTTTGATCTTTATCTGTCAATATCCTGACTTGAGATCAAACTTAGAATATACCAATGGCCTTTCATTCCTAATCCTGCTTCTCAGAGATTCTTGGTTAGGAAGATTATAGCCATCATCCATTGTAGCACAATTGTGATCACGATAATATATAACCATTTTGGCCTTACCATGCTGTTTTTCTGCATGATTCATTACCATGAATGCCGCACTCCTTTGAGGACTTTCACTATGCCTGATCAATCCAAGATTGATTAATTCTGGAATTTGTTTCTCAAATTCTTTAACCATCTCATCTGGATAGGAAATTCGCTTAATTTTGATCACTGTACTAGGATCCTTTAGGGTGATGGTAGCTTTTGGAATTGCCTTCTTCCATAGTTTCAGAGGAATTTCTGACCAATTTTCTGATAAGTATTCTTTTTTCTTGACCAATGCCTCTTTTTTATTAATCCTCAGGACATTTAATCCTACTAGTTCTTTCCACTTCTCAATATTTCTGTGGTATTCTCTGTATTCATCTAGATAGGCTTCCACTTTAACAGTAGATACTTTCATATCTGGTACCATTATGGTTTTTCCAGATGCGGTTGGAATCAAATAGTTTTCAAGGATAATTCCTTCTGAAAATATCATTACAGGCTGATATCTTCTAAGAAACCTATTTCCAATCAAGAAGTTATCTGGAAATTGAGGAATAAAACAAAGCATCTTCTCTATATATATCCTACCATTAAGTTCAATCTGAACATCCTTGGCTACTTCTTGAATCAGAACTGTTGCATTATTACCAACTGTAACTTGCAACTCTGAAGATTCCCAGGTTACTCATGAACATCAAATTCTTGTAAAAGAGAATGTACATCCTGTATCTACCAGGGCAATACATGTACTTTCATTAATACTTAATTTTACTAATGTAGCCCATTCCTCTATCTTTTCACTGAGTAATGAAGATCCCATATATCCTACATGAGTTTCTTCATCCTCATAGATAGGTAGTCGAAAAGCCCTTTGTCCAACTATCCTTTTGGAAATTGATGTTCTAGGTGCTTCTACTGAAGTACCTTCATCTTTTCCAATTGAGATCCTTGGATCTTCCAAATGGTTCTCCAGTATTTCTGATTTGAATTCTTCTATCTTCAAATCTGATCATTCTGACCTTGATCCTTCTGATCTAAGATCATCTTCATCTTCTCTGACCTCAGAGATAACAAGTCTATTTCCAACTTGTCTAATAACATCTGGAATAAGTAGCTTCAACCTTCTTTCTTCCTCTGGATTTGGTGAAACCCATTCTCTAGGCCATGTTAGCCTCTTGGGGTTTATCACCTGTGGTGTCATTGCTCTAATTGATGTTCCTTAATCTTGAAAAATATGTTTAAATCTTTCCACACCCTAACTTAGAGTTGGCCTTCCAGTATTATAGAACTTTACATAGAGACGAGTAATTACTCTGACACATCTCCTGTCTGGTGGACATCCCAATGTCTTCTGCCAGTTCCTCATGTTGATCTTTACTTCTAGAGTTCTACTAATACTTCTGTCCATAAGAACAACATGCAAGTATGGTATTACCTTTACCCATGTTTCTCCTGCATGCAAATTTGCACGTGCTCCTCTTAATAATCCATTGGAGAAATTGGCAAAACTGTCATTCACAACTGCAATTTGGACTGGTAGATCTAGTCCTTTTCTAACAAGAGGATCTACTCCTATCTAGATTATTCCAAAATGCACCTACTTTTCATTTTTCTAGATTTCCTTGTTAACCCTTTCTGGTTTTAGAAAATGCATTGAAAATAATCCTCTCTCTGTTTTATAGACTTCAGCTGTCTCTTCATCTTCAAAGATTTTGGTCATTTCTCGATATGGTACCCAAGACTTCTAGTATACCTCAGACCAATCAACTTTGGGCATCTTCCATTCTTGACAATCTCTTCCTTATAAAGGGATTTTAGTTTCTGAAGAATGAACCAGATATCCTTCCATCTCCTCTAGTTTTACTAGTTTTGGAGAGTCTTCTGATGTAATAGCTCCTGTTCGAATCATGGCTATTCGAAGCTGGCTCAAAATAGGGTTACTTACTTCTTCTTCATCTGAGGAAGAGTCTTCCTCTTCTGAGTATTATGAATATAAAGAATATAAACTCTCATCATCTGAGTCTATATCTTCTCCCCAGATTGGCTCAAACAATATTTCTGATGAATCTTCCATCATTATTGTTTTGAGACTACCCCTTCATTTATCTGCATCGGGTCAACTGTCAGCTCTGTGACCTTTCTTGCCGCAAAACCAACAACAATCCCAACTATATAGATATTTTCCTTGAGGTAATTTGGGATACTTCCCATATTTGGATTTAAAGTTTTCTCTCATATCCTTCTGGATTCTATTTGGTCTAAGAAATCTCTTCGATTTTTCTGGCTTTCTGCCTGAAAATCTACTTGATGATTTTCTTTTTCAAAATCTTTTCTAGACCTTTTTGAATGGTTTCTTTCATTCACACTGGCCATCCTGGCACTGTGTTTTGAATTTTCATTGTGGGGTTTTTCCAAGCTCTTGCCTGGTTGGACCGCACCCATATCTTCCTGCAACACCTTCTACTTTTGGGAAACAAGAAGAACTCATATATGGCATATTTCTTACATCTTGTAAGACATGCCTCTGCATACAATTGAGTCTTATCACTTGCCTTATTGTTTCTACTCTAACTCCTAGAGTGTCTTGCAAATCTTCACTCTGAGAAAGACGAGTCTTCAATGCTTGTTGAACAATTTCAGGACAACTGCCTGGAAGCTTCTGGATAAAGACATCTAGAGAATATGCTTGATCTCCTGGTCCAAGAAGATAACACCAATGCTGAAACTCATAATGATATTATTCAAAGTAACACATGTCACAAATTTGGATTTTTGTTAAAGATGTCCTAGATTTTTCTACCAATGCTCTATTCTGATCTACCAGTGAATTTCCTACAAACTCTTGTTTAAGGAAATCAGCAACTATTGGTATAACTTCAATTGGGAATGTAACATATTCCTGGATAGCTGTTCTCACTTCTGAGTGTCTCAGCAGCATATCCCAAAACTTCCCTGCATTACCTCTTAAGGTAGATCCTGCAAAATTAAGTTCACTATCTATGGTCCACAACTGTAAACCAACTGATATCATATAATATCTAAGGTCTAGAACCCATTAATCTATTGCAGCTCCTGGATCCTTTTCACAGTCTAGATTTAGGACCATCCCATGTTGAGGAACACCTTCTAGATGTGCTTTCTTTGGCCTATATTCTTCCTGAATATGGCTGGGATATGAGGGATTGGCTTCCTTATTTATCTTCTGAAACAAATCCTTGAATGATCCTTTCTATTGTTCCCAAGGAATTGGTTTCTGGGAGATTGTCTGCCATACTGGCTTGGCTTCCCAAGTTTTTACACCGAGTCTTTCGGTGGGAGATAACTTACTCTCTTTCTTTTTCCTCTTCTCTTCGAGTTTGGCTTGTAGGTCTTCAATTTTCTTGAGATTTTCATTTAGGTTTTTGGAGACACGTTCTATATCCCCAAGTTCCCATTTCTCCCGAGTAATAATATCATGGATCTGTCTATGGTATTCCTGGATACTTTGAGGAATACTGAAAACTTCTTCCTGATATTCTTGAGCTTCTCCTACTAAAGGACATGCGTAATCTTCGGCAGTATATCGTCCTGATAAACTTGCTCCCTCTGTATCTCGGTGTGGGTTTGTATAAGAGATAGTGACACCGGGCTGATTATAAGCTTCTCCAGAAGCTCTCCCTTAAAGCCTTTGACAAATATCTCGGATATTTGGTCCAACACCAGATCCTCTTCCGGCCATATTTTACTGTTCAAAGAAAAATACTTCGCCTTCTAGATCTCCTAGAGTTCTTTCTAGATTTTTGACTAACCACTTGGCCTGTCGAAGTTGAGACTCTATACGCCTAATTTCTGCCTTTAATCCTTCAAGCTTATCACGAGTGGCCTGGGATTTCGGCCCAACCTCGATTACTTCAGGTTCATTCTCAAAAGCGAATCTGGCTTCGGGAATTTGACGATACTTTCTAAGACAAATATGATTGGATTTGTTTTCGTAATATCGTACCCTTCCTTCTAGCTGTTTTTGCTCATAGTAAAGACCTTTTACCATGGGATTTACGTTTAATTTATGTGTATTTACATATTCATTGTATGATACCTCTTTCATGGGATGTACGTTTTGTAAGTTAACAAATTGGTAAGGGTTTATTTCGCAATCTCTTCATTATCCGAGGTTGTATATTCATAATAATCTACTAGGATCTCTTTTTCATCCACATCCATGTTTCTTAAAAATGTATTTCAAAACATTTTTACTATTTACAAGAATATGTGTTAAATACATTTATACCCTTGTTTGACTTTTTATAAGAGGTTTATAAAGGAATCTTTCCGTCGTTTTCCAAACAAGGTCTTTTTTAACCTTTTGACAAAATTAAGGTAAGAATGTTTTTTTAACTTATACGGCAGGTGTGGTTATTCTACATCATTATTAAACCTTTGAAGCTTCCTTCACAAGCTTATAAAGATATTTTCAAAATAAATGTTTTCTCTATAATTATGCGACTTTTAAATGATTTCAAAAAAATATATATTTCTCTCAAATAGTATTGATTACATCTATGTCAACATCCTTTGATAAATTTTAAACTTGTTTCAAATTGATTAATTATGATACAAATCATCCATATTGTATTTAAGGTTTTGTGATATTTTTGACTATGAATGAGTTATTTTTATGCCATAAATGGTTTATAATTAAAATTTTTCCATTTTGTATGTTAGTTTTAATATGAATGTTTATGTTATATTTCATCCTCTTCTTAAGATGAATGTGTTGGACTGGTATGTTCTGGGTTGGGGACCGGTAAAAGTAAGCCCTCCTGGTTAGTGTCCGGTTATTAGAGGCACTCCGGGATGGAGTCCAGTTATAGAGGCTCTCTGAGTTGGGTTCCGGTTACAGTCATCCCTTAGGTCTTAGCACGAGGCCTCGACACAGAAATTAAAGTTCGGCATTATGCATTCCATCATTATGAAAGTGGTTATTGATATTCCATGTGATTATTCGATTAGTAGAATATACATGTGAGTATGTAAATGGCATTATTTCATTTTATTTTTTCCATACTATGTTGAAGTTCAAGTTTAAAAGGCTTTTGTTTTAGTTATACATTGCCTTAAATGTTTATTCTTATTTATGAATGTTTCCGCTATATTGTTATCCTTACTGGGCATTTGAGCTCACCCCTTTTCTATGTTTTATTTTTCCCAGGATGTGAAGAAGTAATTTATGAATGACCTGCGGTGATAGTATGTGGGGATATGAGTGTGGAATATGGAGACTATGTTGTTGCAGTAGTTTTTCACTTTATAATGTAATGTAAAACTTTATGAATATATCTAGTGTTTCTAGGGCTACTAAACCAATCGGTCTTTCGAGATTTGATCTTTCTTGTGATCATGACAATGTTATGTAATAATGCACCGACTCTAGGTAACTGGGTTTGGGGCATTACAGTTGGTATCAGATGAAGTTTAGTACAAACCATGGAAGCTAGATTTAGATAAACTCTGATTAGAGCACATAGATTTAAGATGGACTTTGAGGATTAGTATAGAATAACTTTCTAGAATTTTGGTTTTGTAGAGATTTTGTGAGTTTTCCAAGAAATACATCCCTGTCTGGATACGAGCAGGTAGAGGAGGCTCTGGCACAGATGTACCTAGGGGTAAAACCTAAAAACACCGTTTTGAGCTAGACTCGAACTGGAACTGGTGCACGACAACGGGCCTTGCTGTACTCTTGGTTACGACACTCCCAGGGGATATTCTTAGGATAACTCTCATTTTCTTTACAAACCATTATGAAGGGTTTATGAGAATATACTTCCTCAAAGGAAAAATTTTTATGATTATGGATTATATCCATAAACTATTTAATTTATGTTATGTGTTTTAAAAGTTTGGGATTTGTTATTGTTATTCATAAACTAATCTAGTGTATGAAATTGTTTAGAAATGGCACCCAGTAGAAGGAATGAGAACTCCAGCAATGGACATGATCCAGAGTGAAAGAAGGATCATATCTTTCATGTTCTTAAGCCAGAATTTATAAGATAAATAGTCTCCCATGTATTATCATCATATGAAGAAATAATATCATGTATTGATAAGATAAGAAAAGAGTTTACTAAGTCCTATGGATTTGAAGGGAAGCAAGAGAAGAAAAGTATGGAAGAAAGAAATATGGATAAAGGGAAGAGGGAAAAGAAGAATTTTCCCATATGTGATAACTGTGGGAAGAAACACCCCGGAAATTGCCTGAAAGGAATGGGAGTTTGTTATAAGTGTGGAGGAAAAGGGCACAAAGTACGTGACTGCAAGTGTAATAAAATGGTTTCAAATGTACAATTCTTCATTTGCAAGGATTTTGGACACTATGCGAACCTATGTACCAATCATAAGACTATGCCACAAATGATGCTATTGGATAATAACCAAGTTATGATACTACCACAGATGAATAGGAATTATTAGAGTTCTTATGTTGATTATTTCATTTGAGTGTTGTATCAATAATGTACTTGTTATAATAATTATGGAGTATATAAGGATTGTACTACAGTACTATTTCATTAAGGACTTGAGATTGTGTGGAATAAAGAAAAGTGACTCAATAGCAGGTTAAATTTTTGGAAAATATATGGTTGAGAGAAAGATAAACCATTATATGGTTCTGATACCAAGGTAGTGATTTTAGAATAATACATGATTGATTTTGATAAATTATATTGGATATTCATGACTACCTTGAAACTAATTAATGATTTTTATATTCCATCATTGTTGGGGTTTACAACATTTTTGGATTGAAGGAGTATATCTATTATTATTTAAGGAATAAGGGATCATGAAAGTAATCAATAAGGTTTTATGGTAATTCAGGATGTTGCAGTGTTTTAAAAGAATACATGATAAAGGTGATCACATTTTATTATGAAGAAAAAAGGATCTTCATTGTGTTTACCTTCCTTATAAATTTTGGACTGAATTATTTTAGATGCTTCTAGTTTGGATTATTTTGGATTTCCATAAAAGGACAACCTGAAGGTCAGGCGGCAACCCGTCACATCCGGTAAGGCCGCGAGACTTGAACCCACAACCGAAGGGAGACAAGGGTGTATCACCTACCGCTAACCCCCATGATGTCCTGGATTGAATAATGTCATTTTTTAATGGTTCTTCTAGATGAATTATAAATTCAATTTTTTTGACCCTATACGAATAGGATAACCAGAATATTAATTTTAAGTTCTATTATCTTTTAGAGTGAAAGATGAGTTAGTGGTAGAACTTAGCTAAAGGATGAGACTCTACTTGTCAAGTATATAATTTTCTTCTCCTCTTATTCAATGAAGAAATTAATTATTATACTTTAGTGAAGGGATATTAAAACAAAAAAAATCTGTTATCCTAATACCATATGTTTTTCTGAACCGATGGTATTTTAAATCATCATAGATTGATGAATTTAAGGCCCTCAATTTTACACTTTTTTTTGATTGATGACCTCAATCACTACCAATAAATATTTATGTTTTCCTCCAATTATATGCCTCTAATTGCCACCAATGTTCTACTAATAGAGATCATAATTTGGTGGTGACCCTTTCATTTCTCTTTTCCTCTTATTAAGACTAAATTTTATCAACTCAATTTTCGATGTGGGTTTTCCCACAAAGATATTTTATATATTAAACCTTTTATTTTCGAAGAACAATTTCAAATTGTGAGGACTAAATTTATTGAAGGAGGGGAGAATGTAACACCCCAAGATTTCATAGTGTGTTATTTCTTTAAAATAATTAAATAACTTGCACTACACGCAACACCGAGTCCAAGCGCACCATGACTTACCAAAAAAGACGTTCAAAAGGGGTTATGAATAGTATTAACTAAATTTTAAACTTTATATAATCCTTATAATTTTAGAATTCATATTATGAGTTTCTTAGACATAATGTTAGAACAAATTCATTTTCAGTATTGCACTTTTACCACCTTATAATAGTGAACCCTTTTTAAATCCAATATTTTAAACTTTTATATATTCAATTTGACTAAATAAATTTACTTTGGGGACATCAAAAATTTAAAATGAAACACCCCAAGCTTTTATGGTACGCTTCTCTTTGAATAATGTGATAGCGTGTATTGTACACAACACCGAGTTCTAACACACCATAACCAATCAAACTAGCCGTTATGAATAGTAATACATACTTTTTGAAATTATATAGATTTTAAATTTCAAAATTGACTTAATTTTTGGATTCGGAATATCGAATTTAGCCTAAGGTGAAATTTTGGTACTTTTCGGAAAACATTAATATTTTGATGAATAGTGAAAATTACTAAATTTTAATTAAAAACAACTTTTTTAATCAAAATAATTAACAGTGATAAATTATGAATTTGAGTTGTTTTAATGTATCTTTAGAATATATTTTTACCATTTAATGCAATTTTTTTCATTAGAAATAATTTTACAATTAAACCGGACATAAACAAGTGTCAATCTTTTGATAGTTATTATCTCTTAAAAACACGCTTTTTGTTTCAACAACGGGAATTAATTTTAAATTAATTTCTTCCACTTCTGTGTTTTGAATTTGGAAAAATGGATTCCATATTTGGAATCATGATTTTCATATTGTGTGAATATGTAACTTTTATTTTTAGACATCTTGAATACTTACTGCGGTAAATATTTTATTTACCATGGTTAAGGGTAAATCTGATAAATAAGGGTTAAAAATAATATTATAATAATACTAAATTACCATAAAACGTTTCATAACCTTACTGGTTGATAAATGTTCGACTTTAGGCATCTTTGGGTTGATTTTGGGACCCCATGGAGCCACTTGTAGGTGATAGGGACGCTTTATTTTAATTAAGTTAAATTAAGTACAAAAATGACAAAAGCATATATCTTTTAGAAAAACAAATTTTACATAGGGTTATATATGTTGGATTTTCGACAATAAATATTCATTAGAAATATAAAAATCTTTACTACATAATTATATTTTATTTATAATTTTTAGACTTTAAATAATTTAATTTATTTATGACACAATGATGATGCAGTAATTACCATAATAGTGGAAAATTAAAATAATTGATATTATAAATACCCAAATAAATAAAATTTGAGACTTTTAATGAATTAAACTAATTTTCTAGGATAATATGACATATTAGGATTGATTTAATTGACTTTTTTCAAAATAATAATTCTGTTATGAGTTTCACAAAAATCAACTATTGAATAGTGTCAAAATTGACATAAAAGATTTTTTAAAACAAATATTATATTATTAAATGATATTAAATTCCTAAAAATCTAAGGTTCGTCCAAGAGACTTATATCATGATAGTTGTATCATTAATGGACCACCTGGGGGTCGCTTGGATGTATATAGTAATTTTATTAACTATATAATATAAAAATACTAAGTGACATGGTGAATGTCAAACTAATTAACTAAGAGATAAAACTAAAAGATAAGGTTAATATAATGACCCAAACGTATCTAAATTCTATTGGTTGAATTTTTATCGACCTATACCCACCTTAACTTTTAAATAATCCACTTTGGAGCCATTAGAAACCGAATATGAATTTATTAGAAATTAATATTTCTAGCTTTTCCAAAGGTTCCCCTCACCCCTCTTATAAAAGGGCACTCCTCCTTCTCATTTCTTCACACATGAAAAGCCTTTTGGTTCGGCCAAACTCTGCCCAAATACTCTCCCAACTTCCATCACTACAACCTATAGGCCTTAGTTTGATCATAAATCCAACCTAAGGAGCCCTTTTGATCAAATCAAAAGGAAGAACCCGAAGAAGAGGTAATGATTTCACCACCCTTTTTCAAGTTCCTTTCTTCTTCCACTTCTTCTTTATTTGTTATTACCATTCTAAAATAATAAATCCAGTATCTTATATATACTGTGATGTTATTATAAATATGGTACAAACCATATTCAGTAGTCTATCCACCCTCTGAATAACATGTCACCATACGTGCGTACGTACGGCTTACCGTCTCCACGTCGTGGTGTAATTGTTATTCAATAAATTATTATTTGGATGGGTATAATAATGATTTGTAACTCATGTAAATAATAAATATAACACTATAATGATTCTGTATATATGATATACCATCCAATTATATAATATTTTAATATCAAAAGAATGATATTTTCGCTCGTGCGTACATACAGACTACCATCTCCACGAATGTGATGAGATTCATTCTCCATCGTATCCATTCAAGTATAAAACTCATTTGATGATTAATAATAGTACCTAACGACTTGATATCATTCTGGATATGATTAAGATACAACCTATCCATTATAAACATGGCTTACGTAACAAAACATATAAAAGAAAACGAGTAAGTTAACACCCGAAAATGACGATAATTCTAAGATATTATGAACAAAGTAATGTTAAAAGAACATATATGATATCATATTAATGTATATGATTCTTGTATAATTTAATAAAAATTATTTCACCATTATACAGTAGTTTAACCTACCCCCAACCAAGGAAAATTACAAGGTAAGGGGTTTTCATCTCACTCCTTATTCTCGTGAGATTCATGCCATATTGCTACCATTGCCTTTTGTGTGGTGTATGTACTGCCCATAATTATATTATTCATGTAATACACTTTAATTTATGTGTATTTACATATTCATTGTATGATACCTCCTTCATGGGTTGAATGTTTCGTAAGTTACCAAATTGGTAAGGGTTTATTTCGCAATCTCTTCATTATTCAAGGTTGTATATACGTAATAATCTACTAGTATATCTTTATCATCCACATCCATGTTTCTTAAAAATGTATTTCAAGAAATTTTTATTATTTACAATAATATGGGTTAAATACATTTATACCCTTTTTTGACTTTTTATAAGAGGTTTATAAAGGAATCTTTCCGTCGTTTTCCAAACAAGGTCCTTTTAACCTTTTGAAAAAATTAAGGTAAGAATGTTTTTTTAACTTATACGGTGGGTGTGGTTATTCTCCGCCGTTATTACACCTTTGAAGCTGCCTTCACAAGCTTATAAAGATATTTTCAAAATAAATTTTTTCTCTATAATTATGTGACTTTTAATTGATTTAAAAAAAAGAGATATTTCTTTCAAATAGTATTGATTTCATCTATGTCAACATCCTTTGATAAATTTTAAACTTGTTTCAAGTTGATTAATTATGATGCAAATAATCCATATTGTATTTAAGGTTTTGTGATATGTTTTACTATGGATGAGTTATGTTTATGCCATAAATGTTTTATGATTAAAATTTTGACATTTTTTATGTTAGTTTTAATACGAATGCTTATGATATATTTCATCCTCTTTTTAAGATGAATGTGTTGGACTGGTATGTTCCGGGTTGGGGACCGGTAAAAGTAAGCCCTCTGGGTTGGTTTCCGGTTATTAGAGGCACTCCGGGATGGTGTCCAGTTATTAGAGGCACTCCGGGTTGGTGTCCAGTTATTAGAGGCACTTCGGGATGGAGTCTGGTTACAGAGGCTCTCCAGGTTGGGTTCCAGTTACAGTTATCCCTTAGGTCCTGGAACGAGGCCTCGATACAGAAATTAAAGTTCGGCATTATGTATTTCATCATTATGAAAGTGGTTATTGATATTGAATGTGATTATTCGATTAGTAGAATATCCATGTGAGTAAGTAAATGGCATTATTTCATTTTATTTTTTCTATACTATGTTGAAGTTCATGTTTAAAAGGCTTTTGTTTTAGTTATACATTGCCTTAAATGTTTATTTGTATTTATGAAAGTTTCCGCTATATTGTTATCCTTACTGGGCATTTGAGCTCACCCCTTTTCTATGTTTTATGTATCCCAGGATGTGAAGAAGTAATTTATAAATGACCTGCAGGGATAGTATGTGGGGATATGAGTGTGGAATATGGACACTATGTTGTTGTAGTAGTTTATCACTTTATGATGTAAAGTAAAATTTTATGAATATATCTAGTGTTTCCCGGGCTTCTAAACCAATCGGTCTTTCGAGATTTCATCTTTCTTGTGACCATGCCAATGTTATGTAATAATGCACCGACTCTAGGTAACTGGGGTCAGGGAGTTACATTGAATGGTATATTTTATATGATAATACTGGTTCAAATAGAAAATCCACAATTTGGATACCATTTAATAAATTATTTAATATTTCTACTAATATGGGAATGACTGATCATGGGTGGGTCTCCCCAATCAGGATTTGATGCACCTCCCCACTGTTAGGAAGAAACGTGACTCCATTTCAATAGATGACATAATGGTATGTACCTGATCTATATTGTACAACAACCATATATTTAGCAACACTTTATTTCATGAATCTTTTCCATGAAACCCCCATCATGTTGTGATGTACACTTTCCAGGGCATGGTCTCCTTCCAAACTCAATTACCCTAAAACCAGGGACAGTTACATGTACAGGACTGTATGGGAATAGTGTGACCTTCCCATATCTTATAATTCAATTCCAATTCATTTTTTAACTATGTATATGACCCTAATTAATGGTTCCATCTTATATTAGATTTCTCTTTGAATTAAAGTTACCCTTATGATGTTGTTTTTTATTCATTTCATTTACTTCTCTATACCCATCACACTATAATGCCCCTTTTTCCATAGCATGATCCAACATCAGTCAAAACTCAAAAACTAATTGATATCCTATGTGGAATGATATCCATGGGTTATATTGTGTCTATTTCTAGAAATAAAATTTACATCCAATTTCATTCCATTATTCCTCTAGGCCACGATGTGACCTTTATCATACTAAATATTTAGAAATCCCAAAAATTTAAAAAGAATTATAAAATATTACTATTTGGGTAAAAATTTTATAAAAAATTGCAATCTATTAAATGACATGGTGGGGGTTATAATTATCCCACCAATATTACATTTCCCCTAAAAAATAAACCCTAAGAGAAATACTAAAATAATAGACGAGAACATTGATTCCTTTAAAGATATTCCCACGCTCATGTCTCATGATAATAAATAACATGTTTACATAACACATAAAGAAAGTGAATAGATATCCTATGAAACAACATACACCTGAATCGAATAATATGGATCTTTTTCTCAGTTATTAATACATATTAATCTTAAAATAGTTCATCCCAACCCACTATATGGGAATGTTTAAGTTGATATATCTTTAATTAATAGACATGAAAGATACTGTGTATAAATCTAATCCAACGATGTAATTCCAACTGATATATAACCTTTTCAATACATTTGTGAATTTACATGGTGTAAAATATCATGGTGTGAGATTCAATTCCTTACTAAGATTTCAATTGCCCCAATGGTGATTCCATTAAAAATTCCTAGTAACCAACTAATGTATCCAAAGGATGGTGATGAATACTGACATTATATTTTTGGAGGAAAAATATATAACTTGTTTTTTTTGGATAATCTGAATCTCACTAATAATTTTTGGAATAATTCTTAGTATAAATTAATATATCACTCCATCATCATTCCAATAATTAAGAGATTGGTTCTAAAAACCATATAAACCCTAACAATAATATATCCATGTACATTAATAATTTTTTCTATTTTATGTAAAATAATTCAATTAAATATAGGTATCCTGTTAGCCTCCAAAATCAAAAAACAATCCTGGGCCATTTCCTCCATAATATGGATTTACCAATCCATAAACCCATTTTATTATTTCTGATTTTATACTCCCTACATCAAATGGGATCCCAACTCCCCTTTAAGTCCATTCTATAATTAATAATTTAATCAATGACCACTGTAAAAAATTATAGTTAATTTACATCATGTGGTTTCATAATCTAATTTAAATATTTTTATGAGACCATATATGAAAATTTAATCCATAATCAGAATAAAATGTGATGATTTATTCAACCAATCAATCAAAAATAAGAAATAATTATTATCTCGAGGAGTGTGAGGTAATACAGTAATGAAATCTACTGATATATAGTTCTATTTACCATTGGGTGTGACAAGTGTTCAAGTAAAAATAAATGGATTTTAATTCTTTTCATTAACCTACACATATGCATTTCATCATCTCAGGGTGTATTTTATGTCACCTCTCAGCATTGAACATCAATACATATATCCCTTATCATAAAATAGGTGGATTTTGGATTAACTTCCCATTGGGAGTAATATAAATCCTTCATCACATATTTACTCAATGAACAATTATGTAAAATATATATTTGAAAATAGAGAATGTATGGGGGAGATAGTAACCTCTAAAAAGTGGTCTACCCACTATATAAAGTGCTCCATATATATAGTAACTCATCATCCCATAGTATCAGTAGATAGATCATCTCAATAAGAGAAAGCATCAAATAAATATTCAAAAAAAATGTTCTCCCCCTAGTCTTTCACCTCTAGGTTCATATCATAAAAAAGTATTATCAGGTTCCACTCATTAATAAAATATTTCTTGGTTTGATGTGAACACATCCTATTGAGTACATCAGGGACAATATTTCTCATTTATGGTGTATACAAGTGGTCAATATAAAAAATATTAATATATTCCACCAATCACCATTGTGGGTTATTATATTCCATTTGATCAAAAAAATACTTCAACCATTTTTTATGGGTATACAATATGAATATCTCACCAATGATGTTGTTTATCCAAAATTTAAGACCATGAAACACCACCTCTTGATCTAGTTCGTGGTTCAGGAAATTCTTCTCATATGGCCTATATTTATGAGAATCATATGCCACTACATAATTCATTTATAAGTGCACAAATCCGAATATTATACATATTTCATAATAATAAATGATAAATCCTTGTCTAACATTACTTAAAAAATAGTGTTATAATAGAAACACCAATTCAATTCATTGAAGGAATCATGACACTTATGAGTCTATATATATTTTGTACCATTCAATTTGAGAGTGGTGAAATTCAACTCCATCCTAAATTAATTCTTAGAAAATTATCCGTAGTGACCTAGTAATCCCAATAATATATATATCTCATTGGAATTCCTCATTTCATCCATTGAAGTCACCTAATTAGGCTCATCTAAAATGAATTTTTCTAAAACCACATATCCTAATAACATGATTTATCATATATAGAAGTTAAACTTTATTAAATTTTAATAGAGTTTATGATCATGAATAGATCAAAAATAAACCATTAAGTTATTATCATGATACTATTTATTCTTTATTTAAAAAAAGCTGGGATTAATGAATACCATGATAGAAGTCTATAAAAATTGTTAAAAGATATAGTTCATATGATGCAGAAATAATTCAGGACAATTTTTAAACTGAAAGGTAACTGTAGATATTCATAATGACCATGAATTAAATTAATATAAAAATTAAAATTATGAGACTCCTTCACCCTGAGATGATGATACATCGATCGAAGTTCAATATTTATTAACCAATTTTCTTCTTTTTATTGATCAAATAGGACATCAATGGGAGGAAATTGATTTAAATTCTTAGGGATCATCTATTTCAACTTTATATAGTTGATTCATCAGCTAATAATCCCATAGTATTTTTTATCAAATAGTAAAGGGGTTTCCCATGGAAAAACATTGGTTTTGATAAAGATGTTATATTACAAATAAACTGACTAAATCTATATCTCATTTATTTTAATAGGTGATATATGAAAAAATAAGATTTAAATTAGTACATCATTGGAAATAGGTCTATAATTTTTTTATTTTTTGTGTATTATTTTTGGACATTATATGGTTTATTTATGAGAATAGAAGCTGAGACGGTGTATGATCCCTAAACCCAGTGATCCTAGAATTAATTTTTTAAATATATTAAATATATTAAATTTCAGGCCCACACATTTTTCTTAAAATACTGTAAAAACATCTAAACAGGTTCCCTGATTAAAAAAATATGCGGGGATCGATTATTTTAGAACACGAGGTTTACCATTGGAATTTAAAAACAATTGTCCACCTGAGTCATTTGTAGAGAATTCCTCATCGGTGCTAAAAAGGATAACATTATTTAATAAAATTACTTTATTTGATTTTTTTAAGCAGAGAATATCATAAATTTAATTGATTTTTATGGAGAATTTATAGGTTTAGTTACATAGCCCTATAAATTTTAGAGAGCTATTGGAGGGGGCTTCGAGGATTCTCTCTCAAGGAAAAATGAAACAGAACGTGGATTAATGACCAACTCACCTAGAATTTGATAGATCGTGACAATGATGACGATGACACATCATTCATCATAAGAAATCAAACTAAATGTTATTATAGAGTGTTTTTTTATTTTTCTATTTTGTGTTCCTGAATTCTACGAAGAACGCAGACCAATCAAGAACATATAGATCTGTGGTTCTATTGTTACGAAGGATATGTATGATTACAGTGTTTATCATAAGAATTATCTATATAATTGTTGATTAATTTTAATGGATTTCTAAGGTAAATAAACCAAGATCAACCTGAACATTGAATGGAGTTTCATTCATCATGTTACGTTTTTTCTTTTATACCCCTATTCATAATTTTTCATGGAATTTTATTTGGGCTTCTGACTCAAAAAATCATTATCAATCAGTCATTATGAAATTCTCTTTAAGTGAAATGATATGATATAATAGATGTGGGATCGACACAAAATGAAAAAGTTGTGAATGTGGAGGAGGATCAATTTAAACCATGGTGGATACCTGAATTTGCGTTGTTTGGTGCATAATGAGGACCAAAAATTCGATCCATTTTGCAACAAGATATGATGATGAGTTTCATTGTTTGACAATGGAAATGTATGGATGAACTTGAAACTTTGATTTGATAGCAAAAATGATCACTAGATCGATGTTCTGAGGCATTGGACCATACATGGAGTAGAAATTGGGATTATGGAAAATCATGCAAAACACAACATGTTAACTGGATCTACATAGCTTGTAGTGACCCCTTGCGACTATGGGGGATTTCAAGAGAATGTTAATTATCACACGTCTTGTGACACTTATCACTTGGCCTGTGATATCTCATGGGTAACTTGGCGTTTACCAAGGGAATTACATATACACTGGGTAGATTACAAGGACTTCTTACATAGATTGTACTCCACTACATGGACACATGTAAGACCTAGTAGACGGGTTGATCCGAGGTACTATCATGTGGGTAGATCTGGCCAGATTCCTACATGATATGTACTACTACACAAACACGGTTTGATGGCTTGGGTTGTTTACACGGGTATGACTTGGGGTTAAGAGACAAGTTGTGTAACCCTTCTACATTATGTGTACTATTTCAATTTGGCTTGTATCTATGGCCCTCCATATCTAAGAATGTATTCATTAGGGTTTGATCCCCTTACCCATTCCCATAATGTTGGTATATTATCATCTCATTCTCCTAGCAAAACGATTCCTTTAGGAGGACTTCTTAGATAGAGTCATTGGAATCCCTCAGAGTGGCCTGGAGTGAGATCATTTATTCATCTCCATTCGCAAGGTGGAGTTCATGGTATTGATGTGACCAACCATACACATGAACCGATACTCTACATTGATAGTTAATCCAGAATGATTTTATGTGTATTACCCCATGTCCTTGGAAATGATCCTCATCTGCATATTATATCTCTTTAGACTATCAGTTTTTTCTTTCTCTTGATGGTACCTGAAAATCAATACCTCTCATATGGATTACATTAGTTCCATAAAACTCAAGAGTGTGTTCTCTGGGACTAGTTATTTATGGATCTTTTGACCAGAAATCTAAGGGTTGGTATACAATAGTTGATACTTACTTCTAGATTGTGTGTCTTAGACTTTGTATATCTAGATATACTTGTTATATGTATTGTAGACATATGCCTGTATAGATATTACTATGATTTATTTTTTGTATGATATGTGGTTTACGGGTGTCCAACTGAGTAGTATTATACTCGCCCTTTCATGGACTTTTCCTACATGTGTCATGTCTTGTGAAAAAGATCAACCTTTTGATAGAGTCCAAGATGGACATGGACCAAATGGTGCTTAGTGATATTGAACAAAATGAGGTGTGTTACTAGGGATTCAAAAAGAATTCCATTTACTTTAAGGTTGGACATGTGTTAAATAATGTATGTGGTGGGATTTTATTTATTGATGTTTACATTCCTTTTTGTCATGTCATACTCCCGTTGTGGGATATATATGTATGCGTACATTGGGTTCTCAGTTGATTTTACATTTCATCATTTTTGGGATTGGAGATGTGTGTGTGTACATGTACATAAGGATTTCCTCCCATGTAAGTTATATGTAAACTTGGATCTATGAATCACCCCCTGGCCTATTGGTGGAGGAATTGTGAAGTCCCCACAGAGGCCCCACTAAGATGAGTTAGGATGGAGTTGTGTCTGAGGTTTTCGGTTCTATATTAGGACCGAGATTCTATGAGATTGGTTTAGGGAAATAGTGTTAAGGGTTAAATTTTTGGATTTACAGGAA
Organism: Viscum album; assembly: GCA_963277665.1. NCBI lineage: Eukaryota > Viridiplantae > Streptophyta > Magnoliopsida > Santalales > Viscaceae > Viscum > Viscum album. The sequence goes on from OY728143.1 coordinate 151,779,887, forward strand.
GGTACTCTAGTGTTGGTGTTGTAGAATATGTATCCATACACCATGACTTTGATCACATTTTTCATACTCAGTACATTATAACACTAGATTTAGGAAAAAATGTAAAATTTACCATATGTGAATGGGTTGTTTTTTGATGTTCTTCATGAGTCAACTCTCCAAATATACTCATTGACCATGATACATTTTGTTACTTTTAGGATGCATCAGCAAAGTATGCCACCAAGGATTGATCATGATGATCAATAGGATGATACACTAAGTGATAAGGTGACAATTTCGCAACTATTTCTTGAGATGTTACCTCCTAATGGTGCACCATCCATACCACATGTAAAGAAGCACACGGTACTCACAGTACCAACAAATGAAATGAATCAGATTAGCGTGATTCATGATTTTTAGAGATATATACACCTCAGGTTACAAGTTTATCACTACTCAGAGGTGTATGAGGACTATATTGAGGTAGTGACCAATTTTTTTCATCTACTATGGATAGTAGCAGATTATATAGAGGTACTATTAGTGATCCTTCTCCATGGCTCTGCTAGGTGATGGTGGGGTTTAGTTATATAGTCTCTTAATGTGGTGGATATTTCATATATATAGTTTTAGTACCTTATCATAGAGGAGATACCACTATCTAAGATGAGGTATGGGTGTATCCAGGACCATCTATAGCTCAATCAGGGAAGCATTACAGTGGTTATGTATTCATTGAGGTTTACCAACCTCAAAAGGTACTCAATGGATATGGTTCGATATAAATTTTTTAGGTTGTGGAACTTAATATGAGTATTATATTGAGACATATGATCCATTTGTATCCCTATATGATTTAATACATATATTGGGGTACAAGAGAGTGCTTTGATGGTTGATATTTTCTTAGCTCAACTCTTCCAGTCGATATTTTCTTGTAGTTGAAAACCAGGAGGATAAACCTCAGTAGCGGGGTTCCAAAATTAGTACCAAATACTTGGACGTGTGTGTAATTACCAAAAAAGTTATAAAGATAAAAGGTATGTATTTTGGGGCACATATGGTGGGTAAAACCTTCCCAGAGATAGATGGTATTTCTCATTTGACTGCAGTGTACATCCCACCAATGATTTTCCGACATATCGTACAACTGATAGAGAAACTGTAGATGGGTCAATGAGAAAGTGATAGTGGTAGGAGGCGGTAGGTCTGTAGGGTGGAGTAATTTGTATAAGATATGGGATAATATCGTGAGGTTTTATACATTTTTATATGTTACTACCACCAACCCCAAAGTGGTCCATGTCAGGCTCAGGGAGCTAGAAGATAGGGGAGGCTACTACTGTAGGTTGTTAAAGATAAGGAACTAGTGGATCCAAGAATGATTCGAGGTATGATATATGTCTTTTTGAATTTAGCTAAAGTGTTGATAGAGATAGTTTCTAGTCCTTCCATCCTCACCACATACCTTTTTCAATAATTATAAATTCTGGTTGAACTGTGGACTCGATCCTTATGCAAGAGACTCTTACTAGAGGAGACATGGTTATCATGTAATTATGAAGAGATTTTGACATGAATGTAGGAGGTGATAATTTTTCTTGTGATCTATTGGTATCATATTGGTGGTCTTAAAAATTAATTTACAGTATGGAATGGTAATCCACCATTCATGCCCAGATAAGTTATTTCCAGAGAAGGGTGTGGTGTGTCCTTAGTGACAAAACCATGATTTATTTTGTTGGTGGAATGGAAAATAGGTATTTTATAATTGAATCATGAATAGGAGTGTCTATTTGATTACTCATTAGTTGGGAAGCCCGACCCTTGGTGTAGTGGGTGTTAGGAGTTTCCAGTTTCCAACCATAGTGGTGTAGGAGGAGGAAGTATACCTAGAATATTTTCCAAGATTACCTCTCCACCTAAGAGATAAAATTCTATATTGATATATAACCAAGACTAATTCAACAGTTTTCAAGCATAGATGATGGCTCTCGAAAAGATTCCTAAGGTAAGGGTGTAGTTGTAGGACTTTCAATGTTATGGATTTGTTAAAACCAGTGTTTCACCCTGGAATGATGCATTTTTTCCAAAAATGATGATAAGGGAATGAGGTTGTTAGTGGACTATCAGTGATTGAACCTAGTTATCATGAATAATAGGTAAAAACATTTGAGGATCGATGTCCTCTTTGATCAGTTGAGAGGGGAAAAATGGTTCATAAATGTTTACCACAAATTAGGTTATCACTAACTGTGACTATAGGATGAAGATATACCGAAGATGGCATTTAAATGTCATAAAATTCACTATGAGTACTTAGTGATTCCCTTTGGCATAGAGAACACCATAGTAGGGTTAATGGGAACAATTAACTGGATCGTTCATCTATACTTATAACAGTTCTTGATATTCTTCATCGATGATATCCTTGTGTACTCGGCATCAATGGAGGAGCAAGGGAGAAACTTGAGGATAGTTCCAAACATACACCTAGAGCACCACCATTATAGAATTATCTCAAAGTTATAGTTATAGATTTACATGGTCCACTTTCTAGGACATGTTATCTTATAGGATGGAGTGGTAGAGGACCTAGCCAATGTTGAGGTAGTGTTATCATGGGAGCCACCAAAGATAGTGACAGAGTATCGGAGCTTCCATGGTATAGCATGGTACTACCATAGATTCATACCTAATTTCTCTAGTATATTATCACACATGATATCATTGACTCGAATGGGATATCCTTTGGTGTGGACAATGATGTTTCAATATGCTTTTTCATAGTTGAGTAAAATTTTGATGAGCACTCCCATATTTAGAATCTCGGAGGAAGGAGTCAAGTATGTAGTGTTATATGGTAGATCTCAAACAGGGCATGGTAATCTTATAATAATATGTTAATCATTGATATTATATGTTTCATTCCAATTGATACAACATGAGGATAACTATGTGACCCACGATCTTGAGTTAGCAGTAGTAGTTTTCAATTTAAATCATTAGTGTCACTAACAGATGGGATATCAGTTTTACATCTACACTGATCATAAGAGTCTCAATTATATTTTCTCTCCTAAGGATCCCAACTTGAGACAGATGTGATGGATATATTCCCTCCATGAATATGATATTAAAATTTTCTATACTCATATGAATGGGAATTTGGTATCAAATACTCTCAATAGAAGACATTGTTTGCAGTTAATGAATGAGGAATCCGAGTAGTTTGCCTTATTGTAGTTATCCTTTATGGATAGAGATGGATAATCTTGTCGATAATCAGTGGATGTTACCCCTCATCCTTTTTAGTGAGCTCAGAAGGCATAGATTAGGGATACAAACTATGAGAACCTATGTGCTCAAATATCTACTCGGCGCACTCTTGATGGACATTATAATAGTGGAGAGCATGTCATTATTTTCAAAGGATGCATGATAGTGCTAGTGATGTTTTGAGATATGGTTATAAGAGGATTTCATACATCTACTTTTTCGGTACATCTTGGTGTGTAAAAGAGGTTCCAAGACAACTTAATTTAGTTTTAGAGGCTAGGCGTGAAGAAATTAGTTTTATAGTTTTTCTCTTAATGCCTTACTAGTCTGACGGTGAAGGTTGAATAACATGTTCCAGTGAATTTGGGTCACCCCCTTAAGGTACCATAATATAAGGGGGATGGTATGTCTATTGACATCGTGATGCACTTTCCATGTGTGTCATGTGTACACAATTCCATCTGGGAGATCATAGAACAACTCACTGTGTCGGTTCAATCCCTAGCTATCCTTGCACAATGTTTAGTAGATAGATTGAGATGCCTCTATGTTTAGAAGACAATATGACTCCATGGAGTCCCATTAAATATATTTTATAAACATGATGCTCAATTTACATACCCATTTTGGAAGGGATTACAGGAGGCATTTAGGACCCAATTAACTTTGATCACATAATTTCACCCCTAAGAAAACATCCATACTGATTGAACCATTCATATTTTGGGGGATAATATTTGAGCATGCATGTTGGAATTTTTCCATAGATGAAGGGATCAACTACCACTGGTGGAGCTTTTTTTAAAAAACAACTACCATTAAATCATCAGTATTAAACTATTTGAGGATTTGTATAGGCTCCCCTACAGGTCACCTCTTTGTTGGACTAACTCAACAGAATAATGATTCATGGGCCCATAGTTAGTGAAAACAGTTATAGAGAAGGTATAGATCATATAATAGTATATGAAGACTATATAGTTCCATCATAATTCTTATGTTGACCGAATACATAGGCCTTTGGAGGTCCAGGAAGGAGACCATGTCTTCTAATGGGTTTCACCTCGATGTGGATTATAGAAATTTGGAAAGGATGAAAAGAAATAACTAAGGTTCAAAAACCCTTTCCAAATACTGCATAGAGATTTTGAGGTGGTGTAGCACATAGATCTACGTCTGCAATTAGACAGGGGACATGATTTCTTCCTTATGTCACAACTAGGGTGGTATGTTCATGACTGATCTAACATTATCGACTGGGGAAACTAGACATCAAAGATGGAGTGACCTTTTCTGAGTACCTAGTAGAGATCAAGGATCAGTGAGGATACCACATGCGTGATCGATTCTTTTTCTATGTGTTTGATAAAATCAAGGGAATCATCAAAAGTTAACATTGTAGAGGTAGCCTCATATTTATTCTCGATACCCATATCATTTTTAGTAGCCCTTGTTTTGGATTTTCAAGAACATAAAGCACTAATGTTGGAAGAATGTAATATCTTAGATTATTCATGTATTTTTTTTCACGTTATATTGGTTATTCTCTAGACTAGTCACTAAGATGACATGCAATTATGAATGCTGGTGTTCCCACAATTAATGATTAAAATATATTAAATATATTGAATATTATGTGCACACAGTTTTCATAAAAATTGAAATAACATCTAAATGGATTCCCAGATTAGAAACCTGAGGGATCCATTGATTTCAGAACACAAGGTTTACCCTAGTAGAAACATAAAATTTTTTGATGCAATTTTTTCATAAAAAATTATTCACAAGTAATGAATGGAATAAAATAATTTAATATGATTATTTTATTTCATATACATTAACATAGCGACTAAAACTATTTATATAGATTGTTATGGACAATTCCCATGGTTAACAATATAACCCTGGAAACAATGGACAACTGTTGGAGAGATAATTGAGGATTCTCTTTCATTGTGAATGATAACAGATCGTGTATCTATGATCAGTTCACCTTTGATTAGATAGATCTTTCCTACAACAACAATGATGCAATGTTCATCATAAGAAATTGAACCAAATCCAGGTTGGAAATTTTTATTTAATTTTTATTCCTTGTTTATGGTTATTATATTGAATGTGGATTGATCTATGATAATATTGATCCATAGTTGGATCTATATGTGGTATGATTTAATTACGAGATTTTTTAGGAGATTTATATTTTTTATTTTTGTATAGTGTGATTTTAATTCTAATATAAATGAAACAAGATCAACAAAAAAATTTAATCAATGTTATTTCCTCTTGTTTGCCTTGTGGTTTCCCCCACATTTATTTTTAATTATTTGTTTTCACTGCTTGTTTTGTGACTTGACCAATCCTAATCAAAACATCATAGTGAACTTGTTTCGTGGAAAAAATATCTGATATCATAGATCTAGGATTTTCATGGAATGATGAAGGTGTGAAGATGGAGACAGAGCGGTTTGGATGACGGTGCATACCTGAATTCATGTTCATTGATGCATAATGAAGAACATTTATTTGAATATTATTACAAGAAGATCTGATTACGAGAAATGTGGTTTCAAGACAGAAAGGTGTGAAGGAACATGGATTTTTTTATTCCATGGTGAAAATTTCACTAAATTAAAGGCCATATGTGTTGGATAGTATGTGGAGTATAATATCAGATTCTAGAAAATCTTGGAGAACACAACATGTAAATAGGATCTAAACACCATCTTGGGCCCCCTTCTTGTGGCTTGGGTTTTTGAGAAAATGCTAAGTTTCACAATGCATGTGGCCCTTACCACACGTTATTTTTTCTCTCCTATGAAAATATGTTTTTATTTTGTGATGTACAAATACATTGGGTGGAGTACATAGACTTCCTAAATGAAATTTACACCTCTCCAGAGACATTGCTTTCACCAAGTACACAGGTATTGACTTCTACTAGAACCTTGGAAGAGTTAATAGTATCCTTGCATGGTGTGTACTACTACAAGGACATGGTTTGATTATGGGGGTTGTTTACATGGGAATGAACCAGGGTCAAGGGACACAACATGTAAACCTTCTACATGATGTGTACTATTTTCTACATGGATTGAATCACCATTCATCATTGCCTTTGAAAAGATACATTTGGGGTTTTTTCCCTGATCCTTTACTTGAATATTGTTATAGTATCTTCTCCTACACCTACGATAATGATACAATCAATAGGACTTCTTGGATTGATTCATTAGAATTCCTCTAGGAGTTCTAGAGTGAGATAATCTATTCATCCTTTTGACATAGGTGGATTTCTAGGTATCACCACGACCAATACTATGTAGGATCATATCCATTAATTAGAAGGTAAATCCAAATAGAGTTTATTTGTGGCACCCCGTTTACTTTGAAGTGATTCTCATATGTATATCGTATATCTTCATACTATCAGCATGTAATTTCTCATTGTTAGAACTGATGAGTAGTACCTCCCAAAAATCTATCATTAGTGCTCTGAGACACATGAGTGTGTTCTCCAAGATGATTTATTCTAGGATATTTTGAGTGGGAAACCTTGGGCTGGTATACTATGATTGTGAGTCACCTCTATACTCTTTGTCATGGATTGATTATATATAGAAAATATTGTAATATGTATTGTTGACATATACCTATATATACCTTCATATGTTAACTTTTCAGTATGCTTTCTACTTTCATGGTGTCCGACTGAGTATTTTAATACGCACACATGCACAATACATTCTTGCATATATTTTATTGTGTAGACAATTGTCCTTTTTTTCATAGTCCTAGATAGACCTAGACTATATGGTGTTTAATGAGACTAAACAGACCGATCAGTGTTTCTATGGCTTGAGACAATAGTCCCTTTAATTTTAGAATGGAATTGTGTAACAAACTCTTTGTGGTGGGCCTGTATTTGACCATGTCTAATTTCCATTACTTCTAGTCATACTCTGTTTATGGGATATAGATGTGTCAATTCATTTGGTTGTTATGCCTTTTTACATTTCAGTATTTTGTGGGATCTGATATGTGTGCATGTGTACATTAACATAGGAAATGCCTCCCATGTTAGTGATATTCCTTCTCGGTGCCAATCACAATCGTTAGACCTATTGGGGGTATCCTTGGATAGTCGAGGAATGGGCCCAACTATGATGGGTTGGGAAAGGTTAGTATATAATTAAACGTACCAATTAATAGGTAACCATACGAATTTATTGTAGAACTCTTCAAGAATCTCTTTTGAAACTACAGGATGGTCACTCCTAAATGAACCTTCATTATCCTTTACTAAATCAAAAGAAATTTAATATAAAAATATTCCAACATCAAGAATATGAGGTCTTACCTGACTATATTAGGGGTACCATTCACCTAGAAATATGTGGTAGCTCTCATAAGGTTTGGTTATAGTCAGCCAATGCTGAAGATAATCAATATATGTTTTAAATTTGGCCATTAGATAACTCTTGAAAATAATATCAAAGAGTTATATCTTGAGAATTTGGAACTCATGTGATTTATTCATCTCATGTATGGAAACAATTCATGAAAAATAATAGAAATCACACTCCATCACCTCCTAGAAAGTACTATATATTTTTAAAATATAAAGAATAAGATTAATTTAATGATTCAATAACTCCATGGAAAAATAAATATAAAACAATTAGATGGAGAAGTATCAAATAATGTAATGTTTCTAAATAATATTTAATAATAGTACCTCTCACTATTTTAAATTCTACCTCAGATTCTATAGGTCGTTTCTCTTAGAATTCAGCAGTCTCTCATTTTAATGGTCATAAAGCCTCGTGATATATTTTTGTCGTGTCCTATGTTAACTCTTCCATGAAAACCCCTTCTACCAACACAAAAATTATATCATCGTATTGTGAATTTATAGGCATTAGATCTAGTTATATATCCCCCAGGATCATATGATCAAACACAAATATAGGTAGAGGGATTTTCTATGTAGACCCTATAGGGACCAAGCGTACTTTAACACTAATCACAAGGATTTGAGTTATCATGACACAATGGACTCATATTTCTATCCATTATATATTGAAGGAAAATATTTTTCATACATTCCTTTGAATCCAATGATAATCATTTTAATATGTTATGATATCCAAACCCACTTAACCTTCTTGTAAAATCATACTTTTAATAATTTTCCAAGAAGACTATATCAATTTATTTTAGCATGGAATGAGAATCAAAAATATCATCGATCCATACATGATCTATATCCACTATAAATTAACTTTATTATAGGTGGAAAAGACCAGTATTAAGACCTAATTGAAAGAAATGTTACATGAATATTTCAAATCTGAGGCACCCAAGTCATTCACTCCTGGCCTTGGTTCTAATACACATTTTTTAAACAATATTTTAGATATGGAGATATATGAGCCTATCTTTACTTGATAAAAATTACCTATTTTAACCTTGACATCTCAAAAAATTCACAGCATAAAAACAATTTATGGTTTAGTGTATTTGATGATTAGGTACAAAAGAAACTTATTTATAATACTAATAAAATTTTATATATAGTTGAGCCACACTATAAACCCTTTTATACATATCATAACATATCCTCATGTTAAAAACATGAGGAATATAATCATAACAAATGGGTGAGATAAAATTACTCGAAAGGTAAAAAAATAAATGAAATTTATCAAGGGTTAGATTATTGTCATACAAGAAATAATAGATTTATTGAAAATATTTTATATAAAATTACGTGAAATAATGAGATTCTTATACAAGATATAATATAATAACTTGTAGTCTCATATGATCAACCATATACCATGTTAGATGAGAGTAGAAAAATGAGACAAAAAATAGGATCCATGTTATCATAACATAATCATATAAGATAGAAATGTATAATATGAAAATCATAAGAAATCATAAATTGATGGAGAATAAATTGTGTAGCATCCTGGCCTAACTCACTCTATAAACACTGAAAGGGTGGGTCTGTGATAAGGCCTCAAGTGTGCCTCCACAAATACCATAAGCCTCAAAATAGAAGCAAGGGCCTAGGTTGTGTCATTAGGAGACAAAATAATCGTATAAAAATAATAAAAATATCATAAATAACCAAAACTTTTCCATATTAGTAAATAATCATAGTTCATATGAAAAAAATATAAGCAAGTCTGTAATAATATAAAATGAATTAATTCTCTGAAAAAATATTCCATATATAAAAACTGACCTCCCATAGGGAATACAATAATTATATAATAATAAAAGAAATAAAAAAATACAATGCTCTTCCACTCCTTCGAGATGAACCATATACCCGATTTCCATAGACTCTATAGATCTGCTTCAACCTGATCATAAAAATCAACATGAGTGGCCCCACTGGATCAAACAACCATAGGCTTTAACATATCAATCATACATTTATGCTCAACCTAAAATAAGACTTTAGTTCTATACAAATGTTGATTCCCATATACATATTGTGAGAAATAAATCTCAGCAGGACACCAATAATCATGAACCAATGAACTTATAGATTAAATTTTTACTCTTGAAATGGGATTGTCATTACCGAGAGAAAATAAGAATGAGTTAATGAAATACATCTATAGTCGATACCTTTATTTTAGAACCTAATTGACCATAAATCCTATGACTAGGGTATAGATATTGATGTAAAACCACTCCATACATATATAAACCAAATAATCCTTGGTCTTGTGATATCTATCAATGGGTTTACCTTTGTCTAATAAAAGAAATGTCACTGACAAGTTATATAACCATTGGGGCATACTAGTCCTAACCCTAGGATCATTGTACCCCCATCTGATAATTGTCTTGTAGGATCCCATGTATTAATAGGTTATCCCAAAAATATGGAATTGATCTATAAGTCATATCACTAAAGTAATGTGTAATTTAGTCTAATGTTGAAGTCCTAGGTCCCCATCTATAAGTAATCAGGACATTGGATCTCAAATAAGACCTAATGTGGAAGACTGGTATGCAATATATATGGATTGATCTATATACCTAATGTAATAACATGAATTAAATTTAATAACTATATCAATAAAATAATCCATGAAAAATTCTATGTGATACATTAATGGTTTTTCCTCTTGATCCTAGGGATAATCATTGGCTTCACTACAAATAGGTACTTATTAAACCTTTGAGATATTAGAATACCTTTCTCAAGGTATATTCACCAACCTGACACATCTAGAATCACCAGAATATATTCTAAAAAGCCTTTCATTGGGTGACCCATTTATGGTGGGTTTTATGATGAACATTAGAATATATTCTATAATCTTTATATAGGGAATAATTATAGTAAAAAAGAGTCATCTAATAGTAGTTGCATTAAAAAATATAAGGATAATTAACTAGATCCTTGGAAGTTCCACTAGGAATTCCAATCATAATTACATTAAAAGATACCATGTTAAATCATATGTAATGATTTATATTAGTATAATGACTAAATTCATCAGTACTACTACAACACCTTATGATTACATGTTTTTTATGTTTTCTATGCTGACAAACACTATCATCTCTTTTCAGACACATTTTTCATTTTCTCTGGGTTTTCCAGCCACTAGGAAACCCATAGTGGTCCCCTAATTTAATAAATAATATTGGAAACCTATGTTGGATCCTCTAGATCAACACATTAACAAATTCATTGCTCATGGGATCCTATAAGTCATCTCGTATGAAGAGTTAACCCTCTTGGTATCGTAAATAACATTATGAAATTGTAGGCATCACAAAGGGATCCATAAGGTCAAAAACCTGTATTATTATACCATAGGGGATAGTCACTCTTAGATCTCAATAATAGGCTTACCTTTTGAGTATATTTGGTTAAAAATGGTCTCTTGGGATAACACCCATCTCTTAGGGTAAACACATCCCACAATCTCATATTTGACAAATCATGGACACCAACCTCAAAAAGGGGACACCTCATAAAGAAGGGATCCATAAGGGGAAAATAACTTTTACATTGTTCCTGGAAGATTAATCATGAACCATCCTAGTTCTGAGGTTCAACTCTTATTTGGCTCCAACATCCCACCTATCCACATTGTAATGTAGAAAAACATTCCCTCTAAATGAAGAATATAAAAAGATACACCAATCAAGTAAAATGAAGATATAATACCCTATCAACAAATCATTATTATAATACTTAGGTGGGTGTCTTACCAATCCTAGATCTCATTATATAATAGTAGTTATTTATTAGATGAATAATCTCTCTGTTATTGTTCTCTATCCCAGAAACTCTTCTTAGGAGTCCAAAAAAAAATCTGATCCACCATTAATATATACACAGATAATGATAAAAATGGGATCTAATTATGAAAAATTATAACTCTTGGGTATAAAAAAATGAAAAACTCTCAGATGTCTAGAAAGGTGCAATATGTTCTATGTATGGACGAGTATACGACCTTTACTCTCAATGAACCACTAGGGTCTGTACTTCAACCGGACATGGAAAGTAAATCCCAATAATATTGTGTTCCAATAATGTACATGATGTGTACCATACACTAGTTACCTTATCAGGTACCAATCATGATATGTAGATAGGTTTTTTCTAGGGTGCATAATTCAACTCATTGTACATCCCCCTTGGGGTCTGGTTGTGTACCCCACACAACCATGTTCACTCGCACATGATTTTTGGTTATGTACATAGAAACACAATGAGAAAAAATATATGGTTTGTACACCATGTATATTAAATGGGGTCACAAAATGTGATCCTACACATTTATTAATATTACATGACTTGTTTTCATGGAACCACACATTGTGTGATTGATATTTCCCAAACGGAAACCGCTACAATTAGCTAGAACACATTTTCCCCGTTTAATAAGAGAACATCCCATCGGGGTTCCGTTGATGAAATAATAGGACCTCAAAACTCTAAATCAGTAAATAAAAAATGTTTTATTGAAAAATCCTACTATTGGGAAGAATAACCTATAACCTCACCAGTATCTGCACTCTGTAGTAGCATCTGAATGATATGTATCCTCCCTAGAATAGTTGTGTAACCTCTATTCTTCCCTCTCTTTATCTATCTACCTCCCCATATTTACCTTTAGTTACATCATGTAGAATCCATAATAGGGGAATACAATAGAATCCATTTAATAAGATAATGAAATGATGGGAAAACGCTGAAATACAAAAGAAAAAGAAAACATAGCTCAGGCAAGTCACTAGCACCTGATTTGAGTTTATACTTGAATTGGTTATACAACCCATTCTAGTCCCAAACAAAAATATTTAATCCCAATATAATTGTTCATTTAAAATTTATCATCGACCGAACATGTGAGAGAAAATTAATATTTAATTATTTACAAATTTTTTTTTATTCTGTGAAAATTTGAATTCCTCATAATTTCACTAAACTCATGTGAAATGGAAAAAGCCCAATTCTATGTCCAATTAAGTGGTTATAAAAATTTTCTGAGATCATTTTACTGAGTGAAAATTCCATTTTACCACTCAAAATCAGTTGAAAGAAAAAATTAAAATTTATTCTCAATTTTACAATTCATAAAAACTTGGGAAAATTCACATTGTTACCTACTTATAATAATATATCAGTCATGAATAAAAATCCCATGTTCCCTCTTAGGTTGTGGATACTACCAATGTACCCACTATTGATTATTCTAACTATATATGTACGCAATCGGGGATGGGATAAGGTCTCATGTCCAACCTTGGAATCTGGATACAACCCTCATAACCTCTTTTCCTTTTACTACAAACTTATGTAACCTTTTCACATTAGTCAACTACCTATGTAACCTCTTGTTCTAGAGATAAACATACATGTACCTTATTATTATTGGGATACCCCTAGAGTACCTCCATTGTAATTTTTCTTCAAATAGTGTACCTACATTGAGATCTTGTGAAATAATGATTAATCAGATGCATTGTGATGAAATATAGTACCCTACCAATCATTATCCATTTATATGTGAGAACCAAGAAAATAATAAATCTTCACATCAAAAATAACCCATTAAAATAAAATTTATCTTCATTACATCTCTATATAGAGTAACAGAACTATTCCTATGAATTTAAAAAAATTTGAAGTGAAAGATAAATTAAACATGAGAAAATATATAATTAAATTTAAAAATATAAATCAGAATATTTTTTTGAATAGAAAATATATAAATCAATATGAAAAATTAATTAAATATAATGAGAATTATTGTAAAAAATATATACATTATGAGAATTAAATTATAAAGATAATATATTTGAATTAAGAATTCACTTTCCCAATATATAGATACAATTATATAATCCCCATAAAATTTAACCAAAACTTTTTGAAAAACAATATTTAAAAATAAATCGTTACGAGTCAAAAAAGAGGTTGAGTCTTGACAACCCATTAAATCTCAGGAATGGGTTTAATAAAATCAACATAGAAGATATATATTAAAATTGACCTCAAATTAATAAAAATAAAGAGAAAATTAAATATATTATACATCCAATTGTTAGTATATAATCTACATAAGGGAAATTCAGTTTATAAAAGGAAACATGTCACAATAGAAAGAATGTTAAGGTAGAACACCATTATAATTTTATATTATTACTAGTTGAGAATCTATAGAATTTAGAACATGAAAGGGATCTAAAAATCACTTAGATTTCATGAAAAGAATAAGGTAAAATGAATACATATAAAATATATAACATATAAAAAATAAAAAATTTCTGAATACGCATCATATCTCAGTGAGATAATTATTGGTACTATAAAATATTTTATATAATAATTCATAATGTTCAAAATAATCATCATTATTTTGGTTATAATTCATTATGAAATAAAACATTTTTTATAATTTATAATGAACAAAAATGATCTTTGATAATAATATGTGTAATATCAGTATAAACATTCCATAACCATAAACCACACATTATATTATAAATAATTTCTACGAAAACTAGTAGTTAAGTTTACTAATAGTATATGATAGAGTCTTATAACTTCTTTGATGATGTGGTTAACCTGGCCAAAACCAGAACAAGAAATAATATATGGGTGATTGTAGTTATGAATGTGATTACTCTGGTATTATATCACAACTAAAGAAGTAAAATGATATTATTTAAATTTCAATAAGGTGTTAAATAATATTTTAAGGGATTTGGATAAATAATAAATTATGACTAAAAAATGAGTCATGTCATGTTCTTGGAGGTAGTTGTTAGCATGTATGCAAAGGTGACACTTTCATTTACATAAAATGTAAAAGAGGTAGGTATCAATTTAAGTTTTAAGAATCATATTAAAATTTAGAATATAATAATTTTTCATTAAGTACCCACTGGGTACTGGACATGTAACGAATTTATTACAAATGGGCAGTGTTTCCTAAGGATGTGGTCACGTGCATAAGACACAAGCTGCATTTACTTTTTTTGACCACTGGGATGAGTAATGAAAATAGACATTATTATAGTATAATAGAATTTAATAATATTATTAATATATTATTTATCAAAATTTAAAATATATGAAATATTTAATAGGGTAAATGAATTAAATAATTAATAGATCTTTGTTGAGAACATTATATCTCCCTTGGGTAACACCTTAAGGATCATTAGATTTTTCTTTTTTTAAAGAACAGTGCTTCCAAAACATGGGGTGAGTGTTTAGGAGATACTGTATCAAATTATACGTTGATCTAGGAATTTAGAATGGATTTAGAAAAAACAGTTATGTGATATCCATTCATAAGTTAAGAAAATGGTTTTTTTCTAAATACCAATTAATATTTTAATGATGAAATTAGTCTATTTAATGGGAGATGGATCCATAAGTTTTAAATAATGAGGTTTTTTGTTAGATAAGTTTTTCTGTCTAATTTTGTTAAAAATATATCCTTTTTACCCTTACATTGGTCATATGAAACATATAACCTTACACAACATTAATATTACACTCAAAAATCATTTATATTACCCTTATGTGGGTATTGAAAATATCACATTGCCTTTATGTATCTCTCAAACCTTTATAAATCATTCAAATAATAATGCACTCTCTGACATCACAACGTCTAATTGAATATAACTTATAATGAAAAGTTTTCTATTTGATATTAATAAATAATATTGTTTTGGTAAATTATTTATCATTTTCAGATGAAGTTGAGTCATTATTCTTCCCCCCATGTCTACCTAGTCACAAAATATGACACTATCCAATGACCTTGATTTATTAAATACTTAAATCATTGATGACAATCCTAAAGGATCCTATCATTATATAATTTTACCCTTTATAAGGTTATAATGTCCCTTCTCCATCTATAAACATTGTGAAACTTGTTTTTTGGATCATTAACAGCACTTCACATTTATTACTGTTCGAACGTCAAAATTCTCATTCCTTTCAACCTCATTCAATTTTTAAATAAAATTATAAATTGGTTACTTTGGAAACCAGGTCATTCTTCATCTATTAACTTGACACTTTGGAAATCAGTCACCCTTAACATTTGGAATACTCCCCTTATACATGGCATCATGAAATTAACCCTTACTCATTGGGGTTTTCAATATATTCTTATATGTTCCATGTTCATCATCTAATAATATGTATGTTTGTCTACATCTCATATATCAAACACTGATTTCTTACAAATATCAATCTAATAACATCAACTCTGGTCTTTTTAAATACATTGTGTATTTGGTATCTAGTGACCTATTTATAGTGATCATTTTCAATAGAACTCCGTCTGGTGATATTATAATGATTTTATTCATTTTCAAAAAAGTTTACAACTTTGGAATTAATACTGATTTTTCATCAATATATTGGTGACTTTGATAAGAAAATAGAATTACATAGCATTTAGAAATTTTACTAACTGATTTAAGCAACCATCCAAAACATCCTCCAGTAACCCATTAATAAATTTTCTTAACCATCATTACGATAACATTATTAAAAAATTCAATAACTCCTTCTATCCAATTTAACAATATAGTCATAAAAATTTTAAAAAAATTATATATTTTTTAATATAACATTCTCTGGGGATTTTCAATATCTCCTTTTATATTTTTTAGAACATTCTCAAAAAAATTTAAACATTTTTTAGGAATAAATCCTTTCTCAACATTACCTCAATTCTCATATTTTATCAAAGATAATGTCTTGAAACCAAACTTCTTAATAAAGTAATTTTTTTGAAGTAATTCCATACTTCTAGGATAATAAATTTTTTTAATGATAAGATACTCCCTACCTCAATTTTATCTTCACATATGTTTTTTGATAATAACAACTTTATAATTAAATAATAAAGAGTTGTAATTATTCATAAGAAGTTTTACATACCATCCACTTTATAAACAAATCCAAATAATAGTGGGGTAGTGATTCTTAAAGTACCTTAAATAGTCATTGTTAGATGATGAACAAGTAGTTTTATCCTTAATTTGAAAAATATTAACATTAAAATAGATTTGGTTAAAATTTTATCAATTCAATAATTTATTAAAATGGACACAATCCTAAAATTTCCACATACAAAATTATATTTTATTTAGTGATACTTAAAATCAATTTACATTGATGATGAATGTTGTATTGGGTTTTTTGAAATAATAATGGATCTTTTATTATCGCAAATAATTGTCAAAGGCATAAAAATCACTTTCAAATGTTCTAGAAAAATATTCATCCATATAATACATGTAGAGGAATTCGAAAAGGAAACATTTTAGGCTTCTACTATGATCAATGAAATTTAAAATTGTTTATTACTACCCAATATCACACAAAATTTATCCAATAAAAATTTATCCCATGATATGGTCTTTTAATTTTTAAAATCTCTCTCTATGTGAGTATCAATTTATAAAATATTGTTAACTTGATAACATATTTTATACAACATTCCATTAAAAGGTGTTTCTTTAAAAATCATAATATTTTTTTGGAGACATCATATGTGATTCCTTCAGATCACATAGATATATTTTACACAGTGTAAGAATGTATACCATGTCTAGAATTAATGTTATAAGATATAGAAATATTCTAATTAACTACAAGAATTATTTCACAATCATAATTTTCTCAACATTATATTTAATAACATTTACACCAACTAAGATAGGGGTAGAAAATTATTTCAATAATACCATTCTAAACTAATATAATAACTCTTTGTAAAACTGTTATTATGATAGAATGAAATATCTTTCCATCTATTGAACCTATAATCCTAAGAACAACGTTATCCCTCTGAGTACTAACTTTTCAAAGTTATCTACATTGGTTTATAAAATTATTCAAAAATATTATCCTTGTCACCTAAATATATTATATCATCCAAGTAAACATAGAAAATACGAGTACCTATTCTCATTTCTATAAAATACTATTTCCAGTCAACATTTACCCTTGAATGGTTTAACTTCTCCATGAAACTCTCAATTTTAGAATAATATTCAGAAGTATCTTATTTCAACCCATATAGAGATTTTGTTATCTTTCACACTAGTGTTCCCTATTAATCATTTAATAAATAAATTTTTTCATAATATACATTTCATAATCAATTTCCACATTTATGAAATATGTGTTTTCTTCCATATATAAAACTTTGTAACAATTATGTGTGGCAACTACCAATAACATTTATATTATTTCCATTATCTCATCATGAGAAAAATATATACTGAAAATCAACAAATTCCACATATGAGTAACATTTGAACATCATTAAATCTTTATTTCCTCATATTTCTATATGTTCATAAATATTTTTTTGAACACCCACATTGTTCCAATAACATTATTTTCGACTGATTGTGGAAAAAGTTACCGGGGGCTATTTTTCTCAATTTGATCTAACTCTTCATTCATCGTATTTATCCACTCATCAAGTTCAACTACCTCTATAACTAATTATTATTCCACCAATGAGATAAGTGATATTTTATTATAAAATATCAATTTTATTCCATTATAAAATGGAACATTATTATTTCTAATGATTCAATTAGTTTCATCCTATTTTTGTAATGTTCCAAATTATAGATAGTTTCATCAAAACCTAATTTTCTCATCACCTAACTAAACTAAGTCATTTTAATTGTAGTAGGCATGCATTTAACATCCCTATTATCTTTTTTGGATATAAATATTATATCATCAGAAATATCATACACCTCATGTATAGTTTGTTAAGGTTGTTTTATTTTTAATATCTATCAAATCATAAAAGTCCACCAAAATTTTTAAACATTTAGTCAAAAAAATTTATCTTTTTCAATTAGATGAATATACCATGATATTTCAATCTTCATATTTTTTACCAAATATTCAATGATTTGCTTTTTTTATCTTTATTATGTACGTTTTCCTATTAACCATGTGGAATTCCACTTAAGTATTATTCTTATATAAAATCTAAAAGGGGTTCATTTTATATTATAGCCATAAAAAAATTACAGTAAAAACAGTACTAATATCTTCTCTCTAAAAATCCTAGAATTTAAATATTCATAATTTATACGTCTTCCCATTTCAACTTAAATAATTTTATTCCATTAAACCATTATATATTATTGTGGAGTGCATTGAAAAGTGTCTTGGTGTTTGATTGTTGGATTATTTAGATATATTTAACAACCATTTCATGTGTACTCCATTTCATTTTCTGTTCTTAACTTCTCAATATAATCTTTCACCTCTGTTTTAACACCCATTCTAATATATCTAAACATTTTTGAAATTCTTATTTAAGTTTCGTAAACATTATTTTTTACATTCGAATGAATTTATCAATGAAATTAATAAACTATAAATAATCATTATTTTATTTTTTTCTTTTCATCCCACTAAAAGGATAGTTAATAGTCTCAAGTGGTCTGGTGGATTGGATTTTAATGTTATTATTCATTCAAATAATAATCGTCTATTTAAATCATATTTGAAAAATCGCATAATATTTCCTTTTTAGTGGTTGTAATTTTATAATAGAATTTATTTTAGAATCTTTGATCATATATTATTATAAAATATGCCCAGTTCATTGTTGCCACAAATTATTTTTATCCTTATAAATTATCTAACATAATTTACAATGATCATCGATATCAAAATGGTCATCATTGGTTCTTTCTCCCATGTGGACTAATTTTCCATGTTTCAATCTTTCAATAATACACCTATCTTTCCTGATGATAACTTTCTTACCATCATCAAAATGTTGGAAAACATTTTGTATGATTTCCTTAAGACCATAAACATATATAAATTCTTACTATATTAGTCCCTAAGAATTATCTTTATCTATTCCAAATCCTACAATTTTGTTATAAACTATCATTTCCATATGTAACATCTCTACCTTAATGTTATTAATCATTTTTTAAAATTTCTATATCAACTATCAGGTGTTAGGAACAAACATATCATGAATCAAAGTTTTGTTCCTTTTTTTATATCAAAGAGAGGTCCCAATAACAAAATACCTTTCCTCAAATTTTTTATTTCCAACTTCATCTTCTTTCTTTATTTAGGAAACTTTTCCCAGATAAGGTTTCATTCATTCATCAAAAAATTGGTTAGGTTCATCAGTTATTCCATAAAATTCTCTTTTGAGGTCAAATAATTATTCCATTGGAAATTTTCAAGCATCTGGTGATGTTATAATTCATTATTCCTACAACATGGAAGAGTTACAAAATTTTATTTTATTATTTATCAAATAATATCATCTCTATTTCAAATAAGAAACTTTTTGTTACAATAATTATATTCCTCATTACCATAAATACTAAATTAACCATATTATCCATTAAATCTAGATCTTTTATATAATTATGATCATTATCACTAGAAAGGCAATTAGGTTTAACATAATTTCCATCACCTTATTTCTGTGAGCATGTGGAACCCCATTCTTTGACATTGTTTCCAAATTATATAGCTCAGATGTGTTTCCCTAATTTATTGTCAATCCATATTTTCCACTCAACATTTCTAACACTTATGTATATTGTAAAATTATAAAATCATTTACATTTAGTGAGTTTATATTTATCATGATTCTTTGAATGGGTTTTCAAAAAATCTGAATATATTTCTCCTTATAGATCTATAACCATATTAAAATTTCCATTCATCCTATTTAAGATAATTTCATCCTCAATCAATATTGATAATCTTTTAAAAACATAATCTTCCTTATCAATAAGTTTCATACTGAGATTATACACCATCATTATTTGTTCTGTAAAATAAAATTTGAGGTTCATAACATCTTCAATGTACATATCATCATTTTTAATAGGGTATTTCTTTATATAATTCCATTTCTCATCTAATTTATTTATCATTTTGATTTTTTATTAGGTTTTTTTATTATTATCAATATATTCCTTATTTTCAAATCTCAACTAATGTTCTATGCAGTTTTCATATTTTTAATCTTAATAACTATTTAAAGAAACAATCTTTATAAAAATATTTTTTGTGAATGTTATAAAATTATCTTTCTTTTCATCTTCTTAAGAACTATTTTCATTTAATTCATTTTAAAACATTATTACTCAAAATTCTTATTATATTATTTTCATGGAATGTTTTCTTACATATTCTGTAATTCTTTTAATCCATAGTATTTCTTGTCCACTTATTCAACTATGTTTTTTTCAAATTTAGCTTCATATTCCATAACATTATTATTTTGAAAATTCCTATAAAAAATTAAATTCTTCCAGACATGAAACATTTATGGGGTTTTTTTATTTATATTGTTATATATTTCTGAAACTTTTAAGAGAAACTTATTTTTTCATTCATTTAATCATCTTCCTAGTATTGCAAATCACTGAGGTCATCAATAATATGATAAACATATAGATTTTTTAGTTTTCTCATAGTATCAAAATCCATTTCTTCTAGGATATTCTTTTTTAACGATGGATCTTTCCTCGTCTAATATGAAATCAAAATGTTATTGAATTATTCAAAAGATAAATCATATTTATATTTTATGTTATAAATTTTAGAGTCCAACCTATTGGTGAAGTTTCTCTTGAGTCTCTTCTAAATTGTAAAATATTATAAGAAATTTATAAATCCTATGATTTAGAAAATAGTTTCATTTACACTAGAAAAATATTTATCAACAGTTTTAACATTTTTCATTATAATATATTCAATCATGTTACACAATATTTGTAGGTTTACTTGATTTACTTTGATATTTTATTTGATGAGACTTTATAGTTTTTATAAATTTTATGTAAATGTTTTATACCCGTCAACATCATGAAAATAAAATTATAAGAAATAAAATATATGTATTCTCTATCTACCTCATTATTTATGCTTCCATCAAACTTCATAAATCATTTTCTGATGTGTTAAAACCCAGTAATGGATGCATCAATTTCCTCAATTCCATGTGAAAAAATATTGTATCGTTAATTTTATAGGTATGAAACTTTTTTGAATCAAATGTAGGATTACCAACAATTTTGACTAAATTTATATTTTCCAAGTATAGTATAAGATAGGGGTAAGGACTTGAATACCAATCGACGTTATTTAAGATCATTATACTCACCGATAAGGGGGTGAATTAGTGGTGATACATTACAATTTTAGTTACATAAAAAACGAAAAAATTCAAATTTTTATATTTTTATCCATATAATTCTTATATAATAATAAAAAATGTATAAAAAGACATAAATTTATTGAAAAGAACACAGGATTTACAATTCCCTCCCCCAGTGTGGGTGAATACATCCATACCCTAGAAACTCTTTTTAGTCAATTGAAATTCACTATAATAGAATAGTGAATACCATTATCTAACCCTGATTATACTCCATCAATATCCCAGTAGATATGATGATAATAAATCCCATATCTAATGAAATATTTCCTTACATTACAAATCAAAACCAAGATGGAAACCTTTTCTACTCATATCTCTAAATGTTTTTATAGAAATTATTTTATAATATTTTTTTATCTATTAACCTCTTATGGTGAACATTCTCTCTCCATATAGCAGATTCTATATGATGTGCCTCTGATTTGAGTACTTTATACAACAATAAACACCTACAACTCTATTCATAATTTATTTCTCTTAATAAACTTTTATTGAAGAGCTAACTAACAACTCTTTCTAATGTATCAAATTAGAAACATTCTATTTTTACACTTCTCACTACATCCTTATCTAGTGTTATTCAATCCCAAAACATCCAATCCTAGGGGCAAGCTCTCATTATTAAAAAAATTCCTTTATTTTTTAATATTTTTTCTTTATTTGATACTTTTTCTGTAGAACTTCATGATTTTACACATGTAAACATTAAATATGTTCATACTATAAATGCTCTACATTTTATATTCACGATTCATGGAAAATATGAGTGAATCCTAATTCATGTTTCCTCCCATTGAGAACATTAAAACAAAACTACCACTCAACTAAATTCTCAAAAAAAAATCTTGACTTATTGAATGTTAATATAGCTTCATGAGGACTCCATCATCAATAATATTTTCCAAAAATACATAAAATAATCATCAAAGAATATATTAAAACATTTTAATATATATATAATATAATAATATTTAACATATTAGCAAAGAATATTCCTTGGTAATGGTCTTTACAAGGATTCATAATGTCTCTTAGAACTCCATTCAGTGGTGTTTCTCTAATGACATTATAAGAACATCTCTATCCAACTTTGATCATGTTTTAACCATTTAATATCTTTGATAATTTTTCCCTATTATCCTTACATAGTTCATATAAACTATTACACTTACATGATTGTCATATTACACATACTCATCATTCATATTACCATTATGTGGGTATTGAAAATATTGATGTACATTTATAAATTTCACATATCATTAGATAGCCTTTATAAAATTGTGTTATACATGACTTTATAACATCAATCATAATATATATTATAACAATAAATTTTCAATTTGAAAATATTATAAACTATTATTCAAATAACTTCTATACTTTCAACCAATAAACTAGACTCGATAGTCTTCTTCCAAGTCTTTCTGGTCACCTCAAATTCCTCTTTCTAGGGAACATGATCATTTAAGTGATGAAAACATTGTTGAATACTCAAAAGTCATATGTCATGAGGGTCTTTCCAAAAAAATTTAGTTATAATTTCCCTACTCCATTCAAAAAAAATTAAAACTTGTTCTCAAGATCATAAATACTTCTTCACATTGTACCACCACTCTAAAATAAATATTCTTGAACTTTGTAATTTTTTCACTTTGTGTATGTTTATACAAACACATTACATCAAAAACCTCATTTTTATGTATATAGTAACTCAACCAAATATAATTCAGTTACCATTATGACTCTTTCACAGTAGACTTATGTCAGGTGTGATGATATTTACCCTTACATTATGGGTTTTTAAATTTATTTATTTATTTATGATCATAAACATCTTATGGTGTGTCTGGTGATCTATTTAGGGTACCTCAAACCTCAATTTCATACAAATATTTATCCAATAAATTCATATCTACTTTTCAAAAAAACATATTTTATTATTCCTCAATTGACTTGTGTCCAATAATTTGTGTCTGAATATCTGGAATCACTAATTTTTTGGTATATTATCCAATTCCGTGAGAGTGAACTACATTTTCTTAGATAACAATTTTTCTCCATGATGTTGATACCTTTGAGAAAATAATATCATCATATAACTTTAGAACAATTTAATAACTAATTTATGTAAACATCCATCACTTCTTCCAATAAATCGTTAGAAACTTTTCCTAACCATCTCAAGGAAAACCATATTAATAACATCAATAACTCCTTCTCACCAATATAAAAAAAATATTTAAAAAAATATTTAAAATAAAAACATAATCCTTTTAAGAAAAATTTCGAAAGGCTCTCTATAATTAATATCTGATAGGTGTGTCATGGTTGGTGTGCATTCTTAGGCCCAATCATCTTATACAGAGTGAAGATGGAGTTGATACTAAACCATCCTTTATCATAGGTATTATAATTTGGGGAATTTCTAAAAACCATATAAAAAAATTAATAATCCAAAAACTAAAACATAATCTCATACCAACTGAAGTTCCCCAAACCAACACCATCAAATATGGTGCTAAAAACATTTTTTAAAATTGGATATGAAAAAATTTATATGAACATATATATATATATATATATATTAATAATTTTTATATTTTAAACATTAAGCCTCCCAAATGTTCTCCCAATCTCATGAATTGATGGTTTAATGTATTTGAGTATCAAATATATAAGAAAGATTTTTTATGATACTTATGAACATTTCCCCATAATAGAACCACATTATAAGACTTAACAAAATTAATATAAGTAATACAAATCTCCATAACCTTGGGAAAACAAACATAAGAATGGTATGAGATCTAATTCACAATAGGGTAAAAAATAAAACAAATTTCATCAAGGGTTGGATCAATGTAATTATAGAAATCACAACCATAGGAGTAATATCTTATTAAAAATAATATAGAACAATAATAGTTTTACATAAGAAAAAAATGAATAAATTATTTACTCAAATGATAAAAAATGTATGATTTCAAAAGATTGTAGAAACATAATATAACAGAAATGATCCACGGTAGCATAACATAATTGTATAACCTAGAGATGTGGCATAAGTGAAAGCATATGAAATCTTAACCACAGGTAGTAGACATTGAGAATTAGCAATCATTAAATATTGTTTTTTGTATAGTAACCCATGTACCCTCTTGGGAATATTCTACTACCCATGTATACTCTTAGGATTATGGTAACAACCTGTATACTATATTGGGCATGAACTACTACTTGTGTAACCTCTTGGGCTATAGAAAAAAAATAACATGTACACTCTTGGTATTAGGATACTATTAGTGTACCTCCTTACAATTGGTATATCAGCATGTTCACCCACATAGTATTAGGATACTATTTTTGTACCTCCTTTGGCATATTCTAGCAACCTTTTTGATGTCTTGGGCTTGGGATACTACCTGTGTACCCTTTAGGTCCTAGGAAACTACCCATGTTTACTCTTTGAGATCAAGATAAATAGAACATCTACTAATGTATTGGAGATATATATAGGAAACAAACCTCTATAATCCATATATATGTTATCTACATTATATCAATTATCTTTCACATTATAATGAACCTTCTAATGAAAAATTGGTTTCTTAACATTTTCAACTAATATCACCAAAATTGATTTTAAAATTTTAAAATATTGATCCCCAAAATTCAATCAACCCAAATTATAATTTATAAATATAATTTATAAAGAGATTCATTAAAAATAATTTTAATATAAATAATTACTTTAATGAAAATTATTAAATAAAAATCTGAACCATAAGTGTGTTTTTAAAATTAATTTTATAATTATCATAAAAGATAATGGTGTGAGTAACATTCAAATGTAATTTTTAAATATTTGATGTATAAAAATTCAAAATACATTTTGTTTTGAAAATAATCATCAATTATATATCCTTTAAAAGGAAAACTTTTATCAAAAATGAATATCATGTTGAAGATAAAACATTTGACTAATAAAGGATAGAAAACATTTTAAATATTTTTAAAAGCCTTTGATAAAGACCCACATAAAATTGGTTAATAAAAAAATTATATTGAATTATGATATGGGGATGGTGAAGGTCACATGATATAAATAAAATAATAACTTCCAACTATAATTAGAGACATTGATTAGAAGACAAAATATAGATAGGAAGATTACTTGTCGTCAAAGAGGGTGGGAATTATTCGTAACCATGACATACTTTTTTTAAGGAAATTCATTATGGTAAAATATTTGAATTCAAATTTTCAGTTTATATATTAAGAGAAGGTATATTTGTGTCATTATATAATATAATAAAATGATATAGTGGAACTATATTAAAAAATATAACACTTTTTATCAATCAAATATGTTATATCAAGAAAAACTAATTACATCTTAATAAACATTTTTATAGAGGAACCTTGAAAGAGAGATATTGAAATTTAACAATAATTACAATTAATAAAATTTAATTAATGATACTTAATATCCATTATATAATACAAAGACCATATAAATGATATTATTAGTATAAATGATAATATCTCTCATAAAAATGAAATTTAGATGAAGAAACATACAACATCATAATCATTCAAATTGAACATAATGTGAGGAAAAACATGGTATGATTTTATAAATACATTAAATTCCAAGAAAAAATATTATAAAATAAATATATCTCCAATATATACAATATAAAAAAAATGAAACTATTTGGGAATCGACATCATAACTTAATAGAGAAAAATTTAGATGAAACAACCCTTACATTTAATCCCACTTTGACAACACATTATAACCTCTTATATAACCAAAATAAATATCTTAATTACCTACTAAAACCCCATTTTTAAACCAATAATATTTTATAAATATAATTTTTAATCAATTTTCACAAATATATTATCCATTTATGGTATATTTTCATAATCATATGTTATGTTTTATTGTCTATTTACTAGTAGCATTATTATGGTGGTGTTGAGTAATGTTTATAGCTTCAAATTTAATAACTTTAAGATAATTATAGGTATTTTAAATTATTTTTATTATTTATTTTAAATTTAAAAATTTCATCACATAATTATTTTTTTATGATTCAAGATGTTATATTTGGTGATGAGATTGTTTCAATAATATTTAATGAACAAAAACATTGTACAATAATAATTAATTTTATTTTAGTATATCCTTTCTATAACCATAATAAAAAAATATTTTATAATTAATTTATAAAAAATATATATTAGTGTTTCTATATTCATCCATGATATATATTTATATCATTGATCATATAGGTTGTTAAACCGATCAAAAGTAGAACAAGTTCTCATCTATGGATGAGTGTGGTTAAGAATGTGATTATTTTCTAATAATATGATTAGTACATAAATGATATTATTTTTATTTTATTAAGTTGTTACACAAGATTTTAATATTATTAGACGTATAATAATATACAATAGTGAAAAATAAGATTCTTTTCTTTTGTGAATGAAGTAGTGCGCTTGTACACATGTGTGATGTGTTCAATTTAAAAGAACATTAAGGAGGTAGGAATTGGTTAATACTTTTAGAATAATAAAAATTTGTTAAATATAAACAAAATTCATTAAATATCCCCTTTATAACATACAATTAATGTGGATATGAAAAAACCAATCAAGTCACTTATATAGGGGGTTGTCCACATGCAAAAAAATAGATCATGTCATTTTTTAGATATTTGGGAGGAGGGTAGAAACTGGATATTACATTTTAATAATAACATTTAAGAATATTAATAATTCATACATTATCATAATTTTGAGGATGTAAAATATTTTATAGGGTAAAATATATAATGAATTAGGAGATCTTTATTGTGAACCTCACCTCTCCCTTAGGATGTCCTCCCTTAGGTAACACCTTAAATCTAACTAGCTTTCTCATTTAGACAGAAAAATGATTATATAATATGGGGAGATATTTTAGGAGATATTAGGGATAATTTTTTATGAAGATAAGTCTTTGAAATTGGTTTACAAAAGTGGTAGTAGTGATCACCACTTATAAGTAATGAAAATTACATGTTTTAAACAGTCATTGCTTGTTCATTGATGAAATGACACTATTAAATGGTAAATGGATCCAAAAGTGGAAACTAATGAATTTTGGATATGATAAGGTAACAAAAAACACTAATAATAATTTTTAGATTTTTTTACACATGTTTGAATTCTCTTACCCTCAGTTTTTTACATTTTACAATTTTTTTGTTTTTACCTTGCTAACATATTGTTGCAAAAGTAATCTATATTTTATTAAAAACATAGGCAACACTTAATATAAAATTTTTATAAAATAAAACGAAAATTTAGGATATATATAATATAATTTATTTTCTGAAGGAAAAAATAGTTATAAATTAAGAAAATTAATTAATATAAAAACTATTTTATAGAATGAATTTTCTTCTACTATTATGTGTTCTTAATATTATAAAAAATTAATTACCAATTAAATTAGTGATAATATATTTTTACCCAAGTATCAGAAAAAATTAATTTAGATATATAAAATTGATAATTTTTAGTTATTAGATAATTATTACATATCATAAATTAAATAATTATTAAAAAACAATGCTTTCAAAAATTTCATGGTCACTAACATTAATATTAGTAATAATATATTTTTAAATAAAAATGATGTAAAAATTATTAAATAATTTGAAAATTTTGATCTAAAATATGAAATATAATTTTTTATTTAAAATATACATGTGATGAATATTAATTTTAAATATGATTTACTAAAAACAATTTTTAGAATAATATATTAATTGATTTCCCAAAATGTTAACTATCGGTCTAATATATTAACTGTAGAATATATAAAATAAATCATTTTATACTTTAATATTTTTTTCTAATAAAATTTATTATATGTTTTTAATTAATAATTACATCATGATAAAGTTAAAAACAAAACAGAATGAATAAAAAAAGAATTTTTTACTATTCACTTAATATTCAATTATTTTATAAAAAATATGAAAATCTCATCCTAACATAATATTAAAATTTTTAATTTAAAATAAAATATCATTTTATTAAATTTAAATTAAAAAATTTATACATTTTGTATTTAAATAAAAAAAATATAAGGGAGAACTAATTTTGTTGAAAATGACACTTTTAAATAGCAATTGTTCTTAGTACTATTTTATTTAAATTCGGTACATAAGTAATGATAATATATTGCTTCATAATTAAAAATATTTTATATTATTAGAAAAATATATTAAATGTTAATGACATAATATATTATGATAAAATAGACATCACTTTTTGAATAAAAACGTTATTCAAGAAGGTGAAATTTGTAATATTAATCTCATATGTTGTTTGACTTTTAAATGATAGATTTTATATTTGATTAATATATTATTATATATGAAGGGACTTTTTATTATTTTTATTTACATAAAAATATTCATCTAATATACCATGACATATTTTAATTTTATTTTTAAAATAATGCAAGCTATCAAACATAGTCTGAATTTAGAGAAAAATTTATAAAAAATTCATAGGGTGTAAAAAAATCATTTTTTCATGAACCACGATGGATATCATTCCGACCCAGTGCCCATCCCAGTCTGTGACACGGCCCAATGGGAATTATTGACCTCCGTGGGATGGAGACTAGTGTCAAGCATTAAGGTGAGATAGTTGGGAATAGTTTGGCCCCTAAATGAAAGGAAAATAGATGAATATATACTAAACAAAACAAAAAAACCACTCTAAATGGAATATGATGAAAATATATCCCTCTAGGCATACCTACATGTGACCTCATGGGTCACCACTAAACATAGAACCACACTCACCAAGAGTGATCCAATTCTAAAACCTGAGACTAAAAAGTAAAGTTGGCGTGATCAATGAGATTCTTAGTAGGAAGCCCAAAAAATAACAACTCCATATTCCCTTACCTATAAAAATAAACCCAAAATATTCTAGTTTGAAAATAAGACCCACTAAAATATTGTTTTTCATTCCATTCAAAATCAAGAAAAAAGTTTACATTTTTAATGAAAACATTTCTCTACCACTACATTTTTAAAATAGAATCCAAACATGAATTAATGTTACAATATGAAAGGGAATTAATTTAAATTTAAATAGAGTTTTCAGGAAATACGTGACAAGAATTAAACAAAGGAATTGAAAATCATATCTCAAGAACCATGGGAAATCCGTTATATGATAGGGTTGGTTGGGGACTTAGGATCCTCATACCTCATTGTAAACACAGAATATAATCCACAGTGAATTTTTTTCTCCTGAACAAGCCATGAGTAGGAGACACACCAATAACCTAGTGGTCTCCAAACAATAGAATTATTAAATTAGTGTTATAACATCAATACTTCTAGAATAAACCAGGATGAACCATTTACATATCATCTAGCGTACTAGACCAATTCTTCCCACCTAGGTACCTGAGGGATACCATGTGCTCAGGTTGAATTTCACATGCACACACACTGCGCTTACAAATTCACACAATGGCTAAACATTTAAATGAAAACACAAAATTTATAAAACATCTCATTTGTCAATTCTTACACACCTTGGAAAAGATCTTTTTCAAATATCATTTCCATCACTTACAATGTTCTCAAATTTCCCTTTCTAAAAAACATACCAAAATAAATATTCATTTAAATCAACATTCACAACTAATATACACACCAACATTTTGAGAAATACCCACCATACACCCAAAACTATTTTAGAAACTACTTTTAAGAATCTAAAATGTTAATAATTCTAAAACAAGATTGGGATCATATTTTTAATGGGAAATAAACATGTTAACAGATAAAGTGAACTTGAAAAACAAAGAAAAGACCAACATCAAGAATCACCATCACTTCTCATAGCATGCATATACTATTTAATATAAAAAATTATTTTTAAAGCACTCAAGAAATTCTGTATTTCAATTTCAAGGTATAGGCATAGGGGACCTACCGCAAGTTAGAACCAATCCATCCACTTCGGCTATTGGTGATTTTTAACTAAAATATTGTACTCTCCTAATAAGCACATGCACCTTCACATGCATGAAAAGACACCTATCCCCTGTTAATACATTCACATGGCCCACAAACATCTATAAGGGGATCCTTATAGGTATGATTACAAGCATATACCATTTTCCACTCACCTGTGTATGTATTTCAATATATACACATAGGTACACCTAGACCCATACATGTATATTAAATTACATGGATGAATATACATGTTACAGGGGAACCTACATGTATATATTTATTACATATGCACACACAGGGGAGTCACCTTATACCTGAAAACTCGATACCGCAGAGAAGGGACATCACACTACATATATAATTTAATGAATAAATAAAACAATTAATAAAGAAATTCAAGATACCTAACAAGGATTTACCCCCGAAACACATTCAAATTCTTCTCATTAAAATAATATTCAAGCTAAAATAATTTTAAAACATGATTTGCATCACATACGTAATTTAATAAATTACTAAAACTATTTATAAAACATTTATTAATAGAACCTGAAGGTATTTCACTAAAAACACCCTTATTTTCAGGTAGAAATGTCATTTTAAAACCTAATTCACACCAATTCCACATCAAATCACAATTTAAACCACCAGGATAGGTGACTAAAATAATATCATAGATCATAAGAACCTTTAAAATTTAACAAGATGGGTTATCATTAAAAAACACACCCCTTTTTATATGACCATGTTACAAAATTTTAACTCCTTCAAAATCCACTAAAAATCAATTTAACACCAAACTAATTATACATAGAACACACCAGATTATACAAACATGTAAAATAATTCATTAAATAATGATTAACCATGGATTCAACTTTCATTTTTGATAAAACTTCCCAGAATTGTTTTGATATAGAAACTGCAATTCACATGCACCTATGAGAGGATAAATCAGGCCCTAATCAATGAAATCAAACCAAAAAACAAAAATATATACTGAAAAAATTAGACCCAGTAACAACTAGAAAACTAAAACATTCAATAAAAATGAGGAAAGTGTATACCCGGGATGGAAGTGTGTGCACCAAAAGAGAGTGGGGAACTAGCTAATTTCATGGTCGCTGGAGGAGGGCCAGTGGTCCATGGTTCTAGAGGATGGTGGCCTAGTATAGGAGAGACATGACCAGAGGTTGGGGAGGTGTGAGTAGGCTAGCCGGGAGGGAGGATCGGTGCGATCATGCTTGAAGGGTGAGAGGATGGTGGTATAGTGGCCGACCAAGGAGGAGGTGTGGCATGATGCAGAAGGTAGGGAGGGGGAGAGAGAGACCTGAGTTGGAGGGGACAGGTTGGGCTCTGAAAATGGGGGGGACCCTAACAACAAAAGAAAAATAAAAAAACTAAAACTGAAATAATTAGTTTAACGTTGGGCAGGTCACGCAGTAGCCCTGGAAATACCTCACGATTTCAAAATAATTTTTCTCCTCTGGTTCATATGAAATAAATACATGAAACAATAATTTAATGAAAAAAAACTAAAATTCAATTGGGACTCATCCCCCACCTTGTTAGAATATTTCAGAGCCATGTAAAATAATAAAATAAAATTTTCTCAAAATTCCAGGTGTGAGAATTCTCCCCACTATAATGCTTTCCTCCCATGAAAAGAAACAAATATACATACACTAATCAAAATTGATACACCCATAATGTTCGAAGAGAATCCTCACGAAAAGCATGTGAAATGAGGAAAACATACCATGATCCAAGAAAGTGACTTAAAGGAAAACCTCAAGAAACATGTGAAATGAATTTCTGCTTCGTGTCACCCGCCCCAAATAGCAATAAAACATCTAATTGATCGATCAAGGATCAAAATTTTCACACCCACATAGTCGAATCCTTCAAAATAGAACAAGTCAAGCACTAATAAATGGAAATCATTCCACTTTTACAAACTAAAAAGTAAAAACAAACAATTGTTTTGAACAAAAACAAAGGATCAACATGGGGAGGCTCGAACATACTCCCCTATATTAATAACCAACCAACCCCTGAGAAAAGAACCAACATACCAATAAGAGGAGACCCTAATAGACTCTATACCATTATGAAAAATTCCAACAATGATTTATTCCATAGGATTTTGAGCGAGACCCACTGTAGGTCTCACATCCATTAGAACTGAAAGAAATGAAAAAACAATGAAATATACTAGTACTGACCAAACACTCTACCAAAAGGGGAGGGCAGGGATGGTACCAACTACCTAACCATAAAATCCCTAGGTGAAGACAAACTAACTTCTTCAAATTCCTAGATGAAAACAAATAAAAATTAAGACTGATTTACCCAAATACACCCCATAACGACCACTAATAGATATTACATCTGGTGGGACACAACCATTGGGAATTTAAGATAACAAGATTTCTACACATCTTCATTGACATGAGAAACCCCACACACCCATGAAATACTAGGGTTCCTGACCACGTGCTAGACTCCCTATGAGTCATACAACTGGATCCCTAATGTTTGATGCATCTCACGCCTCATATTTAGGCATTAAAGACTCTCAAATAGATATTCTCCTTTTAGTTCCACACACAACCACACCGTAATCGAGCCAACTCCAACAAACAAAACACACCTAGATATAAAATTACTTATTTATGACACATCCACCAAAATATGGGTTTAAATGATACAAATGCATCACCTCTTCACTATCACCAAGAAACAACATAAAGAAAGGCACACATCAAACACTCCCCTTTGGAATGAAAAATAAGAACTTCTCAAGAGGAGAACACACTCTAGTGAAAATAGGGATTCCCATAAGATTCTATTGGATCCACCCTTGCACTTCAAAGAAAACACACACTCTATGACTTCACCAAATGTGACCCTCGCAGCCGATGAAAGCACTACAAAGACTTTCAAGACACCAGTCAACACCAATAACTATTAACATCCTTCCCTCTTCCCCACTGGAATTCCTTATCCCATTTCTAGGTGGGTCCTTCCTACACATCATTGACATACTTCATATCCGACAACTCAGACAACTCAAAGTGAACAAAACTCCCTCCAACTCCCATAACATATATCATCATAAAAGGATATGATTTGCTAAAAAAAGGAAAAAGTGGTAGAATTTGAACTATTAATCAAAAAATGAAAGTTTGTACTTTCACCAACTAGAGGGTCATCCAACAGTTATTTTCTTGGGGTCACACTTCAATTGCATGTCAACTCTTTATGGGTGTATACACTATCCATAAAGGAAAATGTGGGCCCAAACAAACATTTTTATTGGTCAACCACACCATGAGAAAACATTGAAATAATGGGGAAACCATTGCAAGGCATCCAGAAATACTTATAGAGAGAAAACACTAACCAACACCTCAAATTAACTTACTAACAAAACACAAACATGGAACATAGTCCAAACATGATAGGTTTTCAAAACTCAGAACACCCCACGTTTAAATTCCAAAAACACCAAAAAATAGACACACCACACAACTATAGGCCCTCAAAAACTCCATCTTTTTTAAAAACACATTCTAATATAAACCGGGAGGGTGGGATGCACATTACCCAATGGCACCTCATGCACCTTACACATTTATGTTCGCGTGCCAACTAAGAACCAATTTACCTTCCATGCATAACCCATGGAAATTAACACCCAGGAAAATACCAAAGGTAACAAAAAAAACCTTCAAACCCCCCCCCCCAAATCTTCAAATAAACCCCATTTTAAATTCCACAATACATTTTAGATAAACACCAATAATCAAATCAGTAAATTTATTTTAAAATATTACACATCAATTCCCAAAACATTTCATCCCATTCAAAACACTTTTTATTGGTTTAACAAATTCCATTAAAAACAAAATTTCAAAACCCACCTTCAAATCACCCATGTTTCTTAGATCATTATGTTTTTAAATCCACATGTTTAAATTATAAAAATACAATCTCATTGTATGAAAAAAAACATTTCAAGATAATACAAGTTTCTAAAACCTCATTCAAAATAGTTCGAAAACCCCATTTTTCCATCACTTTGAAAATCAATCTATTTCCAATTTCAAATCCATATTTCATTAATTTTCATTGAAGGGTTTACAAATGAATATTCAGAACCCAATTTGGCCTAAGACAGTGCAAGAGTAAACTAGTGTTGAAGGGTGGCTCAGTCATTTGGTTGGTAGCTATAGACTAGTCACTCCACTATCACAAATAACATTCTTAGACAATGTCATTGGCTACACATGGATTACCAGGCCATGTGAGCTTAATGAGACCATTGAACCTACTCCCTTGTAATTCCCCCCAAAACAAGATTAACCACAAAGAACATAGACTCAGACAAACCTCAACTTCCCCTGGTGACTCACGTCCCACAACGAGGTGTGGTGGCCAGGCACCTTACACTTAGCCAGAACATTGTGTTTTCTTACCCTTAACTCTATTATACCATAACTCTTCTTAAAGGAATATGACCAGAGAGAACAAACCTCCTTTGATTCAATTTTTTCACAAACCATGTCGGGCTAGCATCTGACCCGGCACCCAACCCGGTCGGTGACAGGGCCCAAAGGGCATTCTTGATCCCCATAGGGTGGCAACTTGTGTCAGGAATCAAGGTGAGACGGTTGGGAATAGTTTGCCCCAAAAAAAAGATAGATAAATAAATATATAGCAACAAACACAAAAAAACACTAGTAATGGAAATTAAAATAAAGGTAACTAGCTAGACATACCACCAAGTGACCTCAGGGTTCACATCCAAAACATATACCAATGATCACCAAGAACTATCCAAAACTAGAAAGGAAATTTGAAAAGTAAAGTAGGAATGAGCACCGAGATGCTCAGTAGGAAGACTAAGGAATAATAACTCCCTTTTACCTTACCTTTAAAAAGAAACCCAAAACGTGTTAGTTTGAAAATAAGGCCCATTAAAATATTTTTTTCATTCAATTCAAAATCTTACAAAAAGTTTACATATTTGTGGAAAACAATTTTCTACCTCTACAATTTCAAAATACAATCCAAACATGCATTAAGGTTTCAAAATGAAAGGGAATAAATTTAAATTTAAATAGGGTTTTCATGAAAGTGAAGACAAGCATGAAACAACAGGATTGAAAATCATATCATAAGAACTGTGGGAAATCCCTAAGCAGCAACTGTTGGTTAGGTCCTAGGATCCTCTTACCTTTGTGTAAATGTAGCATATAAGCCACTATGATCAATATTCCCATGTAGGAACTACTTATAGGGAACGCACCCAATACCTAGTGGTGTCCAAACATCACAAGTATGTAGTAAATGTTGTAATGTCAATATGGCTAGACAAAAATGGGATGAACCACATACGCATTATCTAGCATACTAGTCCTAGTCCTTCCATATAGGTATCTGGAGTTTCCCTTGTGCTCAAGTTATAGTTCACATTCACACACATCCCACCTCCATATTCACTCAAAGGCCAAATATTTCAAAGAAAACACACCTCTTTACAAAACATCACCATTTTCAATTTACCCAAACCCTAGAAAAGAACTTTTCCAAATATGTTTTTCATTGCTTACAATGTTCTCAATTTTCAAATTTTTTGAAACAAACTAGAATCTATAGTCATTTAAATCAGCTTTCACAATAAATATACACCCCAAAAGTTTTAGAAAATGATTCCTCACACTCAAACCCATTTAAAAACTACTTTTATGCATTTAAAATGTTAGTAATTCTAAAAATATATTAGGATCATATTTTTAATGGTAAATACATATGTCAATACTTAATACAAACCTGAAAACAAAGTAAAGACCAACATCATGAATCACCATCACTTCTCATAGAATGAATATGCTATTTAATAAAAAAATTGGTTTTTAAAACACCCAGGAAATTAATGAATTCAATATAATGATATAGGCATAGGGGACCTACCCCAAGGTGGAACCAAGCCATCCACTTCAGCACTTGGTGCTTTGTAAATACAATTTGTTGCTCCCACACAAATAATATGTGGCTTCACACACATGAAAGGAAACCTATCCCCCATGAATACATTCACATGACCAATGAAAACATGCTGGGGGATCCTTATAGGTATTCTCATACGTATATACCAGTCTCTACTCACCTGCGTGTGCATTTTTATATAAACACATTAGAACACCTAGCCATATATATATACATTCAATGCCATGAATGAATATACACATAATGGGGGAACCTACATATATATATTTAATTACCTTTGAACATGTAGGAAAGTATCCTTTGACCCGGAAAATCAAAACCATCGAGATGGGAAATCTCACTTCACATATAATGTAATGAATAAGAAAACACTTAATAAAACATTTTTATGATGCCTAAATAGGATTAACCCCAAAAACACACTCAAATTATTATATTTAAAATTATACACATTCCAAAACCTTTATAAAACATGGACTGAATCACATGTGTTATTTAATAAACTACTTATACCATTTATAAAAAATTTCTAAATAACACCTTAACGGATTTCAAAAATAATACCTTCAATTTCATGCAGAAATGTCATTTTAAAACCAAATGCACCCAAATTCCACATTAAAAGCACCATTAAACCACCATCAAAGCTGAATAAAATAATTTCACTGATCATAAGATACCATATAATGACACAAGATGGGTTCTCATAAATAACTCACCCTTTTTTATATAAACATGTAACAAAATATCAAATGTGTATACAACCCTCTTCAAATCCAGTTTTACACCAAACTAATTTATTTTAGGACCCACCAGTTCAATAAAACAGGTAAAATTATTTATCAAATAATGATTAATAATGGATTCACCTTTTATTTGTGAAAAAAATTCCAAACACAGTAGTGAAGCAGCAACTATACATCCCACACACCACATAGAGGCCAAATTGAACCCTAATCAAGGAAATATAACCCAAAGAAACAAAATGATAAAACCCAAAATCAGAGCAAATACCCATAGGAAAAATTGAAACCAATTAGAAAAATGAAAAAATAGCTCACCCATGGGGAAGTGAGTGTGATAGAGGATTTTGGGGCTCCCACGGAAGGTCGTGGTCACCAGAGGATGGTCGGTGGTCCATGGATTCAGCAAAGGGTTGTCCAGCACGGGAGGGGTGCGAGCGATGGTTGGGGTGGTGTGAGCCGACTAGTTGTGAGGGAGGCGGTGGCACAAGAAGATGGCCATGGGGGAGGTGGTGTGCGACATGGAAGGTAGGGAGGGGGGTAACCTAACACAAAAATAAAAATTAAATTAAATTAAAACAAAAAATAAAACTATTAATAATAATATCGTCTAATAAAAATAAAAATATTATTTTTATCATTAAAAATTTGTAAATTTTTTCACTTTTCTTATTTTATTATATTATTAATTTATCTCTAATTTAATATGATTTAATTATTATTAATTCATGTTATTTAATTATTTGATCATCAGGCATGTCCCACAGTGTCCCCGGTGAAGCTGAACAGTTCCCCAATTGTGTTTTTCCTATGCGTCGTACGATGTCAGGTCCCAAAACACTCATTTGATGACAACAATAAAATCAATCAACTGGAACTCATCCCACACATTGATAGAATATTTCAAAGACATGTAAAATAATAAAATATAATTATCTCAAAAGTATGTTTGTAACACACTTATCTTTTAATATATATTTTCTAACAAACCATGCGGTGAAATTGGATAGCTCGATAGACCATTTATCATTCTCCATAACTATCCAGTTTCAATTCTGCAGGCACACAAATTCAAAAGACATCACCAATTCCAACCATTCATTATAGAACTATTATCTGAAAATAACTCTAAAGTACTTCTATTCTCAATTATTATGTATTCATTTGTGAAAAATATACTTAGATGACTTTTGGTTGGGACTTTCAAGAATAAAAGTATGAAACATCACACTAATATCTACTAGAGTCTTATAGAATTAAAAATTATTTATAATATTTTCCTAACAATTATCTTACATTAAATCCATGAAAATTGAAAAAATTTATGGAATTTTATGGTGAATAAATTCATAATATTGGCTCTCACCGAGACATAGATAGACACATTCTTCCCCACAGAAAGCTGAGTCAAAGACTCTTCCATTATACATGTCTCAAACAGTTCTCAATATTATCTAGATTAAATTCAAACCCACTAAATTACTATCAAACAAGAGATTATTGGGTGTTCCCTCCTTAAAATTTATAGGGTGTCTTTGATGGGGCATGATACTATATGATAAAATATTTTGAAAAGGAAAATAACTATAAGTGGAAATTAAAATAAATTAAAACCACAAAAAAAATTCAAAAAATCTAAAACAAATTAAAACCACACCCCCCACATCCTTAAAATTTTCATGACCCATGTGCACAATATGTTTAAACTAATATAAACCCTCAAAACATTCTAGTTCTCTTTTGAAAATTAGTAAAAGTTGAGATTGTACCAAAAAGGAAGAGTTAATCAATCCCAAAAAATGGTATCAATCATTTCAATTATCCCCATGTAATATAAAGTTTGATCATAAAAGTGTTAGATACACACTTATTTATAATAATCACTCAAGTCTCAACAGTCTTACCCCATGAATGCCTAAAACTTCCCAAACCTCAAAAATCAGAATTTGGAACTAATTTTATTTTTGTTAAAAACTAACTTGTCTTGCCCATGACTAAGTACCTGATTTGGCCCATGTTGTGGGTCTATGTTCATTCTTGATACCAATGGTCTATAAATAAGTACATGGGTTCCAAGTAACAAATATTTATTTCCCAGTAAATCAATCCACTATGAAAAAGATCATAATTGAGAACCCAACATGACGTTGATATATATTGGCGATTCATGCACTCACATATATTTAAAAAACTAAACAAAATAATACTAAATAACACCCACTCCATATAAAATAAATATAAACCAAGGGTAAATATAAATGAAAATTGACAATGATATTGTAACACCCAATCCTAAACCATTGGGTTTGATCTCTATATTGATATGACCTCATGTACACATATTCTTTTGAAAGAGTATTGTGACTAACTATGACGTCTAATGTATGTCAGTGGGGATACAGTACCCTCTATATCATGTCCCTCTACATGTAACAATATAATATAATATAATATATTATAATATAATAATTAGAATAAACATTTATAATCTCTATAAATATAAAAAAACATATAAAACGAAATTGTCTCCCAATATAGAGACTCAAATAAGAGTATAAATATATATAAATGTAAAAAATAGTTTTTCCCTACTTATTAAATCTTGATACTGCTCCTATATCCATTCCCATCATCACATACATCTACCATGAACCCCTTATAATTAATTAGAATCCTATACATGAAGTTTACATGCTCATCAAAATGCATGCACATTGTGTGAGTAATAAAACTAATAAAGAAACCACCAATGGTTCCTTAACATAGGTTCACTTGTATAAAAGGTGTATTCCATGATAATTATAAATGTGAAGAAGACACAACAAAATATTAAATCGTAAAATAAGAAGTTTTTCACTACCCAAGTTGCAAAAAACTCTTGATCAAAACTTCTTCCACTCCATTCTAGAAAAATGGTCATGGGTCATAAGAAAATATAAAGAATGAGTAAAAAGGATGGAGACATGTCACTCAAAATAAAAAAAATAATCAAATAGACATACAACATGGTATCTATAAGGAATCAAGATCCAGTATATCTCTCAACATGCTCAAGTAATTGATTTGTATCTAGGCCAAGAGGTTATCCTGATCCTACCCAATATATGTATTCATCATCATTATCATCACACATCATGCACACTCCCCCTCTAAGGGGTTATAAAACCACACTGGTGACCCGTGACAAGTTCAATGAACCAAAATACCAAAGTCAAGTAGATAATGATAAAAGATATATCATGTAATTATGAGAAATATAGTTGTATCATTTAATAACATGTGAATCAACATAAATCATGGTAACATGATACTCTAACAATTCTCATTGAATCATAGATCATATATGGATATCACAATAACATGAAAATCCACATGAAAATAACATCAATCAAGAAGACAACCATTATATATCATTAATAATGTGATGGAAAAAGTGTGTAAAAGAGTCAAAAATGGAAAGGAACTTCCTACCTCCAGGTTGTTGATGAAAAACTCTAATAATCATTAATAAAATTGTGACCGAACACATCCCACACCCATGGATAATGGAACACACTTCCAAAATGACTAGTTCTAGTTCCATATCATCAAGGAATAATTTCAGAATGGAATCTCAAGAGAATTATATTTCATGAAATTTGTTCTAGAGTCAAACCCAATATGTTTTACATCAATGGGATCAATTTTGAGGTATTTTATAGAGGGAATGTCAAAATCATTGAATCCATCATTGATCGATGAACAGACTATGAATTCATTATCAATTATATTAGAGGTACATTGTTGTAACAACATAGGAAATGTTAATATGATAAGAAATTAATTACTTGTTAATATTCATTAATAATAATTTTTTTCATAGCTATAATTACTATTATATTATTACATAATCTTTTAATAAAAAGTGAAAAAATATTTATTTCTAGCTGAATTTGGTTTTATTAATTATATGGTTCTATTAAGAAATTATATCCAAATTATGTAATTTTAATTTGAATACATTAAAATAATTTTTTAATTTATCATGTAAAAATTATCCTAATATGAATATATTATAATTTTTATAAAATTTTATATTATTAATGAATAGATAAAAAACTGATTTTTATTGAAAATGACATTTTCAGTTCAAGTATTTCCTCTAAAAAAAATTTTTGATAAGTTAGAAAATTTTTGTTAATTTTTATTATACATAATCATGTAAATTTCATTGGTTTCAAAATTATACTAGAATTTGGTATAAAATTATTTTTAAACTAAAAACCACATTTTTTCGGGAAATTATATTTTTCACATTTTATTCGTTTATTTTAAATTTATTACTATAATTTATTGAATTAAATTTCATAAAATTAATTTTATATTTTTATAAATCATAATTTATATTATTTAATTGGTTCAAATTAATGTTTTTTCATGTTGAATTGTAAGAATATATAAAATCTACTTCCACAATTATGGTTAGAATTTGTTTTCATAGGGGTAAAACTAAAGTGATAGGGGTTACAATTTCCAAAACACATTCATTTATAATATTAGAAGATTATTTATTGATAATATATATATATAAGTTAAAAAATTATTTAAATTTTTAGTTTTTAATTTTTGAACACAATCATGTCTTTTTAGAAAATAAGATATATCATAATTAAATTTAAAACCATTTTTCAGTATTTGGATTTTGTTGAATTGTAGGAATATTACATTAATATTGGTCTTTATCCAAGACATTAAAAACCATTATATTTTATTATTTCACTAAAAAAACCTTGTAACTCATTTTACTAATTGATTTCAGGAAAAAAAAATTGGGCTTAAATCATGTATTTTCATGAAAATGGTTTTTCATATTTTTTGTGTTCTTATATTAAAATTTATTTCATCCTTAATTAAAAATTGAAAATGATAAATTTATTAAAATATTTGAAAATATATATCAAATTTTTATGAGAAGTAGTCTTTTATTTTTTTCATATAATTATGTTCTCATGGAAAATAAATCCAGTTATCAAATTTAATGTTAATATTATTTTAAAGAAGATTAACTATGTGATAAGGCCAAAAATGTATCCAACACATGTCTAAATGTAATTTTTTGAGTTTATTCAAACCATGTCACAAAATTTCTTCAAATTATCATCTATTTTTTTCCAAATTACATGATTTTAATATATATATATATATATATATATTATTTAATTTTTTAAGTAATCACTAGTGTTTCATTTACCCCACATATAAATGAAACCTCCTCTCATGTGATCCTCACACATTTTGAGAACTCTAGATCAACCAATACATGCCCAAGTCCCATTTATAAATCATTCCCCAAATTCTATAGTCCCTAGTGTGACAAGAAAAACCAACATATTAAGGAATTTTGTATAAACTTAAATAGGTTGTCTAGAGAAGAGGTATACTTCTAACCATAGGATTTTCATTTTATTTGTTTTTATAAATACTTCAAATCATCGTCAACGATGGGGAAATAATAACATAATTGTATTATATATACTAAGATATTATGTTAACTCAGTAAGCTATATCTACCTCCTCTTCAATCAAGTGCCAAACGACACCATCCTTCATGTTTATGGGGAACAATAACCTCATGAACTGATGTAATTCATTTTACATCCCTTCCCTTTATCAATGTTTGTAATAATATATTTAATTTTTATGTAATATATTCTTGAAATTTTTACAATTCAGTAATGTTAATTTATCAACATCTTTCTTACATTTCTATTCATAGAAAAATGATAACATCATTACTATGTAATTGTGGATTACCTCCCCCCCCCCCCGAAGCGATTTGATTCGATTTTTATAACCATATCAGAAGAACAATATATATATCTGTGTGTGTGTGTTTAAAAAATAATATGATATTTATGATATATTAATAATTATGAACATTAGAAATAATACTTACCTTATTTCTATCATTTTTTTGGAAAATAGAAATGTTAATCATGCTTACATACAACCTACCATGTACATGATTGTAACATAGGAATTTTTTCATAACCTCGACTTTTGTTTTTTTAAAGTATAATAAAGAAAAAGATTATAATTATGTAATTATTATTACTCGGTATATGATGGAAATATTTTCCTCTTTCACCATTTTCAATCTATCAAATCCATTTTTGATGTTAGCTGAACGATATCTAAGCATATTACATGAACATAATGAATTATATAATTTTATATAACGTTGTTATAAATAAAATTAAATTAATATCAAACATTACCATGGTACATTATAACGAAAATAATTAGACAAATTTTATGATTTAGGATAGTAAAAACTGTATATGATCAGTCAGACTTTAGGTAAGGGGCGCTTCAATGGAAATATTCTGAAAATTATTTCATTAATGAACATTCATTGACAAGAATGAACTATAAAGGAAAATTTTCACTTTCATTCAATGTTTTATAAAATTAATTTTTTTAAAGAATTTTTTTATTAAAGTTTAAATGAATGTTATATTTTAATGAATATGAACTAAATTATGATTATCATTATTGTAAAAAAACTTCATTTTCAAATTCTCATTCATTAATTCATGTTTTATTCAGAAAAACCCCTTCCATTTTTAAGGTACTTTCAAAAAGTTATTTGAATTGGAAATGGTATTTTGATTTAAAAAAATGTCATTTTTCTGGGTAGAAAGAATACTTTTATGAGTGTAATGATGATAATGAAATATTTAATGCTTTATCATTACATTATAGTTCATGGATATTATTTATAATAGATGGTTAGCAAGATATATATCATTATGATAGGTCATCGTGATAAACCTCACTTTAATGAGTGATCCATAT
The DNA here is from genome assembly GCA_963277665.1 of Viscum album. NCBI lineage: Eukaryota > Viridiplantae > Streptophyta > Magnoliopsida > Santalales > Viscaceae > Viscum > Viscum album. The sequence goes on from OY728143.1 coordinate 151,824,578, forward strand.
AAAAAATTCTAATTTTTTGAAAAGGGAAGGTGTTGACTTATTAGGTTTATCTTAAGTGATTGCTATATTTTACCCATTTGGTTATTCCATTTGTAAGAGATATTATAATAGTGATTTGTAAATGGTATCCCTTCTTAAAAAAATTATTTATCTATTATTTAAATTAATTTTATGGAAATATTGTGACTTCACAATGTAATATAACGATCATAAATTTAATGAAAGTTTTACACTACTTCTTAGTAGTGATCTATATAAATTTTTGAAATGGTTATCATGAGTTTTTCATGATTGAAAATATACCATTATGAGTTTATTTTAACTTTAATATTTCTTATGAAATATATTATAAAAATCATTGGGTAATGAATTTTACTTCTTGAGTAAGAACATTTTAATTTCGAGCCAAAGGTTTAATTATATTTGATAAAATTTTATGAGTATTAATGGAATGGGGGTATTATTTCTTTCATTATATATTCCCCTTAATAATATTTTTTTCTCATACCACTTTATAAAACTATTTCTAGGTTTTATGAATGATTTGGTACAGGTATAATTTCTAGATGAGTATTTTGAAGATATACAATGAAATGAAAACATATTGAATCTTATAATTGTATTAAGGGAAAATCGATATTGGGTGGAAGTTCATTTACTGATGTAATTTTTATTTATGTATGAATGATAAACTAATTATCTAAAACTATAAACCTAAAATATCTCCAAGAATACAAGACATTTAATTCTATTAAACGGATCAATTTTATGTATTTTATAAGGCCATGTCCAAAAGGTTGATATCATATGAATGGTTTATATAATTTTAGAGGTTAGTATATTGTATTTCAGTACCATTATGAGATTAAAATTTATGGTTATCATGGTGTAGAATTTGAATATTACAATTTTGGTTCATCTAATGAATTTTTTTTTCAATATATATATATATATAATATGGAAGCTGATGTAGGAAAGCACCGATCGGATAATATTCTTCCAAATCAGTAACCTGAAATGGTTTTAATTGAAACATGGTAGTATTTTTATGTGCTCTCTTAGTTGATAAAGGCTTTAAATACTTTTGGTATCCATGCAAGAAAGAAACAAGATCCACCATAGTAGAAAATATCAATAGTATTGGGTTTTTTTTATACAATACCCTCTATCATTTGAATGGTTCGATGGTCATCATAACTATACAATATTCATTCATATTTTCTTAATTGCTAGTACATTGGTGAGTAGGGTTGCTCCTCCTGGATAGAGGTTCGGATGATCCTAAATATTATTTTGATATAATCTACTATAAACATGTACTATTGTAGTTAATATTATATGTGAAATGTCTGAAAGTTTTGTGATTATAAAAAGTGAAGGGATGAAATGTTAGTGGTGTTAAAACTAATATATAATAATGAGTATGAGTGTGGAGAAATATGTAATGTGGAAAATTCAATTAAATAAACTCAAAAAAATTGATTATATTCATTAACATATATTCAACTAAACATGAAAATTTAAATTTATTTTTTCAATGAAAATTCAATCAATTATGAACTCCCATTCATATACTCATACCCAATATCTTATCCATTTGTTATGATAACAAAACAATACAAAGAGTCTTGAACCAACTCTTCAACTCTCGATTAGATGATTAAGATCTAGAACGTGTTTGGAATAATGAAATCCGCAAATATAGAGTAAGAATATAGATGTGTAATTAAAATTTGAACATGAAAGTATAATCATGAAATAATATCAAATAACCTCATGAAAATTTCATATATTGTGTGTTTGATGACGTTTAATGGTAAGAAAACCCTCAAAAAATAGAGATTTGAAAGAAAATATTTAGTAAAGAAAGAATATATTCTTTTTCAATTTAAGTCCATCACCTCTTGCTATATCTTCCATTTCATCTCACTTTATAGATCTTGATTGTGCTCCCAATATTACCCTTTTCTCACAACTCTGGAGTAAATGTGTTAAATCTATCTGTAGAACTCTCACTACAAGATTTTTTTACAAGTAATGGTTCGAAGTCCTCTCATGGTGTAACCATAAAATATTCCTCAGCTTTTATTTATTTCTACATTCCAAATCACTATGTCATAGTCTACATGAACTTAATTATCACAATATAGAATTCAACAACTGTCATGAGGTATTGGTCACCAAATGAAATCCCCTCCATGTGACGCAAATAGTGGCCTTACAACTAATTCTAATAAACACGTGTGAATTTGTTTTCAATAATAAAAAATATTAATATAGATATACTTCCATATTAACTAAAAAAGTTATGATTATTAATAAAATTACATATGTTTTTCATACTTATAGATTCATTCTCCTTTGAGATTTCCATTTACACTTTCAAAATCTATGTGATATGTGGGCTCCCAAAAAACAAACTTAATTTCACCACAACTTACCCAATTAGTAAATCATTAAAAAAATAACTAGTGATGTATTTTTGAGTAGAACTATGATATTATACAAGATTATCCAAATATTGGAAAAATCTCACTACAATTATCAAGGTTCAACAACTCAATACTACAGTGAAACATTTTTGGGTAATTTGATAAAATAGGTGGCTTGCATTGTCTTCCAAATGTGTAAACATAACCTAGGAGTTTGAAGAATTCCCACTGAACTTCAAACCCATAAAAACAAGGGAATAAAAAATGATATTATGTTATTCTTCACATCATGGGTTAATTGTTATCTTTTTTAGTCATCATCTAATTTATCAAAGTCAAACTCAAACTCTTTCATAGGTGATATATATAAGACTAGACATGGATTTTAAATGAAAAATTTCATTGAAGTAAAATCCATTATCATACCACAATCATAGAAATCAATTAAAATTGATAAAATCACTATGAAAACACACTCAACAAAATTAGATGACCTTGAATTCAACATCAGGCTTCATCAGAACCACATGTGTAGAATATAATTTAACATGTTTATCAAAATCATCAACAAAAATTTCTTATTCCTTAGATACATCTTTAAAATGTTTCGTAATATATATCTGATGGGTCCAAATAATAACTTTTAGTGAACCCATTCTCTTTTTTTTTATCTTTGTTATCATTCTATTTGTAATTGACATTGATAGATGTTTCATCAATTAGGCAGAGATCAAAAATTAACATCTACCATGGATTTGATTATCCCCATATTGTTGATTTCAGTCTCATATTATCCATTGATTCTTGGATTTGATTACATATCCATATAGAGGTTCCAACTTAGTTAATCTGGGAATAGTATAAGATTTTTGGATATATATATAAGAATAGATCATGATAGCTGATGAAAAAGGGAACTGTGGGTGGGGGGAGTATTATATTTTCCCTCACTATAACAGTTAAATATGGTTGGTAGTAGAAAATGTCATATGCAACGATACCATATTATCTACTATTATCGAGTCTCTATGTAGCCACCAAAATATTAAAAAGTGGAAGTAGTGTAAAAATTCCCACTAATGATAGCTGGGGTCGGTAGGTATTGGTGGAAGCCTGGATAGGAAATAGCAGGTGTTGATAGCATGGAAGGTAGTAGATTGTGGTAGCGCATTTTCAGTATAATATTTGACAACAAAATTGCATTACTAAAAAATAGAAATGAAAAATATATATTAACACTAATAACTAAAAACAAATCCAAAAAAAACAAATTTCAAAGAAATTAAATTAACTAATAAAATAAACTAAACATTAGAACATCAAAAATTGAATTTTTAAAAAAATTTGTAAATTTAACCTCAATAAAATTTAAAATAATGAGATTACAAAAATACTGAATACAATTCTTTTAAACAATTGTTTAATTAAAAAATTTCAAAATATATACATAATTTAATTATATTACATGAATAGATAAATTAAAAAAAAATTAATTTAATATTATCAAATAAGTATTCATAATTTAATATAAAATGAAATCTCAGAAAAATTTAAATGTTAAAATTTAATTAAATATAGTACTCATTAATTAAAATTAACAACAAAAAATAACCACTAACAATAATTATATAATTAAAATACATAATTAACACTCACACCAATGTTTATAGTTCAAAAAGAATGTGGTAAAACACATCCAAGAAATGTTGCATCATTGTTCATTAGATCCTATAACCTAATTGAAATTGAGGGATAGAATAAATCCATATAAAATATATTCGAATTCATGGGTTATTTGGATGAGAAAAAGATAACATGTGTTATATTACACTTTAAAGGTGAATTAGATAAGTGGTGTTCAATGGTTATGAATACAATAGAAAGGGAAGATATTAATTACTTTGAATAGGCCACATTTAAGAATCCTTTCCTTGAGAAGATTTTTCCTAAGGTAGTTAATCATAGTATAGGAATTAAATATTCTAATAGAGTAAGGAGGAAAATTCGGTGGATACATATGATGAAATCATTTCCAGATTTGAAAGGTATTCACCAAATTGAATTTGGGATCCTAATAGTAAGATTAATTTTCTATATTCTACATTAAATCCAAGATACATAAGATCATTCACCTCTCAAAAATTTAAATGTAATGAGGAACATTTTTTTGTGCTGAGAAGGTAAAAAGGAAGTTTGACCATGAAAGTGTGTCTTAGGATAATAAGATGAAAAAGGGGTCTGTATAAAAAGAAATGGAAATAATACATTAATAAAATATTAAGGTAATAAAATATGGTTTTTAGTTTGTGATTGGGGTTTTAAAAATTATATTGGGGAGTGTCTTATTCAATATGGTAAGCGATTCCAATGTTATAAAGTTGATCATATGGCTTATGATTGTAACAAAATAGACCTTTCTAGTGTGAGATTAATTTTTTTGATAAGTATATAAGATATTTTTAATGTAAATAGATAGTGTATTCATGCTAATAGAAGAGTAAAAATGAATGGAACTAGTAAAACTATATACAGAATTGTGTGGAAAAATCCACTGCAACTTCTTCGATAAAAGTTATCACATCAAATGAAGTGGATATAGGTAAAATTCTTTCCTTTTTAGATTATTCTAATGTCTTGTTTTATTTTGGGTGATAAAATTAATTTATTTCTGAGAAATATTATAGTATAATTAAGATATCACCTCAAGAAATGATGTGTGTAAGTTTTGTAAAAACAAATGGGTGTAATATTATGACATTAAAATTTAAAAATTATAGTTACATGGTCTTTTAATTAGGATTTTTCTTGAATACATTGTTGTGTTAATCAATATAGAATTTCATTTTATTCTTGGTATGAATTAGATTTTTACTTATCATCCTATTATTTATTGTTGATCTGAAGAATTTCATCCAAAATGAGTTTCTTTTTATATATATGATTCAATTCATAACTTTTAATGAATATAAAGAATTGTAGGAACTCTAAAAAGAGGTATATCAAAGTGATATTTTATATATTACACAAGAAAATTGAATTGTTCTCATTAAGGATGTATCGGTGTAAAATAATATCTATATGTTTTCCATAATGTTTTTCCTAGTATTATACATTATCATGATGTTAAATTTACTGTTGAATTATATCCTGATGTGAATACAAGTTAAAAACCCACTTATCTAATGTCTCAAGTAAAACTTCTAGTATTAAAAACTAGGTATATGATTTACTTGAAAAAGGTTTCATTCTTCCAATAACTTCAACATGGGTTTCTCTTTTTAAATTTGTTAAAAAGAACAATAGCTCATCTAGGAATTACTATTCTTATAGATCATTGAATAATATAATTATAAAGAATAAGAATACATTTCTACATATGAAGGAATTTTTTTATCAGTTCCAGGGATATCATTATTTATTAGAGGATGATCTTAGGTCTGGGAAACATTAGATAAATTTGAAGGTGGATGACATCCCGATGATAATTTTTTTGAATAGGTTAGGGGAATTATGATTTTGTGGTTATTTCCTTGGGTTGATGAATGGTCTAACTATATTCAAGGATGTTATTAATTTTTTCTATATGATGTTTTGGATAAATTTTTTGTTGTACTGTTAATTAATATTTTTATTTATTCCAAAATTTATGGGGATTATGAAAAAATATATATGGACTTTTTTCATACCATGATAGAAGAGGAGTTAAATTAAAATTTTAATAAATTTTATTACTCTTTGTGATAGATTCTATTCCATAAATATATTTTAATTAAATATATAATAAATTTTGATCGTAATAAAATTAAATTTGTAGATGAATAGTCGAGAGATATAAATGTTATTGAGATTTATAGTTCTCAAGTACCAGTAGGATTAAATAATTGTTTTTTGAAGACATTTCATAGTTATATAGTGAACTAACCATGTGAAAATGAAAATGACTTGTTCATATAGAAAACAAATGTGATAATTATTTCCAAGAATCGAAAATATTATTAGTGAATGTTATAGTTTTTCTACTTTTATGAATAAATAGAGACATTGTTACCCACATTGATGATTAATTGAAGGTATTGGGATTTTTTTAATATAAAATGAGTTTGAAATTTCTTATGTTTGAAATAAATTAAAACATCATCAGTAAAATTATCCAACACATGAGCGTACAATAGATAAATTAGTGTTTGAATTAAATGTTTTCATACATTATTTATATAGAGTAAACATTGAAATATATACTGATAGTATAACATTGAATTATATATTCACAAATAAAAACCTATACATGAGACATAGAAGATGGATATAATTGATAAATTATTATGACTACATGATTCATTACTATCCAGGTCATTAAAAAAGATTACCTCAATATTTTTCTGGAAATATAATTATACATTTACTATGATATGTCTGGAACATGATCATTTAGTAAGTGGATTAATGACTATTTTCATATAAATATTTCATTCAAGAAGTCCTTATATTTTTTCATCTATTAGTACAATATTTTTTGTTAGAAACAATTAGGTAATATCAAAAGGAATATCATGTGTTATATGAAAATGTATAGTTTATAAAAAATGGTAAGAATCATGAAGATAATATTAATAAAGAAGGTGTTTTAAGATTAAAAAAAATGTTACATGTTTCTTGTGAACCCTAGAGGAAGAAATAAATATTTATTGAGTCTTATATGTCTCTAACATCAATTTATTCTAGCATCAAAAAAATTTATGGATACCTTTTTAAACTTTTCTGGTGGGAACAAATGAAAATATTAATTTCAGATCTTATGATAAAATGTTTGACTTAACAACATGTTAAATTCAAATGAAAATTTTAAAAGGGAATTATTTATAATTTTCAGTGATAAAATGGAAATAGGAGAATATATAATTTGATTTCATGCCGGAATTACCAAATTCATCTTGTAGTAATAATGTGATTCAGGTAATTATTGATCTACTAACTAAATATACTCATTTTCTTCCCATTAAAGATAATATTTCTTCAGATAAATGTCATTTAGTTTATGTAAAATAGTTAATAATAATACATGGAGTCTTTATTTCTATTATATTTTATCATGATCCAAGATTAACCTCTCATTTATGTAAAGGACTTCCGGAGTCATTGAGTACAGGATTAAATTTTAATATAACCATACAATCTCAATTAGACGAATAGTACGAGGGAAGGATTTAGAAGTTGGAAGTAATTAATTGATCTTATATAATGGATTATCATGGAATTTTGGATCAAAATATAATTTTAGTTGAAATTTTATTCCAAACATTTCTCATTCCTATATACAGAGGAAACCTTTTCCTGAATTATATAGAAAGTTGGTTTAGACTCCAACTTGATGGGATGACCTACAAGAAAGAATGTTTTCAAGACCCAAATTTCTAGAATAAATGGTTGAGAATGTGAATATGATTAAATTTCATAAGATAATAGCATAAACTATGAGGAAAATCTATATATAAAACCATAGAAAATATATTTCATTATAGGTAAGTGATAATGTTTTTTTAAAATTTTATCAATTGAAATGTGTTATGAATTTTGAAAGAAATGGAAAGCTAATTCTATGGCTTATTTACTAATATCAGATTTTAGAGAATATGGTATCAATTTATTACTATGTGGTATTTCCTCTATGTATATCTCAGGTACATGACAAGTTTCATTTTTCATGTTTAACAATATATGTATCGAAAACATCTCAGGTTTTGAACCTCAATGTAGTTCTATTGAAAGAAAACCAGTCTTATAGGGTAAATATTTTAAAAATTGATAACAATAGATAGAAATTATTATTTAATAAATCAAATTAACATGTTCTAATTTTTTGGAAAACCATCAGATTAAATAAACAATATGCGAATCCAAAATTTCTGTAAGGGAAAGATATGCCTAAATGATTAAAAAATAAAAAAAATTATGAGGATGAAATTTATAAAAGGGGATATGAATATTAAAACCCATTTAAATTTAATTGTGAATAAATTTCATTCATTATTAATATTGATTAATTATATTTTATAGAGTTATATTCATTATTAAAATATTTGTTAATTTTTCAATAAAAATGAAATAATCTTTTTTTCAGTTAAAATTGGGATTTACTCATTATATAATTTAATTTAAAAGAAAATATCCAAAATATAAATTTTTTAATTGAAAAACATAAATTAATTGTTTAATTAACCATTTCAAATTGATTATTGGTTCAATTGTTATGAATTTTCTGAAATGATGGTTTTTGGTAATGAATAGTGAAAAATACTGATTTTCATTGAAAACTAACATTTCCCTTCAAGTAATAACAGAGTAAAAATATATTTGGGATTTGGTTTTGAATATATTTTTATTTTATTTTTTTAAATATAATCCAAAAAATTTCATTTAAACAAAAATTTGAATTTAGTTTTTTATAAAAATATTTTTTTACTAAAAAAATATTTTTTAGGAAAACCGCTTTTTGCATGTTTAGTGTGTTTAACATAAAATTAAATTTTACCAATTTTGGGAATTGATATTTGAAAAATTGATTAAATATTTTTTATTAGAATAATTATTATAATTTAATTTTTCTATATTCTTTCTTTCCATGACAAATAGTAAATACTTGTTACCACATTAAAGGCTAAAACATGTTTTCTCGGGGTTAAACAAAAGAGATAATGGTTAGAATTGCCAAAACACTTTCCATTAACCTATCAGATGAGTGTTTTTAGATCAAATATCTATTTGAGTTGTTAAAAAATATAATTTAATGCATTATTTTTAATTTGGGAACACAATATTGACTTTTGGGAAGATAAGTAATATTTTATTAAATTTAAAAAATATTTTTTGGTCTTTTCATTTAGTAGAAAGTTTGGAAGAAGAAAATTGGATTTCTCTGGGTCCCAAATTATAAAAAGCTAATTTTTTTATTATTTAACCCTAAAAACATTTTTAAACCAATTAATTACATCATTTCAAAATAAAATGAAGTTGGCACTTAGATTTTGTATTTTCTTAAAACAATTCTGGTTTTTTTGTTCTTAAATTAAAAGTAATTTATTAGACCATTATAAATTCAACCTAAAAAAATAAAAAAAAATTAATCCTAATTTTCAAAAAAATTATAATACCTTCTTTTTTTAATATTATTTAATTATCATGGTAATTGTTTTTGTTATTTTGAATAAGGTTAAAATGTATTTACTATGATATAAGGAATAAATTGTATCCAAAATATTTTTTTATTTGATTGGATAAGTTTATTTTATACCTATAACTTTTTAAATTTTTATTATTGGTTTTTGTTTCCAATTAACAATTTTATGAAATATTTATTCATATAATTTAATTATTTATGTAATTCCAAGAGTTTCCTTTCCCTCAATATTAAGTGGGAACCACCTCTTTTATCTTCCTTTCAAATTTTTTACACTATATTTAATCCTAGAACTAAAATTTTAACTTCTTTAAATCCATTACCTCATCTTATAGGCCATTTTCAACAAAAAACAAACCAATTAGGGGTTTAGGTATACACATAAAGAGGTTGTCTGACCAAGATGAATATTTCTTATCAACATATTTTCATTTTATTTCTTCTTCTAAGTCCTTAAAATATTCTATATCCATGATGAAATTATAAAAAATGTAACGTTCATATATTTTGACGTTATCAGGTTAAAGTACTAACCTAGACTCATATCCTCATCCATAAAAAAAATGAATCCATCATTCTGGTATATGGAGGACAACCACCTCGTGAACCAACATAATTTACTTTCCATCCCTACCAATCAAAGATATATAGAATGGTGGATTATATTCCCATATATATAGGATAAATTAAATATCTATGATTACATAATGACTATATATTATCTATATTTTGACCATTCCATCCATTTAAAAATGATAACGTCATTCATGTTAATGGGTTGATTACCACACCCACGAAGTGATATAATTTATTTTTCTTTAGAAAGCCACATGAATGATATATAGAACTTTATTTAAATTAATAATGCAATATATATTATATAATAATAATTATATAAATATAAAATAGTATTTTCCTTCTTTGCATCAATTTAATTGAAAAAATTGAAATATTACTCAAGTGTATGAGTGGTGTACCATCTCTATGACGTTAATGTTGTTGATCACTCATTAGCATATTTTGGGAGTGGTTTTTAATGTATATTTGAAGTATAAAATTAACAATTATTTCTTGATTATGATTCTAGAAATGATGTTATAATAGATGCTTGGTTTTTATTCAACTTACCTATATCATTTTGGATATAAGGACGAATATTTTCAAAACATTTGATGCGAACATAATTTTTTATGTAATTGTATATAGTATTAAATAAAATAAAATAAATAGTATAATTCAAAAAAGTTCCAAAGAAATAAATAAATTAACAAAATTGTAATATTTAGGAAGGTAAATAACGTATGTCAAAAGTCAAACTCAGGGTAAGGGACATTTTACCATCATACATGATTTTAATTATATTGAGGACTAAATTTTTATGTTTTTCTATGTAATATACATATTATTATATTTATTTTATTTATTTATTTTCATATACATTAATGGATTATAAAATACAATATTTACTTTATTTCACATGTTTTCTAAATGAATATTTTACCAGATTGTTTGGAAAAAATGTAAATGGAAAATATTTTTTATCACATATAGAATCAAGAGTTTTTTCCACCAACATAACTGTTATTTTTTTTAATTACATTAAAAATATTTCATGTTTTCTTCAACTAATAAACCTTCATTCCATTTTTAATTCGTATTTTTAAAAATCATGTTTTAGATGGAATGGAGATTTAGATATCCCAAAATGTTTTTCTTACGGGTGAAATGGTTATTTTTGTGAGTGTAATAATGAAAATGGAAACTCTCACGGTTTATGACTAAGTTATGGTTCTTGAGAAATTTTTTTGATGATATGTGAGGATGATATATATCATGATGAAGGGAGATATTGATATGGAAAATGTTGATCGGTGAGGCCATATATCTCTGTAATGCATTATGTAAATGGATGTAGTTACCTGGTTATGTATTCCCTGATAGATTTTTGGAATTTACTGAGTATATTATTGCATTTGTATGATTTATTTGGTAATGATGTCCCAAGTTAACTATATCTCTTATATTTGATTTCTATGGTTTCTTAGGATAATTTTATTAGTTGACAAGGAAAACTAATGAGATTATATTTAAAGAGAGTTTTATTATTCTTATTGTGGATTTAAAGTATAAATTATTGAGAAATTTTTCATGAGTTTTTTATTACAAATAATCTTTTATAAGTTTTATTTTCCCTCTATGATTTATTATGAATTTATTAATGAAACAATTTGTGTAGTTATTATAATATCCCATGTAAATAAATATTATTACATTCTCATTTTTATCAATATTTGTGAATAAAATGTTAATATTAATTTAAATGGAATGTTATGCTCGCTAGCATTCCCAATACGCAACAACGAGTTTCTTTGAAATCTTACATTGCATACTAATAATATAATATTATTATTTTAAATAGTTAATGCATAGCCGTTGTAATGGAGGGAATGAACAGAACTTACTAAAAAATGATTACATATATTTTTTTAAATATTTTTACATTAACCAATAAATGTTAGAGGCTTAAAATGCAAATGAATCCAATTTTAAGAATAAATACTCTAATATTTTTAAATGATTATTTTACCACCTTTTGATGGAGAACCTTTTATAAATCCATGTTTTTACAATTTTATAAGCTTTATTTGTCAAAATATACTTATTCTTTAGAATTGGGATATTGAAATTTACATTGGATAAATTTTTGGTATATTTCTGACAAATGTTCATTTTTTTAATGAATAGTAAAACATTCTGCATTTTACTTCAAAACTGCTTTTTCATCTAATTTAATCATATGGATAGATTATATTTTTTAAATGTTTTAAAGTTTAATTAGAATATATTTTTACCTTTTAATTCAATGGTGGTCATTAGAATTAATTTCACTTTGAAAATGGACATAAACAAGTGTCAATCTTTTGATAGATATTGTTTCTTAAAAACACGCTATTTGTTTTGACAGCGGGAATTAACAATATGATTTATTAATGAAACTTATATGTTTTAAATTTGGTAAAATAGACATCGTTTTTGGATTTTTAATATAAAATTTATCTTAGGGTTAATTTTTGGTTTTTTTCTGATAATGTCTTTTTTTAATGAATAGTGAAAAATACAGCTTTTTAATTCAAAACTGCCTTTTCATCAAAAAAATTTATATATTTTGTTTGTAATTTTAATTGTTTTTAACGTATAATTGAATTATTTTTTTATCACTTAATACAATTTTGTTAATTGGTAGTAATTTAACTTTTCAATTGGATGTAAAAACAAGTCAATATTTTGATAAATTTTACTTCTTAAAAACCCGTCTTTTGTTTTTACAACGAGATTTACTTTTAAATTAATTACTACAATTTATGTGTTTTGAATTTGATAAAATGTATTCCATATTGGGAATCAGAACATCCAAATTATGTAATTAAGATTCTTTTGTTTTTGGACATTATGAATAGTAATGACGATAATTATCTTTAATTATCTTGATTAATTTGTAATCAGGTAGTTAAGGGTAACAAAATAAAATTATAATAATAAAAAATTACCCCAACATGTGTCATAATGCTACTCGTTGTGTCATGGCCAACCATGGGATTCCTTGTGCCAAACTTTGGGACCCCATGGAATAACTTTTTGGGGGATAGTGACACTTTTTAATTTTATGTTTTTAAAAGTAAAGTTTAACCAAAGTATATATCACCCAAGTAAAAAACATTTAGTAATGTCTGTGTAAATGATATATTGGACTATAAATAGTAATTGGAAAGGTAAAAATATTTCCTACATCATAGTATTTTTTTTATAATATTTATACATTAAATAAATTAATTTATTGAGGACACCATGACGATGCAGCGATTATCCCATTAATGAACGATTGAAATAAAATGAAAATATAATGTAACATCTAAGATTTACACTTGTCTAAAACCCTTTGTATGAGTATATTTCGAACACTTACCACCTTATCCTTGAAATATATCAATTTGGGACCTTTAAAATCCGAAACACATTTTAATATAAAGTAACATTTCTTTACTTTCCAAGAGTGTCCCCTCCTCCCTCTTATAAAAGGCCCTCGCCTCTACCTCCTTACCCACACCTCTCAAGCCATTGGATCGGCCAAAATCTGATCATTTTATCTATACACATACCTCTCATCATCATAGAATCCTTCCCTTAGTCAGAAATCTCTTCAAGAAACCCTTTTGGTTCAAACCAAGGGGAGTTACCTGATTTAATGGTAAAGTCTTCTCTAATGTTTTTTTGTTTTATTTTGCTTCTCCAACACCCTAAAATATTTTTATTCCTTGATTCTATAAAAAAAAATATCTTAAACATACGAGGATTTTTTTATGAGAAGGACTCGAGCTACACATAAACACACCTCCGTCTAATGGTTAAAGAACATACTGTTTCTGTGGATGGCGAATTACTGCCTCACGAAACGATGATTGTTCTATCTTCTCCTACCACCTCTCATGGTGGCCATTATGATAGAAATATTTTTATATATAATATATATTATATTTATTTCCTCTATATTCTTCTGTATTTTATATTTAAAACATACCTTTATGCTTTTCATGTTGTGCAAATGCGATAATTTCATTTGAGGAAGTGTGGACTACCGCCCCCTCAAGTGATGTGACTCGTTCATGCAATACATGGAATGTATAAAGAATGAAATTAATGAACCTATGTGACCCATATAACATATATATTATACTGGAATTATAATATATATCTCTCTCTCATCTAGTTTTAATTCCATTAATGTGCCAAAGCAATGAAAGTATCGTTCTTGCGTACGCACGGCCTACCGTCTCCATGAACGGTGCATTTCAATTATTTTTATCTCCAAATATTATGGAATATTTATAAAATGAATATATATAAGATAGATATGATATTTAAATAAATAATACTATTCTGGATATGATGTACACACAACTACATTGACAAAGCTTTTCAAACAAGGTCATTTTTTACTCATGTACCGAACATCGAAAAAACCTATGATATGAACTCACATAATTAACTAATTATTATAACATGACAATATATGATATTAATTGAATAATAAACCTTAAATTATATCCTTAAGAAATTATAAATTGGTAAAAGTCTATTATTTAGGAATATAAAGAAATGAACAAGACAAGTCGGACTTGAGTTAAGGGATCCTACCTCTCTCATACTTTTTAAGTGCTCTCTTTTATGTAATTTCTTTTAAGCTCCTCTTTCTTATTTTGGGGGTTGTTATTTTATATTCATATTACTGTAAATTTTATGTTCATATTATGATAGACCCTATTTTATTTCATCAATCCATTTTTTGGATGTTTTAAGTGGCGCCGTTAGGCAGCCGAGTTTTCTAAAGGGATTTTTCATCTCACTTTTATTCCAGTGAGATTTATGCTACATTTTCCACTATTTACTTTGTGTGTTGTATGTACTTCCAATTATTCTAATATTTTTGCAATATAATTTAGTTTATGGGTATTTACATCAATGTTGAATAGTCCTTCTTTTGTGGGGTGTACATTTCAAAAGTTACCCAAATCGGTAAGGGAACCTTTCACCCTCCTCTTTTTAAAAGACTTCTTTTGTTATATCTTTTAATTTACATATTATTATGTTGGTATATGTTCTTATATATCTTTATTGAAGTAAAATTTATTTCAATGATATGAGATACAATTTTTTTCTCATCAACACATTTTCTGAATTCTAAAGTGACGTCGTTAGGCTATCGAATTTTTACAAGGGAACTTCTTAACCCAATTTCGATTTCTTTGGGTTCAACTTGTAGTTATTGAATATGTCATCCTATGAATATGTGTGAATGACCTATGATTGTTTTAAACTTAATATCCACTTATATTGGGTGTATTTATATTTTTCACACATAATTATGAGATTGATTTATCCTTAATTTAATGATACCTTCTTTATAAGGGATTTCATCTCATTTTACATTTCTATTGAGACTTCATTATTGTTATGCACCAATTCAATCTTATATGGTGTATCTACTATCTTTTGGCATATTATATCATAAATCCCTATATTCTCATGATATTATAAAGTTCTGATTAAATTTTATTCCTCAATTATTTGTATTCAAGTGTCTCTCATTTTGTTAAAAACTCTTTCACTAAAATATCATTTTAAATATTTTAATGAATTATTATTATAAATATTTATCCTTAATATCCATGTATTCTAAATGGTTTTAAGGATTTATTTATATGGATATTAATGGTTTAAAATGTTAAAAGCTTTAAAGTTGTATGGGACACTTTGATTCAAAAATCTCTTTATTAAATGTTTTAAATGGTTTTGAAAATGGTTTTTAGAATGGATTCATTATTTCAATATCTTAAAATGTTATATGGTTATTGAAATTTGGGAATGTTATCTTTCCTTTATGCTGAAGTTATTTTTTATGTTTATGTTATGGTTCTTGGGCATTGTTTATGAAGACGGGTGGTTCCGTGATAAACTATGGGCGGGTGAACCCGTGATAGCTCTCCAAAGCATTGGGTAATGCGAAGGAGTTAAATGCTAAGATTTCTCTGAAGAGATTTTTGGAATATAATGTGATGGGTATTCCAAACGTAACCATGAGGGTTACTCCCTATGTAAGAATGTTATGAATGCCTCAAGTTACCTTTATGTCTTATGATTTCTATGAGTTATTCATAAATCTTATGATTTCATGAGTTGTGTTACTGTGCTTATGTTTTTATGAGTAAAGTGTGTTTTCATTGATTCTTATGTATACATGGACTAATATTGCCTTTTCATATTTTTATCCCTTACTGATCTTTTTGTGCTCATCCCATATTTTTGAAATGTTTCACACAGGACTTAAAGTGGAATACGGTCAAGGATGGGATCAAGGAAATGTCATGATGTCTAAAACATGGAACTAGACATGAATATTTTGTTCAAGAGTTTATATTTTGTGAAAAAAATGGAACCTGAGTTGATGTGTTGACTTTGTAATCTTTGATATGTAATAGTTATGTCCTAATTCTCTAAAACTCTAAACTTGAAAAGATCCTCAATTTGAATTATTCAATTTAATTCAAGATTAAGTAATGTTTTAAGGTCGGGTCTTTATAGTTATATTGATTTTTTCAGTAATAATATATTTATATTGAGGCTCAAATTTATTTTGAAAAATGAAAATTTTAATCAGTATCAATAGACAAATATCTTTCTTTATTTATATTCATATTTCCCTTAGTAATATTTATGTGATCATACAATATTTTAAATTTTATTAAAGGGTTTTAATGATGATTATTGACAAGGATGAGGTTAAGATTAAAATTTTGAGGATATATCAATAAATAAAAAATATTATATATTAAAATATTTACATCTTAGGAAAAAGAGATATTTGATGTAAGTTTATAATTTTTAATGAAATATTTTTTTTATTATGGGTGATGACCTAATTCTCTAAAAATGTAATGGTAAAATATATTCATGAATGTAGGATAATTAATGTGTGCCTAAAGAATCAATTTTAATAATTTTATAAATTTGGGTCCTTATATTGGGTTTATCTAATTATCATTGGTCCAAATGAATTCATCAATATAAAATATATTCATTATAAGAAGATAAAGTTATCATGATGATCATTATAAATATGTTTAAGTAGAAACATCACCATTATTGAAGAAATCATCTTTATTTTGTGATATTTCATTGGCACATCAATTTCACCACTAATATACCTTTGATTCATCAATTGATTAATGTTATATCATCAATATACTATCAATACTAGATCTAATAATATGATTCATAAAATCAAACCCATCGAATACTCATTGTTGAAAGTGTATATTGGTTTGATCATGAAACAACTTCAACATGCTAGATCATCCACTAATCTATGATGAAAATGGGAATTCATCATTGAATCGTCGTGGAAAACATGTATCCAATATAGATGTCAACCAATAATAATATATGGATGAATAAATTTTCATAGATCAATGAAAAATACATTGATAAATTCCCACTAGATAGATAATAGGTTGGTAGATCAAGGAGAGATTTATGGCTATGATTTAAAGTTAAACTGGGAGTTCTATAATTTTAAATGGATTCATGGAGTTTGAAATTCTATGTTAAATTATATGGCATGCCATGTGAAATTAATACCTACATTGTGTAGGAAGTGTCACACCACATGAAATTAAAACATGTGGAGTGTATTTAATGTACCTCTCGAATGGTCCCATTAGATGGTCAGTATTCCTGGAATAGTTCCAAGCATTTTTTTCTCAACCATGTGTGGGAAAGTGTGGTCGCTTGTAGCTAGAAGACCTACCAGAATCCAATCGTTGTTCTGGTGGCTCTTTTATGGTCACATTTGTACATTCCCTTCCTTAATACGTAAATCTCAGTAGTTTATCCTATAAAATATATCATCATTAATACAAAATATTAGAGATGAAAAAATAAACAAGTTTATATTATAAACATTGAACACCATTACAATAGAAACAATAATGGGCGCTACATATATAAATAAAAAATAATATGGGGATTTGACAAACCAATACAATATACGAGTCTTCAACAACGAACCATAACTGAAAAAGATAAAAAAATAATTATAAATCATTTTGTGAGAGAGGGATCAGTATTTCAAATTCACACCTATATAACATAGGCCCAACTATCAATAACACAAACTGCCACAATGTGTTGTATTTTTTTTACTATGTCAGTTAGAATGAGGTCTATATACACCCAAAGGTTCTATATAGGGTGTGACAATAATAATCACTATAGGATCCCACTATGTGAAGAAAATTTATATAATATATTCATGATTTTTTGAAATTAATCCATATAAAAGTACAATCTTGGTAGTTTAATAACAATTAAAAATTAAAAATTGTTGTAAAAAATTAAATTTGGAATTAAATCCTTGTAAACAAGTAGTTCAAAACAAGAATCATGGGATCTGATCTAGGCTTTATAATGTAAAGTATTCTTAATATCCTCATATTATCTAATATTAGAAAAATTATACCAAGCTACAAGTGATTTCATTAAAAATGACTTTCAATTATTTCAATGTAAATCAATTCTTGGGAGACCATATCTATTTCTTGAATTTATATTTCATATGTTCCCTATAAATGAACCCTAGGTTAAAAAAAGTAATAATATTTTCCAAATATTCAATTTTCATTATTAAAAATATTATTATTTAAACAATATTTTCTACAAACACGAAATATGAATCATGAATTCCATATATATAACAAAACTTTAAAATTATAAAATTAACTTGTATCACAAAAAAAGATTTAAAACATGCATATAATAAGTAAATTATCCCATAATAGTCATATATAACTATTTAAAACAATTTGAAGGATTTATTTTTATTAATCAATCACATGTGGTTCATAAAATAAAATAATTACATGGAACCACCAATCTAAATTAATAAATTAATTACACAATAGACAGAATCATCTAATGAAGTAGTTAGAAAACCCTAACATTAAAAATTATTATCGTAAGTTCAATCACTAAGAACATAAACCCACCATATCCAAAACTAATAACTAAATCAATGGATAATAATAGATTAGAACCATAAAAAGAAGTAAAATCTATTAATATTTCTTGGATGAAATTTGAACACCAAACTAGTGGAATGATATAATTGAATAGAGTATTGACAAGTATAGATTAGAATGCTCGAATGAGTTATTTTACTTGATACCAGCAGTGTAAGTAGAAAACAACCAAATTAGATCTCTTTTAATTAATTAATTTAAATTTAAAATAAATTAGGATTGTTGGGAACAATGTGACCTCCCATATCCTCACAAGTTTCGCATCCCTGAAGCTGGGTAGAAATTAAAATCCACATCCAAGATTTGTGTTAGAGAATATCCAAGATAACCACAAAGTGATTACCATAGGAATTCATGCCTTTATAGTTTTACCCTCACAGCTGACACTCCCATTTTGGCGTGGCACACACATATTATTGTGTGACCCCATTCCATAATCATTTTTCACAAAACCAAATTCTATTACCTATAAGTTAAACCCTTTATATAGGCATGGTGTGACCTAACCACATTATATTTTGACCATCCCACTCCACATCATTTTGATAATTTTTGTGACCCTTATGTGTGGTTCCTCTATATTTAAAAGTAACTTTTTTACAATGTCTTACATCTTGTCTGTGAACTTTTCTATTTTTCTGACATCCATACAACAATCACATTGGACAAACCTTTTCCCATGTCATGATATTTAATTAGACTCAACTCTAGAAATCATCTCTAATGCTCCAAGACATTGTATTCCCATGTATAGTACATTTCTTCTTCCCCATCCAATGATCTAAATTTCCAAAAAATCCTAAAATAAAAAAATAATAATGAAATTGATAAATTAATATAAAAATAAATATTAAATTCCATACCAAATAGTGATGGTGTGGGTGTTAAACAAAATATTTCATCCACATTATTAGTATATCCTTTGTATTAATTAAGGTATATGGGTATATATATACACTCCCACCACACACCAATACATGTAGAGATTTTACTAAATAAGATATAGATGAAGGTAATATTATACAAGGTTCAAAATCAACATGTTAATCCCTTCATTCTCTTTTGTGGTCTAGACTGAAGGACATGTTTTTATCTATGACTTTCTGTGATTAAAATTACTATGTTAGGGTAGAAAAAGTTACCCTATGGAATATGGATGATTCAATATTTACATTATTATATGCTAAAGAATCAACATTTACTTAATCGTGTTGTTCGGTTTCACACTAAACAGTTGAAAAAATTAAAATACTTTATCAAAAAACTACCTCGAGACATATTTTTTTTATGATATCTCCTCAATATATCTAATGGAATAGATATTATAATAACAGATCACTCCAGTATTTCATGGACCCCTTTAAACTCATAAACAATATATTTAGTATTATCCTTGATGTCTCCATATCACAATGTGTTATCTTCTTCCCTAATCAGTGTATTTGTATAAAGACCCATACTTTACATACCTTGTTATTAATTCAGAATTGCAGCATATGTATTACAACATATAACAAAACCATGAAAGGACCGTATAGGTATAGTGTCTTTAGAAACTGGGAAACATAAACAACTGGTT
The DNA here is from genome assembly GCA_963277665.1 of Viscum album. Taxonomy (NCBI): domain Eukaryota; kingdom Viridiplantae; phylum Streptophyta; class Magnoliopsida; order Santalales; family Viscaceae; genus Viscum; species Viscum album. The sequence goes on from OY728143.1 coordinate 151,845,395, forward strand.
CATAAATCATCTATGTTGTCTCCCATTTATTTCATCATATCTAGAATCCCTTTTGGCATATTCTACTAAATACTCTTCCACCAGACCTGGGGAAAAGAAAACATACAAAAGGGTGAGCTCAAATGCTCAGTAAGAGGAAACAAAAGAAATATCAATCATATCATATTCTTAAGAACATAACATTTTGAAAATCTTATCCTGCAAAAGAGATCATAATATCATGACATGGGATCAATCATAATAGTGAAATGTAATCCAAATAATAATAACTTAAAACATGAAACTTTTTTGGCATACACACATAATCATAGAGAATCATTTCTTATTAGTCAAGACTCATTGCCAAGACTATCTTAGTGGACAAAGTCCATTTCTGAACCGAGTTCACTCCTCTTTTCAATCATGTTTCACTGAACCTGATTAACCTGTAGTTCCAGCCATGTCTATCTCATGAGATATAAATATTTACCCAATGCATTGGAGGGAGATATAGGTCCCACCCATCTCATAATGATACCATTATTATGTGTGCCACAAGATCATAAATCATAGCATAACCCGTGTAATAAAAATGGGATTCTTAAACATCATTCCATCAAAACACAATCCATATAAGATAAAAGGACATCATAAAATTAATTCCATCATAACATAATCAAATAAATGTAAAAATAGTGATTGAAACATAACCCTATATTATTAAGATAATTTTGATAAAACACTTGAACTTCATTCTTGAGGAAAATATCCTTTCTGCATCAAAAAGATTTTTTTTCTTAACATGTCATACTATTTTAAACTAAAAGAAGTTGATTAAAAATAAACTTGAAAACTTTTACAGGATTCTTCATGGAAATAATGTTCTAACAATCCATTCATGTCATATAAGTTAAAGAAAAACATTCTTCTCGTACTTTGGCCGGAAAAGTCAAAAAGTACCTCATACTAAAAACGACAAAAGATTCCTTTCATATTATTTACTAAAGACTCGCCGAAGGGTAAAATTGGTTTTAAACAATTTTAGGAGGATATAAATAATATTACATATTGAGGAAACATGGATGTGGATGATAAATACACCCCAGTAAATACCAACGTATAAACAATCTCAGATTAAAATTAGATTGTGAGATTTTCCCTTAACTTAGATCTGATTTGCTTCGTACGTGTCCGAACTTCCTGTATAATGATTTAAATAATGTTATTGACTTATGCCATAATATTACTCATTGTTATGATATCATATATGGTCATATTCTTAGCTTCGTATTAGTAATATTTCATTGATACGTGTTATTCAGGTGATTATTTCTTTTTGTTCTTATACGTGTTTTGTCGAATAAATTCTAATTACTCTTTTTAGGGTATAGATACCTCATTTACCGAATGGTATTAGTATAATATATATCATATTTATTCATTAAATTCATTTATATAATCATTATGCATTGAAGATCATGTAGAACGAGTCGCATCACATCGTAGAGACGGTAGGCCGTACGTACGCATGAGCGATGATATCGTTCCCATGATTGTGGAATTGTATTTAAGTGTATGCATACTACTTCATAATCAAAATAACTTTAAAATATTCATATATAGTTATTATTTACACCATTATACCCATCCATGTAAGGTGGTGGTGGAAAACAGATTACACCACAGCGTGGAGACGGTATTCTGTACGCAAGCACACGTGGTGATTTCATTTTCCGTAGGATGGATAGAAGGTAAAATAGGGTTGTTTCATATTTTTAATAACATATCAATAAATACGTGATACTGATGTTATTCCTTTATAATGAAACAACTAAAGAATAAGAAGTAGAAGAAGAAATAAAGTTGAAAGAATTAGTAATGGACATTACCTCTTCTTTGAAGTGCCTCTTCTTAACCTCCTCTTAGGGAACTAAATACGGTCTTTGAAAAAGACCAGGACCTCTAGGATGTTTCTAGGGAAGTGGAGAAGAGAAATTTTCAGGGTTTGGCTGAGCTTGAATGCTCATAGTGGTGTGAGGAGGAGAGGGAGGAGGTTCCCTTTTATAAGGGAGGAGAGGGTCACCTTTGGAAAAACTAAAAATTTTATTTTATTATAAACTAAATATTCGGTTTTTAATAGCTCAAAATTTATTTATTTCAAAGATAAGGTGGGGATGGGTCTAAATCCTCTCATCCAATAGAATTTAGACAAGTTTAGGTTTCTATTTTAACCTTATGATTTTGATTTAACTTTATGTTAAATAATTTTACTTTTACCGTGTCTTCTTGTTTAGTTACACTCTAAGGTTAATAAACTTACTATAACAAGCCAAACAAACCCCAATTTTTTCATTATTAATATATATAACCTTATCTAAGTCATTTGGCCAAACCTTATATTTTTAGGAATAAAATGACAATTAATAATATAATATTGTTTTTAAAAACTATATTATGTCAATTTTGACACTATTTGGTAATTATTTTTTGTGAAAAAACATAACAACATTATTAGTTCAAAAAACGTTAATTAAATCAACAATAAAATGTCATATTAACCTATAAAATTAGTTTAATTCATAAAAAGTCTCAAATTACATTTATTTGGGTATTTATAACATCAATTATGTTAATATTGCATTAATAAGTTAATTACTGCATCATCATTGTGTCAAAAATAAATTAACTTATCTAATGTCTAAAAATTACAAATAAAATACCATTATGTTAGAAATCTTGTTATCTTTCTAATTAATATTTATAGTCGAAATTATCTTATATATAAACCTATATTAAAAATGGTTTAGTTATTAAACTTTGATTTTAACTATTTTAACTCTTATTTAAATAAAATAATATTAATTGTCCTAATCTAATCCAATTTGACCAAAATAGTCATATTTTATTCCTACGGTTGTTTTTGGTCGAATTAAACTTATTCAATAGAATTAGGACATGTGTTAGGGTAATAATAATATCATTTTTACCCTTAATTACCCTATTTACTTTTAATTGTGGTAAGAAAAAGTAAAAAGTTACTATTCAAAAAAAATTATTTTAATCTTATTGAACCACATTTTACTTCTTGATATTACCCGTGTCTCTCGGATTTTTGAAATTCCACTCATAGAAGTGGTAAAATTATGTTTTATGTAAATTTTCAAATTCTCCAAGGAGGTGGGTAAAAAATGGTGAAAAGTTCAATAAAATTTTTATATATCTAAAATTATTATAGAATGACTCCAATGAATTAATTTGAACTTATATAGGTATTATATATCAATTTTAACCTAAAATAAATTAAAATAAAATAAATAATTATTTAAATAAAAAGTTGGGTTTTAAATAGTAACTCAGTTTTTTCACTATTCATCAAAAATTGAACTTTTTCAGAAATATTCCAAAAATTCACCCAAGGCTAATTTCGATATTCCAAATCCAAAAATTAAGTCCATTTTGAAAGAAATAATTTATAAAATTTGAAAAAGTGGGTATTACTATTCATAATGGCTATTTTTAATAATATTTTAATAGCATGTTATTGTTTATTGAAACTCGGTATTGCGTACAATACATGCTATTGAGGAAGGTCATGATTGCATGTAAAGCAAGTCAAGATAGTGTTGTGTGTAGTGTAAGATTCCTTTTATGATGTGTATAACATAAAAACAAAATATTTCTCATAAAAATCTTGGGTGTCACATTCTACCCCCCTTAAAATGAATTTCTTCCTCGAAATTCATCACTTTGTAACAAAATGATGAGGATTCCTCTCCCTCATCATATCCTCAAGCTCCCATGTAGCTTCTTCTAATTGGTGGTTCCTCCATTAATCTTTCACCGAGTGAGTGGTCGTGTTCCGTATGACTTTTTCATTACGATCCACAATCTCTATCAGCTGTTTTTCATAAGAAAGATCTTGCTCCAGCGGTACAACTTCTGAGATGAGTACATGTGAAGGATCAGGTATGTACTTTCTCAGGAGAGATACATGGAACACAACATGAACTTGAGGGAGATTCAGTGGAAGCGCCAATTGGTAAGCTACCTTCCCAACATGATCTAGTATTTCGAAAGGACCGATATACCTAGGGCTCATCTTTACCTTCTTTCCAAATCTTATTACTCTCTTTTAGGAGATATTCGTAAGAACACCTTATCACCAACTTAAAACACTAGGTATTTTCTTCGGTTATCGGCATAACTTTTTTCTCAACTCTAAGCTCCTCTTATGTGTTGTTGAATAGATCAGACCTTTTCTGCCATCTCATCAACAAGATCAGGTCCTAATATATTTCCTTCCCCAACTTCATCCCAGCAAGTTGGAGTCCTGCATTTCCTTCCATAGAGAGCTTCATAAGTAACCACATGAATACTGGATTGAAAGCTATTATTATAAGAAAATTACACCAAAGGTAGTTTTTGATCCCAACCTCCTTTCAAATCCATAAGGAAAGCTCTTAACATATATTCTAGAGTTTGAATTGTTCTCTCAAACTAACCGCATTTCTGAGGATAATAAGCAGTGTTGAAACTCAAATCTATATCAAAAGTATACTAAAGACTTCGCCACAACTTTGAGGTAAACCTCAGATCCCGATCCGATATAATGGAAAGTGGTACTCCATGCAATCTTACCACTTCCTTTACATATATCCTGGCAAGCTGGTCCAGAGAGAAATCTTCTCTAATAGCAATGAAGTGTGTCGACTTTGTAAGACGATCAACTATGACCCAGATATAATTATTGCCTTTGGATGTTTTAGGAAGTCGGGTGACAAAGTCCATAGTGATGTTTTCCCATTTCCATTCGGGTATGGGTAATGGTTGTAACATCTCCTTAGACTTCTGTCTCTCAGCTTTAACTAGCTGAAAAACCAAGCATCAGGAGACATATTCTGCAACATCTCTTTTCATTCCATCCCACCAGAAGTACACTTTCAGGTCCCTATACATCTTCATGCTTCCAGGATGAATAGAGAATGAAGAACAATGAGCCTCATACAACAGATCCTTTAATTCTGGGATGGGAGGAACACAATCCCAATTTTTGAACTTTATTATCCCATCACAATCAAGGTTGAAATCATGAACATTTCTCACCTTCTTTTGTAACTCTACATCTTCTTTTTGTGCCTCTTTAATCTTCACATGTATAGATGGTTGAACATTCAATTAAGAAAGATAATATTTTTCCCCTTTGATTATAATTCCAAGATCCATCCTTTGTAAATCCATAAATATTGGATCTTTTGTGATCCTCATCATGGATAAGCTAGCATGGTCTTGTCGACTTAATTCATCTGCCACCTTGTTTTCTTTCCCAGGGTGGTAATTAAGTGAGCAGTCGTAATCCTTAATCAGCTCCAACCATCTTCTTTGGCGCATATTAAGCTCCTTTTGTGTGAAAATATACTTTAAAATTTTATGATCAGTATAAATATCACACCTTTCTCCATAAAGATAATGCCTCCAAATCTTTAACGTAAAAATTACCACAGCTAACTCCAAATCATGAGTTGGGTAATTTTGCTCATAGATTTTCAACTTTCGTGAGGCATAAGCTATCACCATATCGTTTTGCATGAGAACACACCCCAGTCCCTTCTTGGATGCATCACTATAGATCACAAACCTTTCTCCACTACAAGGCAGTGTGAGCACAGGTGCACCGAATAACCTTCTTTTTAACTCCTTGAAATTCTCTTCACATTCCTCTGTCCAAAAAAACTTAACTCCTTTCCGAGTCAATTTGGTGAGTCGGTTAAATAATCGTGAAAAATCTTTCACAAACTGATCAATATAGTCTCTAAAGACTTTATTCATTAGATCCATGAAGATAGCTGGGTCATTAGTAAGACCAAATGGCATCACTATAAATTCATAGTGTTCATACCTTGTACGAAAAGCTGTCTTTGGTATATCCTCCCTTTTGACCCTTAATTGATGATACCCTAAATGAAGATCAATCTTGGAAAAGTATTGAGCTCTGTGTAGTTGGTCAAATAAGTCATCAATGTGTGGGAGAGGATATTTTTTCTTGATAGTGATCTTGTTATGTTCTCGATAATCAATGCAGAGTCTCATTGATCCATCTTTCTTCTTAACAAATAGAACAAGTGCTCCCCAAGGTGATACACTAGGGTGTATAAATCTCTTATCAAGATTCTCTTGGAGTTGCTTCTTCAATTCATGAAACTCAATTTGGGCCATTCTATGAGGTGTCTTTGAAATGGGCATAACACCCGGTATGAGTTCTATTGAAAACTCAACTTCACGATTTGGTGGAAAACTTGGTAATTCCTCTAGAAATAAATCATAAAACTCCCATACAATAGGCATATTCTTAATCGTGAGTTTCTCACCAACCATTTGAGATAAATAACCTTCATTTAGTGGAATCAAGACCCATAAGATGGAAGAAATTTCCACTGGAAGGTTATGTTCGTCCTTGCATGGATATACCATTATAGATTGATCTGGAATATGAAATGTGACTTCCCTTCTTTGGAAATTGATATGAGATCCATATAAAGAAAGCCAATCAATGCCAAGAATCACATGAAATTCCACTACAGTAAGGATCACAAGATTTACAGGAAGCACTTTCCCACAAACTTCAATCGGAGAAGAATTATAAACTTTTGATGTGACTTTTTTGCCATTAGGGGTTGTCACAGCTAACTCAACATCTAATTGTTGAGGTAATATGGTGATACCCTTAGAAAATTATTCAGAAATAAAAGATTGGGTGGATCCAGAATCAAATAAAACATTTTCTACTTTAGAGTGGATGGTAAGTGTACCTTTCAGCACTTCGTTATCATACTCCACATCACTAATAGAAAGTTCATGTGACTTTCCTTTGTCTTTAGACTTAAGAGTTTGTTGACGTTGATCATTATCAACAACCCTTGGATTAGGACATTGATTAGCATAACACCCCATTTCCTTTCACTTGTAACATTGAAGTGTAGGAGGTGCACTCTGTGTAGCCTTTTCTTTGTTCGCATCACTAGATATCTTCTTCCCATCATTGCAGTATTCAAATGCCCGATTAACTTCTTTTCCACATTTTAAACACTTAGTTGTTCCTTTAAGACAACTCCCCCCATGTTTCTTTCCACAGTTTGAGCATAAGGGAAAACTCATCTTCTTTTAAGTGTGGTCTTTAGATTTTCCTTTGAATTCCATTTTCCTCTTCTTATCAGACCCATATGATTGATGGGTTAATCCAATCTCCATCTCTACCTTAAGAGCACATTGAACAATTTCCTCGTAACTATTGAAGTCTCTTATGGCTAACGCCCTTCGAAGTATTGGTTTTAAGCCACTAAAGAATCGATCGATCTTACTCTTAGGTTGGATAATAATCCCAGAAGTGTACCTTTCAAGTCTTGTAAAATTTTCTTCATAGGTACCAATATATTCATCATCCTTTAGTTTTAGTTCAAGAAACTCCTTCTCTATCTTTGTTCGAAGAATACGAGGGAATTACTTATTGAAAAATAAGTTCTCGAACTTGTCCCATTCCATGGACTCAATTTTGTCTCTTGGCCTCGTATTCTTGATAATATTCCACAATTGACCAGCTTCACAATCCAAACAATATACTACTAATATGACTTTACCATGTTCAGAACATTGAAGAACTGAAAATATATTTTTAGTAGTACCGATCCATTGTTCAACAATTAATGGATCAGTAGACCCGCTGAATGAGGTTAGACGCTGCCTCATGAAGGATTCAACAGAATGTTTCTCCTTCCTTTTCTCGTTTGGAAGTCCTGTATGATTCACATATTGAGAAAGTTGTGTGAGCATGGCTACAATATTTTTCATTCCATCTCCCATAACGTTTGGTTGCTCAGGGGGACAATCATTGCATTTCTCGTCGCATTCCGCATTAACATTGTTCCTTCAGGTTCAAGCCATTGACTAAACCCAAGAAGAATAGTGTGAGAAATACTAATTATAATATGAAAAGCACATAATCAAGAACAAAAATTTACACTTAAGGTCTTATCATAGGTTTTTAATGGCCATTTCTAAAACACTAATATTGTGTTCTATGCTTATACTTATCCTTAGGGTTCTTACTAAGGCTTTCACATCCTAGTTGTCAAAGGTTGACTATACCTTTCCTCTGATACCAACTATAGCAGTCTGGAATTACTTCTAGTGGACTATAATTGATACCTATCAGGGCACTCCATGGGCGGCTACACCCCTTGGGCGGGACACACCACCATCCCCAGTGGCAGCCATTTCCTTATGAAGCCCTTGGGCGGAGAGCCATGCTTCGTCCAACGCTCACATGTGAGAGTTCCCAAGGATCAGATACATTCCTACCTCCTTTTAATCTGATACCAACTATAATGACCCATACATTACATACATTGTTATTACTTCAGAATTGAAGCATACTTATTACAACATACAACAAAACAATGAAAGGACCGTATATGAATAGTGTCTTTAGAAACTGGGAAACATAAACAACTGGTTCAGAAATCATCTACATTGTCTCCCATTTATTTCATCATATCTACAGTCCCTTTTAACATATTCTACTTAATACCCTTCTTCCAGACTTGGGGAAAAGAAAACATACAAAAGAGTGAGATCAAATTCTCTGTACAGGTAAACAAAATAAATATCAATCATATCGTATTCTTAAGAACATAACATTTTGAAAATCATATCCTGCAAAAGAGATCATAATATCATGACATGGGATCAATCATAATAGTGAAATGTAATCCATATAATCATAAAAAAATACATGAAACTTTGTGGCATATACACATAATCATAGAGAATCATTTATTATTATTCAAGACTCATTGCCAAGTCTATCTTAGCGGACAAAGTCCATTTCTGAACCGAGTTCACTCCTCGTTTCAGTCATGTTTCACTGAACCAGATTAACCTTCCATTCTAGCCATTTCTATCTCATGAGAAATAAATATTTACCCAATTCATTAGAGGGAGATATAGGTCCCACCCATCTCATAATGATACCATTCTTTTGTGTGCAACAAGATCATAAATCATAGCAAAACCCGTGTAATAAAAATGAGATTCTTAAACATCATGCCATCAAAACATAATCTATATAAGTTAAAAGGACATCATAAAATTAATTCCATCATAACATAATCAAATAAATGTAAAAATTGGGATAGAAACAGACCCCTATATTAAGATGATAATTTTGATAAAACACTCAAACATCATTCTTGAGTAAAATATCCTTTCTACTTGAAAAACATTTTTTTTCTTAACATGTCATACAATTTTAAACTAAAAGAAGTTAATTAAAAATAAACATGAAAACTTTTGAAGGAATATTCATGGAAATAATGTTCTAAAAATAAATTCATGCCATATAAGTTAAATAAAAACATTCTTCTCATACTTTGGTCGGAATAGTCAAAAAGTACCTCGTACTAAAAACGACAAAAGAATCCTTTCATATCTTTTACTAAAGACTCACCGAAGGGTAAAATTGGTTTTAAACAATTTTAGGAGGATAGAAATAATATTACATATTGAGGAAACATGGATGTGAATGATAAATACACCCCAATAAATACCAATGTGTAAAGAATCTCAGATAAAAATGAGATTGTGAGATTTTCCCTTACCTTAGGTCAGATTTGCTTCGTACGTATCTAAACCACCTGTATAATGATTTAAATAATGTTATTTACTTATTCCAGAATCGCAATCATTGTAATGATATCATATATGGTCATATTCTTAGCTTCGTATTAGTAATATTTCATTGCTACTTGTTATTCGGGAGTTTATTTCTTTTTATTCTTATGCATGTTTTGTCGAATAAATTATTATTATTCTTTTTAGGTTATAGATACCTCATTAACAGAATGGTATTAGTGTAATATATATCATATTTATTCATTAAATTCATTTATATAATCATTATTCATTGAATATCATGTGGAATGAGTCGCATCACATCGTGGAGACGGTAGGTTGTACGTACGTACGAGCGATGATATTGTTCCCATGATTTTGGAATTGTATTTATGTTTATGTATACTATTTCAGAATCAGAATCACTTTACAATAATAATATATAGTTATTATTTACACCATTATACCCATCCAAGTAAGGTGGTGGTGGAAAACAGATTACACCACGGCGTGGAGATGGTATTACGTACGTACGCACACGAGGTGATTTCATTTTCCGTAGGATGGATAGAAGGTGAAATAAGGTTGTTTCATATTTGTAATAAAATATAATTATATTATTGATACTGATTTTATTACTTCATAATGAAACAACTAAATAAGAAGAAGTAGAAGAAGAAATAAAGTTGAAAGAATCTGTAACAGACATTACCTCATATTTGAAGCGCCTATTCTTAACCTCATCTTAGGGCAATAAAGATAGTCTTTGAAGAAGTTCAAGACCTCAAGGATGATTATATGGAAGTGGAGAAAAGAAATTGGCATGGTTTGGCGGAGCTTGAAGGCTCAAAGTGGTGTGAGGAGGAGAGGGAGGAGGTGCCCTTTTATAAGGGAGGAGAGGGGCACCTTTGGAAAAACTAAAAATATTGTTTTATTATAAAGTAATATTCAGTTTTTAATAGCTCAAAATTGATTTATTTTTAATATAAGGTGGATATGGGTCGAAATCCTCTCATAAAATATAATTTAGACAAGTTTAGGTTTCTATTTTAAAGATATCATTTAGATTTAACTTTAAGTTAAATAAGTTTACTTTTACCATGTCTTCTTGTTTTCTTACACTATAAGGTTAATAAAATTACTATAACAAGCCAAACGAACCCCAAGTTGTTCATTATTAATATATATAACCTTATCTAAGTCATTTGACCGAACCCTAAATTTTTATGAATAAAATCACAATTAATAATATAATATTTGTTTTAAAAACTATTTTATGTCAATTTTGACACTATTTGGTAATTTATTTTTGTGAAAATCATAAAAGCATTATTTGTTCTAAAAAAGTTAATTAAATCAATACTAACATGTCTTATTAACCTATTAAATTAGGTTAATTCATAAAAAGTCTAAAATTACATTTATTGGGTATTTATAACATCAATTATGTTAATATTTTTTTAATAAGGTAATTACTGCATCATCATTTTGTCAAAAGTAAATTAACTTATTTAATGTCTAAAAATTACAAATAAAATACCCTTTTGTAGGAAATAGTTTTATATTTCTAAATAATATTTATAGTCTAAATTATATTATGTATTACCCTATATTAATAATGTTTTACTTATTAAACATTGATTTTAACTATTTTAACTCTTCTTTAAATAAAATAATAATAAATGTCCTAATCTAATCCAAGTGGACCTAAATGGTCATATTTTATTCCTAAGGATTTTTTTTAGAATTAAACTTATCCAATATTATGTATCACCCTATATTAATAATGTTTTAGTTATTAAACATTGATTTTAACTATTTTAACTCTTCTTTAAATAAAATAATAATAAATGTCCTAATCTAATCCAAGTGGACCTAAATGGTCATATTTTATTCCTAAGGATTTTTTTGTAGAATTAAACTTATCCAATATAATTAGGACATGTGCTAGGTAAATAATAATATCATTTTTACCCTTAATTTCCCTATTTACTTTTAACCGTGGTAAAAAAAGTAAAAAGTTACAATTCACGAAAAATTATTTTTATCTTATTGAACCACATTTTACACCTTGATATTAACCTTGTATCTTGGATTTTTGAAATTCCACTCACAAAAGTGGTGAAATTAAGTTTTATTTAAATTTTCAAATTATCCTAGGAGGTGGGTAAAAGACGGTGAAAAGTTCAACAAAATTTTTATATATCTAAAATTATTATAAAATGATTCCAATGAATTAATTTGAACTTGTATAGGTATTATGTATCAATTTTGACATGAAATAAATTTAAATAAAATAAATAATTATTTAAATAAAAAGTCAGTTTTTAAATAGTAACTCAGTGTTTTCACTATTCATCAAAAATTGAAATTTTTCAGAAAAATTCCAAAAATTCACCCTAGGATAATTTCGATATAATGAATCCAAAAATGTAGTCCATTTTAAAAGATAAAATTTACAAAATTTAAAAAAGTGGGTATTACAATTCATAACGGCAAGTTTTAATAATATTTTAATAGCATATCATAGTTTAGTGAAACTCGGTATTGCGTACAATGAAAGCCATCGAGGAAGGTCGTGATTGCATGTAAAGCAAGACAAGCTAGTGTTGTGTGTAGTGAATGATTCCTTTGATGATATATATAACATAAAAACAAAATATTTCTCATAAAAATCTCGTGTGTTACAATTTTTCTTCCACTAAAAGAGAAACGTATACTTTATGCACATCAGGCCATTACACTGAATATAAAGAATAATAAATTCAATATTTTACATGTTTATTCTAGTTTCTTTCATCCTAATATTTGTGAATATTCAAAATAACAAACATTCAAATCAGTAAAATGAACATCCATGACTAGGAAGATCCTCTTGAACATGTTTGTTGGATATAATAAATTTAGGGTTCTTAATTTTTAAAGTCTAAAAATTTTCAATATTTCAATTTTCCAAACATACGTATGATCATGGAGAAAATTACACTTCCTCCATAACTTTTGGGTTGTTATTTTTTTTAATTTTTTGTTTATGTAACTAATTTTTTTTCAAAAAAATAGTATATTGAATTAAAAAAACAACTTATCTTTTTCTAATTGTTTCTATATATAAGATTAATTTTACTAATACATTATCCCATAATTTACATTATGAAAATTATTTTTACTTACTTTGGTATTCTATGAATAAATTAATGTAATAATTTCATGATAATGGTTGATTTATCTAACCTATAAAATATTCGAAATCTATTTATGATATGTGTTGGTTGAATTGGAATACTCAAGAAGTGTTGTGAAATGAGTTTAAAATAAAAAATTCTTTTTAAAAACAATTTAAAACTAAATCACCTAGCATATAATTTTAGAACAGTTTACTAAACTATTAGAAATATATAATTTGTTAGTTACAATAAAAATCCCAATGATTGGAGAAAAACTTTAACATCCCTATCCTTTTACAAATATTTTTACAGGATTTTAACTATAATTAACCGTTAAATACAAGCATAAAACCATAAATTCTAGTGTATTTCGAATATTAGATATATAATTAGAAATCATGAAACCAAAATAAAATCATATTTTATTTAAACACCATAATCATCTCCTAACAACTATTGATCCCTTACATATTCATAGGAAAACCTTACGAATACATGAAAAAGGGACAAAATAGAAATCCCAACAAGGGAATATACATAAGAATAAAGCATAGCACATGGGTTAGAAGGCATAAACTGATGAAATAAAAAGACATAGAACATGATTAAACATATGAAATCATAATAGATAGATAATTGGATTATGAAATCATGGAATCATATTAATATGGAAGGAACATAAAACATGACATAAGCATGAGTCATGGCATATTGTAATGGAGAAGCACATGCAAAGGCTAACCAACAAGACCATTTCACATGACATCTCATGATACTAAACTCTACACAATACATTTGATTTCTATATGTAATAATCCATAATAACATTTCATTGAGTTTGTGTGCCACAAGATGAATCATACCTGATGAATCAAACCCAAACATGAGAGGTACGAATGCAATGAATTTGGTATCATAATCATCTCAAAATGCATATCAAAAGGGAATACCATTAAGGTTTCCCTGAAAGAATGGATTTTAATAATACATGGAAATTAATAAGGTAAAATTGGAATATATAATTGTAAATTATGTCTAATTTACTAAAACTTGTTAAAATAGTGTTTATGAAACTTTAGAACTGAAACATTTTAGGGTAGTTTAAGGATAATATTAAAGAGTACATAAAGTGGAAAATGAATATTTGGTTTTTATAAAACCAGTAATGAACCAAGATAGTTTTTCATGATAAAATGATTGAGTTTATAAAAATAATGGTGTCTTAAATTATATTATGTAGTTCACTTCAAAATGGTTGAGAAATTGGGAAGTTCCATTTAATCGGGCTTTCTTATCAGGAAGAATTGAGAAGGGGATCCTTTTTTTAAACGTGTATTTCCCATCAATGAAGGATGAAATGATCTTTAAACGTGATTTTAGACTATATATACAATATTTATAATATTTATATAAAAATAAAGAAGTATTATATTGGGTTTAATAGAGATAAAGGGTAACCCAAATGAAAAATGGGGATTCAGAATGAACCCCTTACCTTAGGTCTAAAAGTGTTATGAACATTAACTTAATATCCATGATAATAAAATTAAATTCAATATGTAATTTATTAGTAACCATTTATACATAAAATTTAATTATAATAATATTATTATGTTCATTTATAAAATTTTTATTGAGTTATAAGATATAATATCATCATTCAGGTGTGTCCATTTACTTGGATTTCATGATCGGTTCACTTGTATACAAGTATAGAAAATCTGGTGAATTAAGAATAGTATTCCAAACATTAAATAATATATTAATAATAAAAATAAATAATTTTAAATGTTCTAATATATAATTATTTTCAATATGTGAGGATTATTCATTATATTAAATGTTAATGATATGTGTTTACATTATTTTGGAGTTATTTCGACCATCACGAACTAGTTTTGTTTTATTATTTAATATTAAATATATATATGTACTAGTTATAGGAAATTAAATAAATTTTAATACCTATATTATTATTTTTCTAACAATAATATTTTTTATGACTAGAATAGAAAGCGGTAACAGAAATTGAAACTCATCATCCTTGAATGTGATAAATTAACACATCACATATGATGTTTTCATTTTAAAAAAAAAGTAGGTGATATATGATGACCATTTGTTCCATAAAAATAATAAAATTATATTATATAAGTGATATTGGGATAATTATATAACCTGGATAAGGTATGGTGGGGGTATTATAAAAAATTGAGGAAAAAATAAAATAAATCAATAGGGAACAGAAGAGGATTTTACCACATGATTTTACCATCCTTGATAACCTCTTTAGGTAAGTAGGTTTTGTGTTTATTTAAGATAAAAGGCTCCTAAAAATTAGGGGAGAGGATTTTAAGAGTATTGGGAGGAATTTGGATATGCTTTATTTCTTTGGAGGTGTGAGATTAAGGGGTGGTGAGGTTGGTATTTATAGTGGAGGGGTGGGGTGTTTTTTTATTATTTTACATAGTGGTTTATCATTTTGGCTCATGAAAACGAATATAGATGATTCATGTGATTATATACCATAAATAATACATTTGATTTTGAACTAATTCCACATACATCATAAATTACTCAATAATGAACCAAATAAAATATTTTTTACTTTATACTGTAAATTATTGTATTTCACTATTCACAAAAAAAAAATTCAACTATTTTAGAATAATCTTAAAAAATCACAATAACACTATTTTGATGTGTACAGTTAAAAAATAAAATCCATTTTAAGATAATAATTTTATAGATTTGAGAAATTTATTTTTTACATAATTTCATCATTTACTAAAAAAATACCATTTTTCAAATAACATATTATTTTTTCACGCATTGAAAATTTAATTTTGGGCTCATTAAATTATTTTATAATCATAAGGAAAAAAATATCAATTTATGAATCTATTTCTAGAAAATATATTATATTTTATATCATTATGTTAATTATAAACATGTAAATAAACATTACTGTTATTTAATAATGCAAACAAAGAATTTATAATTTTCAAAACATTTCTTCGAAATCCATTTTTTAGTTTTCTCAAACCACTTTCAAGGAAAAGTGGGACCATTACAGAATTCCAAGACAGAACTATTCAATTTGGAAAAAAAACCCAAAACAACCATACTATGAACCAAACTAAAAAAATTGAAAATTAAGAACACAAAAAATGAATGGCATCCATGTCATCCAAGTGGAATAATCAAAAATCAGAAAACAACCAAAACTGTGCATGGAGAACCACACCGCAGTGCACCTCCTAGATTCCAAAAACACCTAAACACTGATATGAGGGTCATAGAAAGTCCACATCTTTGGTTCCATCATCTCTCCACCAATATCCCTTTCATTAACATCACCATCATCCACTAAGCAACATAGAACCATCATTGGCCAGAGCGACCGCCAGTCGAATCTGTCACTCCGACGGAGGAGATCCCCCAAACGAGGAAAATCAAGATTCAACAACATCGTAAACATCAAAAATGAAGCTTCCATCATCATTGATTGACCACCATTATCACTAATGAACCATGCTGGATGCGCCATCTAGAGACCACTATCTAATCAAACAACACATCTCATACCCACCATGAAGACTACCACACCGTAATGATATGGAAGGAATCAATAGACCATGATGGAAAAGTGGAGTTTGAGAGGAATAAAGCCTCACCGAAGGACCCCACCAGAGACCATGACATAATCGAGTATTAGAAAACCATCATTTCATAATCCAAATGTCTTAACATCATTAAAAAACTAGAATCCACACACCAGATACCCAAAAACAAAGAAGAAAAGAATCAAAAAACAAATTAAACAACAAAAAGGGAGACAACATAATGACCCAGGGGAATATGCCTTCTGTTCCTCAAACCACACTATCGTAAAAATCCTTAAATAGCAATAGTTCATCACCAAAATAGAGTCTTTCATGGTAGTCAGAACAATTAGTGTATAGGAGGATTGATAATGTGTGTCCCATGGAAGAGAGACTCACAGGAAGCCCCCACCAACAGCCCAAGTCACTAGAGTATCATTGAGTAAAACCAAGTGGGGATCACTCACGATGATTACAATAACAAGAGATACATCTCAAATTATATTGCTTGGGGGGAAGCATGGTGATGTTAATGGAGAAAAGTGGCATGCAGGAGAGAGGCCTTTCTCTTCATTGTGGCGATGAGAGGAAGGGAGTTGAGGTGAAGGGAAGAAACCCTAGCGTGAGGAGGAGATGGGAGACAGAGAGGGGGGAGCCAAGATAGTATCTTTTTTTGTTTTAAAAACATTTATTTACATATACAATGATATAATTATATTGTATATTATATTATAAGATGTTTAGTTTTTATTTATACTTTTATAGGTGTGGTTATTATTCTATTGGTCGGGTCATTATTCAGAAGGTCCACATTACTATCCATAGCTAATGTTACTATTCTCACTCAATCAACTTGAACATATTTTCATCCAATGGTGACGATTTGGCTCATCCATGTTGGATCGGAAAGGGATTCATCTTCCCCTTTGAATTTTCTTTTCTTCTTTCCCTTGATGAAATTATAGGGACATTAATGTATATTTAATTATCTAAGTCTTCATATTTCCCCACCAAAAGTGCTCTCAGATATCTCAATACATATTTATGCTCCCAATGAGAATATAGATGGTTGAGATGCATGTGAAATTCAAAATATCATTCTTTATCTCTGGATTATATGGTACACATTTTCAAGATCCCAATCTCATGACACTTTCTTCATCCATTTTAAACTTTTAGGATTTCCCATTTCTGATAACTTCCACATTTCTCTGAATTTCCTCTTCATTTCTTTGAGCATCATTTTTCTCCAATGGGGGGTGGTTGGGAAATAATTTTATAAATTATTGTTGATATTCCATCCATAATGATTCCCATGTCCATATTTGGAGGTCTAAAAAGATTGGATCCTTCATAACTCTCATCATGGAAAAATAGGTCGGATCATTTATATATAAAGTATCTTCCACCTTATTTTCATTACCATGATTGTATTAGATTGAGTTGTTATAGTCTGTGATGTGCTCTAACCATATTAATTGGTGTATATTAAACTCCTTGTATGTTAATATATATTTTACGCTTATATGATTAGTATATATATCACACTTATACACATAGAGAATATGTCTCCATATTTCCAAATCACAAATCACAGCTGCCAACTTAGGATAATGTGTGGGTTTTTTTCTCATGAATTTCCAACTAACAAGAAGCGTAGAATATAACATAATAATTTTTTTAAAAGAACATAGCTTAATCCCTTATTTTAATCATAAATTTACAACACAAATAATTCGCCACTTGTTGGTACTCTGAGAACCTATGCACTGAAAATCCTTTTTCAATTATCTGAAGTAGTCTTCACATTCACTGGTCTAGAGAAACTTCACTCCCTTCCAACTCATCTTGGTCTGTGGGTTTTAAAATCATGATATGTCCTGCACAAATCATTGGTAATACCATGCAAACCATGGAAACTATGGATCTCCGTTATAGATGTTGGAAAGAGTCACTCTTCTATTTCTATTGTCCTTGAAGGTTCCAAACATATTCCTTGTCTAGTGATAGAATGCCCCAATAATCAAATATCCTTCATCTAAAACTCTCATTTCCTATACTATGGATATTTTTTTCAATTTTCAATGTATTTATCTAAGTATTCAAATTCTTCTTATGTACCTCCTTTCTCTTAGATTAAATCAGAATATCATCAATAAAGACATCTACAAATTTGTCAAGGTAATATCAAAAGACACTATTCATTAAATCCCTGAAATTTGTTGGAGAATTAGCGAGTGTGAAGGGAATTACTGTGAACTAATAGTTTTCGTACCTCTTTTACAATTTAGTCTTTCTAAAATCTTCCTTGTTCACCTATAATAGGTTATATCTAAACCGAAGGTCCACCATAGAGAAATAATTGTCCCCTCATAATTGATCAAACAAGGCATCTATCCCTGCAAAGATATACTTATTATTTATCATAATTTTATTGGGATTATAATAAATAATACATAAAACATTGATCAATCCTTCTTCTTTTCAAAGAGACTGGTTCACCCCATGGTGAAGCACTTGATTATATAAAACCCTTTGTAGATTTCCTTATAACTGCTTTTTCAATTATTCTAACACAATGATGGCCATTCTACATGGTTTCTTTAATATAGGAAGATGTGATTTCTTAGAACCTAATAGACCATTAATATGACTAATTATAAGTTTTGGGGTGTCTTGAAATCCAACGGTGAGTTAGGAGGATGTGGGTGTTAGTGGAAACGTGTCATTGTGGTGTCACTTATCAGTGTCACTGATCGGTGTCACAGATCATTTCCACCCTTCGATCCCACATATCAGGTTCACTAATCAGTTTCACAGATCAGATTCACTAATCCACTTCACAGATCATCTTCACTGATCCACTTCACTGATCAGCTTCATGTGATCCGGTTCATAGATCATCTCCACTGGTTTCACACATCGGTCTCACCTATCGATGTCTCACTGATCGATCTCACTGATTGGTTTCACCTATCGGTCTCACCGATCAGTGTCTCACCAATCGGTCTCACAGATCGGTTTCACCCATCACTTTCACCTATCAGTTTCACCCATCAGTCTCACTAATCAGTTTCACCCATGTGCCTCACCAATCAATTTCACCCATTTGTCTCACCGATGGGTTTCACCCATTGGTCTCACCGACCAGTTTCACACTTCGTTCGCACCATTCAGTTTCACCCATCAGTCCCACTGATCAGTTTCATCCATCAGTCCCAAAAATCAGTTTCACCCATCAATATCACCTATCGGTTTCAACCATCGGTCTCATCGATCGGTTTCACCTGATTAGTTTCACCAGATCAGTTTCACTAATCAGTTTCATCCAATCCATTTCACCCGATCAGTTTCACTGGTCAGCTTCACCCGATAAGTTTCACTAATAAACATTACAAGATCAGTTTCACCCAATCATTTTCACGTGATCAGATCAACCGATCAGTTTCACTGATCAGTCTCACCAATCGGCCAGAGAGAGGTATCAGGGTTTCCTTCCCCTCTTTGTCCAATAAACAACTATTTTAAGTCATTTAATCTTTTTAAAGTGGTTCAAGTCTATTTTTTGTGTCATATACAATGTTTTAAATCCCCTAGGAGTGAGGATACCCTCTATGGACCTGTTTTCTTCTCTTTAAATGAAAACCTTTAACGCACAGCTGCTATGGCCACCCATCCGATAAGAATTATTAAATAAAAATTAATTCCATCAGGTGTAACTATCCAACCACTGGGCGAAACCATGATCCACCATTAGATCCATTCAAAATTAACATCTTGTAACTCCAGGATCTAGACTTTTATCACCCATGAATTCCCACTTTCTTCTTCTTGGATGATCTCTTTCCTTTCCTTGGTGTGCTTGGAGTCCCCCCCCCCTTCTCGAGGCTACTGGTGTGCCTGTGCTGGTGCCTTTCCTGCTCACTCATGGAGTCCCCAGAGTACCTCCCCGGCAAGTTGTGCATCCTAGTTATTTGCACAAGGATAAAACCTTCGACCATTTATCATCTAGGTTGGGTTTTTCTTTCATCCCACTTACTGTGTATCATGCAGGGTGGGTATGATATTGTTTCCTTCATGGATGGATGAAACCAAAAAATAACAATGATAATAAATGGGTTTTAATGAATTAATTGGATTGTTTGATGATTTTAATGTACTCTTTTACCCTTGAATATATGTTGTGAATTTTTTTGGCTTATGTTCCTTGAAAATCAGGGTTGTTGGTAGTCTTTTCTGGTGCATTGATGAACCTCTATTTTTTGAATAATTCTATGATTAAATGGAGGTAACATGGAAACTAGTTAATCATGTAATGTTGGATGATTAAATGGATTCCCAATGAATAAGAATCCTTGTGTGGTTACCCCGGTTAACCAAATGAAAGAAGTAAAATTAAAGAAAGGTGTGTTTGAATATGAAGACTCACTTAATCTATCTTAGTAACATGTGTGGTTGTTCTGCCTGATGCTTGTGGGGTGACCTGGATGGGGATGGGATCCCCTACTGTAGTGTAGTTGTTGGTTTGTGAATCTGAGGTCGTATGGGGTTGTATGTTGGGGATTGTTTTAGTTCCAGTACTTCGAGGGATCTCACAGATCCTTTTTGTTGTTGTGAAATTACAAGATAATTGGCTGTGAATGCTTAAGTTGTTTCTTAGATGTTTTTCCTTCTTTGGCATGTGGCTATGCCTCTTAGTTGCCTGGTAGTGAATAATTATTTAAATGGAATAACTTTAATATGATAATTAAAATGGTTTCATTGGGGAATTGCTTTTTTGGAATGATTTATGGATTAGTTTTAGCTCTTGTTCTTTCTGTGAATGAATAGTAATGAGGGTGTTTGTGTATGGGCTGACTTTAGAACCCCTAGGTTAGGATGAGTACTTGTTTACATATATTTATAATTTATATGTTATGTTTCTTATTAGTGCCCCACCCAAGTAGAGAGCTTCATGCCAAACACCCCCATTTCATGGGGGAGGGTGTTTTCCCAACACTCTTATGAGTGTCTGGTTATTAGCTCCATTTCTACTCCCTATTCCAAGTAGCCTCATATTCATTGGGTAGGTTGTGATGTCCTGAGGTCCATCATATCCAAAGATTCTTCAGGCGGGTTAGTTATGGTGGTTTTCCCAGGTGTGTGTGGGCAGGTTGTTTCACAATTGTCTTTGGGATAAGGGTCAGGTGTCTTCGGGCATGACAGTATTTGTTCTCGCCCAGGTGTCTTCAGGTTGGCAGTAGTTGTTCTGGACCATGTGTCATCAGTCATGGTGGTAGTTGATCTAGAACAAGTGACTGCAGGCATGGTTACGTGTGGTTGTTTAGGCCCTGGTGTTTGTGGGAAGGATGTGTGGTTGTATAGGCCATGTGTGTGCGTGCAGCGGATGGTAGTGGGACAGTGGTGAGAATAACGGGAGAGGTTTTATGTGTAGGATGTCTTCAATAACCAATGGAAAGTTGTGTGAGGTACCCAAATATCAATGTTATATTACTATAACATTACATGACTTACATTATTTGGGGAGTGTTCCTTGGTGAGGTTGGTCGGATAGTTTCCTTGCTAGGATATTTGGTTTTATAATTTTTCTCAAAGGGCATTAGAATGACTCCCCACATTTCCCAAAGGATTTTGAGGACTGTTTTAAAATCTATTATCTCAGACACCGGGACTATTGGTGTTGTTGCTTTTCTTTTCTTTTGGTACATTCCCTTTGGATTTTTTCTTGTACTTGTATTGTTTTATCTTTGAACATTCATATGGGAATGGGTTTTGTCTTTTATTTTACCTTCAGATTTGGAGTTTTTTTTGGGTTTTTACCATCGTATCTCCTGATCCTACTAAATAAAAAGGGAAATTCCTTCCATATTACGTTTTATTCTATACCCATGGTGATATTCACCTCTTCAGGGCCTATTAAAGGTGGGATTATGGGGGTCATTATATCTATTTATACTTGAGGAAGGAAGGGTGTGGTAATTTTCTATCCCTTCCCTCATCTCGGTGATGATGGGTCAGGACAGAATGGTATCAATGGATTTGGTTGAGAGATAGGATGGAGAATGGGGTTAGGGATAGTGAGGATTTCATGAGATGGTAGGGAAACAGTGGTAGGAAATCATGGTGTGTGAAATAGGAAAGGGAAGACTGGCTAGGAAACGGGATTTTAGGGCCCCCCGTGATCCGATTTAAGGACTCGGGACTTACCGAAAAACCAAGTGAGTCTACTCTGATTGCAGTAAAGAGACCCTAGGAAATATATATTCATCATAATGACTTGTGTTCATGTGTCCTCTTGGTGTTCTGGGAATTTAAATCAATAGAAAAAAATGTTTATTCAACATTTAAAAGAAATCGTCTCTACTACTCAGGCTTAGGCTTTCCCTATTAACCTTTAAGTTATTCCACTAGGATGACAACCATGAGTAGTGTGGGTGATCGAGGTCCATGATGCTGACCTTGTTGATTAGCGGAGGACTGATCAAGAGGAGGATGATGAATAGTGGCAGAGGAAACTTCATTCCTTTAAATGGAAGAACCTCAGGAAGTACGAGGGATGTGTCTCAAACGTAGAGACTGAAAGATGACTCACAGAATTGGTGATAGCTTTCAGCTTGATCCAGGCTCTGGTTGAGTACTGGATACTTTTGACAGTCAGTCAGATGAGAGGCTAAGTGCATCATTGTTGGATGCTCTTCCTCGGAGAGATGATGGAGAGTAAGGTTTTGTTGGCTATCTTTAAGAGGTATTTCCACGCATAATTCCTATCCTCTACGATGAAGGTTGAGAAGAGGCAGGAGCTACTCTCCCTTCAGTAGGGGATTATGTCAGTGACAGAGTTGGGGATCAAGTTAAAGGATCTCTTTTGCTTGGATCTAGACCTCTTTTAGGTTGAGGAGTCTCGGGCGACATGTTTAGAGGAGGCACTCAAAATTTCTCTTCATTTTTTTATTACTCTCTTCACCCTACTAATGTACTGGGAGGTCCAGAAGAAGGAAAAAGTGGTAGAAAGGATGTACACACTGGGTGGTGTGCTGCGAGAGGGGAGCCAATTGGGATCATCAGAGGGGAAGGTCGTCAGCAGCATGCCTCCATCATCAGGGCCTTCTAGGATTCAGCTAGTAGGGATTAGGCCCCAACAGTTTCAGTTACTATCTCCCAGTACTCACCCTTTCGTTTCAGGTTTATGATCAAGGTGCTTCATTTGTGCTAGCTCTGGGCTCCTTCAAAATCTGTGCCTGGACTATGTGCAGTAGTGTGGGAGTAGGTAGGTTCAGTGCCCACCTTAGTAGCAGCAGTTTCCAGCCAGGCCCATTCAGCAGTTGTTGCATGGACAGCGATCTCATCCTCCTCTGAGTGCAGACATTGTAGGAGGTGGCTGACCTCAGAGTGATACTTAGGGGACTCGACTAGGGCATGGTCCGGGAGGCATCCAATAGCTAATAAGTAGAGGATCTTGGTGTGGAAAGTTTTACGCCGCAGAGGTAGTTATTCCAGCAAGTCCGGAAGTCGTTTAAGGTGCGATCAACCTTTTAAGCACTCTTTTCTATTCCTGGTTTGATTCTTGAGCTTCACACTTCATTGTTATAACTAGACTATCCCATTCCTTAGGCGTAGAAATTTATAGACTCTCCAAGCCAGTATTGCTTAGTACGCTAGTTTGGGGGTCATAACAGCTTGTATGATGATTGTTAAGGACGTAGACTGATGTTGGGGCCACATCAGTCTAGTGGGGTCCTTCTTCTACTGCAAATTCATCCATATTATGTCATTCTAGGCATCGACTCATTGTTTTATATGCATGATGTTATCGAATGCTTCTAGATAATAGTCATGTTCTTCAATGAGGATGGTCAGTGTGTGGATTTTGTTGGAGAATATATTTTTTAGTTGGGGAGACGACGTGTGAAGACACTTTTTGCTAAGTTGGTAAGCTTTCAGTTGAATAAATTGATGCTGAGATGATTAATATTTTTTTAGTAGTCAAAGATTTTCTAGATATTTTTAATGCAGAGGTTGGGACTCTACCCCCTAAACGTGATGTTGAGTTCAATATAGACTTACAGCCTGGTAACCATCTTATTTTGATGTCTCCTTATCGGATGGCGCCTTCTAAGTTATGGGAGTTCTAGATTCATATTGAAGAGTTTATGAAGTAGTTTTTGTCTGACCCAGTGTGTCTCCATGGGATGCTCCGGTCTTGTTCACGAAGAAGGATGAATGTGGTCTTAGGGAATGCCTAGATTACCGAAGACTAAATCAGGTAACGGTCAAGAACCCTTACCCACTCTCAAGGATAGACGATCTCTTTTTCCAGTTAAGGGGAGTAGGTTGGTTCTCTAAGAATGTTCTAGGGTCTTTGTATCACTAGTTAAGGGTGAAAAACAGTAATATCCCGAAAACTACTTTCAGGTGAAAGTATGGGAACTTTGAGTTCGTAGTCATTCATTTTGGTGTTTCAAAGCCATCGGAAGTGTTCATGGGGCTCATGAACTATGTTTTCTGTGAGTTTTAGGACTGGTTCGTCATTCTGTTCAACGATGAAAATTTTATCTACACAATATTAGAGGAGGAACAAACTAAGCACCTTAGGATGGTCTTGGAGATCCTTTGACATGACAAGCTCTATGGGAAGTTGTCAAAGTCTATGTTCTTGACACGAGAAGTTAGATTTCATGGACATGTGGTGTCTCAACAATGGGTAATGGTTGATCCATCGATGGTTGAGGCATATTTTTCTTAGTAATAACCCAAGAATGCAATGGGGGTTTGTATTTTTCTGGGTCTGGCAAGCTATTATTGTAGTTGTGTACCCGACATCACTCGAGTTGCTGCTCCTTTGAGAGATTGGACTAGAAAGGACCTGGTGTTTGTGTGGAGTGAGCAGTTTTGGGTAGATTTCATCTATCGGAATGAAAGTTTGGTTAGCACTCTAGTGCTCAGGTTGTAGAGGAAGGGGTGTTGTATGAGGTGTTTCGTGATGCTTCTAGACTTGGCACGAGGTGTGTGTTGTTGCAGCAGTGGGGAGTGATATCTTATGGGTCTTGGTACATACATCCTAATGAGCGTAACAATGCCACCCATGACCTAAAATGTTCAGCATTAGTGTTTAGGATAAATTTTTGGTGGAATTACCTCATCGAGGAGCACTTTGTGGTCTTCACATATCATACAAGTTAGAGGCATATATTTACCCAGCGATACCTCAACTTGCGACAACAAAGGTTGGTGGAGTTTCTTTAGGACTAAAACTTCGAGATCTCTTACACTAAATGTAAGGGGAATGTTGTGGAGGATTTATTGATCCTGAATTCACTGAGGTAAGTTGCTCAGGAATCTTTGGATGCTTGGAAGGCAATGGAGCAGTTTGATTCACTACACCTAGATTCAAGGGTTGATGGTGGTAGAGGTTGTGCATTTCATTGGATAGTCTAGTACACTTTATTGCGACAGGTGGAGGAGTCTCAATGGATAGACATAGTGAGTGAAGTGATCTGAAATTGGGTTATCCAAGGCAATGCTTCGAAAGGGAGATCAGAGGATATTCAGAATCAGATACTTTTCTGAGGGAAGTTTTTTTCCCTAGAGATG
Organism: Viscum album; assembly: GCA_963277665.1. Lineage (NCBI taxonomy): Eukaryota > Viridiplantae > Streptophyta > Magnoliopsida > Santalales > Viscaceae > Viscum > Viscum album. Next base: position 151,871,397 of record OY728143.1, read on the forward strand.
ATGTGCGAGTGAGTTCTCTATGAGTTACATTACTCACTCATAGCAGTACACCATGGAGTTTCCAATATGTACTGAGGCCTGAGTGAATAGTTTTGGTGGCCCGGGATTAAACGGGTAGTGGCAGAGTTTGTGGCAAGGTGTCAGGTGTGTTTGCATTTCAAGGCTGAACACCACATCCCAAGAGGATTGTTTCAACCTTTAGATATCCCCAAGTGGATGTGGGAGGATATCTTAATGGATTTTGTTACAGGAAAACCTTGGGTTCAAGGAGATTGTGATGCTATCTGGGTAGTGGTAGACCAGATGATGAATACTCTCCCTTCCTAGAGATCAAGGAGTCGAGTGTAGTGGATGCCATAGCACAAAGATACGAGGATAAAGTGGTGTGGTTTCATGGAGTTTTGAGGTCTATAGTCTCTTATGGGGATGCCTGGTTTCCCTCATGAGTTTGGAGGGGATTTCGGTAATATTTAGGCACCCTACTACGCCTTAGCACTATTTTATACCACAGGAATGATGTGCAGATAGAGGAAACCATCCAACCATAGGAGGATATGCTACGGAATTGTGTTTTTCAGTTCAGGGGATCTTGGGAATTACATTTTCCCTTAATAGAGTTTTCCTACAATAATATTTATCACTCTACTATTGGGAGGGCACCGTTTGAATCCTTGTACAAGATGTCGTGTCATTCACCTGTATGCTAGACTGAGGTTTGGAAGGTATGTTTTCTGCACCTAGAGTTAGTGTAGAGCATAAGAGAAAAGGTTCTGCTTGTGTGTGATTGGATGAAGGTAACCTAGGACTGGAAAAATTCATATGTCGATCATAGGATGATGCCCTGGGAGTTCGAGGATAGAGGCCATGTGTTCTTGAAGGTTTCCCCATGACAAGGGCAGTAATGGTTTGGATAGGGGAGAAAAATCTCTACTAGGTTCATTGGGCTTTTCGAAGTGTTGGGGTGAGTCGGTGAGGTGGCATATCAACAGGCATTTCCTCCTCAGTCAAAAAGGATCCATGATGTTTTCCATATCTTCCAGCTTTGTCAATATCTACATGATGACCCCAATGTCATTGACTGGAGAGAGAAGGATATATGGGATGACACTACATTCAAGGAGTGTCCAGTGAGGATCAAGGATCTAAAAGAGAAAGTGCTTTGTGGATGAACCATCCCATTGGTTCCGATGTTGCAGAAGCACAATGGCCTCAAGGAGAGTACTTGGGAGCTAGAAACTCAAATGTCTTCCAAGTACCCAGAGCTATTTTGAGTAATTGTTCTGAGCCATTCTTGATGTTTTTTTTGTGACCAACTGTGATGCAATGCTGACATTGTTGGTTTATGAGATGATTGATTGATTTACCTAGTGAATGTTTATGAAATGTCTTGACATGTGAGAAATGGAGGACATGATTCCTAATCAAGATGAATCAGCATTGATGCGATTAAACCCATGAAGGCAACTCAGTGCTGCCCAAAGCGGATAGTATCATGACATGGAGGAATGAACTCCCTGATTCGTGTGTCCGGACAATGTAATCCATGGGATTTGTATGGATGTTTGGGGTGGTTCTTCCTCAAGATGTATATTCTTGAGTGGTTGTGTGGGTTACTCTTGTATTCACGAGGATGAGAATAATTTGATAGGTATCTGATGTAATGGCCCTGACCCTCCTAGCCAATTAATTTGCAAAATTCATAGTGTTGGGGTGTCCTGGAAACCATCGTTGAGTCAAGAGGATGTGGGTGTCAGTGGAAACGTGTCATAATGGTGTCACCTATCAGTGCCACTGTTTAATCTCACTTATCAATTCCACTCATCGATCTCACATATCAGTTTCATTGATCCACTTCAAATATCATCTTCACTGATCTGCTTCATTTAACATCTTCACGTGATTAGCTTCATGGTTCCGCTCCACCGGTTTCACCCATCGGCCTCATCGATCGGTGTCTCACTGGTCAGTCACACTGATCAGTTTCACCCATCGATCTCACTGATATGTGTCTCTCAGATCGATATCAATGATCATTTTCACCAATCAGTTTAACAGATTAGTTTCATCCATTGGTTTCACCAATCTGTGTCACTAATCTTTTTCACCCATCTATCTCACTGATCGGTGTCTCAATGATCAGTCTCCCCGATCGGTTTCACTTATTAGTGTGACCGATTGGTTTCACCCATCGGTCTCACTAATGAGTTTCACCCATTGGTCTCACCATTCAGTTTGACCCATCAATCACACCGATCAGTTTCACCCATTGGTCGCACCGATTGGTTTCACTCATCGGTCCTACCTATCGGTTTCACCCATCTGTCTCAGTGATCGGGTTCACCAATCAGTCTCACCCATCTATTTCACCCAATCAATTTCACCTGATCAGTTTCACTCGATAAGTTTCACTAATATGCATCATGGGATCTGCTTCACCCGATAGGATTCACCTGATCAGCTCCACTGATCATTTTCACAGATCAGTCTCACTGATCATCCACAGAGGCGTGTGGGGTTTCCTTCCCCTATTTTTCTTGTAACACCACATTTTAGTCTTTTAGCCTTGTTAAAGTGATTCAAGGCCATATTTAGTTCCATAAAAATGTTTTAAATACCCAAGGAGTGCGGAGACCCTTAACAGACCCGTTTTCCTCTCTTTAAATGAAATAATTTAAACCACATGTGTTATGGCCGACCCTCTAAAGGTAATTGTTAAATAACAATTAATTACATCGTGTGTAACAGTCCAACCATGTGGTAAAAAAGAGATCCACCTTTAAATATGTTCAAAATTTAGATTCTTTAATTCCATGATCTAGCATTTTATCACATGGTAATTACTTCTTTCTTATTCTTGGATAGTCTCTTTCATTTCTTTGGTGCGTTTGGATCCCCCCCCCCCTCACAGCAAGTGGTGGGCCTATTATGGAGCCCTTCCTGCTCACTATTTAAGTCCCCAAAGTTCGTCCCATGCATGTCATGCATCCCAGTTATTGGTATGAGGAGAAACACATCGATCGTTGATCATCCTGGTAGGGTTTTCCTTCATATCTATAATAATGTATCATGCTGGGTGGATATGATAATGTTTCCTTCGGGGATGGATGAAACCAAACCATTACAAAGATAATAAATGGTGTTTTAAGAATGATGGGTTGTGTTTTATGATGCTGATGTACCCTTTTAACTTTTCTCATATGTTGTGAATTGTATGGGCTTATATCCAATAAAAAATTTGGTCTCTGGTGGTCTTTTCTTGCGCACTGATGAACATCTATTTTCTAGACAATTATAATATTGAATGGTGGTAACATGGAAGCTGGATAATCATGTAAACTTGGTTGATTAAATGGATTCCCAATGAATAATAATTCTTATTTGTTCACCCCGGTTATCCAAATAGAAGAATGAAAATTAATGAAAGTTGTGTTTGAATTAGAAAACTCCCTTGAACTATCTTGGTAACATGTGTGTTTGTTCTGCTGGATGCTTGGGGGTGACATGGATGGGGATGGGATCCCCTATTATTGTGCAATTGTTAGTTTGTGAATCTGAGGCCATGTGGGGACATATGTTTAGGATTTTTTTTATTTCTAGTACTTATAGGGATCTCACAGATCCCTTTTGTTGTTGTTACATTACAATAGAACCGGGTGAGAATGCATAAAATGATTCTTGGATATTTTTCTTCCCTTGGCTTGTGGCTATGCCTGTTAGTTGCCTGGTAGTGAAGAATTATTTAAATGGAATCACATGAATATGATAACAAGAATTGGTTCATTAGGGAATTGCTTTTCGGGAATGATTTGTGGTTGGGTTGTAGATGTTGTGCTTTTTATGAATGAATAGTAACGATGGTATTTGTGTATGGGCTGACTTTGGAACCCCTAGGTTGGGATAATTATTTGTTTAACTATATGTATAATTTAGTTCTTATATTTATTATTTGTGCCCCATCCAAGTTGTGCAGTTCATGTTGAAAACCCCCATTTATTGGGGGAGGTTGTTTTTCCCAAAACTCTTATGAGTGGTTAGTTGTTAGCTTTTTTCTGCTCCCTTTACCATGTAACCCGAGATTATTTGGGCAAGCTGTGACAGCATGAGGCCCATTATTTCCCATTATTCTTCGAGTAGGTTAGTTGTGGTGGTTGGACCAGGTGTGTGTAGGTAGGCGGTTTCTGAAGTGTCTATGGGATGAGGCCATAGTCTCTTCGGGTGTGAGAGTGGTTGTTCTGGACTATGTGTCTTCGAGTGTGGTGGTAGTTGTTCTGTTCGAGGTGTCTTCTAGTGTAGCATTATTTGATTTATCCTTGGTGTTTGAGGGTATGGTTATATGTGGTTGTTGAGGCCTAGGTTTTTGTGGGAAGGATGTGTGGTTGTATTTCCTAGGTGTTTCCAAGTGGGGGATAGCAGTGGGACTGCGGTGAGAATGTAGGGAGATTTTTGACGCATAGGATGTCTCCAAAAACTAGTGGGAAAGTGGTGTGAGGTACCCAAATATAAATTTTTTATTACTATTACATTACTTGACTTGCATTATTTGGGGAGTGTTCCTTGGAGAGGGTGGGTGGATAGTTTCCTTTCTAGGGGATTTGGTTATATCGTTTTTCTCACGGAGCATTAGAATGACTCCCCACTTGTGAACGAGATCTTTTGTTTTTCCCTATTGATTCTACCACTATGATCACCCTATATATATAACTTTATTCAGCTTTCTCAGGTGATTTTCAGGATCATGTCTGACCTTATAAGCTCGGACACCGGGACCATTGATGTCATTGCTTTTCTTTTCTTTTTTGTAATTTCCCTTTGGAGTTTTTATTGTACTTGTATGGGTTTATATTTGAACATCTATATGGGAATAGGTTTTGGCTTTTCTTTTACCTTAATCATTGGAGTTGTTGGGGTTTTTACCATCGTATCTCTAGATCCTAGTAAATTAAAAGGGTAATTCCTTCCATAGTAGGTGTCATTATATACCCTTGGCGCTAGTTTCCACTCTGAGGCCAATTGAAGGCGGGACTCGGGGGGGTCATTATCTCACCATCAACATGAATAAAGAAGGGTCTAGAAATTTTCTATCCCTTCCCTCATCTCGGGGAAGGTGGGTCGTGACAAAGAGATCGTGTAATATGGTCAATTGATAACTCAAAATATCAGTCAGGAGGAAGACTAGGAAACTCTTCAAGGAACAAATCATTATACTCCCTCACAATGGGAATGTATTAAACAATGATTCACTCATATTTCTAAAAAAATTGAGCTAGATATTCCTTCTCATAAGAACATTATATCCACAATTGAGAAGATGATTCTGATGGAGATTTTTCCTCTTCCTTACACCTGTGTAGAATTAGAGGATGCCTTGAGATGTGAAGAGAGATCTCCTTTTTTGATATATGATACTTTCATTGAATAAAGATAGCCAATTCCTTCCGAATATAGCATCAATATACTCCAAATGGAGGAAAACAATATATATATGTAGTTTTATCCCATAAATAGTAATTGGGGAGGAGTCATATAATTTTGATGTAATAATTTCCCAATTTTTTCTCCCTGATGACCCAACCTCCATATTTTCATGTGTTGTTTGAATAGTTCTACTAAACATGCATGATATTAAAGAATTTATAGAACCAGAATTATATATTACATTCTCTATTATTGATCTAATATCGAGTGTACCTATCACAAAATCATTGTCGAGCTCCACCTCAGTAATGGTGAGAGCATATACCCTTCCATGATTCCTTAGAGGTTTTTGTTATTAATTCCCTCTAACAAACAATGTATTATGGAATTGGTATTTATAATTTCTATGTTCCTTGAAATTTAAACACTTCAATATAGGCTAACTTCTAATATGAAACTTCCTTTCTTCTTCATATTTGTGGTATTCTTCATATCACTTTTGTAGTTTTTAGCTAGATGTCCAATTCATCCATATTTGAATCATTTTCGTGTTCACTTTAGTTAGTTCCTATGAATCTTCTTACCATGATTTTGACATGTGGGATATTTGGTTTTTTTACACCTTGGTATTTATCTGTTGATACACCCATAATAAACTCTATTTTCCCATTTATATCTTTGGTCCCACAAGAACACTAAGAGTCTTCAACTCCATGCCAACCTTAATGGAACAACTGAAAATCTCTTCATAGCTTTCAGAGTATTGAATCACCAATGCTTTTTGTTGTCATGAATTTATACCACTAAAGGAGTGACCCAAATTGATTTTGGAGTTTATGAAAATGTTTTTGGTGTATTATGAATGTCTTGTGATGTTTGATTCATATGTAATGATATAATCATCATCCTTTTTATTCTGAATTCTGAACTCCCTTTCCATCTTATGAAAAAGTGTTGAGGGAAAATATTTTTTGAAATATGTTTTCTTGAAATATTTGTGTTCCATGGAATCTATTTCTTCTTTGGAATTTGTGTTCTGGATCAGTTTCCACCACCAATCAGATTCTCTGTCAAAATGATAGATCGTCACCACAAATTTCTCTTCTTATGAGAACTACATAACAAATAATATCTTTTAAATGGAGTTAATCTATTATTCCATAGGGATCCTAAGATCTACAAAACATGGGAGGACTTTATCGCAAAAAGGATTTATCTGAAACTTTCCATTTCTTAGGAGAGGTAGGGGATTCCATGTGATTCATGTTATTATTCGAAACATGGGAAAGTTGATAATGTATTGACATGATGTTTTTATCACCCATTACCATAATATTTTAAATTTCATTAGGTTAATCATCAAATTTCTTATATTATTGATTATTATAATGGGTTTTACTATATTCATCTATTAAATAAGAAATTGAAATTAAAATTATGGGTCCTGAATACATGTGTAAAAATAATATAAAAAATAAAACATAACATATAATGAAAAAATTGAAATTAAATGTATATCCAAAATATTTGTTCCTTATGTTTCAATTTATGTTATCTATGGTGACATAATAATCCAGATAGTTCTTGCTGAATTGATCTAGAAAAAATCTCTAAAAATAACTTGATTGTTATTTAACACCAACAATAATAGACTAAACCCTTTAAACATATTATTACATGAATTTATGCATAATTATCCTCGTATAAAAACCATGTATTGTAATTTCTACATTATTAGAAACATTAGATACTTAATTTGAAATCATTAAACCAAAATAAAAACAAATATTGCTTAAAATATATAATGATATCCTAACACCCTTGGATCCCTTACATATGAAAGGGGTAGCCTAGAGAATACATGAAGAAAATGATGAGCTAAAAATCCCAGTAATGGTACAAACATAAGAATAAATAAATTCACATGGTTAGGAAGGCATTACATGATTACATTAAAAGGAATACAATAAGAATAAACATATGTAAGCAATACATACAAGAATATGGGATCATGTAATCTTGGAATCATAATAATGAGGTAAAAATAAAAAATATGACATAATAATGAGTCAATTCTCATTGAACATGGAGGAACATGAGTCAAGGCTAACCACCAAGACCATTGTACAAGGAGTATGAGTCAAGGTTGACCCCAAATACCATTTCACATGAACTCTCAAGGGACTAAACATTACCAAATTCATTGGATCACTATTTGGGTGAACCCATAGTAACATGTTAATGAATATGATTAAAAAATTATTAATAATACATAAAAAATCAAACATAAACATAAGGGTTACCGATATAAAAATTTGGGTATCATAATCATTCCAAAAGGCATATCAAAAGAGAATATCAAAATATTGTCCATGAAAAGATGGATTTAAATCATAAATTTAAATTTACATGGTAAAATATTAATATATCATGAAAAATTATTTCCAATTAAATTTTAAATATGTACAAATATTATTTAATAAACTTTAGAAATGAAACATTTTTGGGCGGTTTAAAGAAAATAATAAAGATCCATAAAAGAAGAAAAGGCTTATTATTTTTTATAAAACAAGAAATTAACCTATATATTTTTTCATGATAAAATTAGTGATATAATAAAAATATTGGTGGGTTTAAATATATTATGGAGTGAATTATAAAATGGGTTATAAATTGGGGAGTTCCCTTAAATCGAGAATGCTTATTGTGGTGAATTGAGAAGGGAATCCTTCTTCAAACATGTATTTCCTGGTCAAAGAAGGATAAAAAGAACTAGAAACATGTTTTAGAGCCTAAAAATTTAATTGATTGTAATTATAAAAAATAAATAATAATTACATTCATGTATAAAGTGAGAAAGGGTAACCCAAAGTAGAAATGGGGGTTTGTAAACAATCTCTTACCTTATGTACAAAAGCGTTCTACATATTCACAAAATGTCCAGGATAATCAAATTAAATCCATAAATTAAATAATTTATAACTTTTTATACATTTATTTAATTTATTATATTTTTCATAACTTCATTTATGATCTCTCTTATGAGTTATAAGATACAATTTCACTATTCAAGAGTGTTTGTTTCCTTGGTTTCCATGATCAGAACAAATGTATATGTGCATGGAAATCATTTGAACTGATAATTGTTTCCTAGAATTAAAATATAATGTTATTAATGAACTTATATAATATAAAATGATCTTACATATCATTTTATTTTTAATGTGAGTATGATTTATTTGATAAAATCTTAACAATAATCATTTAGATTATTTTGGAAATTTTTGGGTCATCGTGAAATTGATTTTTTAAATAAATAATATTATGTATATATACCTATTACATAATATTAAATATTTTTTACTACATAAATTTTTATCATTTTTAACCATAAGAATTTTTTTATGTCTTGCCTTTAATTAATTAATGGAAATTGAAAATTCTTGGTCCCTTAATGTTATAAAATCACACATCAAGGCTGATTTTTTTTATTTTTAGAATGAAAGGGGAGGGAAAAGTAAATGAAGATGGTTTGATAAAATAACAAAATAAAATTCCATAATAAAAAATATGATTGGGGTTATCAGGTCACTTATATAATGGTATGTGAGAATAGAATAATAAAATAACGGAAAACTTCAATGAATTTAAAAGAGAATAGAAGCTATTTTACCTCTTGAATTTCTCATCCTTGAGAACCTCCTTCGGGAAATAGTTTAGAATTTTTGTGGAGAAAAAAGGTTCCTAGACATGGAATATATTATTTGGAGGGTATTTTGAATATTTTATACAATTTTAAATTATTTATACATGTGTGGAAATGTTTTAGCGAGTTTTGTATTTATAGTGTTAGAGAGGTGTGTTTTTTTATTATTTTACTCATTAGTTTTTTTTATCAAGACAATGAATAGGGATGCTTCTTATGACTAAATATAGTAACTAATTCATGTAAGTTCGAACCAATGTACATCTACATAATGCATTACACAATCATTACACAAAAATGCATTTATTTACCTTATAGAAAAAGTTACTGTATTTTACTAATCACCAAAATTAAACTATTTTAGAAAATCCCAAAAAAAATAACCAAAACCATTTAATGATGTATATAATTAAAAAAATGAATCAATTTTATGAAAATAATTTTATAAATATAAAAAACATAATTTTTAACAAAATAATAATTTACTCAAAAAATACAAATTTTAAAATTATAAATTATTTTTTCACACTTCAAAAATTTTATGAAGGTCTCCTAAAATTATGTTATAATCATAATAAAATAAAAATAAAATTTATGAATATATTTTTTGAAAATATATTTTTGTTTAAATCGTTATATTAATTAGAAAATTGTAATTAAATTGTTATGATTTATAAAGAGAGAAACGTGTAATTTTTCATTTTCAAAATAGTATTTAAAAAATAATAATATATAATTATATCATATTTTTATTCATAAGATGGATAAATTGTATTTAAACATTTATAGGTGAGGATACTATTCTGTTAACCAGGTTACAATTATTAAGTGTCACATTTCAATTTTATAGGTCATGTTACAATTCTATTGGTTTGGGTTCCAAAAGTTCAATAAATACTTATTATGACATTAATTATTCATTTTTTAAGTTTTAGAATTTTCTATATTTGAATTTATGGGATTTATACAATATTTCCAAATTATAAGAAGGGAATTTTCTGTCACGACCTGTCCTCGGGGCCCGTGCCGTGACTACCCCAAGCCCGCCTTCCATAAGCCAGGGGATGGCGACTAGCACCAAAGGCATAAATCCTGATAACTGGAAGTCATTGCCTTTATAAAAGTAAACAAAACACCACAGAGTACAAGCTGATGTAAAACACTAAGTACAAAGAGAAGTGCTGAAGGGTAAATGGGTCAGAATACAAACCCAAATGAAAGTACAACTACAGATGAACAAAGTATAACAGAAAAAGATAACAGCTGGAAGGGCGGAAGCGGCCCCTGTGTCGTCCTCCTCGGATCCTACCTGAAGGGTAGGTATAGATGGCGCAGCTCCTGGATTGTCCACCACGGATCCTACCTAAAGGGTAGGTACAGATAGCCTCCACAACGCTCTCGCCCGTCAACCTCCTCCGAGTGTCGTCTCGCCGTGAAGTCCACCTCCGGATACTAACTCATCGTGTAGTCCACCTCCGGGTACCGTCCAGTCCTCGAACACTCGGCCTCCGTCAGCACTGCCCGTCATCTGCAACCAACACAACGAGGTGCGGGCATACCCCGTGCAAGGGTGAGTATAATGATACTCAGTAGGGACCCCGATACCCTCAAAGTCTCACTAAAACAAACAAGGATAACCATAAAGAAGATCTCAACAGATAACCTCTACTTAGGTATATGCCCATACATATACCTAAGTCATCAAGTAACCCATCTCAATCATGAGGAAACTCAAGGATTATGAAATCAATGGATGAAAACTACCCAGGTATATGCCCATACATATACCTAAGTTATCAAGTAATTCATCTCAATCATGAGGAAACACCTAGGTCATAGACTCATCTCAAACCAGGATTTTCATTATCGAAACCGTTACTGCTGAAGAGCCCCATATCTGGAGTGTACAGTGGTCATGTCACGACTCCGAGGTACTTCTCACTAACCTAAGACTGCTAAGGTACTCTTCCTGTCGAGTACCGCTTGTCTGCGGCCAACTATCGGGCGCTCCGTCCGCTGTGGGTCTGTCACTAAATATCGGGTGCTCCCCCTAATAGCCTACAGAGGTACTCCTCCTGTCGAGTACCGCGGGTCTGCGGCCAACTATCAGGCGCTCCTTCCGCCATGGGTCAGTCGCCAAATACCGGGAACTCCATCCACTGGGCTAGTCGACTCACTCCAAGTTGAGTCGGTCAAGCAGTCGTCAGGTCTCATCCGACTACACGGTCTCCGTACTCTGTACGCTCATCTCTGGGAGGGTCCGCTCCACGATCCATAGTTCGATACTCCAAGTATCACAAAGTCCCACGAAAAAGTATCTCAAAGGACCACCTCGTCATAGGGGTCTCAACGCAATAGACGGCGCGTCAATCAGACGCCCGGTCTGTGAGTTATTTTCCTTTTCATCCCAGGGGCCCGGTTGGTTTCGTGAATGAACTAACCCATCCATATCTCAAATGTACCCCGAAATATCATAGGGTATACTCATAGGGACTGTTTCTCAACGTGATCACCAACGCCACTGACGGTTCGTCAAACGGACGTCCGGTCTGAAAGATATCATCTTTTCCGTTCTAGGGGCCTGGTTGAATTTCGGGTATGATCCAACCCAACCACTATCCAACATCAACCAAAACTCAGGTGAAGTATGCCAAAAGTTCTATCTCACTTAGAGGAATCCATCAAAGTCGACGGCACGTCAATCGGACGTCTGGAGCTCAAGATATGAGTGTTTCCGTTCCAAGGGCCCGGTTGGTTTCGTGTACGAACCAACCCGGCCTAACTCAAAGTATTCTGAAACCTTGAGTACAATATACCGAAAAGACCATCTCTATCCAAGGATCACATCGCAATTGTCATTGCATTTATCAGAGACCCGTAGCACATGTTATAGGTGTCTGACAGAAAAAAGTTCGGTATTAAGGGGTTCGGGCCCGGTCCGACCCGGCCCGATACCCCCAGGGTCCTTCTTCCTTCGCCGACACCGGCGGCCTGGAACCGGCTGCTGGTCACCCTGATCCGCCACGGCCCAGAACCGGCCGCGGCCTGGTTCGTCCGGCGTGGTGCGATGGCACCGCGCCCCTCCGCCGCGGCCCCGCTCCGGCCGCGGTGTCTTCGGTTTTCTTCGACGCGGCACGACTGCGACGCGTCCTTGTTCAACTTCATGGCGCGGCGCAACGGTGTCGCACATTACTTGTCGTATGATCCCGCATGGTGCGACGACACCATGCCATTCCGTCCTAACCATATTAAAAACAATATTCAAAATGGAGGAGGGTCGGCCGTGTTTGTGCGGTCCGGCCCCCTCTCGTTAATTGATAGCAACTGGTCATAAATTCACAAAGGAAGACAAAGTAGAATTCACGAACAAAGATAATTAAATAAACCCCTACCTCGACCGTGGCTTGAACGAGGTTTCCGTCGTGGAGAAAAAGACGCCGCGGCGTGGGTCGGTGTCGCGGAAGAGGATTCGTAGATGAAGACGGAGATTGTCCGAGGTGGAACGGTGTCTCCCTTCCTTTGTCGTGGGAAGTAGAATGAGGGATGGCGCGTCGTCGTTCTTCGGAAGAAAGACATGACGACGTTCTTTGTCGAAGACCGATTCGTTCTTCACGTTCTTCGTCGTTGAAGAAGATGTTCATCATGCCTCCCAAATCCTCCCAACGTGACAAGACTCTAACCAAAAAATAAAATAAGCCCATGTTTTATTTTATTAACACAAGATAAGAAATTGAATTTCAAAAGTTTGAATTAATTCCACTTAATTAATTCAAGCCAAGTTGACATCATTAAAGGGTGAGTTGAGGGAGGTAGGAATTTGAAGGGGTGGGGTTTTTGTGGGCCCCACCAACCTCATAACCTCTCTTGGGAAGTTGGGTAGTTACACAACTTCCACCCAAAGCCTTTAAACCACTTAAAGAAAAATAAAAATTGTAGAATAATTATAAAGTAAACTTCCACAATTTTTATCGTCTACTCTTGTGAAAACGCAAATCTGGAACAGGTGTTCCTAAGCATTTATCAGTGCTACAGTTCCATCGGTTCCCTCGGAATTTGATTCCGAGCACCGGTTCAAAAGATAGAAATTCCTGCTCGTTCGCTCACTGAACGTACCTGAGCTAAACTTCAGAAATTGATTCCGGGCGTACCGGGCCTCGGAATCAGGCGCCGTCAGAAACTGCGTTCTTGTAAAATTCCAAATAGAATTAATAAAAAATTTCCCTTGAAATTTCCGGGTCTTTACATTACTCCCACCTCAGGGGTTTACGTCCCCGTAAAGCTTCAACACACACTAGGGTCACAGAAGTGGTACAGAGAATGCATCTGAGCCTTCCGCTCCCATGTGCTCACCTTGAGGTTCCCGTACTTCCAAAGAAAGTGTACCCGAGGAATTTATCGTCCACGTAGGATCCGCTCCTATCGATCCTCGATCCCCACTGGAACCTCCATGAAAGACACCCCATCGCCATCGTCCAGCTCCCCATGGTCGATGATATGCGAAGGGTCGAGCACATATCTCCTTAGTTGAGATACGTGGAAGTCGTCGTGCACCTGGTGCAACTGAGGTGGATGGGTCAAGCGGTAAACCACCCCGCCTACCCAGCTGAGGACCTAAGAAGGTCCGCTGAACCTCAGAGATAACTTTCCGCCTTGGTCACATCTTCGTAAACCTCGTCGAGGTGAGACCCGTATAAGGACGTGATCGTCATCCTTGAACTCCAGAGGTCTCCAACTCCTGTTTAGAACTAGAACTCAAAACGACTACTGCCACAAGGGTAAGGTTGACCGTCTCAAGAGTGTTCAGTCGCACCCCCCTGTGCATGAGTTATCCTGTGCTACCTGGGGTTCCCTTCTCGCCGACCAAGGAAAACCCAACCTGACGTCGTAGTTAAACCACAACCTTTTTGCCTAATATCGTCAATTTGTGTATGAACTGTGATTGCCCAGTCCATACCCAAACCAACGTCGTAAGGACTCGACGCTGCCACCAAAATATTCCAACCGAAACTCTTTCCTCGAGGGTCTGACCACACTGTCGGCGTATGTGTGATTATCGAGTCTCTTCCCAAGGTATCTCTAGACGTGAGGGTCAAGTTCACGGATTACCGGAAACTCTAGGTCTGGAACAAGATTTGTGAAAGCAAGGATGATTCATATCAACGTTCGTTACTACAGCAGCTAGTAGTGGACACAGACTGTCCCTTGAATCATTCATAGAGCCATCGGGTCACTCTCCTTGACCGCATGCAGCCGCACTCTTCCTCCGCCCTCCAGCTCCCTGAGCCTGGCGGGGATAACTAAGGTGGGTGGTTGTAGCATATTAAGATGTACACCACCTCATGCTTCTCTCCTAGCTCTGCCTCTACGTCTGCTGCTTCGCAGACTCATCTCTCCTTTAAGCTTCCTCTTCTTTAAACATTTAACACGCTCGAGTATCTAAGACTGGAGCCGGTTTCCTATTTCTTACTGCACTGTGCAGTCTTCATCCGCTCCTGGATGATCTGAAAGAGCTGCTAAAATTTCTCCTTTTCTGAAAAGAGAAACTCGGTCTCATCCCCTGGATGAACCACACCCATTGCCTAATACATTCAATCCTGGCATGAATGACGCATTCATGCCATGGATGACATCGTAAGGCCTCGATGTAACTACTAAGAGATCCAACTGTCACCCTCGCCTCCAAGGGTTGAGTCACACTATCGGCATCAGTGTGAGGTCACTGAGTCTCCTCTAGTAGAAATCTCGAAAGTGAGGGTCAAGTTAACAGTTTTAACCGGGACCACTCAGTATCAACCAAACAAAAGGACAGGAAACCAAACAAAAATAAGTGTCTTTTTATTATTTCAGCTCATAGTACAAAGACACGAAAACAACAGCAACATGGAACTAGAAGTACAAGGGACGTATCCACATCGTTTTCCGTTCGTTTCTACCTGCTCTCGGAGCTCTACTTCCTTATCCACTGCTTAGCTGTTGCTCAAGCACCTGTCGCTTCTTCTGCCTCGGTGGCTCCTCCAAAGCCTGCGGATCAACTTTACGAGGAGTCAGACAGTCATGTGCCAGGTGACCCTTTCCGCCGCATGAGTAACACTGTCTGTTTCTGGCACGCCTAACTCTGTCCCCACCCCGGGTTCCCCGCACCACCGATCCTAAAACCCGAGATCACCCAACTGCTGGTCTGGTCCTCCTGGACCTCTGCATAATCTGTCTACTACCCACAGATGACTCGACTACTGATCGAAAAACACGTGGCAAAGGAAGTATCTCCTGAACATGCTCGGGGTGTAGAGCTACTGGAAAAAACTTCACCCTGAAGAAGGTCTCGAATTCTTCCCATGTGAAGGTCATCTCATCGCAAAACTGGAAGAAGTGGCTCCACCACCTGCCTGCTGCTACCAGAAGAAGGCTGGCAGCAAAGATCACCATGAAGTCTGCAGGCATCCCCAATAGCCTAAAGACTCTCACCACTGCCTCCAGCCAAACCTCAGCCGCCTGCAGGTCCGTCTCTCCCCGGAACCTAGGTGTCCTCTGGCACTGGAACTCGTGCAGCTCACTCAAGTGGCGTGCATTGCCTACTGCTCGTGCTGGTGGCATCGGTGTCCCAACGTATGGTAGTACCGCTGGTGCCTCCGCTGGTGCATCAACTGCAAGAGGTCCCTGTACCAAAGCCTCGTCGCTCGATAGGCTGTTAGTACGCACATCCCTCTGGGCTCTAGCTGGTCGTCCGAGAAAAGGAATCCTGAAAGAAACAATGTGACATGGTCAAACAATTATACTTGGTGAGGTGACCTGGTTTGAGCTGATATTTAAATAAAACTTCTGGAAACACACATGCAATCAGTGTTTTCGTTCACAAAGTCATAATTCAGTTGTCAGGGTCCTGGTGTATGGATACATCGGCCTCCTGCACCAACACTGGACTCCCTGAACTGAAGAACACACTTAGTACCCTTAAAACTATTGCTTCACAGAAAGAAAAATATCAGAGTTATAAGTTCTGCGGTAGAACCGACTCCTTTGATACCAATTTGTCACGACCCGTCCACGGGGCCCGTGCCGTGACTACCCCAAGCCCGCCTTCCATAGGCCAGGGGCTGGCGACTAACACCAAAGGCATAAATCCAGATAATTGGAAGGCATTTACTTTATAAAAATAAACAAAACACCATAGAGTAGAAGCAGAAGTAAAACACTAAGTACAAAGAGAAGTGCTGAAAGGTAAATGGGCGAGAATACAAACCCAAATGAAAGTACAACAACAACTGAACAAAGTACAACAGAAAAAGAAAACAGCTATGGGGACGGAAGCAGCTCCTATGTCGTCCTCCTCGGATCCTACCTGAAGGGTAGGTACAGATGGCGCTGCTCCTGGATCATCCACCACGGATCCTACCTGAAGGGTAGGTACAGATAGCCTCCACAACGCTCTCGCCCGTCAACCTCCTCCGAGTGTCGTCTCGCCGTGAAGTCCACCTCCGGATACTAACTCGTCGTGTAGTCCACCTCCGGGTACCGTCCAGTCCTCGAACACTCGGCCTCCGTCAGCACTGCCCATCGTCTGCAACCCACACAACGAGATGCGGGCATAGCCTGTGCAAGGGTGAGTATAACAATACTCAGTAGGGACCCTGAGACCCTCAAGGTCTCACAAAAACTAACAAGAATAATCATAAAGAAGATCTCAACAGATAACCTCTACTTAGGTATATGCCCATACATATACCTAAGTTATCAAGTAACCCATCTCAATCGTGAGGAAACTCAAGGATTATGAAATCAACGGATAACCACTACCCAGGTATATGCCCATACATATACCTAAGTTATCAAGTAATCCATCTCAATCATGAGGAAACACCAAGGTCATAGACTCAGCTCAAACCAGGATTTTCATTATCGAAACCGTAACTGCTGAAGAGCCCCGTCTCTGGAGTGTACAGTGGTCATGTCACGACTCCGATGTACTGCTCACTAACCAAAGACTGCTGAGGTACTCCTCCTGTCGAGTACCGCGGGTCTACGGCCAACAATCGGGCGCTCCGTCCGCTGTGGGTCTGTCGCCAAATACCGGGCGCTCCCCCTAATAGCCTACAGAGGTACTCCTCCTGTCGAGTACCGCGGGTCTGCGGCCAACTACCGGGCCCTCCATCCACCGTGGGTTAGTCACCAAATACCGGGAGCTCCGTCCACTGGGCTAGTCAACTCACTCCAAGTCGATTCGGTCAAGCAGTCGTCAGGTCTCAGCCGGCTACACGGTCTCCGTACTCCGTACGCTCGTCTCCAGGAGGGTCCGCTCCACGAGCCACAGGTCGATACTTCAAGTATCACAAAGTCCCACGAAGAAGTATCTCAAAGGACCACCTTGTCATAGGGGTCTCAATGCAACAGACGACGCGTCAATCGGACGCCCGGTCTTTTCGTCCTAGGGTCCAGTTGGTTTCGTGAGCGAACCAACCCGGCCGTATCTCAACTATACCTTGAAATATCATAGGTACCGTTTCTCAACGTGATCACCAACGCCGCTGACGGTTCGCCAAACGGACATCCGGTCTGAAAGATATCAGCTTTTCCATTCTAGGGGCCCGGTTGAATTTCGGGTACGATCCAACTCGGCCACTATCCAACAGTAACCAAAACTCAGTAAAAGTATGCCAAAAGTTCCATCTCACTTAGAGGAATCCATCAATGTCGACGGCATTTCAATCAGACGTCCGGAGCTCAAGATATGAGCGTTTCTGCTCCAAGGGTCCAGTTGGTTTCGTGTACGAACCAACCCGGCCTAACTCAAAGTATTCCGAAAACTTGAGAGTGATATACCAAAACGACCGTCTCGGTCCAAGGATCGCATATCAATTGTAGGTGCGTTGATAAGAGACCCGTAGAACACGTTATGGGTGTCCGACTGAAAAAATTTCGGTATTAAGGGGTTCGGGGCCGGTCCGACCAGGCCCGATACCCCCGGGGTCGACCCGAACCGGGTCCGGCCCCGCCTGGGCGCGGCCCGGCCTGGGCGCAGCGCGCCCAGCGCACTGGCCCGGCCCTCGGCCCCCCGGCCGAGCCGTTTGGCAAGGGGAGGGGGCGCCTGCCCCCCCTGGTGTAACCGCGGCCCCCCATTAAATTGGGGCCATTTTGTGCTGGCTGGCTGGGGGAATTAATTCCCCCGGTTTCTCTTTTGTCCAGCCGGCCCGCACCGGCCAGCCGGTTCTACCAACAAGGACCGGCGACGGCCGGTCCTTCCTCCTTCGCTGACACCGGCGGCCCGGAACCTGCCGCCGGTCACCCTGCTCCACCGCGGCCCGGAACCGGCCGTGGCCTGGTTCGTCCGGCGCGGTGCGACGGCACCGCGCCCCTCCGCCGCGGCCCCACTCCGGCCGCGGTGTCTTCGGTTTTCTTCAACGCAGCGCGACGGCATCGCGTCCTTGTTCAACTTAAAGGCGCGGCGCGGCGGTGCCGCGCATTACTTGTCGTACAATCCCACATGGTGCGACAGCACCATGCCATTCCATCCCAACCATATTAGAAACAATATTCAAATTGGAGGAGGGTCGGTCGTGTTTGTGCGGTCTGGCCCCCTCTCATTAATTGATAGCAACTGGTCGTAAATTCACGAAGGACGACAAAGTAGAATTCACGAACAAAGATAATTATATAAACCCCTACCTCGAGAGTGGCTTGAACGAGGTTTCCGTCGTGGAGAAAAAGACGTCGCGTCGCAGGTCGGCATCGTGGAAGAGGATTCATAGACGAAGACGGAGATTGTCCGAGGTGGAACGTAATCTCCCTTCCTTTTTCATGGGAAGAAGAACGAGGGATGGCGCGTCGTCGTTCTTCGGAAGAAAGACGTGACGACGTTCTTCATCGGAGACCGATTCATTCTTCACGTTCTTCGTCATTGAAGAAGATGGTCTTTAGGCCTCCCAAATCCTCCCAACGTGACAAGACTCTAACCAAAAAATAAAACAAGCCCAAGTTTTATTTTATTAACACAAGATAAGAAATTGAATTTCAAAAGTTTGAATTAATTCCACTTAATTAATTCAGGACATGTTTTCGTCATTAAAGGGTGAGTTGAGTGTGTTAGGAATTTGAAGGGGTGGGGTTTGTGTGGGCCCCACCAACCTCATAACCTCCCTTGGGAAGTTGGGTAGTTACCCAAATTCCACCCAAAGCCTTTAAACCACTTAAAGAAAAATAAAAATTGTAGTATAATTATAAATTAAACTTCCATAATTGTTATCGTCTACTCTCATGAAAACGTAACTTCGGAACAGGTGTTCCTAAGCAATTACCGGCGTTACGGTTCCATCGGTGCCCTCGGAATTCAATTCCAAGCACCGGTTCAAAAGTTAGAAATTCCCACTCGTTCGTTCACTGAATGTACCCGAGCTAAACTTCGGAAATTGATTCTGAGCATACCGGGCCTAGGAATCAGGTGCCGTCAAAAACTGCGTTCTTGTAAAATTCCAAAGAAAATTAAGAAAAAATTTCCCTTGAAATTTCCAGGTCTTTACATTTTCATTGATAAAAATTTGGTTCGTTATAATAACCCGGTTAAAAAAAATTAATATCACTTTCAATTTTAAAACATATCTAATTATATAAAACACAATATATATAGAACAAATTAAGGATAACTATAAAAATATTATTTTATTAAAGTGTTTTGAAAGTATGAAATGGTTTTAAAAAACAATGTAAAAAAATGAAAATGAACATGTAGTGGAAATAAGTGCAATAGGTTCTATACAAAGAAAACATCAAACCCAATGCATGTGAACATCTATAACTAACAAGAATGATTATTAATTAATAAAAATATCTATAACCAATATTAATTTTGAATGATAAAAATGAACACAAGGTAGTACAACCAATATACTGAATCTTATATAGTTATTCATGGGAAAATATCTATAAAATAATAGTGAAGATAGAATTTTAATACTCTCTAATTTAGTGTAGGAAATTTTTCTCAAGAAATATAAAGTTATAGAAAGTATAACTCAAGTGTAAATCTAACAGATAAGAAGAAAGAAATAGAAAGAAAATTTTTCTATAGTTCAAATTTATTTTATCAATCAAGAGAATTATATGAATGATCTTCTTTATTTTTAGAGTTTCTATAAATCTTCCCCTGATGACACATAGATCAAGTGTTTCACTGAGAGGTCAAACCATAGTATTATGGAGGAAAATAGTGTAGTAGTCTTTCATATCATCATTTCTACATAAGTCCAATAATGATTTTCTCTTTTCCCCGTGAGTGGATATTCTCATTAAAGATTGAAAATTCACTAATTTTCTATTGGAAATATTTATTAATTAATAATCATACTCATTAGTTTATTTTGGAAACCACAAATTCTACGAATCATTAATACTTTCATAGAAATTTACCCATTAAGGTTTTCAATATTCCAGGAAGCTTAATTCGGGGATGGTAACATATAATTTACATAGGAAATGTCACTCTGGATATTGTTAAAATTTACTTAATTTGACTTTATCTTTTTGTAACATGTTTTTGGTTAATTGAACATGCAGTAAATTGATATTATGATCACTTCATTTTGGTCACATGAAAATATAGTAACATGATCTTGTGCAAACATGATTGTGGTCACTTTATATTGTGGTCACTTTATTTCCACATGGGATAACTTCATTTTTATCATATGTTTACTTTATTATAGCTAATAGATGTAGTCACATGACATAGTCACTTCTTATGTTCACATTCTTGTCATCACTCAAAACAATCACCACATTTCCACATGCATTTACATAATTTCTTTGTGTGGTCTCACAATTTATTCATGTGGTGGGTAGATTACTTTACCAAAAAATAATGTTTGGTCTTTATTGTCATTTTAAGTCCTCATTCAGTAGGTTGAGTCCTTAATTCAGTCACTTTAAGCACATCATATCACCAGTTCAGAATAAATGGGTTCATTACAAGACTTAAAGTAAAGTTTCTCATATGAAACATGGATATTTGTTTCTTCATGCGGTCACTTATCCTACATTGAGTATTAACTTCTATATAGTAATGTGGACCTCACATTTAGAATTAAAAATTTTATAGTTGGTTAATATGTTTAATTAAATACGTACCCATTATTCATATTATTGGAAAAAATTATTATAAAAAATGTATTTCATTAATATCATAAGAAACGTGATTTATGAGAATTTAAAAAAGTAGTTTCTAGAATAATAAAAAATCTCTTTTTTATGATCATAAATAATGACATGGTATATTAAATGAATTGAAATGGAATTTATTCCCCATTTTTATTATTAAAAATCTTGTCAATGGTGTGATAAAATACAGCAGCAAATAGTAATTATTGTAATAAAGATATAAAAAATTATAAAAGCAAATACATAAAATAAATTAATCATTTCATTAATAAAAAATAATAACAAAAAATACCATAATAGTTATTCTAATAAGAATCAGAATCTAACACACCATCTTGGATGATAGAAGGAAGAATGTGTTATTTTTTTATGACAATAGAGGCTGAGGTACAAGTTGTGGGTATGAGTGAATAGATTGAAGAAGTTTATTGAATAATCACAAACCTAGAGATAGGTTATACATATTGAATAGTGTTTCAATGAGGCAATCTAAATGGTTTGGTATATGAAGTGGTATAAGTAGGGGGTGGAAAAATAGATAAGTCAATAGGTGCCAAAATAGAAATATTTGTTGTATAAAGGTTTGGTTCATGAATAGTATATACAAGTCCATAAAATCCCATTATCCATTATTAATTTCCTATAATTAGTATTCTTCATTCTCTGAATTAGATTCTAGAACCTGAGTTATAACTTTTAATCTCTTCGCTTATGTTTTTAAAGGATAATTCAGAAGGGGGTCCTTAGTTTATTGGATAAGGATCTAAACCTGGTTTTTAGATCATAATTTTCAAATATCTTATTATGAAAAATAATTAATCATTCAAATTATATCTTTTTCACTCTCGTAATCCATAATATTACCTTTAAAACAGTACCAATGTTTTTTTCATCTTTTGTTTGAATTCTTAAAAACACTATTTATGTGGTCTTCTAAAATAAATCCATTTTATTCTCAACTCAACTATTATAAACTATTTAATTTCAACTACATAACAACTCCTTTCATAAGATAAGAGGAAGAAACTGAGTAGGATTAATGAAATAACATGTATTTTCTGTGTACTATTTTGGATATTATATGAATTATGTTCGAGATCACACACTGAGATGGTGTGCGATTACGAAGCCTTGTGTTCCTAAAAAATATTTTGAAATATATTAAATAGTATGCATGAATAATTATCATGAAAAAGTTGGATAAAACCCCAATGGGATCCCAAATTTGAAATTTTATAACACCATTGAGTTCCAAATATGACTTTTACCCTAGACGACAAATGATCTTTTTTGTTGCAATTTTTTTTGTGAAAAATTCATCACCGACATAAATAAATGGAAAAAACTTATTTATATATATTTTTTATTTTTATTCCTTGAATATTTTATCCATTGTATATACAGTTATGATATTTCTTCAGGGATGGACACTGAAATCCTTGAGATCTAGACAACTGTTAGATATATTTATTAGGAAAAAATTTCTGATCATGGATCATTATGATAACAGAGTTTCGGGATCTCATCTACATTGGTAACCCAACCTTTATTCATCAATTATTGATCCAAACCAGATGTATTACTTTTATCCTTGTCATTTTCATCTCATTTCTTAATCCTATATGAACATAGATCAATTTCATGGGCATAATTGAATCGTGCATCATCGAAATAATTAATTTTATCAGATTATATATTTTTTTGATTTGACTTCTCCCTCTTCATTTTTCTCCTTCTAAAATAAAGAATCAAGTCTAAGTGAACAATAGTTGATTTTTGTTCCTTGATTTTTGGGGATATTTTATTTCTTCCCCCATTCTTTGAATGTTCAATGTGGGAGTTTTCTTTTTGACCATGGTTCTATTAATACCCAATATTCAATATTTGTGAGATCATTCTTCAGTGAAATGATATGATAGCATGGGTGTGGTTTAGGATCAATGGCATGTCCATAGAGCGATTATGGCAATGGATGGTTATGAGGTGAATGAATTGATTTTTGGTTCTTTTTATTAACTATATTATAGCACAATAACTATTTTTTCTCGATGTATTATCTTCCAAGTGGATTTGAACCAAGATTTTAGTCAGTAATGAAGGAAAGGCATGGATGACCTATTATATAATGGTTCCAGTAATGGTGGTGTCTCTAGAAAAGTGTAAGATGGCATGCCAGATATCCTGTGGATCATGAAATTTCTATGAAACATGGTGTTTACTTCTTATTTACACTTTTTTCTGGCCCCCTATCTATGGTGCTATGGTTCCAGCTAATGTTAAATATCAAACACCATGTGTCTCGATCACATGTTTTGTGACTCCTTCCATATGGCCTGACCAATACATCGGGAAGTAAACAGACGCAGGTAAAAGTATACAACCAAGTGACACTTTGTGTACTTGGACACTTACACATCCTAATTACACTAGTGGGTATACAGATAAGTCCACCATACATAAACACATCATATAATTATGAGAAGGGTAACTTGTGTCTCTACTCATTTTTTAATTATTATACACATTTTGTATAGTTTTCGTGTCCCTCCCAATGGATAGAGTGTGATCGTATAACATATTTTTCCCTAGGTGTTGTTTATGGAATCAGTGTGACCTCCCTATATATGTCATTGATCATCCATGTAGGATGTTTTAAGGGTAGGGTTTCTGTTATTAATGACTTATGTTCCCCTATATAGTGGATTGATCATAATTGGTTTTATGGAGTCTCCAAGTGGTTTTTGGATTCAACCCTTATCTTTGTGTTAGGGTTTTCTTATTCTAGTAAGATTTATTGTGTGGGTTCAATGAACTATACCTCTTTGTAGAATTTCTATGATTATAACATGGGTAATGGAATGGAATCTTCTATAATAAGCATTCCTTGAGAAAATTTATTTGGATGGTAATTGGTTATGAAAATCCCATGGTGTGGTGTCTTTTTTGACCATATTTTGGAGTTTTGGTTTTAAATTTATTTTTATATCTTGTATTGGAGTGTCTATACTTTGTTCTTGTGTTTAGTATAATTGGGGTGTCCTACTGAGTATTGTTGTACTCTCCCTACATGGGAGTTTCCCTCATCTGTCATGTCTTATGCTATCAAAGACCCTTTTAAATGTATCCAAGGAGGAAGTGAGTAGGTGGATTATAGAATGATATTTTTAGATTGAGGGGGTTATCAGGAGCTTGTATTTGATCTTATTCATCTCCCATGGAGTAAGTTAGAATCATTATAGTTTTTGTTTGTGCTGGTATTTGGACTATTTTTCTACTTTCATTACTTTATATTTATACTCTATAGTGGGATATTAGTTGTATCCAGGCATTGTTTTAGTTTTTTACATTTCATCATTGTGTCACCTTGGAAATGTTTCTTTGTATATAGATACATTAGTTCATAGTCTCTCATTCGTTGGATATTTCAAATAGACATTTTTGGCCATCCCCTAGACTATTAGAGGTTGGTAGAGGGTAGTCATGGGTCGAGACTCGGTGGTGTCCATCCCCTATCCTATTGGAACTTGTACCATATAGGGATTGTTGTGATTTATATTTACCTCTTTATCCAGCTCCCCAGATATACTCTTTTTCCCATGGTAATTCTTTTTTTATTTCAGGAAGCCTCCATAAAGACATCCTGCTAGGATTCCACTGAATGGTCATGATGATGATACGCCTACTAATGTGGAATCATTACAGGGACATGTATAGGAGATAGATCCTAGGGGTGCTTTACCATGTATACCACCACCCATTGAGTATAATTTGGCACAATTAGTACCAACTAAGAATGCACATAGCGTGAGTGTGTTGTATGAGTTTCAAAGGTAGTGACCTCTCTGGTTACAAGGTGAGGCAGACCCTTAGGTGGATGAGAAATTTCTATAGGTAGTCTCTCTTATTTTTCTGCTTGTGATGATGCATATAGATCAAATTGTGCTCCTCATTGAAAGTTTTCTTCAGAATTATGCTACTTGATGGTGGGGAATATTGACTCATAAAAATGACGATACACCTATATCCTTTCCAAACATTGAGCTTATATTTAGGGAGGAGTTGTACCTTTCCACATTGCAATTGGAACTCTTATAAGAGCTTATGCATCTATAGCAAGGCAGAATGAACATGGCAGAGTAATCAGTGAGCTTAGTTAATCTCTCGTATTACTATTTGGATGTTGTGTGGGATCAGTTCTTCAATTATTGAACCTTTAGTTAGGATTTACTCTGAGACATTAATGATTCAATATTAACCCTTTCCAATCCCACCTAGGTTGGGGTTTTTTGAGCGAGATGTGGTGGTGGAGAGATTTCTGGAAGAGTATTCACTGGCAGTGGGAGTAAGTTGTAGGCACCTGGTAGCTGAGACATTGATAGTAGGAAGTCTATTACAGCCATATGGTACCAATAATGTCTAGTTCTTTAGGACTCAATCTCAGGATCCTGTTTTAGTTATGAAGGGTTCTTAGGGTGGCTCAAAATAGATGAGGGAGAAGAGGTGTTTCTCCTATAATGGTCGAGGACATCTGACCCAGGATTATCTGACTCATCGTATTGATGATAATGAGATGGTTGATGGGACACCAAGGGAGATAAAGAGGCAATATTAGGTTGGTCCATAGGGTGAAATAATTGGAAGAAGGTTTATGAGTGTATTAGGAGGTGTTCGGAGGGTCGACCAATTAAAATGAAAACCCCTGGGTGGTCTACAGCAGTCATAGGGAGTTAGTGGATATGGAAGAGGATAGATGCATGAAATGGAGTCATATCACCACATAGAACCCTGGATTATATGAGGTACAATGTTTTTTCTTTAATCATTGTATATAGTATTGAAAAACACATGTACATGCCATTCCATTCTTTTACTTCTCTGATTCAAGACATAGATGTTCTGGTTGAGCCATTGGTATTACCCTTATAGTTAAAAACTTTGACTTTAAGTGACTAAGGGATTTTTCACTTATTCTAATAGTGGAATTTCTTCTAAGTGGGGGGATATTTTAATTGGATTAATTTGAGAAGTAATAATTCCTTACATTTTCATAATACGTATGAACATTATATCCCTCGGTCATGCCAAGATAGACTATTTTATGTTACTGTTGTGATATTTCTAAAATGATGGGATAAAGTTTTCCTTATGGGTGACAAAAGGCCATGGAAGTTTACAATGATCTCGATCATAGGACAGTGTACTCGATTACTCTCTAGTTGGATAACACCACTTTTACACCAGTGGATTCTTTAGGATATTAGTTTCATGCGGTGGAGGAGAACAATGATATCCTTCCTAAGGATATACTAGGTTTTCCAACCTTCCATGGGCAATAATTTTACATCGATTTTAATCCCATTATGGAACCAATATATGAAATATCATATCATATAGATTCCAAATGAATTAAAGATTATATGGTGATTTTGGAGGACTTTTAAGAAAAGGTCTTTGTAAGACCCAATATTTCCCCCTGGGCATCCATAGTGTTGTTCACCAAGAAAGATGTTGAGATATTGAGGTTATGTTTGGATTAAAAGTGTTTGAAACAGGTGAACATGATGAATAATATCCACTACCAAGTATCAATGACAGCTTTGATTATTTGAGAGGGGTGTGGTGGTTCTTAATGATTGACCTCAAGTCAGGCAATCAAAAGTTGTGAGTATGGGACGAGGATATACTAAAGATGACATTAAGATGTCTCTACAGTCAATCTGAGTACTTAATGATGTTTTTATGTGTAAAGAAAGCATTATATGTATACATGGGACTCATAATGTGGATATTCCAACCCTTCATATACCAATTCATGGTAGACCTCATCAAAGACATCTTAGGTTATTCAACATCTGAGGAGGAGCACACAATGAAGTTTGGGATGTTACTGTACAAACACCAATAAAAAATGATATATGGAAAGATCATTAAGTAAAATACTTCAATTAGATAGTTCCACATTCTAGGACATTTCATTTTGAGACTAAATTTTTAGTGGACCCAGCAAAGGTTGATGCAGTTCTAGCTTGTGATCCATCAATGATTATTACCGAGGTGTTGAGTTTTTTAGAGTTTTAAGGGTACTATCAAAGGTTTTTATCCAAATTATATAAAGTTGAATAACCCATGATTGGTTTGATTCAGACAGGGTAGCCATTTTTGTGGGGACAAATGTACCAGAAGTTCTTTCAGAAGATAATATAGAGGTTGAAGAGTGCACCCATATTGATATTTCTAGAGGAGGGTATTAAGTATGTAGTTCTCTTTAATGAATCTAGGACTATAATTGGTTCTATTATGTAATAGAAGAAGACAATTTTTTCCAATTGTTCATTCCAATTAAGAAAACAAATAGTGAATGATATGACCCATGATCTAGAGTTAGAAGTGGTATTCTTCTCATTGCAGATTTGTCAACACTACCGGGAGGTTGAGCGGTTTAACATTTACTTTAGCCATAAGAGTCTCTAGTATATATTCTCATAGAAGGATATTGACAGGAGACAGATGTGATGGATTTCTTTCCACCAGGACTATGACATTGTGATTGAATATACTTCTGGGAAGGGTAATGTGGTGGTATATGTTCTTGTAAGGATATCTTGTTTTCAATTTTTTGTAGAGGGTTCATAGCAGTTCTCCTCATAATAGTTTTACTTTATGGAAAAGGATAGTTCATCATGTCATAAATCAATCATGGATACACTACCTATCCTACAACATGTCCAGGATTCTCAATGTGGAGATACTAACAGTGAGATATTACTTATTAAAATTTCCATAAAAAATACTCATGATGGATATTCTGAATATGGGAAAAACACAATTCTTTTTAGAGGACTTATTATTGTACTTTATTCATTTTGGGAATAGGTGATGTGAAAGTTTCATACATCCACGTTTTTAGTATATCCATGTGTGGAAAAGATGTATCAGGACCTCCATCATTAGTTTTTCTACCCAGGAATGAATAATGGAGTTGTAGAATTTTTCTCTTGATACCACACTAGTTAGTATGCGAAGAGTGAGCACTGGGTTATAGTGTATTTAGATCAACTAATTGTGATGTTAGAGAGGAATTTTTATGGTATATACAGGGAATTAGGGAAGATATTAACATGTAAGTCTAGGGGACACAATGTCATATGTCTGATTGTAGACTGAATCACTATGTCGGCCCACTTCCTAGCCATTCTAGAGCAGAGTTTAGTAGATATCTTGGGGAACCTCTACATTCAAATGTTTGTCTAACTCAATGGGGTTCCCAAGATGATCATTTATGACCATGATTCTCTCTTCACATCTTTGTAGTGGATGGTATTGTATGAGTATTTTGGGACTTATTTTTTCTTCAGCATAGTGCTTCTTCCCTAAATAGATGGTAAGATAGAGCAGACAATCTAGTTCTTGAGGGACATGTTATGGGATTTCATGATGGAATTTTTCCAAAATTGGGAGGATCACCAACTACTGGTAGAATTAATATAAAAATTTCTAAAATTCCAAAAATTTTATGGAACCATTGAAGGATTTGTACCAGTCACATTGTAGGTCGCCACTTTTTTGACATATTCATGCAAGTTAGAACTATTTTTCATGAATTTGGTGTGTGATACTATAGGGAAGGTTTATATCATCCTCGAATGGATGAGGACCACAAAATGACATCATAAGTCTTATGTAAACTAATCATGAAGATCAATGATGTTTGAGGAGGGAGACAATGTGTTCATGGTGGTCTTGCCTTGTTGTGAATTGAATAGATATATCCATAGAAGAAATATATATTTGATATTAATTGGTCTGTTACAATTATAAATACATTTATTGAGGTGGTGTACCTCTTAGCTCTACCGATATAGTTGAACAAAGTACAAAACGTTATCCACATGTTGTGACTGAGAAGATACTTGTAAAAAATATCATATGATACCAAATTTGGTGATCCAGACATCAATGTCAGAGATTCCATTCCAAGCATGCTCTGGAGATCAATCATATTCAATATAATATCCTTTTTGGGAATTTGATACCCCTTTAGTGTTACTGATGGTAACCTAGGAATCTTCATGAGAGTACCTGGGAGAGGGAGACCAGGATACATTCTTAATACCCTAACCTTTTTAGTAGGTTTTATGTTTTTGAGATAAAAATATCCAAGGTGGTGATAATTTAATGACTCTAATTATATATATATATATATACATTATGGATTATTTTTTTGAACAGTCACTAAGATGGTGGGAAATTATGAGGCCATTTCTTCCTGGAATAAATTTCTGAAATTGATAAAATATATTAAATAGAAACATACATTCTTTTTATAAAATGGTGAAATATCCCCCAAATGGAGTACTGGAACAGGAATCAAAGGTCATATTTGTGTTCAAAATGAGGGTTTTACCGTAGGAATGACATAATCATTATCAGTGTGTAATGTTTTTTGAAAAATTCATTGCAAATGTAAATAAATGAAGTAAATAAATTTATTTTTTTATTTTCTTTTATTTTAGAAGAATGAGTTTTTTAACATTTAAATATATTGTTATGATATTTCTTTAATGTCTTCTGATCAAACCCTAAAGATCTTGAAAATCATTCGAGATATTTCTCAATGGATGCTGATGGTTTGGGGATCGTTCCACTAATAGAGTTTACAGATCTCATCAACGTGGAAACACACCCATTCTTAATCTTGGATGAATGTTTATCAATTCCACAATAATATCTGATTCATACATCATTGTTAGAATTAATTAGATGGAATTTTTATTTTTGTTCATTTTTATTTATCCCATTTTTTGAAATCCTTATATTCAAACTAATCGAAGAAAAATGAAGAATGGAATATGTACATTCATCATGATTTGTGACCTTTGGATTTCTTCCCCAGTTCTCCACACGTTCATTGTGCATATTTTCTTTTGGCTCATGGTTTGATGAATACCTAGTTTTCAATAAACACACAATAATTATTCTTCAAAAATTATTGAAACTATGTGTTTTTTTCTTGATATATAGTGTAGTCATGTTTTGAAAATGCTATTAGATGTTCTGTAGTGTAACAAATGGATTTGTGGTTTTTGTTCGTCCTGGTTTTGACACTTTGGGACAGGTTTTACTCATAGGACTATTTTTAGAGTATATTTTTACCCGGATTCTAGCATGTGATGTAGGAAAGGCTCATCCAACCTACTATATATAGGTTCCGGTGAGGTTGGTGTCTTTGGAAAAGTGAAACATGTCTGGGAAGTTATCCAGACAAATATGTAAATTTTTTAGCAACACGTCATGTACGTCAGTTTTACATGCCATGTGGGACCACTAGCTATAGAGCTAGGGTTTTGAGTGAAGTATAATATCACATTACATGTGACTAAATAACATGATATTTGAATCCATCCATATTGATTTGTGTGTACATTAGTAAGTCCATGGTAATGGAAAAGGGTACATGTCCATGTGGCATACTATGTACAAAGACACAAACATGGCCCGGTGTACCTGAGCTGGTACAAAGTCACAGACACCATACATAGACACAACCATGCAACATGGGTAGGGATCCATGTGTCTCTACCTTCCATGAACATATTATACACATTTTAAAAATTGAGATATACATGTAATGTAAGTATTTTCCACACATACAGACTTGAGGATCGGTGGACACGCCATTTTCCCCAGGTACATGTCGGGTACCCCCTTCAACAATGTTTGTAGCTATTAGTTTCCTTATTTTCCACCATTGAAGGTAGAGTGTGTTCACTTGGTTCATTTATCTTAAGTTTAATGTGGGTAATTACATCAACATCATAGGATTGTGATCCCCTCTAAAGGTCGGGTATCAAATAGAGTTGTGTTGTCCCTCCATGAGACTCGAATGCAATCGTCTATCATATTTTTTTCTATAGGTGGGTTTCATAGAATTGGTGTGGCTTACCTAATCATGGTGTTGATAATATATCTATAACTTCATAATAGTAGGGATTCTGGTATCATTGACATATGATCCCCTACATTGTAGGTTGATCCAAATTGGGTTCATGGTGTTCCCCAAAGGTTCTAGGCACAACTCCTATCTACGTGTCAGGGTCTTCTTAAACCAGTGAGCTTTCATGAGAAGGGCCCAATGATCTAGAACTGTTAGTCAAGTTTACCTATTGATATCATTTCCCATTGATTAGACTATCTACTCATTTCAATTTCATTGAGAAGAATCATGCATCTGGAAGTTGGTTATTACTTCCTAGTGGCATGGTGTATTTTTGAAGTATACCTGAGTGTTTCTATTATATATTTTTTGTTATATATTTTATTGATATGAATATACTTTGTTCTTTTGATTATTTATTTTGGGTTGTCATAATGAGTATTGTTAAACTCAATCATGTGTGGGATTTTCCCATGCATGTCATGTCTTATGTATACGATCGCCCTTTTGACATTATCCTTTGATAATAGGGAGTGGGTAGAGTATATCAGAGGCTTGTTTGACTTAGGTGGTTATTGTGAGATTTTATTTGAACTTATTCCTCTATATTAGAGTAGGTTGGTCTCCTTATAGTTTTTTGGGCATGTATTTTTTCCCTTTTTTGTTTTCATTACATTAATTTTGTACTCCATTGTGGGATTATTGAGGTATTAATGAATTGTTTCAGTTGTTTACATTTCAACATTCTGTGGGATTGGAGATGTGTGGGTTTATGCGAAGTTACTATAGGATAATGCCATTTATTTGGTCTATATTTCTTCTTAGCACTGGTTATCAACCCAAATCATATTGGAGGGGGCATGGGTTAGTCATGGGTTGGACCTCTATGAGTCTGTTCATGACAATTCAGAAGAAGTAACTAATATAGAAGACTAAGAAACTGTAATCAAAATTCTCTGGTCAAAATTCAATATCATGTCATTATAATCTACTTGTAAATCAACAACCAGAGTTATTAAATCGTCATTATCATATTTTAAAAGATCCACATTGAGACAAAGATTTTTTGACGAATGAGAGATAAAAATAGTGAATGTGCTTGATATTTCTTCTTCTCTAATGGGTTCCACTATGCTCCAAAAACAAATAAAAAACTCTTTAAAAAAACAAAAAAATATAAGTTGAAAATACAAAAATCATCATCAATTAAAAAGGAAATATAATGAGTAGAATAAGGCATGACTATATATAGATTATAATAAAACAAACTATCATCAGGATAACATTCAATATCTATATGTTCTTGTACCAACGCCTGGACTTTTAATTTTGAACCTACTGCTTCCTCTTCAAAATTAAAATTACCTATCTAGGAATGTAACATCCTAGGTAAATAAAGAAAAACACATTTTCATATTTATTAATATTTGTGAATTGAATATTAATTTTACTTTAAAGAGGATGCTATGTTCGATGGCTTACCCGATATGTAACAATGGGTTTCTTTGAAATCTTACATTGAATACTAATAATATAATAATATTATTTTAAACGGTAGTTAATGCCTAGAAATTGTATTAGAAGGACTGAATATAACAACCTACAATATAATTATACAAGTTTTCAAATGTTTTTACATTTATCTAATAAAATTTAGAGTCTTAAAATATGAATGAATCCAATTTTAAGCACAAATACTCTAATATCCATTAAAATGATTGATTTACCGACTTTTAATGGTGATCCCCCTATAAATAAAGATTTTTCAATTTTATATATTGTATTTGAAAAAATAATATTCTTCTTTACAATCGGTACATCAAAATTTACTTTGGATGAAATATTGGTATTTTTATGATAATGTTCATTTTTTTAATGAATAGTGAAAATATTGTATTTTAATTCAAAACTGTCATTTAATATAATCTATTTATAAGGTAATATTGTATTTTTAATTGTTTTTAAAGTGTAATTATATTATTTTTTACTATTTAATCTAATTTTGGTCATTGTATTTAATTTCACTTTGAAATTAGACATAAACAAGTGTCAATCTTTTAATAGTTATTATTTCATTAAAAAATGCTTTTGGTTTTGACAACAAGAATTAATTTTAAATTAATTAATGCATCTTCAATGTATTCAATTTAGTAAAATATAAATCATTTTTAAATTACTAATATCCAGTATAGATTAGGAGGAAGTTTTTGTGTTTTTCTAAAAAACATCAATTTTTTATGAATAGTGAAAACATTGAGTAGTAGTTAAAAAACTTACTTTTTCAGTTAAATGATATTTTACCGCTTCTGTGAATTGAATTTCGAAAATCCGACATAAATAGTGTTATTAGTAACTAAAATGGGGTTTAATAATATGAAAATAATTTTTGATTAATAGTAACTTTTGACTTTTATTTACCATAGTTAAAGGTAAATATGTTAATTGAAGGTAAAAAGAATATCATAATAATAACAAATTAACTATACACTTGTCCTAACCTTATCTGATGAGTTATGGACAACCATGTCCATACTTGGGTATATCATGGGACCACATGGAGCTATTGAAGAGTGATAATGAAACTATATATTAATTAATTTAAAGTAAAGACAAAAATAACATAAACAAATATCTTTTAGTAAATTAATTTTTACATGGGATTATATAAGTCACATATATGACTATAAATATTATTTGGAAAGATAAAATTATTTCCTAAATCATGGTATTTTTTTATAATTTTTTTACAT
This sequence comes from Viscum album, assembly GCA_963277665.1. Lineage (NCBI taxonomy): Eukaryota > Viridiplantae > Streptophyta > Magnoliopsida > Santalales > Viscaceae > Viscum > Viscum album. The sequence continues at coordinate 151,905,346 of OY728143.1, forward strand.
CAAATACATAAAATTATTTATGACACAATAATGATGTAGTGTCTACCTCATTAATAAATGATTTAAATAAATAATATTATAAAGATTAAAAAAATATCCAAAACATGTCCAATTCTTATTGGATTGTTTTATTTCGACCTTTAGTCATATTATATTCTACTTTAATTAGTTTTGGACATTTAAAAACCGAAAATAATTATAAAATAATATAATATTTTCACAATTTCTAAAAGAGCCCCTCCCCCATTATAAAAAGCCCTCACCTCTAACTCATTCCTCACACCTCTGAAGCCACTTGACTCATCCAAAACCTACCCAAATAAGCTCTAAAGATCCCTCTCCTCTAGTTAAAAGCGTTAACATAGGCAGAAGTCACTTTAAGAAGCCCTTTTCGTTCAACCCAATTGGAGTTTCCCAAATTAAAGGAGATTAAAGAACGAATGGGTCAAGTCGGACACGAGGTAAGGGAACTTCTTAACCCAATTTCCATTATTTGGGTTAATCATAAAATTTAAAATTATGTTGTGATATGATTATGTAATAAATTATATATGGTGACCTATCTTGTATTTATACTTTATGTATGTGTTCTTATAATAAATACATATAATTGAACTATTTTATTTACAAAATGATCATTGTAATTACTTCGTATCAATCTACTTTCATTGAGGCATATTTTGTTATATATATGACTTTAGATTATATGTTGTATAAATACCTTTGAAATTTCATTTCATTTAAAGTTAATCTTTTTCTATGAGTCATTTTACTAGGTGACAAAAATAATGTTCCTTTTAATGTACGCGATGAGAACGATCTTTCCTCCGCCGCAAGTATTATTCGATATTTGCCATCCTTAACAAGCTGTAATGTTTTTAAGAAGGAAATTAAATACCATTTACACTTTTTTACATATTTTATTATTGAATATTTTCTTGACAATAAATTTATTATTTAAATATATTTAAATGATATATTGTGATTGAAATGGGGAAAGGTTATCTTCCATTTATGTTTGTTTTATGTGTTAGGAATATCTGTTGGTTCTTGTAAATTATTACGTATACGGGTGGTTCAGTGATAAGCCTAGGGTGGGTGAGCCTAAGATAGCTCTCCAATGCATTGGGTAATGTAATGCTAGTAAATGTGAATGATTCTCGCAAGAGATTTAGAGAATATATTGTGGTGGGTATTCCAAATGTAACTCCCTACGTAGCTGTGATAGCTACAATGTAAGTTTGATATGGATGCAACAAGTTACCTTTATGATTTATTCTTTCTATGTTTTATTCATAAATATTATGATTTCATGAGGTATGTTAAAGAGATTATGTTATGTATGCAATGATGAACAAATGTTTTCTATCATTGTTTTAAATCCCTTACTGAGATTTTTATGCTCATCCCACATTTTAAAATGTTTTTAAAAGCACTTAAAGATGAATACGGTCAAGGATGGGATCAAGGAAAATTCATTTTGCCTAAAACATGGGACTATAAATGACTCTTTTTATTCAAAATTTTTTATTTTATGAAAAAAATGGAAACTAAAAAGAAGTGTCTACCTTGTAATTTTTGAGATGTGATGTAATAGTTATGTTCTAAATCTCTATATATCTAAACCTAAAAATATCCTCAATGTGCATTGTTATTTTAATTCAAGATTATGTAATGTTAAATGTTTGGTCCTTATAGTAGGTATCAGAGGTTGGTTGAGTTAACTTTAGGAGTTAGGTTATTGTCAAATTAATATCCATAAATTAGTTTATGTTAATATTGAAATGATATAGCATTTATAGATTACCATGTTTCTTCACCTATGATATCCCTATGTTCAGAAGGGTTTTACATAGAGGAATAGGGTAACTATGTTGGGATGACATCAGGATGAAGACAACCTTCCAAATCAGCAACCTGAGATTCTCATAATTAGAAATGAATAGTTTTTTACAGTGATGGCACAGTTGACTCAAGCTATAAATAGTAGTGGTATCCATGAAAGAGATTCGCTAGATAAACCATAGAGGAACATTTTAGTAGTGGATAATTTCATGTGGCAACATCACCCATCATTCATATGATCATCTTACCCTATGCTAGCTGAAGGGTGGATTAAAGAACTGAAGAAACATTTCGATGTTATGGGGGTGTACAGAACATCTAAAGGTTTGTCTTGCTGTTTACCATTTTGAAGGGGAATCCCATCAGAGGTAGTCTATGGTTAAAAATATTAGGGATAATGAGGAGATTGATGCTATTTATTGGGGTTAATTCAAAGGTATGTGTCTTGAGAAATATTTTTCCTAAGTTATTTATTCTAAGGATAGAAAAACATTTCCTAGAATTGAGGTAGGAGGATGACTCAATGGAGCTTATGAAGCCAAATTCACTTAACTGGAAAGGTATTCTTCAAATATCATACGAGATATTTATAGTAAAATCAACCATTTTTACTCTAGATTAAAGCCACAGTATCGAAGGTGTTTTTCTTCTCATGAGTTAAAAATTTATGAAAAATGTATTAGATGTGCGAAGAAGGTGAAAATGGAGTTTTCTGATGATCAGGTATTCTTTGACAAACAACACCATAAGAGTTCATGCTGGGGAATTTTTTTTGAATTCTAGTAAGTGCTACTGATGTTGTAAAATGGGATATAAGGCTCATAATTGCACCGAAAAAGATCTGGGTAAAGGTAAGAAAAATTCTGATTTATAATCAATAAAATGTTTTAAGTGCAATAAAATGGGTTATTATGAAAATGATTGTCCAACGAAGAACTCAACTTAGTGAAAGCAACCAGAATATAAGTAGAAAGGGGGTGAATTCCTTTTCTACTACTTCAGTAGATGTTGGGCCATCAAATGATGTAGTATCAGGTACACTGTTTGTTTGTTCAGATTATGCCAATGTGTTGTTTGATTCAGGGTCTACACATTCATTCATTTTTGAGAAGTATTCTATTAAATTGGGAGTTACATATCATGATATGAATCTTGAACATATGGTAAAACCACCTGGGGGAAACGTTGAAACAAAAAGAAATTATAACAACCTTCATGTCCTTGTGTGCAGAAAGAATCTACCTGTAAACCTTATTATTTTCCCTCAAGTATTGGTTGATGTTATTTTGGGTATGGATTGGATTTATTTTTATCATGCTAAGATTGATTGCTGAGCTAAAGAGGTTTCTTTTCAAAAATATTTTCAGTTTGTGTAAAAAAATCAACTCTTACTATTGATAACATATCAGGAAGCTAAGAAACTAGTAAAAGATGAAAATGAATGTTACCTTGCACATATTTTTGAAAACAAAAGAATTGTTCAAATTAATGATGTGCCTGTGGTAAATTATTACCTTGATGTTTTTTCGGATGAGTTCCCAAGTATTATACCTGATCGAGAAGTTGAAATTACTATTGACTTATTTCCAGTTGCTAAGACAATTTCGATACCCCCTTATCAAATGGCTCAAATTGAACTATTAGTGTTTAAGAAGAAATATCAGGAGTTATTAGATAAAGGTTTCATTCAACCTAGAAATCACTTGGGGTTTTACTATCTTGTTCGTTTAAAAGAAATATGGTTCAATAAGACTTTTCATTGATTATAGAGCATTAAATAACATCACTATTAAGAACAAGTATCTACTTCCTCATATCGATGATTTGTTTGATCACCTCTAAGGATCTCAGTATTTTTTGAATTTTGACTTGAGGTCAGGTACCATTAGTATAATGTAAAGGAAGAATACACTCGAAAAACACATTTCGTACTAGATATGGCCATTATGAATTTTTTGTTATTCCTATTGGATGAACCAATGAAATTTCTATATTCACGGATCATATGTATAGAATTTTTCATGAGTTCTTGGATAAGTTTTTGGTTGTGTTCCTTGGTGATATTTTGTTTTATTCTAAAATTAAAGAGGAGCAAGAAATTAATTTAAGGGTTGTCTTGAAAAACTTAAATGAAAAGTAACTATATGGGAAATTCAGTAATTGTATGTTTTGGTTACAATCAATTTTTTTCTTTGATCACATTGTTTCAAAAAAGTGCATAACTATTAATCCTGCAAAAACAAAAGTTGTTAAATAATGGCCAAGACCCACAAATATAACCAATATTCTTAGTTTTCTTGGTTTGAAAGGTTATTACAGGAGGTTTATTTAGAATTTTACAAGGTTATCTATCCCACTAACTATGTTAACTCAAAAATCATTTATGTTTGTTTAGACAATATAATGTGATAATTGTTTTCAGAAATTGAATAAAAGATGGGTAAATGTTTCAGTTTTGGCACTACCTTCCAGAAAGGGTGAGTTTTTTATATACAGTGATGCTTCATTTAAAGGACTTGGTTGTGTCATTATACAGAATGATTACGTAATTGATTATGCATTATGTCAGTTGAAGCCTCATGAGTTAAATTTCCCTACATATGATTTGGAATTAGCTACTTTTGTTTTTAATTTTAAAATTTGGTGCCATCATTTTTTTGGAATAAAATGTGAAATATATACTGACCAAAAAAATTTGAAGTATATATTCTCTCAGAAAGTATTGAACATGAGATATAGTAGATGGTTGGAATTAATCAAGGATTATGATTTCATGAACCATTACCATCCGAGAAAAGTAGATAAAGTGGATGATTCTTTTATTCGAAAAAGTAATTCTTCATTAACCATGCTACGTTTGGAATTAGACCCTTTAGTTTTTTATTTTATGTACTTTGGCATAGATATAATTGGTGTATGAACTTCTTCTATTTTGTCTCAAGTGTTAGGGAAATCATCTCTTTCAGACAAAATAAATCAATCACATAGGGAAGCCAGTGAGTTTCAAAAAAAGGTAGAGTTGGTTTAGAAGGGTAAGTTGCCTGAATTTAACGTTGCTAATGACTATGTTTTACAGTTTGGAAATAGATTATGTGTGCCTGGTGATTCACAATTGATGAAAGAGTTATTATGTGAAGCTCATAGTTCTCTGTTTTTAATTCATCCTGGAAGTACTAAGATGTATAGAGATCTTTGAGAGTATTATTGGTTGGATTGACTAAAAAGAGATATTGATGATTTTACTCTGATGTGTTTCACTTGATAGTGGGTTAAAGTCGAGTGGCAGTTACCAAAATGGATTCTTTAGTCTTTACCAGTTCCAGAGTGGAAATCGGAAAATATATCCATGGACTTCATTGTGGGATTACCAACACACCTTGAGTTAATAATGAAATCTGGGTTATTATTGATCGGTTGACTAAATCTGCTCATTTCCATCCTATTCGAGAAACATTGTCTTTATATCAACTTTCTCGATTTTATATTGAAGAGATAGTCAGTTTGAATGGAGTTCCCCTCTTTAGTTTATCTGATCGTGATCCCAAGATTAATTCTATCTTTTGGAAAGGCCTTCAGAAGTCGATGGATATTGAATAAAATTTTAGCAGAGCTTTTCATCCACAATTAGATGGGAAGTCAGAACGATCAATTCAGGCCTTGGATGACATGATACATGTTTGTTCACTAGATTACAAGGAAAGTAGGGACCAACATATTTCATTCATAGAATTTTTGTATAATAATAGTTTTCAATCCAATATAGAGATGGCTCCATTTGAGTCATTATATGGGAAGTATTGTCGAACAAATGATTTTTTAGGATGAAGTAGATGAAAGGAATCTGATGGGACTAGAACTAGTATAAGAGATTGTAGAAAAAGTTCAGTTGACTTTGAAACATATGAGAATAGCTCAGGGTAGGTAGAAATGTTATGCGGATAATTGGAGGAAGGATCTTTCTTTTGAGGTAGGTGATCCTGTCTTTCTCAAATTTTCTCCATGGAAAAGTGTGATGTATTTTGGTGAGAAGGGAAATTTGAGTATGAGGATCATTGGAACTTATGAAATCCCAGTGAAAGTTGAATTATTTGTGTATATAGTGGATTTACCTCCACATTTGTCCTAGGTACACAATTTTTTTCATGTTTCAATTTTTAGAAAGTATATGACGGATTCAACTTAAGTTTTAAGCCTACTGGTAGTTCAGTTGAAAAAGAATCTCTCTTATGAGGAATAAACAGTCCAGATTCTTGACCGAAGAGAACAAGTGTTCCAGAATACGGTAATTCACCATGTAATGGTTTTGTGGAAAAACTATATGGTTGAAGTGGCACATTGGAATCTGAAAATTCTATTAGGGATAAATACCCCCATTGATTTGATATGTAAATAAAATTGTGAGGATACAATTTTCAAAAGAGGGAAGGTTGTTACATACTAGGTAAATAAAGAAAAATAAATTTTCATATTTATTAATATTTGTGAATTAAATATAATTTTTATTTAAAGATTACTCTATGTTCGATGGCTTACCTGATACGCAACAGCTGTTTTATTTGAAATCTTACATTGTATACTAATAATATAATAATATTATTTTAAATGGTAGTTTATGCCTAGCCATTGAATTGGTGGGAATTAATATAACTAACTAAAATATGATTATACATGTTTGTTAAATGTTTTTACAATTATCCAATAATAGTTAGAGGCTTAAAATGTGAATGAATCCAATTTTAAGCAAAAATACTCTAATATTCTTTAAAAGGGTTTATTTACCACCTTTTAATGGTGAAACCTATTTAAATATAGTTTGTTCACTTTTATATATTCTATTTGAAAGGATAATATTATTCTTTTTAATCGGGACATCAAAATTTACTTTGGATAAATTTTTTGTATTTTTTTGAAAATGATCATTTTTTAATGAATACTGAAAATATTGTATTTTAATTCAAAACTACCTCTTAATATAATTTATTTACAAGGTTATATTATCTTTTTAATTTTTTTAATGTGTAATTATATTATGTATTTAATATTTAATCCAATTGTGGTAATTGGAATTAATTTCACATTGAAATTGGACATAAATAAGTGTTAATCTTGTGATAGTTATTATTTCTTAAAAACACGTTTTTTATTTTGACAATGGGAATTAATTTTAAATTAATTAATGAAAATTCTATGTATTTAATTTGAAAAAATAGACATCATTTTTGAATTTTTAAATGCAAATATAACTTATGCTGAATTTTTTGGCATTTTTCTGAAATATATCTATTTTGATGAATAGTGAAAACACTTAGTAGTAGTAAAAAGAATTACTTTTTCATTTAAATGAAATTTTACCACTTCTATAAATTGAATTTTGAAAATCCAACATATATGGTTGTAATTAGTAAGTAAAATTTGGTTCAATAAGATAAAACTATTTTTTGGTGATTAGTAACTTTGGACTTTTATTTACCGCAGTTAAAGGTAAATAGGGTAATTCATGGTAAAAAGAATATCATAATAAAAGAAATTACTTTAACACTTGTCCTAATCATATTGGATGGGTAATGGCTAACCATGGGCATCCTTGGGTCTATTTTAGGACCCCATGGAGCCACTTAAGAGTGATAATGACACTATATATTAATTAATTTAATGTAAAGACAAAAATGACATAAAAAAATATCTTTTAGTAAATTACTTTTTACATTGGGTAATATAAGTTATCTCATCGACTATAAATATTATTTGGAAAGATAAACAGATTTCCTATATCATGGTATTTATTTTATAATTTTTAAACATCAAATATATAAAAGTATTAATGACACAATAATGATGTAGTGTTTACCTCATTAATAAATGATTTAAAAAATAATATTATAAAGATTAAAAAAATATCTAAAACATGTCCAATTCTTATTGCATGATTTTTTTATCATAAGTCATATTATCTTCAACGTTAATTAGTTTTGAACTTTTAGAAACATGAAATCATTATATAATAAAATAATATATTCACACTTTCTTAAAGAGTCCCTCCTCCCCCTTAAAATCCCTCACCTCTAACCCATTGCTCACACCTCTCAAGCCCCTTGGCTCATCCAACCCCTAACAAAATATGCGCTCAAGATCCCTCTATTCCTCTTAAAAGCCTTAACATAGGCATAAGGCACTTTAAGAAGTCCTTTTGGTTCAAACCAAAGGGAGTTGCACGAATTAATGGTTATTAAAGAACGAATGGGTCAAGTCGAACATGATATAAGGGAATTACATAACCCTATTTCCATTATTTGGGTGGATCTTCTAATTTGAAATTATTTTATGTTTTGATAATGTAGAAAATAAATTTTTAAGTTCTATCTTGTATTTATAGATTATATATGTGTACTTATAGTAAATACACTTAATTGATCTATTTTTTTTACAAAATTATCTTTGTTAGGGACTTCATCTCAGTCTCTTTTAATTTAGGCATTTTTTTATATATGAATTTCTTTTTTATGTTGTATAAACACCTTTGACATTTCATTTCATTAAAATGATACTTTTTTCTATGAAGTGTTTTACTAAATGAAAAAAATAATTTTTCTTTTAACATACGCAGTGACAAGGACATTTCTGCCACCACGAGTATTATTTGATATTTGGCTTCCTTAATAAGCTATAATGTTTTTAAAATGAAAGTAAATTCCATTTAATCTTTTTTATGTATATTGGAATTGAAAATTGTTTTGATAAAGAATTTATTATTTCAATATATTTAAATTATGTATTTTGATTGAAATGTGGAAATTTTATCGTTCCTTTTTGTTTGTTTTATGTGTTATGAATAAGTTATAGTTCTTGGGAATTGCTATGTATATGAGTTTTTTCGTGATAAACCTAGGGAGGGTGAGCCTGAGATAGCTCTCCAATGCATAGGGTAACGTGACGGAGGTAAACATGAATGTTTCTCCTAAGAGATTTAGGGAATATACTATGATGGGTTTTCCAAATGAAACTCCCTACATAGCTTTGATAGTTACAATGTATGTATGATATGGAAGCCACAAGTTACCATTATGATTTATGTATTCTATGTGTTATTAATAAATCTAATGATTTAATGGCGTTAGTTAAAGAGCTTAAGTTATGTATACAATGAGTAACTACTGTTTTCTTTCTTTGTTTTATAATACTTATGGAGCTTTTTATGCTCATCCCATGTTTGGAAATGTTTTTTCACATGACTAAAAGATGAATAGGGTCAAGGATGGGATCAAGGGAAATTAATGCTATCTAAAACATGGGAATATACATGACTCTTTTTACAAATGTTTTTATTTTATGAAAAAATGGAAACTTAGTAGAAGTGCATACCTTATAATTTTTGAGATGTGATGTAATAGTTAGGTCCTAATTCTCTAAAACTCTAAACATGAAAATATTCACAACATGAATTATTCTTTTAATTCAAGACTATGTAATTTTTAAGGCCGGTTCCATAGAGGGATGTTCTATAAAGAGATTTCAAAATATTATCAACTAGTTCTCTAACAATTTTAGAAGGAGTATGAAAAAATATATATTCTTTTACTTTGTCCACTATATATAAAGAAGGAGATAATTCTGATCGTTCTCTAGTAACAATCTCAGTAATAAGAGGAAATTTAGGTAATATTTGAGTATAAGATAGAGTTGGTGCACCATTACTAAGTAGACTACCCCCATGATCATTTTTATTATTGATTCCACCCATAAGGAGTTTCTCATCTATGAATTAACCTTTGATTGTTTCTAATAATGGGACACATGGAGGATTATTTTCTAGACATATTTTCATTTTTTTCCAAAAAGACCACTTCACTCTCTTCCCATTCTATTTATTTAGAAAAATTTCTGATCGATACATCAGTATAGTAAATGTGATAATATATCAGTTCTTATTATTTAGTGGAATCATTTAGTGGATAATTAAGAGATAAAAAAGATACAGTAGGACAGAGATCCCAGATATCCCAAATTGCTTCCTAGACATCCACACTAAAATCACCCACCTCTTATTTTTTTCATCAATTTCCATGTAAGGTTATTTTTCATTATAGGAATAACAAACTATCTCATCATGTTCTAGATGAGGATACGCTTTTTTATTTCGGTCTAACATAATTCTTAATAGAATTAAACTTCTCATAAAACATGTAATTATCCACCACCTACTCATTTTTCCTTAAAATATTTTTTAAATTCATTTTCTTAGATATTTTATTATTTTGGAAAAATCAATCATAGGTAATATTTTTTTTCCACCTCTTAAATTTACCATTTTAAATAAAATAAGATTGAGATATAATTAAGGAAAGTCCAAAATTTAATTCTAGAGGACTTATTTGACAGTTCAACCATATATATCATGACATATCTTGATATTATTATTTTGAATCCATTCTTCATCACATATAGAGAATAAAAAATAGGATGGCTCAAAATGTTTAAGTCCTTCTTCCATTGACTAGTCTGATGTTTTATGATCTTCAACAACTATCTCTGTTTCCCATTTAATTCAACAAATGAATTAAAATTATTTTTAATAAAATTACTTCATCCTTTCTATTGAATTGAATCCCAAACCAATAGATTTTTACACAATATCCATTGAGCATTAACTTCTTTTTTTCTATGATAGACCAATCTAAAACATGGTGATTTCAAGGACTGACCATAGCACATGAGCCATCTAAATCTTTCTTAGATATCATAAAAGAAGATAAACTTGGAGGACATATAACCTTGTTAGATTTTTTCATTCTAACCAACTTCATACTTTGATTCAAGACTATGAACTCTTGGTTTTTATTTTGAGAGAGAAAAACATTGGGGAAATATAAATTTGAGAAATAAAATCTATAGCACTATGAAAATGAGAAATGGAATGTAATACTTGTGACAATTCATATTATTATTTAATTTTTATCCAATAATTTAATACCTAATATAAGAAAAAAATGAAATTAAATCCTATATTAATATTTAATTAAAATCTCAAACATGAATAGTTATGGTCGGTTAGATAATAGTAAACACATAGTTTATGTAACCAATATAAGTCCGGGTTAGTCTGTATACTGTATAGATTGCCTTAAATTATTGGTCTCATGGTATTTTGATAGACTACATGACATATTATTAATTATTAATTAACATTCCATATGAAAAATATCATGTAGCTACGTTACAATAAGTGAATATATAACATAAGACAAAAATTAAATTAAGAAAATCTTAGAAAACAAAGATGCAAAGAACTATATTATAATTAAGAATAATAATTAAACTAAAATTTGTAAATATCATAAAATAATTATTCATTAAAAATTAGTCATTCATAACAGTTTTTAATATAATTTAATCTCTCTATAATCATAGGTATTGTTAAGATATTAGCATGTTTTTTTTCAATTCTAATAAACTAATGAGTAAAATCCTATTTTTTAAAATGAAAACTCAAAAAGTAATTTCTTATATCAATAAGTATTATCATATAATATGATTCGTGACATTTAAAAATATTAATATTAATTTAATTACAATAATTTATATGTATATTTTGAAACTGATAACCGTTATACAGTAAGTTGTGTTTCCTCTTCATAATTTTTACCCAAAAACTATCTACAACTATGTACAAAGCGATAGTAGTAGATGATGAAAAATAATTCTACATCATACCAAATCAGGAAACCAGTGACCAAACTAAAAGATGAAATTTTCATGGGTTGTGTTTTCTATCTAATTTATGACCAAAAAAATTGGCATGGGAATGACTAAATTATTCCAATACAGGACCATAAGAGTAGAATAGTTGAAAACCAGTTGTATTTTTTTCAGAGTTTTAATATTATTTTAATACAATTTTATTGATATTCCCAAAACAAATTATAATAGGAAAACATACATACACATAACAAAATATCCTGACATCTATATGTTATGAAAAGTAAAATCCATGTCATTTATTTATATGTAGTTTTCTAAAATAATTTACCGTATTCATCTGGATCAAATTTATCTGAGCTTCTCACTAGAGTAAAAATTCCTTTTATTTTTTAAAGAATTATTGTTTTAAAATATCTTGTTTTTATTTACATTGATTCAATATAATTCCCAATTTATTTTGAGAAATTTAATAATAAAGTTATAATTTTAAATTAACTATTAAACTATTTCAAAATTCATTTTCCATTATTTTTGAAAATTTAATACAAATGAAGTGTTTAGATGATTCGAAAAAATAGCATCAACATATATTTTAAATTCGAAAACAACATTGGAAATTATTTTTATAATTATAGTAGGATCAGAAACTCCTTTTTTAAAAACAATTGGAATAATAAAAGTGTAAAACCCATTATACCAATATATATGACCCTATTTTTAACCAAAAAAATTATAAATTATAAAAAATAAATTTTTTAAAAGTGGATTATGAAATCCAAAAGAATTATCAATAAAAATCATGAATAATATAACCATTTAGAAAATTATTCATGATATACATTTTCTATAGATTGGAATTAAGATGTGTTTCATATGAAATTGGTATTATGATGGCTTAATGCCTACATTTTAGTAAAAAGGATTATTTATAGTCAATATTATAATCATGACTATATCCATGGGAGTCCAATAAATATTACTCTCTAATAAGTTTTCTTGATTCATCAACCTTGTTTCTATATATCCACTTGGTTCAAATAGCTAGGTAGTCTTTATATCTATCTAATAATCCCTATACTTTGTTTATTTATAACAAATTCAATAATTCTAGAATATCCATTATCCAATGTTCAAAATTTATTACTTCAAAGATGATATTCAATTAAATCTATGACAACGATGATTAAGGTTAAACCTACTTTTTTAGAGATACTCGAGTTTTAGTACCTTTTCCCTGGTATCAAACAAATGTAACCTTGGAATTGTTTTTTGGATTCAAGAGGTTCTAGGGAATGAAGTACATGGATCTTCAATATCTTATTCTATTTTAGAGAGGAATTGATTGTCTTTTCTTTGATATTTATCATGTAAAAAATAAAACACATTATAATATTTATTGGAATTATTTATATTCAGACTTAAAATATCATCCTCAAGATTTTCAATAGTAATTTTCTATTCATTTAGATCTATTTTATCAAAAGTTTCATAAACATATTCATTAAAAACATTATATTTATTATTAAATACTATGTAATCTTTTCAAGTGTAATAAAAATAAATAAAAATACCTTAATATATTTTTTATAAAATTTTATAAGAATTATAATTTGTATTAAGAATGTATACTTTGTATCCAAAAACTCTCATGTAATTTACTTTCGGTTTTCTACCACTCTATAATTCATATGGAGTATTTTTTATGGTATTTTTGATCATTACTCTATTAATTACATAGAAATTATAGTAACCTTTTAAAGACAAAAATAGAATAGTATGTTATATTATCAATGCATTGTTTAGAAAATATCATGAAGAGGGTAATTTTATGTTAAAACCCATCATTTTACTGAGGTGTTTGAGTTACAGAGTAATTTTTATTATATCCTTATTATGAGTAGAGGGATTCATGTTCTTGAATATCAAAATATTTAATGTGACCATCTTTATGGGTTTTGATAATGATTACACTAATAATAATTACTATGATTGAAAAAGGTTTTTTAAAATGATGGAGCATCAAATTTATGAGAAATGAAAAACACCCTCATATATCATACAAAACCATCATCAATAGATATTCATATTTTTTCCTACTAAATAAGAATCTTAGGATAATCCAAATAAATCCATCTGATCCAATTCTAATGGTTGAGAGGATGAGACATATTTCTTTTGTTAGAATGAATTGTTTTTTTGTTTTTATCCATTTTAACAAGGATTTTACAATTTTTATTTGATAATAATTTCTTAAGAAGATCCTAGACTGAACCCTTGTGATTTAACATTTTAAGTGAGTATATATTGAAGTGTCCTAGTCTCTTTTTCAACAACAATTTCTCTATGAGAAGTACAGAAAAATCATTTTGATAAAATAATGAATCTAAGTTAACAACACAAAAATTTTCATTTTTAAAGTTATAAAATTATATCTTGCAAGGATTAAAAAATATTATAATAACTGCTTCAACACTTAACATTAAAATCATCGTATAAAACTGGTAAATATTAAGAAGTTTATATTTTCAATAACCTAAAAATAAAATTTTATAAATAAAGGCAGATTTGGAGTTATCAATTTGTTCATGTCAAATAATATTTACTTTTCATTGCAAAAAAAATGTGTCATGTTAACCATAAAATTTTATAGGATCATTAAAGCTTGAATATTCTCCAGTCATATGCCTAGAATATCCACTATCAAGATAACATATATTTTTTTTGATATTTCAATCATATTTTGTGATTATAATCAAAAAATAATTTACTTTGGTCCCCATAATTTCTTGAGTTTGAAGAAGGTAGAAAATAAATATTTTTTAATTGATATTTTTTCAAAGGACTTCTTACTTTCCTTTTTTCCCAATTGCATACCCAATTAAAAATTTTGATTTTTGATTTTTTTTATTTACCCAACATGAAATTTAAGGTTTTTTTCTACTAATATATTATTCCAAATCCTTTTTATGTTATTAATTTTTAATTTTATACAATTATTTTCATTTAGTATACTGTCATTTTTTCCAGTTCTATACCAATATCATATTTAAATAAAACACATTAAATATAGTATTTTTATATTATTTACATTTACCTTTTATATAACTATAGGTATCCTATATGTGAGAAAAATAATCTTTTAATTCCTCATTCGAAATCTCTGAGTCATCAGATATATAAGAAGATGAATTAGATGGTATCTCAAAAGTATTACCCATAATGAAAATTAATTATTTTTCATTCATATCTACTCATCTAAAATCTGAATCACATGGGAAAACATCTAAAACAATCCTAGTGGACTCTATTTCATTCATTTTTATTTTTATTTATCCTTATACATTTTCTTATACTTGATATCTAAAGAGTAAACGATTCTTTTTCATTTCCTCTTACATTCACTACATGTAATCACATTATAGGAGTTGTAATTTTTCCAAACATTCCTCTAATTTGACCTTTTATCTTAATTTTATTTGTAATTTATCTTATATAAAAATTTATTCCCTTTATAAAACTACTTAAATATTTTGGATAACTAATCCATTTTCTCATCATTAATAGTATCATCATCAATTACTCTTTTATATTCAATTTTGACATATTCCATGGATTTCTACTATGATGATATAAAGGAAATATATTTCATTTTACAATATTCTTCTTCATTTTTTACTTCTATATATTATTCAAAAATCTACATATTTTTAATTGTATATATTATTTTTAGTCTAGTATAGTCACATGATTATAAAATAGATATTGTAGGACATATCTAATGATATGGTAGACATATAAATATCTAGGGAACTTGAAATTTAAATCCAACTAATTTCTAATTGAAATCATTTTATTTATGATGTCATCAATCCTAGGATTCATTCCAGAGATAAATTGATCAGGACTTATATATAATGTATCATAAATATTTGTATATATGTTTAATATAACTTATTTAAATTATATGTTCCTTATTGAGATGCATAAAGGGTATCTTGAATATGATAAGTATAATCATATAATGATTTCTTGCTATATTCAACCTCTCTTAAAGTAATAAAATAAATCTTTCATGTATAAATTTGAATCGTCATCTGATTTATTAAGACATATCATTATATTCATGTAGTTTTATACTTTTCATATTGATATTCAACAAATCCCCAAATGTCAAAACTCATTTTCTTAATATGTATTAACATTTTAATTTTCCAATGAGCATAATTTTTAACAATAAAATAAGGACACATTTCGTAATATAACCTGAAAAATTATAATCCATAATAAAAATTAACAAAATAAATGGATATTAAAAATATCATGCTAAATTTTTAATCAAAGCCAACAATATACATATTGAAGGAAAAACAAAACCTATGATACCAATAATTTGTCAGATTATACACTTCAATAAGGTGATTAATTGAATTTCCATTAATATATTCGATTTGAAATCGATTCGGACATTGTCACTTATACAAAACTTAATAATGGTCACTCTATCATGTTGTCACATGAAATAAAGGTAATTTTATCTTGAAGTCACATGATTTTGTGAACTTGAAAATGTGGTAACCTGATCTTCCATTCACATTCTTAAAAAAACCTAAACTTGTGATAACTTGATCTTGATGTTACTTTCTTGTGGTCACATTAAAATTCAATAACATGGTTTCCAGTTATAGTCACTTCATTTCATTATGTCGTCACATTCTTGTGGTCACTTAAAATAGTCCCATGAAATGGTTTCTTTATTTAAGATATGTGACATGGTCAAACAAATCCCATATATGGTTACTTTATTTATTCACGTGTTCACATCATTTCTTTATATCGTCACTTGCTTTATTTATGTAGTTAGTACATTTCTTCACTATAAATAATTTTTCAAAAGTCGAATTAATTTATCATGTGGTAGGTTGAATTTTTTATTAAATTACATTGAAAACATAATGTGTTCAAATAAGAATACAGGTGGTCAGTTCAAGAATACAAGAAAATTTTATCATTTAACACATGGTTACTTACTTTTTCATCCGGTCACATAGACTTCAACATGTGATAAATTCTAAATGGTCACCTAGCCTTTAAAATAATTTTAACTTATTCGTTTTTTTGTTTAACATATTCAGTATAATACTTATCCATTTCTCATAGTTATTTATTGAAAAATATTTTTCTTTCATAAAAGATAAATTTAATTAAGAAAATAAGAAACACAATTATAGAGAATTAAAATAAATGGTTATTGTTGTAATCAAATAATTTGTTAAATAATTATTTTTAGTAAAACCCAATAATTCATAAAAATATTTTTGAGTGCAAAAAATGATTTTCCTCTATAAAAATTGTCACCATGTTCATGTAACATAACTTTTTTGGCTACCTAACTTGCATGCGCTCTATTTAACATGTACAAGAATAATTCTTCTATGCAAAATCCATCTTTGAACTTCCTCTATAAAATTTCTAGAACTTACAATTTCTTGGATTCAACTTCTAAATGAATTGAAAATGGTATTTTATCATCCTAAATCACATTTTAGGATTACTCATGAAATATTTCTTTAATAATTATGATTCTTCTAGTGTTACTATTATACATTGGGAAATAATTTGGATTGTAGTTACTCTTATTAAATACTTCAGTATCCATATCAGTTAATCATACATGAATCACTCTATAATTGTTTTATTTACACCAACAAAATTCATTATCATGACCAAAAACTCCATCTTCTGATCATCTTCTTCTATAACATCATATTCCACCTTAATAATATCATACTATTATTATGCAGTTAACATTACATAATCATTTTACCATATATTATTGATTCTTGTAACATACTAAAAACCACTAAATTATTCAACTTTATCCTTAATAACACCCCATCATTTGAAATCGACATTTATCATACTATTCTAATGACCATGAAGAAAATATCATTTAAAGAAAATAATATAATCATGTGACTTAACTTCAAAAAAATAATCCCATTAATCAAAAATAGATAAAAATCACACATCACGTTGAGGGTAATGTTTATAAATTATCTTCCTACCCCTTGAGTGAGAAGATATTACATTAACAAATCGTAGTGTGTATCTTCCACCCACAGAATTAGTTTTCACTTATAAATTTTGATTGAATTTCTATACCTTTGAAAACCTTTATGTAATATTTTTACATTTTCCAATTTCATCAATATTGATATTTTTATAGACTTATATCCTAAATTTATTCAAGGATTATCTTATAACATATTTAATAAATCATAGATATTCATATTCTGGGTTCAATTTATCTCGAAATTCCCAACTCATCATGTAATATATGGAATTACTTATTTATTTATTATTATGAATGTATATATAATCTCAAAATAGTTCTCTTAAACTTCATCATAATATATACCTGAATCCTCATTTCTAATTAAATAAGGGTATCTTCCATATGTATATATTATAGGAGATGTACCCAAAGTCACATTTCTTTTAACATAACTTCTTAGTGAGAACATGTAGTATACATGGAACTATTTTTTCATCATTTATTTTTATTGATTTTCAATAATTATAGGTCTAAAATCATTATATAATTAGTCTGAATAACTATACAGACTCATAATACACATTAATGTTACCTTTTGAAAGTATAACCATATGTTCCTTGTATCTAAAAATTAACCTCCAAAACTCCAATATTTATTTTTAGTGTAATTGGTATATAGAATGTTATCTTCCAAAAGCATATCATATGGAATGCTTTTCTTTAATCCCCAGATAAAATTCAACACCACTTATTATGTTTACCCATGTGATGCATTCATTAATTTTACATTTTATAATTTCAATATTCATAAGGTTGTTCTTGTTATGGAATTAATATTTTCCTTCAAAACCTACTAACACTACCAATAATTAACTATGCTTTCTGCTATTAATAAATATAAAAATAATCATGAAAATGAAATTTGGTTCTTTAATCTCTCCCTTAATAATTTTTACAACACCAATTACTATTCAAAAGGAAAATATCAGACTATTTTACTCCAATATGTTCATAGTTTCTCTCCATATTTTTGAAAATAAAAAAATGTCCTTTAATATATTAATTTTGGGATTTATAAGATAGTTAACGTCACTCTCATATGGTACTCCAAACATTGAATGTAATTTAATATTATCCACTTTATATATCCTTATAATTAATATAAATTCATATTTTCTTTACTGAAATATAGAATAAATTTTCTTACAGAAATAATCCATACATGGGTCATATTTAAGTCTGTGAACAAAATGCTCAAGGTAAAAAACAAGATAAATTATGTTGGACAAATAACATATATATATACAATTTAGTATTTGATACCAACATAAAAATATTAATTTAAGAGTTTTTAATAGACTATTAACTTATCTAAAGTATAAATCACAACAAATATATGAAAAAAAATTTAGTCTGTAGCGGGTTTCACCCCTTACAAGTTACTATTCTCCTGTCATTAAAAAATTGAACCTCCCCTCTTTATCATTATAATTTTTTTAACACAAGAATAAGATAACATAATCAACATACCTCGTGAATCAAACATATTCAAATTTTAGAATTTCAATAATAATAATATCAACTTTATAATTATCCTAATATTAGACACATTCACCTCACCATATTAAATTTTACTAATCAAAATTTCTAATAATTACAAGAATTTATGATTTTAAATTATATATATACATATATCCTATATTATATATACTTTTCATCTCCCCCAAGGTTACATATCCACATATCTTCTCTATGACTATAATTATTTAAAGTAACCTCTAAAAATATCATTATAATGCCATGTGATGTGTTTAGAGAATGAAAAATGATAACTATTAAATAATTTATTAATGGATATAAATTCTAGTTGTTAAATTTTCATATCATTCATCAAGTTACAAAATTATATATATCAAATTAAATTCCTTTTATTAAGATGAAATATTATAAAACAATGGGTAAATGGTGAATTTTTTATTATCCTCATAGTGAGAATAATGAGGATGGTATTTTCTTATATACAAAAAAACTTTTCTTCTCAACACCATTTTAGTAAGAACTCTTCGTCAAAATCATGGACATAAAACTACTGTTTATTTAATCCATTATTTAAATGGATTTTTCAAATCTACTAGAAATAAAAATTAACACTTTTAATATTTATCCATTTTATATTACTTTTCTAGTTTTTAACCTATATAATCATCCATTCCTAGTAGTATGTAAATATTTCTTCTAGTGTGAGGACACTTTTTTATAGAATCATTCATAGAATACAAAATCATTATTTCACTACCAACCATGATCAATGTATCCTTTTATCTAGTTGGACACACTATATATTAATTTGGAATTTTTCTAACATTTTTTCACCTTCTATATAGATTCTCAATATCCTTCAAGTTATGCTTCATTGGAGACTTTTTTAATTTATCATCTGGAATATCTTCCTCTAAAAAAGACCTCTTGTTTCCTTATTTTAATCATTCTTGTTATCACTACATCTTGATTCCACTAATAAAGATATTTATTACCAATTTATATAATTCAATTTGGAGGATTTTTATTCTATAATAAAATTAAATTTGTATGGTGTAGCATGAATCTCAACATTCTTTTTTGGGTGTATTTTGTTTCCTATTTTTATTTAATTTATTTCACCCCAATGTAGATTCATTGAACTTTCTATGAATATTTATATATTTTTTCAGTATATTATCATTGGTGTGTTTATACAATAACTCATCATCACAATGACCACCCATATATCAATTTCTATAGAATGTCTCTAAAAATCCAAATTTTATTAGTGTGATATATATTGCCTTTCCTATAAATCTTATTTCTACATAAAATGTATTTTATAAACCTCAAAAAATAAATAAATTAGTCCAATCCTTTTATGATGTTTCTTAATTGAAAAACTATGTAAACATTCATCGGATTGATGCTGAAAATATTTAGAGAAAAAATATTGACCAATAAACCTGGGTATTTCTTATTTAATTATAGTCTTTCCATTTTTTAATTTGTACTATACTTGGGCAACCAAACTCTTATAATTTAATTTTTTGATGATAATGAATACATAACTTATATATATCCACCATTGATATTATGGTGGGTTTACCTTTATGTTTATTCACCTATTTTTTCAATAATTCTTTTTGGAATGCTTATTGTTTATTAACATTGAATTAGTAAAAATATATTTTTATAAAACATGGGATAGATTTTTCCCTGACCTTATAGTATCTTGATTTTTAGTTCATCACAATATCTTATTTCCTGCAATTTTCGGTCCTTTTAACATAAATTAACTCATCAGGAACCTTTATAGATAAAATTATTTATCATTAGTTTGGGAAGATTCATCTTGGGGTATCTTCTCATTTCTTAGTTTGGATACTAGTTCAAGAAATTTGATCTTGAGTATATTTTTCTCATCCTTTATGGATCTAATTATTTTATTTCATTCTAACTTTATCATAAAAAATAAATCATAAAGTATTTTTTTATTTAATATAGAAAATGTTCATGTTCCATTCGCCATTTTTCTATGATCACTGACTAGGAATTAATAAAATATATGGCTATAGTTAAAGTTTTTTATGATGAATAGATCATTTCCTAAATGTAATTTCTCACCTAATACACACTATAATTTTTTTTCAATTTTCTTATATCTATAGATTACGTTTTTGAAATAAAAACAAAAGATAATCTATTCCTTCCATCTTTTTACGATATTTTTTCCTTATTTCAACTTATTTTAGAATGTTTCTTCTTTGATTTTTCATGTATTTTATTTGTGTTTTTTCATCCAGTAGATCTAAGATGAAATCAAAAATATAAGTTATAAATTAATAAAAAAAATATACATGTAATCCTTAACCACAAAGTATAATAATTCAATTAATTTAACAGATTCATTCTCCTTATACTCTTTATTTCTTCAACATGATTCTTCTGGATGATCTTTGGTAAATGGTATAATAAATTAACTACAACCCAAACTTAATTTAGTTCTGTGTATACCAGATTTATCCTTTCAAATATTTCTTATATATTTATCCTCTTTTTTCAATATTTTTATTTATATTTTACTCGAATCCTTAATATTCATACTAACAAGGATGGAGACTATATTTGCCAATAAAGGAAATTAAGAAACTTTTTCTAAATTTTACAATACATACATCTAACAAAAAAATAGAAATTAAAATTGATTTAGCTATGGAGAACTTGGATTATCTATAATTACAATTAATGTTTCCAATGGATCATTTAGTAGAACTGGGTCATGGTGATTCAGTTAGTTTAGACATTTTTTTCTAAATTTGTTCCAACATAAAATTTTACCCTTATTTAGTATTTGAACATCTATATATGTTAATATATATATATATAATTCAATGTTTTCCCAACATGAAGCAACACATGAAATTAAAAAATCAAATAAGATATATCAAAAATAGTGTTTTTAAATGGTTTGACTATAATGTTGGAATATACTCATTATTATGTTGAGTCCTAGTATGAGAAGCATATTTTCCACCATGATTAACAAAAATTATAAGTTATATGGGAGGATATCACCCACTAACCAATAATATGGGACGGTATCATGCATTACTTTATAATTTTGTATGTTAATATATTTTACCCAATAGCATGGGAATTCATTACCCTTAACCCTTTAAGAAGTAATCATATGTTACATCAATTACATCCCATGATAGTGTTTATCTGATTAAGATTACTCGATATATCTATAGATATGGACACTATTATATTAGATCATTACAACATTTAAACATAATATAAAAAAAATTGAATAAAATATTTAATATGATCTAAAACTTCTAGATGTCACATGTGAAATATTATTTCACAATAAGAGTCTCCAATTTCCACTAAATAAATAACTCCAACTACATGCACATTTTCCATGTTCTACAAAAACTATAATGATGAACTCAAGATTTTCAACATTATTTATGTTTTATTTTTACTCATATTTATGAAAATCAAGACGATAAATCTTCTAAAATAACACACTGAACATAATAGACTAATACAATCCTCCATATCAAGCTATTTAGACTCACAAACATTGAATCTATAAACTTTTTGAGTCACAGATTATTTATGTAACTTATCATTTGGAATGTACGCAAACATGTAAAACTATTTTTATAACTTACTATCTTTTGGGATAAAAGCATTTAGAGTCTTAATTTTTTGGAATGTTAAATTCATTAAAAAAACATATATATTTTATATTTTAGATTCACTTATTAAACATAACTATTAGTTCAAATATGGTATCTTTAAGTGATTAATTTTTGTGAAGGTTTATTCATTCAATTGATTGTCAATTAATTATTTTAAATCAAGTAATACATTCATGTAATCCATATGTTAGAAAATAATTTATAGATCTCCTAACTAAATAGTCAATAGAATTTAATAATGAGGTCATGCAGAATTATAGGTAACACAGATACATCATGAAATCCTTTGTGATTCTATAAAATGTCACCTTATTTCATGAATATATCCATGTTAACATAACATAACATCAATTAATTATTTAAGTAAATGATATTATGCATGAATTTCTTAATAATAAAGTATTTAAACTAAAAAAATTGAACCTCCTTCATCAAACATCCAATATATAAAAAATTAGTTCTAGTTCCAAACTATTGGACATCATCATTTTAGGATCACAAAATGATTTCTACATTATCGTCTGAAATCAATATTATAAAACTCTATTTTTTATAAAGTTTTTCTTCTAAATATCCAACTCCTTAAGATTTCACATCTCATTAAAACATCATTCAAGATCCAAATAAATCAATCAAACTTTCATCGCAATGAAACTTCCATATTTACATCAACTGAGGTTATTATAATTTAAAAAACTATTGTTAATGGTCATACTTTTCAAAATATTCATTATCTTTTTTCATAGTTTAAAATTTTTCTTATAGACAATATATTATAGATTCTTCACATCTTATCATTTTTTTACTGGTTCTATACTCACTACATCTAGATACTTAACCATCTTTTTCAATAACACTCAATATTCGAAACTCAGTAAGAGTCAATGTATTAAAACGTCCATGAGTTTTATATCATTTTTATGTCAGCACAATATTTTCAAAATTAACTCACAAAATATAAATCTATGAACCTTGATTCATTCCAAAAAAGATATTCTCATGTATCATTTAGAGTGTTACTCTTAAATATTATCTTGTCAAACTTTACATAATAAACTATTACACTTACGCATCTTGGTGAGTATTATATCATTATCATATTGATCATATCTTCTAAATTTTTATTAAATTAGTATCCATATTATTAACATTACATAAGTGTTTTTACATTTATAATTTTGTAAATAAGATTTTTCTTCATGATTTACATTTTAACTTATTTAAGGTTTTCATTAAAATCACTAAAATGCATATTAGGGATTCTTCTTTTAGAAACATGTCATCTCAATATCTACAAATAATTATGTTACATTTGGAATTACTTATATATTAACATCAATGCATTAATATTCATGTAATTGTTCTTTCATAATTCATCTGTATATAAACCTACATTCTTAGTACTTTACCTATATGTGTATATATCGTATGTATGAATTTTTATTCATATTTTAGAAAGACATTTATGTTATCTAAACTTTCGTATAAGAATATATATTTGATAGTAATATATACTTTTATAAGAAATTATTTTTTATTATCATTATGTACATGTAAAAAATCATAAGATATATATTTCGAACCATTCACAAATCTTATATATTTCTAATATCTCTACTTCTATAGTTTTTTTGATTTATCTTCTAAACATGTAACTTCACCAAAACCACTTTTATCTTTTACTCAACTTCATTACATCCAAAAATGAATTCTTATTCATCTAATTTACTAATCATCCAAAGTCACAATATCATTTAGTGCAAACTTCAAGATATAAGACTAGATGTTATTTGTATCCATATGTTATCTTTTGAAATGGATAAGTAATTATACAATTTAACATTTACCCATATTATTAACATCTGAAACAAAAGCTCTCAAAACACTTATCTTTTTAATATCCTATGGTACTTTTAACTCAACATATTATGTTTACTTTAGTGAGAATTTCAATCCATGAAAGTAGATCTATTCCAATAATTACACATATGATCTTATTTCAGAATACATCCATAATTTTATAACCTATTGACATTTCTTCTCATTGAAATTTCTTTGAGTAAAGAAAAAATTCAACACTTTTCATCACAATCCAATTATTTTATTTTAAATTGAATTATATACTGATTATGAAATTATGTTGAGAAATTACTTTTAAAGATTATATAAAAGCGAATATTCTCTAAAATTCTTATAATTCAAGGAATAATAAAGTTAAAAAATCATGTTTTTTTCTGAAAAATAATGTTTCCATCATAAAAAATTAAAGGGGAATAACGAATAAAGGCATTATAACCCATTTAATGATGAAAATAGTTGGACGGAATGAATTATACTTATGTATTCAAGGGAAGAGGGGTTCCAATTTTTCAATAGGTGTTTTATACCTTCAAGAAGTCAACATTGAAATATAATTATAACTTGAAGGTCAATAATGGAATGTATTTTTCCTTAATTGAAATTGATAATTACTTAGAAAAATAATACATTTAATATGAAAATTCACCAGTGAAAACTATATAAAAAATGGAGTGGTATAAATATGATAAAAATTATATACCAATATAGAAAATAAATTACTCAAGGAAATTTTTCTATAAATATATTATTTGAATGATGTAATGAATGTGGTAGGATATGTTGAAAATAAGTCCCTAATTAGTATATTTGGGAGTAAGTTATTTATTATAAAAATTTATGGAACTCATGAGATATAATGATAAATTATATATTGATGCATATTTATATGTTGTTTTAGTAAGATAAATGTTTAAAAGTATGATAAAAAGGATCAATAAAATTTATTAGATAAGTGATATGAAGTATATTGACTGAATTTTATAAATAGAAAATGTGTATCAAAATTATAAAAAATCATTGTGATGAGGATGATCATAATTTTTTTTAAACACCCATATTTTAGATTTTGTTAAGATAATTAAGAAATATAATTATATAATTAAGATGGATTTTATTTGAAACACTTGTCAACTAAAATCAGAATGTTGTAGACTATAATTAAATACAAAATATCCAAAATAATATCTAGAAAAACTACACCTAAACGAACCTATAGAATTAAGAAAATTAATATGAAGACATTTTTTATAATAAATGGAAACTAGGTCATATGAAGTGTTTACAAAAGAATAATCACTTTTCATGATCATTTGAGAATATCTATATGAAATAAAAATGAAAAACATATTATAATTTTAGAAGAGACAAAATGACCACTGTAAAACTAATATAATGTGTGATTCTAGAGAAAAATAAGTTAAGCATAAAAATGGGATTCTAGATAATGTTCATAGTTTATTCAAATGATATACCTTAATGAAGGGTATTATATTTACCAAACATTA
The DNA here is from genome assembly GCA_963277665.1 of Viscum album. Taxonomy (NCBI): domain Eukaryota; kingdom Viridiplantae; phylum Streptophyta; class Magnoliopsida; order Santalales; family Viscaceae; genus Viscum; species Viscum album. The sequence continues at coordinate 151,931,544 of OY728143.1, forward strand.
AAAATATTAAGAATACTTGAACTAATTCATTTATACATAATTTTTAAAATAGAAAGATAATTCAAAATCTATCAAATTAAATTGAATTTGATATTAGTGAATAGATTCATCAATATATATATATTGAATAATTGAAGGGTCATATAACCAAAGAATATGAAAATAGTATAGTTTTTATAAAAAATATAGTTGTTTAATGGAACAACCATGAACTGGGTATTGTTTTTTCACAAGAATAAAGAATTTTATATTCAAGACAGGCGATGGTGATGTAAATCTATTTGTTAGGAATAAATGCATAAAAATACCTGATATTCATATTAGTTACCAATTTAATTTTTAGTCTAAGTAAATAATAATTGAATAATTGGATTGAAATCATTATGAAAATTGATTTTAAAGATTCCATGATTTGAGAAGTAACGAAATTTATTGTATTGGAAGTAAATCTGGATGGTGAGTATATTTTTTCACATAATGGTGTTACATTTTGGTATGATCACTCTCTTTTTTCATCTACCCTCTTTTCATTACAATCTATGGTTGTTTCTTGTTTTTTCTTATCCTTATTGAGTTTCAAATTTGATTATAAAAAATTGGATTTGACTTTAGACATAAAATTGTGGAATGTCTACCCATAGGTGGTCTTCCAACTAGCTGACAAGAACTATCACCCAACTACTAGACTACCATGGACTAATCTAGTCTGTATGAGTTCACATAGCTCACTAGTGACCCAGAACCAACCAAAAAATGTAAGGTCCATAGTGAAATAATTCTTCATTCCACCACTAACTATGCTATGGAAAATTTGTGTTTTATTTATTCTTCCTCCAACCATTAGCTAGTTGGTTAGTCACCATTGGTTAGCCTATGACACTGATATGGCTGATAAATGAATGGTATAAATTGTAAATTTTTATTTCCAAAATTTCACATATTATTATTTCTACCATAAAGTTATCTTAATCAACAAAACATTTGGGGATCTATTTTGAAAAATTACAACCAATTGAATATTAAACTTTGATAGATCAAAAAGATTATAAAATTATTTATCCTATTTTAGTGTCTCTATCTTGTTTTGGTCTAGATCACTATTTTTCTAACATTATTTATATATATTTTCCCTAAATTCCATGTAAATTCATTGAATATTGGTTTTTAATAAGGAAATGGGGTTCTATGTAACTCCTCTTATCTCTTTGGGCCTTCTCTCTCTCTAGATTTTTCATTCCTTCAAGTAGATAAAACTATATGTTTTTCGATGTAGGTGGTTTTGTGAAATGTATTTCTCTTAAAAAATTACATTCATTTTCATATTCAATTTTATTATAAAGGTTTTTTAATTACATATTTACATATTTATCACATGAGTGGTTTTAGAATGGTTTTTAAAGGTAGGATTTTGAAAATATGATTATTTTATGAAATTTTGATGAAATGGGTCTCCCTTATTATATTTGATGAAATTGTATTTCAAAAAATGTTATATATAATTTCAATGGTTTCACATTTATCTATATGTGAAATTTCATTTAAATTATTTTAGTTGTGAAAAATGGAAAGCTAGGTGTGCTAAATATTGAGGAAAGGAACCACTCTTGATAGTGCACTCCTACCACCTAGGCTCATTTCACTAGGATTCCAAGTATTTTTGATTTAGAGAGACACTATCACGAGTGAATACTCATCCCCAATTGTATCTTTCCTTGGGTAATGTGTGTCTCAAGTTATATTTGATCATATAAATCGTGAGAGGATTTTCTCTAAACCAACCCTAATTTACCCGAGGCCTAGTTTCCATATTTCTTCTATTCTGAATGTTTATTTTGAATGTTGTGATATAATGATTATTCTAAAAATTATTTTAAAACTGATTTATTTGGAAATGTTTTACATGTTACTGAAATGGAACGATTTACTTGTTTTGAAATATGTTATGAAACAATATATCTCATGGGTTGTGTTTATTTATTTTAGTGTATGTGGTTTATACTATAAAGGTTATATATAAATCTATTAATGAGATCTTATTGTGCTTGTTTTTCTCACACCCAATATACATAAATATGTGTATATAGATTTCTGATACAATTTTTTATGAACCAAATTATGTCACCAAACTTTCCAAGAACCCATGATGGCCATGAAAAAAGTCCTAATGGAATTCAAAATATACACAGGATTTTGATAAGAAACTAGGCATCAAAAAATAACATTGTGAATGATATTTCCATGATAGTTCCATTTCTAGACAACATATAAAAATTTAAGTTGGTATTCTAATACAAGTCAACAAAGGAATAGATACATGAACAAGAAAATAAATTTCCCAAAACCACAATCCAAATAAAGGCACATAGGTAATGGTTTAAACCATCTTCACATGATACATAGTCCCTGCGAATCTCTTACACCATGGTAAGTTCCTAAAACACCCAAAAAGTTATATGTCTCAATGAATTTTTATGGTTTATCCCCTAACATGATATACATCATCATTTCATAATCCACTGTGATACCATTTTTTGGAGATCATGTATCCAAATAACATAACTTCACATATAAAAAAGATACATTTTGATAATTTTTATATCCATGGGATGATATCTTAGGATTCCAAAAACATGTCTCAATTGATAAACGTGATCATAATTGACCACCCAATACATCAATATAAAATCCCAAAAAACTTGAAATATGTTTCATGATATTGGGGTGAATTTCATGCATTAATTCCTTGAATACTATATGAGAATTAGTCTAAAAAAATTGCATCATAATGACCTGGAAAAAATAATAGCTATTCTTAAAGGTAGTCTTTGGAATATAAAACTCTTTGATTATGATATTGTGGTAACCAGGATGATGATAAATTTTCAAAAACCAATTTTACTCTTTCAAATGATCATAAAATAAAAAATTTGTATAGAAAAGTGTATTTTCTTTGTCTGTTACTCTTTGTGGCTTATCAAAATTAATGCATTAAAAGATAGTTTCATCATCCTTCCTAGAAACTAGCATAGGGTTCAACCATGGTGACACACTCTAGCATATAAATACCTTGGATATCATATCATATAACTGAATTTTCATATCTTTCAACCTAGATAAAACCATACAGTAAGATGAAATAGATATTGTTTGACATCCTATAATAATGTAAATCATGAAATCCACTTCCCACTCTAGAGACAAACAGGGAAATGCATCTAGAAACAATTCTAAACATCATTTTCTTATAGACGAAGCTCACCACTAATAGATTACTTTTTTATTTCATCCAAAACATGGATAAAAACATACCAAGCTCTATAATAGTAGGTCCCTCTCTACAAGACCCCCACTCCCACTATCCTGGATGAAAATATTATTTTCACTAGAAAATAGTTTAAATCATCTGTTGGTGATTATGATCAATTAAGTATTTGTCATTTCTTATACTCAATGAAAGGGTAATATTGTTTATAATTTTATTAATAGGAATTTTCATTCCCATGTTCTGGAATAGGAATTGATTAATTGAGATTGATAGGAATCACTACATGGATGGATTTAAAATTAATGGTGGAAGAGCCTTATATTATTCAAGGAAGTGCTCAATTAATGTTCTATATTCCAAAGATGATCCTCTTGAATCATTATAAATATAATGGGTTTTGGATTATCATCGATTATTTATATGTTGAGGAGACTATATATGAATGGTATCTCTCTTTGGAAGGTGTTATTTTCTAATGGAACTGCTTTGTGTTTTCTTAATAAATGTAAAAATGAGTTATGGGAGACTTTATTTTTTTATCAATGTGATGTCCACAAAAGAACTAAAAATATTTTTTATGACATGAGGTGTAACACCCCGACCCCCGAAGCCCAGAGCCAATGCATTGGTTTTTAACTTTGCATGATTACAAGGAATGAAATACTGAATGAACAATTAGTTTAGTAGTCATGAAAAAACTAGATACATACATGTAACTCATTTTATATTAGGAATGGTAAAAAAATACAACACATAAATAACTAATAAACTACATCCACAAGAAATCAAAAAATTTCCTCCTCTTCATAATATATTGAAGGTAAATAACTGAAAGGGATTAAATCAAATTATTAATAAGGGTTACCAATATATGAACCATGAATCAACAATAATTTAATCATAATCAAATTGGCATAGTCAATATGGCATGATGAATGAATAAAAAACACATGCCAATAATAAACTGAGAATGAAACTGCATCCATATATTTTTTATTAGTGAAAACCCAATAGATATTAATAACCAAATATGATTAAAGAGAATGATTTTTAATTTGATTTCATGCATCTAGAACTTGATACCACAATACCGTCAAAATTATTAAATTCTGTGGGTAAATACCAGTCAAATTCTATTTTGGAAACAAACTCAAAGGGTTTGTCACTAACTAACTTGTCTCATTAGACCTGTCAAAGCATTGAGGGGATATTGAATGAATATAACATCACTAAGAGTAAAAATAATTTTTTATACATATATTTAATACCCGTAAAATATGGCTTCTCAATGTATGTATAGAGTAGATTATACGGATTCATTAATATTTCCAGAGTTAAAACAACATTCTAAATAAACATCATATGTAAAAGTGTAAAAGGCTTAAGAAAATAGTCATATCCATGAAAATATAATAATGATATATAATATATTTATAATTTCAAATGAAAAATTATCTCAAAGGGGAAGTGGGTACACCATATAAGAATTTTTAGGTTCACAGTACCAAGTAAATCATAGTGAAAAGGAAAATGAAACAAAGTACCTAATAATATTGTAATCAATTGAGTTAATATCCATCAAGTGAATAATTTAATACCTTGAATATATATAGAATAGTGATATTATATATATAGTGGAAGTGAAAAAAACCACATACAAGAAATAAGTGTAATATAATTGAAATCTCACGAAAATAAAAGTGAGATGAGAAACCCCTTACGAATATTGTATCATAGGATTGAGGATAAATCAATGAAATATTTATGTGTAAAAAATAATAAACATATAATATAATTGGATATATAGTATAAAACAATAAAATTTCATACACACATATTCTTGGAAAATGTAACTAATGAAATAGATGTTTAACTCAATGAATGAAAATTGAGTTCAGAAATTCCTTACCTTATGAACGAAGGTGTTCTCAATTGATCATAATGACCTGAGTAATCAAATTTGAATTCATTAATTAATAAGTTTATAACCTCATATAAATTTAATTTATTTATTATAACCTTATTAGGTTCATTAATTTTCTTTTTTATGGGTTTAAGAGGATCTATTTTATTTTTGTGGAAGCATTTTCTTCCTTGGGGTTCATAATCAGTTTATGTGTATTGATGAATGAAAGGTACTTTGAAATGTTGTTAAACATATGGAATTGTTAAAATATATTATTTTTTACATTTTAGAGATATAAATTATTTTATATTGATTTTGTTTATATACCACGAGGATGAATCACTAGATAAAAGTTCATGATAAATGATTGGATTAACTTGGTAGTTTTTTGCACAATGAAATTATTCTGAATTATTATTTTATAATATGAGTTTTTAAAAAATTTAGAACATTGAATAAGATAAAATAAACATTTTCCGATCAATTTCAACCATTCAAAAGGTTTCATGAACATTATGAAAGGTAGTAATAGAAATTGAAAACCTATTGTCCTTGACTGTGATAAATTAACACATCTCGGACAGTGTTTTCATTTTTGGTAAAAGAGGAGGGGGAAATAAAGATGATGATGAAATTTTCCATTATTATTACAAAATTATATTCCATGTAAGGTATTTGATTTATCATATCATTTGAATGAGTAGAGGTGAGGATAGAGAAACAAAATAATGGAACTTATAAAAGAAGTTGAATGGAAAAGGATGAGAGGTTCACCTCTTGAGTACTCTACCATGAGAATCTTCTTAAGGCCTTTTTTTTGAACATTTGGTGAGACCAGAATGTCATTAACTAGGGGAGCTTGGGAATTTTATTTGGCAGAACATAGGTAAGGCTCAAATTTTGAGTAGTGTGGGAGTAAGAGGGTGTGAGGGGTTGTTTATATAGTGGAGGAGAGGAGGGTTTCTTTAATATTTTAATCATTAGTTTACTATTTTCCCCTAATCTAAGAAAAAGTGATGATTCAATGACCAATAATAGCAATATGTTATTGTGAGTTCGAACCATGTGTGCTTACCTCAGCATGACATCATCCATGACTTAATAAATCATGTATTTGGCATTTATCATAATTTATCATATTTGATTATTCACCAAAAATTAAATTATTTCCGAATAATTCCATAATTTCACCCTATCAATTTCTAGATGTGTATAATCCAAAAATTAACTCCATTTTAAAAAATAATAATTTTCTAAAAATGATAAATTTATTTTTTATCTAAAATCATCATTTAATCAAAAAATTATCAATGCTTAAAATATTCATCTTCATTTTTAAGGTGCCTATATTTTAATTACACCATAATGTAAAATCATTACATTAAAAGACATTCATATTACTATTAATAATTATATGTTACTATTCATAAGGGTATGTTACTAGTCATAAGGGTAGGTTCCAATTTATTGAAAATTATGTAGATTCTATCAGGCTCAAAAAATCAACCTGGTCACAACAATTTATGTCCATTTTTTGAAATTGAAAACATAAAAGTGGAAAACATATGTTTAATGGCTAGTTATGACTACCTACTAAGTGTTGTTTCAGAGAGACATAATCATTCATGTAATATATGATATTTAATGAATTGAATGTATTTAATAAAAACATACCTTAAAATGTTTTGGTTGCTATATTTTTTCCACCTTCAGAAATTTATTCCCCAAAATTTTTCATGTATAAATCTCTTTAAAATGATGTGGGTGTTTCTTTTTCATAACATAATCAGATTCCCACATTAATTCCTCTATTTTATGGTTTCTCCAAAGAACCATTACTAGCTAATTTTTCAGATTTCTCAACACATGCTCCAATGTGTCAAAAATATCGATAGACTTTTCACAATATGACAAATTAGGTTCCATCTATATTTATTTATATGTGAGTACATGCATTGGGTTTGGAATGTATTTCTATAAAAATGACACATGGAACACATTATGATCATTGGATATATTTTTTTGGCAATGCTAAATAGTAATCTACAACTCTAATTCTTTCCAGAAATTTGAACTGTCCGATGTACCTGAGGCCTAGATTCCATTTCTTACCAAACATTAAGGAACCCTTCTACAGAGATACTATTATAAAGTCATGATATCTTTATTTAAATTACAAATCCCTTCCTTGATTTTTATTATAACTCTTTTACCTATTTTGAGATTCTTTAATATGGTCATGGTTTCCTTTACCTTTGTAGTTGTCTCTTCTATATATTCTAGGTCTATAAGTATCCTCTCACCAACATCATCCAAACTAGTTGGGTTCTTACACCTATTACCATATAATACTTTATATGGTACCATTTGAAAGTTAGAATAGAAACTATTATTGTAGAAAAATTACAACAAAGACATGTGTTGACCTCACTTGTTTTGATAATCCCAATTATGTTTTCAAATACTTTAATAATCTCAAATAATGTTTATCTATATTCTAATTCATTCAATCTTCGACGTTCTATTTGATAATAATAGTAAAATAATCTTTGAAATATGTTAATCAATGTTTATCTATGTTTATATGAGTTTTGAAGAAATTATAACTCAATTAGATATGTTTTACATAAAACAGATAAGTATTAAGTCACTAATATGCTTATAGCTACTGATACAGATCTACCGATACTTAGTCTACCGATAGACATAGTCATTGATATGATAATGTCACCGATATAGAGTGATACTAGTATGTACAAGTCCACTAGTAAGCACATAGATCAAGTCCACTGATACATTAAGTCCACTGATACATCAAGCTACCGATAAAACAAGTCTACCGGTATGCATAAGTCTACCGATATACACTTCACTGGTACAAAACAGAGCAAACGATATGCACTAACTACCGATACAAAATTCTACTAATACAATCTACTAATAGACCAAGAGCTACTAATAGATAAAGTCACTGGTATATAGAGCTACTAATACACAGAGTAACAGCGACCGATACAAGGAGCTACAGGTATAAGATCAAAGAGATACTGATAGAAGGTTACTACTACACAAAGTCCACAGTTACACATCTACCAATAGAAGGCTACTAATGAAAGAATGACCAGTCAAAATCTACTTCTCTCAATATTATTTATTAAGAAACGATCAAATTTGATGTTTTTAATTCAATTAATGTAATTTAATGATAGTTGTTGAGATGTCAGGGAACTGTTCCTAGTACCCATGAAAAAGGTAATCATTCTTTTTACCATAGCTGAAAGCTATAAAAGGAAGGACAAAGACCGAGCATAAAATCAATTAAGAAGGAACGTGAAGGGTGTGAAAAACAAGGGATGAATAGAATTAGAAAGTGGTGCATTCAAACAGAAAAGAAAGGCTACATTAATATTGGAATAGAACTGGACATACACGAATCCATATTGATTCTATAGGAGAACACAAGCAGAACCTTAGTCAAGGAGTGAAGAACTACAACGAGCTCTTCATGCACTCAAGCTGATCAAACTAAACTTCAAGAAAATGACCCTCTGTTTTCATAAAAAAAACCAGATAAGGACTCAGAAGCATTTATGATCAATCAAAAGAGTCCAGAGGTGAACTTCAAATCACTAAAGCTTTCTAAAAATCATATTTACTCTCTTTGTAACACCCCAATCTTCCACGGTACATTTCACTTCGAATAATGCAATAGCGTGTGTTGTACGCAACCTCAAGCTCTAACACACACCACAACGAATTAAACTAGCAGTTGTGAATAGTAATACCTACTTTTTGAAATTTTATAAATTATATTTATCAAAATGGACTTCATTTTTGGATTCGGAATATCGAAATTAGCCTATGTTGAATTTTTGGTATTTTTCTGAGAACTTCTATTTTTTATGAATAGTGAAAAATACTTAAAAACAACTTTTTAAATAAAAATAATTTATAGTGAAAAATTATACTATTTAGTGGTTTTAAAGTATAATTAGAATACAGTTTTACCATTTTATCCAATGGTGGTCATTAGAATTAATTTAACATTGAAATCGGACATAAACAATTGCCAATCTTTTGATATAAATTGTTTCTTAGAAACACTCCATTTTTTGTAACAGCGGGAATTAATTATAAAATTAATTAATGCAACTTATATGTTTGTAATTTTGTAAAATATACATCATTTTTGAATTCGGAATATCAATTATAGCTTAGGGTGAAATTTTGGCTTTGTTTTGAAAAACTTCAATTTTTGATGAATAGTGAAACCACTAAGTGGTAGTTAAATAACTGATTTTTCGTTTAAATGAAATATTACCACTTCTGTGATTTGATTTTCAAAAATCTGACATACATGGTTGTCATTAAGATGTAAAATTTGGTTCAATGAGATTAAAATAAATTTTTGGTGAATAGTAACTTTTAAGTTCTTAATCGCGATTAGAGGTAATTAGTGTAGTTTAAGGTACAAATAATGTTTTAATAATATGAGATGAGCATGACACTTGTCCTACTCTTATTGGATGAGTCATGGCCGACCAAGACAACCCATGGGTCAACTTGGGGACCCCATGGAGCCACTTTAGTTGGAAAATGACATTAATATATATTTATTTAATGTTAAAATTAAATTGACACAAACATGAGTTGTTTTACTAAAATAGTTTTTAAGTGGGGTTAAACAAGTCCAAATTTTGACTGTAAATATTCATTAGAAAGATAAATAGATTTCCTACATCATAGTATTTTTTTTATAATTTATAGACATTAAATAAATTAAATTATTTATGACATCTTTATGATTCGGCGATGACCTCATTATTGAACGATTTAAATAAAATGAGAAGATAATGCAAAATCCAAGGCTTACACTTGTCCAAAGCCTATTGGATGAGTATATTTCGAACCCTTATCATCTTATCCTCGAATTATATAAGTGTGGGACCTCTAAAATCCGAAACTCATTTTATAATAAAGTGACTTTTCTTTACTTTCCAAGAGTGCCCCTCCTCTCCACTTATAAAAGGCCCCCAGCTCTCCCACCTCATTTACACTTTCAATCCATTTGGATCGGCCAAACTCTGCCCAAATACTCTCCCAACTTCCCCCTCTTACTCCTAGAAGCCTCACTTTGGGCAGAACTCTTCCCAAGGAAGCCTTTGGGGCAAATCAAAAAGAGTTACCCGATTTTGAGGTAATGTCTTCTCTAATGTTGTTTTGTTTTATTTTTCTTCTCAAACCCCATAAACTCTTTTTATTCATTTCTTTTGTAACAAAACCAGTATCCTCAATATACTAGTATGTTGTTATATGAAGTATTCGAGCTACACTTACACACACATACATCTAATGGTTAAAGAACATACGGTTTCTGTGGATGGCGAATTTCTGCCTCACGAAACGATGATTGTTCAACACTCATATAACACCTTCAAAGGTGGCCATTAAGATGTCACTATTTTTATATATAATATATAATATGTTTATGTTTTACTTATGCTTCTGTATTTCTCATTTATGGCATACTTTATGATTTCCATTATGGGTAAAACGCGATAATTTCATTTTAGGAAGTGCGGACTACCGCCCCCTCAAAGTGATGTGAATCGTTAATGTCATATGTGGGATGTATAAAGGATGGAGTAAATGATATTATATATGATATTATACTGGAACTATATTATACCTTTATATCATTATGATTTCATTACATTAAATACAAAATAGAAATGAAAGTAGCGTTCATGCGTACGTACGGCTTACCGTCTCCATAAACGGTGCATTTCATTTCTTACCTCTAAAGGTTACGTAATATTATGAATGAATGTATATACTGGATATATATGATATATATGATATCTACATCATGAATATAATTCTGGATATAATGGATATTTCACCACATGAACAACTTGTAATTATAAGAAGGTTATTGTTGACACAAGTACCAAAGATCGACAAAACGACCGTTATTAACTTAAATAATTACATAACGTTCATAACATTGTAATAAGTGATATAAAAAGGATAATGAAAATGAAAATGGTTCTTAATAAGGTAGATATTAACTCTAGTTTATTATTCTGGAGGTTAAAGAATGGTTGAGTCAAGTCGGACATGAGGTAAGGGAACTTCTTAACCCAACTTCCATTCTTTGGGTTAATATCCTACTTTCAAATTATGTCATGATATTTTTATGTCCTATTTTGTATTTTTACTTTCTTTATGTGTACCTATAGTGAATACACATAATAGATCTATTTTATTTTAAAAATGATCTATTTAAGGACTTTGTCTCAATCCCCTTTCATTGAGGCATATTTGGTTTTATACACAACTTTCTTTTATACGGTGTATAAACCCCTTTGACTTTTACGTTTATTCAAAAGGAATCTTTTTTATACGAAGTGTTTTACTAAACGACAAAAAGGGAATGTTTTTCTTTCTGTACTTATGTGGCAACAATGACTTCTCCACCGCCGTGACCATTATTTGAGTTTTGGCTTCCTCTACAAGCCATCATTTTTTTTAATGAAAAATAAATACAAAGTTTTAACTTTCTTTTATTTTGGTATTGAAAATGGTTTTGAAAGAATTTTTATTATATCAATGTGTTGTATTGATATCATGTGATTGAAATGTGGAAATGTTATGTTTCCTTTATGCATGTTTTATGTGATACGATTATGTTATGGTTTATGATATGTTTAAACCTATTCATATGAGGAATGCATTGGACTTAATAAGTGATGGGTGGAGCCCGCTATAGCTCCTCGATGCATCAGCAGGTCTCATGAGACAAAATAGTGTCTTGGCACGAGGCCTTGACAAAATCTTATTTTTGGTCTTGGCACGAGGCCTTGGCTATGTGGTTATGATAGTCTGGCATTATGCATTCCATCATTATGAAAGTGGTTATTGATATTGCATGTGATTATTCGACCAGTAGAATATACATGTGAAGAAGTGAATGGAATTATCTCATTTTACTTTTGCCATATTATGTTGAAGTTCAAGTTTAAAAGGCTTTTTTTAGTTATACATCGCCTTAAATGTTAATGTTTATTTATGAAAGCTTCCGCAATATTGTTATCCTTACTGAGCATCTGAGCTCACCCTTTCAATGTTTTAATATTTTCCAGGATGTGAAAGAAGTATTTTAGGAATGACCTGCAGGGATAGTCAGAAGAGGATATGAGTGTGGACTATGAAGACTTTCTTATTAGTTTTTCACTTTATGATGTAATGTAAGACTTATGAATGTATCTAGTGTTTCCAAGGCTACTAAACTAATCGGTCTTTCGAGACTTGATCTTTTGTGATCATGCCAATATTACGAAGTAATGCACCGACTATGGGTAGCTGGGGTCGGGGCGTTACAGTTGGTATCAGAGCCAGTTTAGTACTAACCATGGAAGCTAGATTTAGATAAACTCTGATTAGAGCACATAGCCCGAAGATAGACTTTGAGGATTAGTATAGAAGAACTTCCTAAAATTTTGTTATTGTAGAGATTTTGTGAGTTTTCCGAGCAATACATCCCTATCTGGATACGAGCAGATAGAGGCGGCTCTGGCACAGATGTACCTAGGGGTAAAACCTGAAAACACCTCTTTGAGCTAGACTCGAACGGGAACTGGTGCACGACAACGGGCCTTGCTGCACTCTTGGTTACGACACTCCCGGTGGATATGCTTAGGATAATTCCCATTTTCTTTACAAACCACTATGAACGGTTATGAGTATATACTTCCTCAAATAAAACCATTTTATGATTATAAATTATATCCATAAATAGTTCAATTTATGTTAAGTATTTTACAAGTATGGAATTATGTATTTTGATTAATAAACTAATCTAGTTTATGCCATTGTTTAGAAATGGCGCCTAGTGGAAGGAATAGAAACTGTATCAATGCACGAACTCCGTGTAGGGATTGCCATCCTGCTCAAGTTAATTATTGTGGATCTGGAGATACAACTAGTGCTGATCAACTTATTACCATACTGGGACAACTCACTCAGGTTATGAATAATAACCTTACTCGTATGGAGCACCCTGATCCACAACGTGGAGGATCAATATTAGACCACTTCATGAGGCAACAACCACCAACCTTCAATGGGAGTACAAATCTTATAGTAGCTGAGCAATGGATAAATTCCTTAGAGAAAATATTCCATGCCTTGGGGAGTAGTGAAAGGGAGAAGGTTGTCATGGCAGTTTACCGCCTCACTGGAGTTGCTGATCAGTGGGGGTCACTGATTCAAAACACAAAGAAAGATGATGACGTATCGAATATGGAATGGAGGGAGTTCAAAGAGCTTTTCTTAGAAAAATACTTTCCTCGTGACCATCGAGCAGATATGGAAAGGCAATTTCTGAGTCTGAGACAGAAGGAGGATGAGAATGTCGCAAAGTATGAGGCTAACTTTACAAGGTTAGCGAGGCATGCTTCGGATTAGATACGTAACCCAAGGAGTAAGATTGATCGTTTCTTTGATGGGTTAAAACCATTTATCCGTCGAGCTTTAGTATGACAATCCTTCTCATCATACGAAGATATTGTCTCGTGTGCTATCAAGACAGAAAAAGAATTCTCTAAGTCTTATGACAACAAAGTAAAGCAAGAGAAGAAGAGAACCGTGGAACAAGAGACAGATAAAGGGAAAAATGGAAAGAAGGAATTTCCATTATGTGATAATTGTGGGAAGAATCACCCTGGTACATGCCTAAAAGGAATGGGAGTTTGTTATAAATGTGGAGAAAAGGGTCACCAGGCTCGTGATTGCCAGAGAAAGAAAGAGGCTATCAAAGTTGAATGCTACAATTGTAGAGAAATGGGGCACTATGCAAATGAATGTCCTAAGCGTCAAGGAAACTTACCTCAGAAAAGGACAAGGGATCAAGGCCAATCTTATGTTGTGACTACAGTTGAAGCGGAATAATTAATGTATTGGTGCTTTTGGACTCAAGGATTATATTCTGGTTATAAGAATAATGTGATATATATATATGGATTATACTGCAGTACTTTTTGATTTCAGTAAGGTTTTAATATGATTAAGGTAATCATATTTTTAGTATGTGACAATAAGAGAAACTTTTCTTTGTTTGGGGAATCTGATGTTACAATTGATTTTGGAATTAAGAGACCTTTTAGAGAAAGTCTGGACAGAGGTATTTTGGATAACTATAAAGGTTGGAGTGGATTAAGTTGATCTTTGGATAGTATTGTTTAAGGTTAAAGCATTTCTGAAGATTATTTTTGGAATATTATAATACTATAGTTTTAGGAAAAGGACAACCTGCAGGGTGGGGAATAACTCGTCGCGTCGGACAAAGCTCCAGGAATCGAACCCACAACCATAGTGCGACAAGCCTTTATTTCCTACCACTAGCCTACAGGAAGTCCCTGGTTATTACAAAATAGTTTTACTAATCTAAATGGCATGTGTTAATATTTGGAACCTTATAAAATTAGGATAAAAAGAATATTTTTGAGTTCTGTTACCATTTGGAGTAAAAGATGGGTTTGTGGTAAAAATTTATTAACGAATGAAAGTATACATAACAAGTATGTATATTCCCTTACGTTCTTAGTAAATCTCCTAAATAAATTCCTCAACATTATAAAAGGTAACTTAAAAAAAATGTTGTCGGTTAACTTTTCCAACTAGGGATTCAATGACTGTTTAACCAGTCACAAGTTTGTGATTTTCTTGTAGTTAAACTTTCTCCTAATCCTGTTTTCTATAACTCTCCATTATACCTTGATGGTTTGTTTCTCCTCCATATCCATATTTTCATAGAATCCTAGAATGGGCTATATCGGGTGACCTTTGTACTTATCTTTCTTTCTTTTAATGTTATATATTTATTAACCTTATTTCCGATGTGGGTTTTCCTCAAAGGTATTTTCTCTTTTCAACCTTTTATTTTCAAAGAAAAATTTCAAATTTTGAGGACGCAATTTATTGAAGGAGGGTAGAATGTAACACCCCAATCTTCCACGGTATGTTTCACTTCGAACAATGCAATAGCGTGTGTTGTACGCAACCTCGAGCTCTAACACACACCACAACGAATTAAACTAGCCGTTGTGAATAGTAATACCTACTTTTTGAAATTTTATAAATTTTATTTACCAAAATGGACTTCATTTTTGGATTTGGAATATCGAAATTAGCCTATGTTGAATTTTTGGTATTTTTCTGAGAACTTCTAATTTTTATGAATAGTGAAAAATACATAAAAACAACTTTTTAAATAAAAATTATTTATAGTGAAAAATTATACTATTTAGTGGTTTTAAAGTATAATTAGAATATATTTTTACCATTTTATCCAATGGTGGTCATTAGAATTAATTTAACATTGAAATCGGACATAAACAATTGCCAATCTTTTGATATAAATTGTTTCTTAGAAACACACCATTTTTTGTAATAGCGGGAATTAATTATAAAATTAATTAATGAAACTTATATGTTTGTAATTTTGTAAAATTGACATCATTTTTGAATTCGGAATATCAATTATAGCTTAGGGTGAAATTTTGGCTTTGTTCTGAAAAACATCATTTTTTGATGAATAGTGAAACCACTAAGTGGTAGTTAAATAACTGATTTTTCGTTTAAATGAAATATTACCACTTCTGTGATTTGATTTTCAAAAATCCGACATACATGGTTGTCATTAAGATGTAAAATGTGGTTCAATGAGATTAAAATAAATTTTTGGTGAATAGTAACTTTTAAGTTCTTAATCGCGATTAGAGGTAATTAGTGTAGTTTAAGGTACAAAAAATGTTTTAATAATATGAGATGACCATGACACTTGTCATACTTTTATTGGATGAGTCATGGCCGACCAAGACAACCCATGGGTCAACTTGGGGACTGCATGGAGCCACTTTAGTTGGAAAATGACATTAATATATATTTATTTAATGTTAAAATTAAATTGACACAAACATGAGTTGTTTTACTAAAACAGTTTTTAAGTGGGGTTAAACAAGTCCAAATTTTCACTATAAATATTCATTAGAAATCTAAAAATATTTCCTACATCATAGTATTTTTTTTATAATTTATAGACATTAAATAAATTAAATTATTTATGACATAATTATGATGCGGCGATGACCTCATTATTTAACGATTTAAATAAAATGAGAAGATAATGAAAAATCCAAGGCTTACACTTGTCCAAAGCCTATTGGATGAGTATATTTAGAACCCTTATCATCTAATCCTCGAATTATATAAGTGTGGGACCTCTAAAATCCGAAACTCATTTTATAATAAAGTGACTTTTCTTTACTTTCCAAGAGTGCCCCTCCTCTCCACTTATAAAAGGCCCCCACCTCTCCCACCTTATTTACACTTTCAAGCCATTTGGCTCGGCTAACCTCTGCCCAAATACTCTCCCAACTTCCCCCTCTTACTCCTAGAAGCCTCACTTTGGGCAGAACTCTTCCCAAGGAAGCCTTTGGCTCAAATGAAAAAGAGTTACCCGATTTTGAGGTAATGTCTTCTCTAATGTTGTTTTGTTTTATTTTTCTTCTCAAACCCCCTAAACTCTTTTTATTCATTTCTTTTGTAACAACACCAGTATCCTAAATATACTAGTATGTTGTTATAATAAGTATTCGAGCTACACTTACACACACATACATCTAATGGTTAAAGAACATACGGTTTCTGTGGATGGCGAATTTCTGCCTCACGAAACGATGATTGTTCAACACTCATATAACACCTTCAAAGGTGGCCATTAAGATGTCACTATTTTTATATATAATATATAATATGTTTATGTTTTACTTATGCTTCTGTATTTCTCATTTATGGCATATTTTATGATTTCCATTATGGGTAAAACGCGATAATTTCATTTTAGGAAGTGCGGACTACCGCCCCCTCAAAGTGATGTGAATCGTTAATGCCATATGTGGGATGTATAAAGGATGGAGTAAATGATATTATATATGATATTATACTAGAACTATATTATACCTTTATATCATTATGATTTCATTACATTAAATACGAAATAGAAATGAAAGTAGCGTTCATGCGTACGTACGACTTACCGTCTCCATAAACGGTGCATTTCATTTCTTACCTCAAAATGTTACGTAATATTATGAATGAATGTATATACTGGATATATATGATATATATGATATCTAAATCATGAATATAATTCTGGATATAATGGATATTTCACCACATGAACAACTTTTAATTATAAGAAGGTTATTGTTGACACAAGTACCAAAGATCGACAAAATGACCGTTATTAACTTAAATAATTACATAACGTTCATAACATTGTAATAAGTGATATAAAAAGGATAATGAAAATGAAAATGGTTCTTAATAAGGTAGATATTAACTCTAGTTTATTATTCAGGAGGTTAAAGAATGGTTGAGTCAAGTCGGACATGAGGTAAGGGAACTTCTTAACCCAACTTCCATTCTTTGGGTTAATCTCCTACTTTCAAATTATGTCATGATATTATTATGTCCTATTTTGAATTTTACTTTCTTTATGTGTACCTATAGTGAATACACATAATAGATCTATTTTATTTTAAAAATGATCTATTTAAGGACTTCGTCTCAATCCCCTTTCATTGATGCATATTTGGTTTTATACACAACTTTCTTTTATATGGTGTATAAACCCCTTTGACTTTTACGTTTATTCAAAAGGAATCTTTTTTATACGAAGCGTTTTACTAAACGACAAAAAGGGAATGTTTTTCTTTCTGTACTTATGCGGCAACAATGAATTCTCCACCGCCGTGACCATTATTTGGGTTTCGGCTTCCTCTACAAGCCATCATTTTTTTTAATGAAAAATAAATACAAAGTTTTAACTTTCTTTTATTTTGATATTGAAAATGGTTTTGAAAGCATTTTTATTATATAAATTTGTTGTATTGATATCTTGAGATTGAAATGTGGAAATGTTATGTTTCCTTTATGCATGTTTTATGTGATACGATTATGTTATGGTTTATGATATGTTTAAACCTATTCATATGAGAAATGCATTGGACTTAATAAGTGACGGGTGGAGCCCGCTATAGCTCCTCGATGCATCGGCAGGTCTCATGAGAAAAACTAGTGTCTTGGCACGAGGCCTTGACAAAATCTTATTTGTGGTCTTGGCACGAGGCCTTGGCTACGTGGTTATGATAGTCTGGCATTATGCATTCCATCATTATGAAAGTGGTTATTGATATTGCATGTGATTATTCGACCAGTAGAATATACATGTGAAGAAGTGAATGGCATTATCTCATTTTACTTTTTCCATATTATGTTGAAGTTCAAGTTTAAAAGGCTTTTTTTAGTTATACATCGCCTTAAATGTTAATGTTTATTTATGAAAGCTTCCGCAATATTGTTATCCTTACTGAGCATCTGAGCTCACCCCTTTCAATGTTTTAATATTTTCCAGGATGTGAAAGAAGTATTTTAGGAATGACCTGCAGGGATAGTCAGAAGAGGATATGAGTGTGGACTATGAAGACTTTGTTATTAGTTTTTCACTTTATGATGTAATGTAAGACTTATGAATGTATCTAGTGTTTCCAAGGCTACTAAACTAATCGGTCTTTCGAGACTTGATCTTTTGTGATCATGCCAATGTTACGAAGTAATGCACCGACTCTGGGTAGCTGGGGTCGGGGCGTTACACTCTTAGTGATTATTTTATTTACATTTCGGGATGTGTGTGTGCTCTGTATATTTTATACACATACTGTCTCTGGAGCTAAGCAGGTGGATTTCTAAATCCTTACTTAAACTTTCTAAAAATCCATTATATCCCACTGTGGATAGTGGTAGAGGTCAAGTAAGACCAAGACAGCTTGTGATCGGTTGTTTGTTTTCCCATGCAGAACTGTGGTGGAGGTCTTAGTACTTGGACAGTCATTGCACTATTGTTTACCCCGATCTAGGGAGTGGATAAAATTTATATAAATTGTTTGAGAGGACTAAGTCTCAACTTGAGACTGAACCTCTTGGTTACATCTGTTGTGCATTTTAGTTGAAGTTTAATGTATACTATATATTTTATATTCTGCTGCTAATTAATTTGAAATACAATTTGTTTTAAAGTTACATTGATAGTTAAATTAGCAAATTTTTATACTTATTGTGAACCAATAAGTTAGTTTCAAAAGTTTATTTAATATTCTGATTAGATTAACTAAGACCTAATCAAATCTTTGAGAATCTAATTGAACATTTACAATCTGTATAAATTCACTACATTTTAACATCTTTTTAAATTGGGGGATTTTAAAAGAAATAATTTTAACAGAAAATTTAATTGGAACTCAATTCACCCTCCTCTTGAGTATCCACTTCGACCAAAATTTGGTATCATAGGCTTGTTTATTATTAAATGTTTTGAAGCACTCTGTTTTCCAACTATTATTTTAGTTGTATCTTAAAGATCTTAAATTTCTGTTAGTTCTAAATTTTATATCTTTAAATATTTTTTCTAAACTCTATCTATGGGCAGTAGACTAGAAGGTGCTGCTACCAACCGGCCACCTTTCTTTAATGGTAAAAATTATGCTCACTGGAAGATTAAAATGAAAATTCGTTTATAAAGTATGGGATTTGATATCTGGACTGCTATAGAAACTCAATATAAGATTCCATAATCTGAAAGAACTACTTGTGATGAACCTACTAAGAATACATACAATAATAAATGTAAACAAATAAATGCTTTGTACTATGCTTTAGGAAATGAAGAATTCAATTGCATGTCTGCTTGTACAACTGCTTATGAAATTTGGGATACCCTAAGTTTTTTCCATGAGGGAACAACCAATGTCAACAAAATGAGGCTGAATACCTATACTATTAAATATGATAATTTTAAAATGAATCCTGATGAACCAATTTCTGACATGTATCTCAGGTTCAATGAGATTGTCAACACCTTGAGCTCTCATGGTAAAGCAGTTCCCGCAAAAGAATAGATCATGATAATATTAAGATGTCTACCAGAAATATGGAGAGGCACATCTGTTTCCATTAGAGAATCATGCGACATCAACACACTGGCTGTTAAAGAATTAATTGGTAAGCTTATGATGTATGAGGAAGAACTAAAAGTGAATAAGGAAGAAGATGACAAACCAAAAAGTAAGTTAGTGGCTTTTAAGTCTACTACCTCAAGGAGCAAGGACAAGGAAAATGTTCACATACCAACTGAAATCTCAACAAGTGAAATTTCAGATTTTGACAATGATTTTAAGATGTCTCAAATAGCCAAAAGATTTAAAAAGTTCTACAGGAAGAAGAAAATATTCATAAAATCAAACTACAAAGGAAAATATGATAACAAAGGTTATTGGAAGAAGGACTGGAAAAAGCCTGATAGGAGTAATGAAATTGTCTGCTATGAGTGAAAAAGGAAAGGACATGTGAAATCAGACTGTCCAAAATTGAAGTTCAAGAAGAAACATGACTATAAGGACAGCAAGTATAAGAAAGCAATGAGAGGAACTTGGAGTGTTTTAGAATTCACTTTATGGGATTATGATTCTACTAACGAGGAAGATTATCATAAAGCTAATATGGGTTTTATGAAAAACACATCTGAGGTAACACTAGACCCTCATGATTTAAATTCATAATATTCTGGAGTTGATTCTGATTCTGATTCTGAATATGAAAACATGTCTAGTGAAAAATTATTCGAATATTGTAATATGCTATAGGAAACATGTAATGAATTTAAGGACATGTAAAAATCCTTAAATAAATAGCATCCTTTATCTAGAACTATTAAATCTGCCCTTGATATTGAAAAGGAAAAGAATTATCAACTATTAAAAGAAAATTATGAACTGAAAATGTCTAATGAAAAATTGAGAAAGGATTTAGAAAAGTTCAAAAATGTAAAGAACAATATAACTCAAATTATAGGTAAACAAGTGGCACCAAAGTATAATACTAGTTTGGGATAACAACCTGGACAGAGAAAATTTACCAGAAATAGATTTATTCCTAAATCTGGAAAAAATTCTGCTAGTTCATGTTCTGGAAATCCATATGCCTCAACTAGTTATTCATATGATTATAGACCAAATAAAGATTATCTTCCAAAATCTATTGATTTTGTAAATTATTTGAGACCCATAAGACAAATCTCGGTACCTAAAGCTTTGATTGCTAACCTGTTTGGACCCAAGAAATTCTGGGTACCAAAATCATTTTATGTTGAAACCTGTTTTGTAGGAGACATGCTTGAAGATTTATCCCAAGAAGGTATGGTACTTGGACAATGGATGTTCAAGGAATATGACGGGATATTACTCATGCTTCAAGAGTTTAATCAATATTGATGGAGGACATGTCACCTTTGGTGATAATTATAAAGGAAATATCATCGGCCTATGCCAGATTGGTAACACTGATTCAGTTTTAATTTCTAATGTTTTATTTATTGATGGACATAAATATAATCTGTTAATTATTTATCAGTTATGTGATGATGGTTTCAATGTTAAATTTTAAAAATATTATTGTAATGTTTTGAACTCTAAAAATGTTTTAAAATTTTCTTCTTTGATAAATGAAAATGTTTATGCTGTTAATTTGAATTCTTTATCCAAGCAAAATGATAATTGTTTAAATGCTTTTCATAAAGAATCTTGTCTCTGGAACAGAAGATTGGGACACTGCAACATTTATTCAATTATAAAATTGACTAGGAGGAACTTATTTAGAGACCTACCTAAGCTTGAATTCCCATCAGACAATGTTTGTAATCCCGGTCAAAAAGGAAAGAAACATAAGGTTTATTTTAAATCAAATAAAGAAGTTTCAACTTCCCAACCTCTCAAGTTGGTTCACATGGACTTGTTTAGACCTTCAAGTGATTCAAGTTTAAATGGGAAGCAATATGTCTATGTCTTAGTAGATGAATTTTCTAGATACACTTGGGTATACTTCTTAGCTTACAAAAGTGAAGCTTGTTCTTACTTTATTAAGTATTCTAAGTCTATAGAAACCCTTTGTGGACTTAAGATTAAGACTTTGAGAAGTGACCATGGTCGTGAGTTCGAAAATCAATATTTGGAATCTTATTTCTCACATAATGGCTATAGACACAATTTCTCTACCCCTAGGATACCTCAATAGAATGGTGTAGTAGAAAGAAATAATAGAACCCTTCAAGAAATTGTAAGAACCATGCTTAATGAGTATGACCTGTCAATTTATTTTTGTGCTAAAGCTGTAAATAAAAGTTGTAATATTAATAATATAGTCTTGATTAGACCCGTTCATAAGAAGACTCCTTATGAACTGTGGAACAGTAGGAAATCTAAGGTTAATTACTTCAGAGTTTTTGGATGCAAAGTTTTTATTTTCAATACAAAGGATAATCTTGAAAACGTTTCCTCTAAAAGTGATGAATGAATTTTTCATGGTTATTTTTTAACTAGAAAAGCCTATAGAGACTTTAACAAAAGAACCAAATGTGTGGAAGAATCTCTTCACATAAAGTTTGATGAAACTGATCAACGTGAACCTAAGTCTTCTCTTGAAAATATTGAAGAAGATTTTACTGTTATGGACCTTAATGATAAAACTAAAGAACCTACTATAAAAACATCCAGTTCTAGACATATTCCAGAATTTGATTATATAGAACCCGAACTTAGAGCAGAGCCTGAAATTTCTAGTCCTACAATTACTAGATCAACTAGGATTCTAAAGAATCATCCTTTGGATGCTGTTTTTGGTAATCTTGATAGAGGGGCACAGACTATAGCTTCTCTAAGAAACTAGGTTTAACATCAAGCCATTCCTTCATAGCTAGAACCTAAAAATGTCGATGATGCAAACAATGATAAATTTTGGATAATGGCTATGCAAGACAAGTTAAATCAATTTGAAAGAAACAAAGTCTAGGAATTAGTTGACAGACCCAAGGAAACGTTAACAATAGACACTAAATGGGTTTTTAGAAACAAAGTTGATGAGTCTGGAAATATATTTAGAAACAAAGAAAGTCTAGTTTCACAAAGATATAGTCAAGAGGAAGGTATAGACTATGAAGAATCCTTTGTACATGTAGCTATATTAGAGGCAATTAGGATTTTACTTGCCTATGCTGCTAAACTGAATTTCATGTTATAGCAAATGGATGTCAAAAGTGCTTTTCTAAATGGTTTTATAATTGAAGATGTTTTTTTGAACAACCACCTGGATTTACAAATCCTCATTTTCTAAATCATGTTTTTAAACTATCTAAAGCTTTATATGGTTTAAAACAAGCTCCAAGATCTTGGTATGATAAACTTATAAATTTTCTTATTTCAAAAAGTTTTACTAAAGCCACTGCTGATCCAACTTTTTTTATTAAAGGAATTTCTAAAGAGGTTTTGATAGTTCAAATCTATGTTAATGACATTTTTTTGGATCTTCTAAACATTCTTTATGTACTGATTTTTCAAAGACTATGCAAAAGGAATTTGAAATGAGTTTAATGGGAGAAATCAAATATTTTCTTGGATTTCATGTTTTTCAAAATGAAAATGGTAATATTTTGAATCAAAGTAAATATAAAAAAGATATTTTAAAACGTTTTGTTTTGGATAGTATTAAAGAAAATGAAACTCCTATGAGTACTGTCTATAAGTTGGATGTAGATGAAACTGGGAAACCAGTGGATCAAAATAATTATAGAGGTATGATTGGAAGCTTACTTTACCTTACTGCTAGTCGACCAGATATTATGTTTAGTGTGTATATGTGTGAAATATTTTAAGCTAATCCAAAAGATCCTCATTTACTTGCTGTTAAAATAATTTTTAAATATTTTAAACACACTGTAAATTTAGGTTTGTTTTACCCTAAAGGTAACTCTTTTGAGTTAATGAGTTATTCAGATGATGACTTTGCTGGTTGAAAGTTAGATAGAAAAAGCACATCGGGAACATGGAATTTATTGGGAAAATCCTTAGTATCTTGGTGTAGATAAAAGTAGAATTATGTAGCTTTTTTCACTGCTAAAGTAAATTATATAGCTGCTGGTGGTTGTTGTGCACAAATTATGTGGATGAAACACACTCTTTTGGACTATGGGTATGATTTTAATCATGTTTCAATTAACTGTGATAACACTAGTGCAATTAACATTTCAAAGAACCCTGTATCTCACTCTAGGACCAAACACATTGATGTAAGGCACCATATTTTTTGAGATCATTACTAAAAAGGTGATATTACTCATGAATTTATGGGTACTGAACATCAATTAGCTGATATTTTTACCAAAACATTAAGTATGGATAGGTTAAGTTACATTTGATATGAGTTAGGAATGATTAACCTTAACCGGTAGATACCTCAGCGATGTACCTTACTGATGTGATACCTCACCGATGTAGGTCACCGATGCGATACCTCACTGATGTACCTCACCAATGTGATACCTCGCTGATGTACCTCACCGATGTGATACCTCACTGATGTACCTCACCAATGTGAAACCTCACAGATATACCTCACTGATAGGAATTCTCACCGATATACCCTACCGTTGTGCGCTGTTTTAAAATTCCGTCTTCCTCCAGAATCTATATCGGTTATACTTTATTTATTTTATTTTAATTATATATTTTATGATTCCTAAATGATAAAACAAATTCCTGGTTACTTATCAATCCACCGAGCCTCAAACCCTTTACCCTCAAGACTTAGCTCCCAAATTTCTTGAAAAACCTAAGTTCCTCGAACTAGTGATGGAAAAAAACCAAACTCCCTACCATCAGAGATGACCTTGGTAAGCCGAATGCGAAGAATCAGAAGACTGAGCCAGAAGCAAGTGGCAGTGTTGGAAGAACAAGGTCGAGGAGGCGACGAGTGAACCCTCATTTACAAAATAGATTTATTGTGATCGAAAAAGAGCTATGCGTGGAATGGTTATTGTCCAGTAAATAGTTAGTTTTAGAGGTGCTGGAAAATCAGAAGTGGGAAGAATGATTCTCAAATAATAACAGATCCTACTATCCGGAGCTGGTGAAACAGTTCTATGAGTTTGTGAGCATTGAGAAATCAGAATATGAGAACTGAGTGATTTCTTTTGTGAATGGAAAGGAGATATCTTTTTTATCCATTGAGTGGGAGGAATTCTTGAAGGTTCCACATGAAGGTGTTCTTGGATATTTCTCGAAATCATTTCCACCTACAAGTGACATATTTGATTATGAGACTATCTTAGAGGATCTCATCAGTAGTGGAAATCAAAGATAGGTGGTGGCTGCTGAAATGGATGGAGAGAACATATTGTTGTTCAAGTTTGTTCATCAAGTTTTAATTCCCAGGAGAGGGGAATTTTTTAATTTAAGATATCAGGATATCTATCTGTTACATCTTTTGAGACATAGTGTACAAGTAAATCTGTGCAGTCCGCTAATGATTCAAATAGAGGAAATGACCAGGACCAAATCAAATACCAATGAATTATTATTTTCCAAGTTGATCTCGATAATGATTAAGGTGAATGGAGTATATGAATCTCTAGATGGGACTATTGTGGTATGGGACAGCTTCTGTATTACAAGAAAAGTTTGCAAATACAAGAAGATAAACTGGAATCCATGGAGAGGAGAGTGGGTTAATGATGATAAGAAGGTATACGATAAGTTCAATCCTGTGGATCATCCTTCAAGACCTAAGGTTGTGAGGGATCCAGGTCTAGGAATTAATGAATAAGAACCTGAGTGCATTGATGAGACTGATAAGGAGGAGACTTCTATGGCTAATGGAAGGGATCCAATCTTTCCCCCAAGTCCTGTTTCTGAAATTATATCATCAGGAAAGGAAACTTTATTAGGAAAAGAAACACTTATTGATGAGGAAGACCAGCCAGCCAATGAGAATGAAGAAGAAAGAGAAAATGAATCTGAAGCCTCTGATTCTGTCTGCTTAAGTCTGAGTCCATTGATTGGAAGCTCAGTTGTGCCTGTTGAGGATGT
The DNA here is from genome assembly GCA_963277665.1 of Viscum album. Classification (NCBI taxonomy): domain Eukaryota; kingdom Viridiplantae; phylum Streptophyta; class Magnoliopsida; order Santalales; family Viscaceae; genus Viscum; species Viscum album. The sequence goes on from OY728143.1 coordinate 151,957,750, forward strand.
AGTGGGTGTGATGGAAGGACATGTGCCTAATCCAAAGGATCCTCCTGCTGTTGCAGAAATGGAGTTAGTTGTAGAGGATTCTTTTGAGGAAGAAAGACCTACGGAGAATGTTGTTTATATACAAGAGAATTCTCCCATTTAGGGGGAGCATCCAACCAGGTTTGGCAGTGTTTCAGTGGCTGACCTTGAATCCTTAAAGGATGAGCTGAAAGAGTCTTTTAGTGATTCTTTTTCCGAGATGAAGCACTGCATTTTTGAAGAGATGAGCAATTTGGAAAAATGTTTTGAATTATATCTCGGTTGTAATGTTTCAACCTTTGTGGCAGAAATAGTGGATGAAGTTACAGCTTTCCAGAATCAAGAATCTAGACAGGAAGAGGATGTTGAAGTTCTAAAAAAATCTGTTATCTATTTAGAATCTTATATGAGTTCTAAATCCCAAGAAGATAAAGATTTAGATTATGTCAAAGGTGTTGTAAGCCAAATGGTATTAGTCTTTGAAGGTTTTAAAACTCCATGAAAGATCATGTCAGCACCCAGGATTCCCAAGTGAAAAATCTTATTTGTGGGTTGACCAAAAACTTTAAAGAAACAGTAAGCTTCTCTATTGGTTCTCTTACCTCTAGACCTTCAATAGAACTAAATCAGATTCGAGTTGTGATGAAGGAAGAACTTGGCTCAGTATCAACCAGTGGCTCTGTGGACTCTTCTAATCTTACCAAAGTGGTGACTTCTACTAGAGATACCACTAGGGAGATAATGAAGATTGTCCAGTACTATATGAGAGAAGCTTCTACCTCTCAAAAAGAAGTGAAACACACGGTAGATTACTATTTCCAAAGGATTTATACCAGACATAAACTTGACAACCATTTAAAACTTCTGTTAAAAAACACAGAGGCACCTCCTATCAATCAAGACTTTAGAGAGAAAGTAAGTAAGATAATGGAACTGACTCCATCCTTGGACAAATTCATGGAGAACAAGGATGATTTCACATCTGCTGTGGAGAGAGGAGGAGGAATCATTATGGATTTCAGAAATATCTTGTTTCCTTTATTGCATGTCAATGCTAGGTCAATGATTGTACCTATAGCTTTACCTGCCTCTGCCTCTACTACTTCTCCTATTCAGATGACTCCCGCCTAATCCATTCGCAGCCTTACTCCTATGATCACTTAGAGAACTACTCAGTACAGACCAATAACAGTTTTCATAGCTCAACCACCTCTGATCATCTCTGGTGTTCCTAAGCCTTCACCTGCATCCACCACTCCTGATCCTTCTTGTGATCCAAAGGGGAAATCTCATTCTGAGGATTTAGATTGAATAGTGGCTAGGATTTTTGATAGGAATCACTTGTATTTCCTTTTGTATCATTTATGACTCTCTTTGTAATTTGTTTGCTCCAAGTAATACATATGCTCTTAATTTCTTTTCCTCTTTGTTACTTCTATTCTCATATATTTACTTCTTGTCCCACTTTTTGATTCTCACAAAGGGGGAGAATTATTATCTAAGGGAAAAATCTGGGCATAATATCATTTATAAAAAACTGGGAGAAATACTATCTTTTATGAGTTTGATTCCTTTCCCTCTGGTATATTTGTTTTATTTTTACCTTTAGTAAAAATGTTTTATAATATATTGTTTTCTCTGATACAATTAGATTTAATGATATATTATTTGATACAATTACTAATTATCTTGAGCATATAATATTATAAGTTGTGATTATCAATAAGGGGGAGATTATTGACCTCACCTGTTTTGATAATCCCAATTCTATTTTCACATACTTTAATAATCCCAATTAATGTTTATCTATATTCTAATTTTTTCAATCTGTGACATTCAATTTGATAATAATAGTAAAATAATCTTTGAAATATTTTAATCAATGTTTATCTATGTTTATATGAGTTTTGAAGTAATTATAACTCAATAGGATATGTTTTTCATAAAACAGATAAGTATTAAGTCACTGATATGCTTATAGCTACTGATACGGATCTACTGGTACTTAGTCTACCGATAGACATAGTCACCGATAAGCTAAGGTCACTGATACATAGAGCTAACGGTATGTACAAGTCCACCGGTAAGCACATATATCAAGTCCACTGATACATAAAGTCCACCGATATATCAAGATACTAATAGAAAAAGTCTACCGGTATGCATAAGTCTACTGATATATGCTTCAATAGTACAGAACGGAGCTACCGATATGCACTGACTACTGATACAAAAGTCTACTGATACAATCTACCGATAGACCAAGAGGTACCGATAGACATAGTCACCGGTATATAGAGCAACTGATACATAGAGTAATAGCTACCGATATAAGGAGCTATCAGTACAAGATCAAAGTGCTACTGATAGAAGGTTACTGCTACACAAAGTCCACCATTACACATCTACCAGCAGAAGGATACTAATGAAAGACTGGCCAGTCAAACTCTACTTCTCTCAATATTATTTATTAAGAAATGGTAATATTGGATGTTTTTAATGCAATTAATGTTATTTAATAATATTTTTTGCCATGTCGTAGAACCGTACCTAGTACCCATGAAAAAGGTAATCATTATTTTTACAAGGGCTGAAAGCTATAAAATGAAGGCAATGACTGGTCAGAAAATCAATTAATAAGGCAACGTGAAGGGTGCGAAAATGCAAGGGCTGAATAGAATTAGAATGTGGTGAATTCACACAGAAAAGAATGGCTACATTCATACTGGAAGAGAACTGGACTTACAGGAATCCATTTTCATTCTACAGGAGAACACAACCTGCACCTTAGTCAAGGAGAGAAGAACTACAACGATCTCTTCATGCACTCAAGCTGATCAAACTGAACATGAAGAAAACAACCCTCTATTTTTCAGAAAAAAACCAGAGAAGGACTCATAAGCATTTCTGATCAATCAAAAGAGTCCATAGATGAACTTCAAACCACTAGAGATTTCTAAAACTCATATTTACTCTCTTTGTGATTATTTTATTTACATTTTGAGCAGTGTGTGTGCTCTGTATATTTTATACACATACTCTATCCTAAGCTAAGCTGGAGGATTTCTAAATCCTTACTCAAACTTTTTATAACTCCATTGTATCCCACTGTGGATAGTGGTAGAGGTCAGGTAAGACCTGGATAGCATGTGAGTAATTGTTTGTTTTCCCAAGAAGAACTATGGTAGAGGTCTTAGTACCTGTTCAGTCTTTGCATTGTTGTTTGCCCTGATCTAGGGTGTAGATCAAATATATATAAATTGTTTGAGAGGACTAAGTCTCTACTTGGGAATGAACCTCTTGGTTACATCTGTTGTGCATTTTAGTTTAAGTGTAAAGTATACTATATATTTTATATTCCACTGCTAATTACATTGAAATGAAATTTTTTTAAAAGTTACTTTGATAGTTAAATTAGCATATGTTTATACTTATTGTGAACCAGTAAGTTAGTTTCAGAAGTAAATTTAATCTTCTTATTAGATTAACTAAGACGTAATCAAATCTTTGAGAAACTAATTGAACATTTATAATCTGTATAAATTCACTACAATTTAACATGTTTTTAAATTGGAGGATTTTAATAGAAATATTTTTAACAGAAATGTTAATTGGAACTCAATTCGCCCCCCTCTTGAGTATCCACTCCGACCAACACCATGTATTGATCCCACATGCCCTAGAAGTCAATAGAGAATTATCTTAATAGTTATTCAAGTGTCTAAATAGTCCTTTTAGGCTATCTATTGGTTTGGGGTTATAAATATTACTCATATAATGCTTAGTTTCTAATGCCTTTTAGATACTTTTCCTGAATTTTAATGTAAATCAAGGATCTCGATCAGACACAATAAATAGAGGTTCACCATGATGTCTTATAACATCGTCAATATAAAGTCCTTACGGGCACTCAAGTAGTAAATCATCTCTTATAGAAAGGAAATGTGCTGATTTTGTGAGACAATCAAGAATTACCCATATTACATCATTCCTTCTAGGTGTCCTTAATAGTCCTCTAAAAAATCCATCATAATTCCATCCCACCCCCACATAGTAATATGTTTATGTTTAATGAACCATCTAAGATGTGGTCTCCTGGCCTTCACATGTTGGAAAACTAGACACCATGACACATTATCTTCAATTTCTCGTTTCATGATATCCCATATAAAATGTCGCTTGAAATATCTATACATCATGGTGCTATCAGAGTGTATAGAGAAATTTTATCTATTATCATTATCTAATAGTTCCATTTTTTAGCTCAGGTTATAATGGAACACATAAACTCTTCCCAAATTTCTAAACTCCATCCCCAAACACAAAGTCTTCCAATCTTCCATCATTAATAGATATAATTTTCTTTTGTAAATTCTCATCATCAAGATGATATATTTTTTTCATCTTCAGTAAAGATGGTTTTCCAGTCATTTGAAAAAAGGAAAGATGTTTCCCCTTCTTTAAAAAATCACATATCCATCTTCAGTATATCCATTAATATAGGATCTCTCTCAATCCTCATTTTGGTCAGAATTCAATGATCATTCCTTTCTTAACGAATCTTCCAAATTATTTGTCTTTCCTAGGTGGTAGTTTATTGAAAAATCATCATCATTGAGTAACGTGATCAATCTCGTTTTTTTTATGTTGAGTTCCTTCGGTGTAAAAATGTATTTCAAACTATTTGGATATGTATATATCTCATATCTTTCACCGTATAGATAATGTCTCCATATTTTCATAGCAATGATTACAGATTCTATATTAAGATTATGAGTTGGATAACATTTCTTATTAGTCATCAACTGGCATGATGTGTAAGCAATAACTTTATCATTTTTTATAAGGACGCAACCCAACGCATTCTCTGATACATCACTATATATCAAAAATCCATCATTTTCATATTAAAGATTCAAAATTGGAGAATTGACTAACATATTTTCACTTATTAAAAGAATTATGTACATACTTTAATCCATATATATGTAACCCCTTTATGTTTGATCTTGGTTACAAGGTTATCCAGTCAGGTGGAATTCTAAACGAAACGCTTATTGTAACCCGCTAAGCCAATAAAATTTTGTACCGCAGTTTTTTTAATTAGCATGGGACATTGTTTGATTATCTTTGTCTTTATAGTAGCAACTAAGATTCCATCCTTAGAGACAATATGGCCAAGAAAATAAACAGATTGAATCCAAAATTTAATCTTTTTAAACATCCCATAAAATTTATTTCTTCTAAGAGTATCAAGAATAATCCCCATGTAGTTCTCATAGTATTAATCTCTTTTGGAGTTTCATAAAGATACCATCTACAAAAACACCAACACAGTCATCAAGAAATTCCATGAAAACAATATTCACATATCCATGAAAACATAGGGTTTATTAGTCATTCCAAGTTGAATTAATGTAAACTCATAATGCTCATAACTAGTTTGAAATGATTTATTTTGAATATCTTCCTTCCTCACACATAGATAATGATATCCATCTCAAAGGTAAATCATAGAAAAATATTTGTCTCCATGAAGTTGATCAAATAAATCCTCAATGCATGGAATAGAATACCTGTTCTTTATTGTAATAGAATTTATATTCCTATAATAAAACCATATATTCATGGATCCATCTTTCATGTTGAGAAATAAGACAAGGGCTCACCATGGAGAAACACTAGGTAAAATAAATCCTTTGTCACTCAATTCCTCTAGTTGTTTCTTTATCTTCACTAATTTTATAGTGTAAATTCTATAGAGAGTCTTTGATATACATCTTGCGCAAGTAATTAAATCAATAAGAACACAACATCCTTCTCCAAAGGATGTCTAGGTAAATCTTCTAGAAATACATCAATGTATTCTTACACTACAGGTACGTCTCAAATTTTAAGATTTCATTCCTCTCCCATAGATATTGTGTTCTATTCATCTCCAAGAATTGAATTTAGTAGATGCAATTGGGGGTGGATCTTGATAAGAATAATATGGAAAGGTTTCAACTCTAATGATATGGGATTTTACATCATTCTCAAAAATTGTAACTTCCTTCATCATGCAACATATATTTGATACATAATGTGACAGACAATTAATACTAAGAATTATAGCAAATTCAATCATTGGTATAATGATAAATTTTGCAAATAATGCAGATTTATGTTTCATGAGGTGCAATGATCAAAACATCGTTGATGCAATGACACATCCTCTACGATTTTAGACTAACAACTCCTTTATTAAATAAAATGGGGCATGTCTAATTTTCTAGGAAAAATGGGAAGATATAAATGAATGTGATGATCCATAATCAAATATAGAATTGGCTATGTTTGATAAAAAAAATAAAGTACCTTCCACCACATTATTTGGATCTTTAACTTCCACAATTATAATTGCATAAGCTTCCCCGGGATCTTGTGACCTTTTCTGAGGCAAGTTTCTTTGGTGCTTAGGACACCCATATGACAAGTTTCCCACCCCTCTACAATTATAGAATTGAGAATCATTTACTTTCCCCTTCCTCTTTCATTCACTATATCGAGGAACCTTTTCTCCATATATATAAAAAACCCCATGCCTTTCAAGAATTTACCCGGATGATTCTTTCCATTGTTCTCGTATAATGGAAATCTATTCATTCCCTTATTCATTATTGGCACTTCATCTTTTTCATGGTTATTATAATTCCTATAATTATCCTGATTTCCCTTGAACAAATTTGATCTAAAAAATTCCTTCTCTATTTTGTTGGAACTTAATCGAATTTCGTCATATGATGAAAATATTTGAGAATTAAGTTCCCTTAGATGACATGGCTTAATACCTATAAAAAATCAATCTTGTCTTCCAAATCATGTATATAATCTATAGTATACCTAGCTAACCTTGTGAAGGTATCCCCATACACCGCAACATTCTCTTCTTCACTTTTATTTATGAATAGGACTTTCCACTTCATTTTAGTTCGTTTTTTCATGAGGGAAATATATTTTGAAGAACATTTCCTTAAAATTTCTTCATTCCATATCTTCTATCTCTTCTTCCGCTTGGTATTCTAGATCAAGGACCACCATTGATCAACATCACACTTGAGGAAATATAGTTCCAGTACAAAAATTTCATTATAATTGCATTTAAATGACCTCAATATAATTTCAAGGGACTTGATCTACTACATAGTTACTAATGGATTACTATTCCCGCTAAAATATAGGGGCTTATCCCACAAGAAACGATCCAATACATGTGTAGCATAATTATTCAACACAGACTGAGTAATTTTTCCCAATATTGTTGTGATCTAATCCGCTCTAACATTGACTGTGTTGACATTATTAGTGGGGAAATACTTACATTGTCCACAAGTATTGATTCCCCTTATTCCATTGGCCTCTATCACTAAACAATGGTACACACTAAATTAAGTCATCGTTCATAATTTCAAACTAGCTAACACATAAGATAGTCAGAAAATTTATGCATAACTAATCTCATATTCCTAAAAATTTTATATATATACTTTAAAATCCTTCATAATGGTTTGTAATGAAAAAATTTGAATTATCCTAAGCATATCCCCTAGCGGTGTCAAACCAGGTGCACAGTAAGGCATGTTGTCATGTACTAGGATACCCTTCATCAAGCTCGAAACTCTTTTTTGGAGTTGTTACTCTTACGTACATCTGTGCTAGAACCACGCCCACTTGTCATATCCATACAACAATGTAATTTTTCAGAAGACCCACATAGTCCCTATCTTACCAAAATTCTAGGATTTTCTTATATGATTATATTAAAAGTCTAACATATGGTTATTTCCTCTAAACTATGCTTCCTAACTCTTATTTCTAAGGTTTTTACTAAACATCCTTTGATACCAACTGTAATGCCCTGAGCCTAGAATCCCAGAGCTGGTGCATTATATATTAAATTGGCATGATTATGATGAATCAAATGTTATAGGAATGATTAGTTTAGTACTCTTCAAGAAAATAGATTCATACATGTAACTCATTTTAAATTGGTAAAGGTAACAATATAAAATACATAATAAAAACTAATAAATTGCATCCATGAGAACTCAATAAATGGACTCCACTTCAAAACTTATTGAAGGTATTCAATAGAAAGGTGTGATCTCTACTACTCTGTAAGGGTTAAAAATATTAGAAGCATGAATAAAAAATAATTGACTCTTAAGAAAATTGGCATAGTCAATATTTCATGGTGAATAAATGAATAACACCTGCCATTAATAAACTGAGAATTAAACTGCATCCATAGATTTTGTCATAGGGAATATATCTAGATAGTAATAATTAAAAACGAATAAAGAGAATGATTATTAATTTAAAATAATATATCTGGTAAATGATACCACTATATCGTTGAAACAGGGTAATTTGGTGGGTAGATACCAGTCAGAGTTTATTTTGGAAACAAACTCGAAGAGTTTGTCCCCAACCGACTAGTCATATGAGACCTATCGATGCATTGAGGGGATATAGTGGTTCCTTACCATCACTAAAAGTCCAAATATTTCTTTATAAATAGATTTAATATTAGTAAAATATTCCCTCTAAATATATATATTGGGAAGAGGATAATAATTCATCAATATTTTCATAGTGAATCCAAATAAATACTGTATGTAAAATGGTATATAGAATAAGAAAATAATCATATCCATGAAACCTGAATATGGATATATAATATATTTAAATTTAAAAGAAAAAATAATCTCAAAGGGGATATAGGTACACCACATAAGAAGGATTAGATGCACAATACCAATAAAATCACAATGAAATGGAAACAAAAACAAACCCCTTTAAAACATTGTAATTAATCGAGTTAATTATAATCAAGTGAATCACTTAATTCTATGAATATAAATACATTCATGATTTTATATATCAAATATTAGTAAAAATACACTACATACAATAAATAAGTGTCGAACAGTGGAAATCTCATGGAAATAAAAGTGAGATGAGAATCCCCTTACAAAGATTATATCGTTATAGTGGGGATAAATCATTGAAATATTTATGTTTGACAAAAAAACCACAAAATATAATTGGATATACATTATAAAGCAATTATAGGTAACTCACATGTATTCATGGAACAACATAACCAATGAAACAAATGTTTACCTCAAATAATGAAAATTGAATTAAGAAATCCATTACCAAAGGCCTGAAGCTATTATAGATTGAGCTTAATGATGTGAATAATAAAATGTCTCTTCATTAATTAAGAATTTTAGAAACACCAATACATTTAATTTATTTATTATAACCTTATATAGTTCATTAATTTATTTTTTGATGGGTTTATGTGGTTCTATTTTATTATTTTGGAAGCATTTTCTTCCTTTGTTTTTATGATCGGTTTACATGTATTCATGAATTGATATTTATTTGAAATGTGGTTAAACATAAATAATTATTAATATATATTTTTATTAAAATTAATGATATATAAATGATCTTATAATGATTTTGTTTATATACCATGAGGTTGACCCATTAGATAAATGTTAGTGATCAACACTTGTCGGTTTTGTGCATAATGAACTTCTTTTGTATTATTATATTATATTATAATTTTTTAAGGATTCAAAACATCACATATGTTAAAATAAATATATTATGATATTTTTAAACTATTAAAAATGTTTCATGACTTTTCTTGAAGATAGTAATATAAATTGAAAACATGTCATCCTAGAAATAAATAAACACAACTCAGATGGTGTATTAATTTTTAGTATAAGAGGATTGGGAAAGAGAGATGATGATTAAATAATCCATTAGAATAATAAAACAACACTTCATATAAGGTACTAGATTTATCATGGAATTTGAATGAAGATATGAGAGGTGAGAGAAACAAAAAAATGGAACTTCTAAAAGAAGTTGAATGAAAAAGGATGAGAGGTTCACCTCTTGAGTAGTCCTCCTTAAGAATATGATTAAGGCCTTTGTTTATGGACTTTTGGTGTGACCAGAAGGTTTTGGACATGGGTGACATAATAGGAAGTGTATTTTGTTGAACTTAGGTAAGGATCAAATCTTTATTGGTGTGGTAGGAAGAGGGGGTTATGGTGATTTATATAGTAGAGGGGAGGGGGTTTCTTAAAATTTTAATCATTATTTTATTATTTTTCTCTAAGACAAGAAATATTGATGATTACAAGACCAAAAATAGTAATAAGTGAATATGATTTTAAACCAAGTGTTCTTACTTCTCTAGGAAATCATCCATGTCTTAATAAATCATCTATTTATAATTTATCATAATTTATCATATTTTACTATTCTCAAAAAATTCAAGTATTTTTGAAAAGTCACAAAAATTCACCCTAACCATTTTTCAAGGTGTATAATCCAAAAATGAACTCATTTTCAAAAATAATTTTCAAAATATGTGAATTTTAATTTTTAATTAAAATCATCACTTATTCAAAAAAATACCAACACTTAAAATATTCATCTTAATTTTTATGGTGCTTAAATTTTATTTAGTCTTTCATGGTTATGTTTACCATTAATAATAGTCATATTACTATTCATAAGGGTAAGTTACTATTTATAAGTGTAGGTAACTATTCACTAAAAAATATGATAATTCTTTAAGACTACAAATATAACCCTAATCGCAACTGTGTATTTCCGTTTTACAAAATTCAAAGCACATAATTGGAAAAGTTATGTTCAATGGATATGTTATGACTACCTTCTAAAGCGAACTAAAATCAATATAATTGTTTTTTTACAAAAACATGGTAGAAACATGATTATTTCATTCCTATTTATACATTCTTTTAATCATAATACATTTTGTACATGATAATTAAAAATTGTATAACTTTTTCAAACAACATAGATACAATAGATTAAAAAGAGTTCAAGAGATTGAATGGTGCGTGTTTGTGATTATGTATTCAAAAATAAATCACATCTAGTTGTAGATATATATATATATATATTTAATTATTATTATTATGATATATATACAAAATTTCACAAATTTAATCAATTCATTGGTTTCCTATGAACTTATACATAAAAAAGGAAACATCAAACCCTTTAAAACATGTTTCATCTCATAGAAATAATGACTCAAACAAAACATTGTAAAACCATCCTAAAAGAATTCCATTTTTTACAAACCATTTCAATGTTTATAAAAAACATCCTAATTAAAATAAACATTTTATAATTTCTATTAAAATATCTTTGGGTTTCAATTTTGTATAAATAAATTATTTTTTCTTCTCTATGTAATATATTTATTAAAATATATAATCTATGTAAAATTAACATTTCTCCACTAATGGTTTTGTATAAATAAGTATGAAATTAATATTATGTAATAATACATTATTTATTACATAATAAAAAATGATGTATTTAATAATTTATGTATGAAACAATAAATTTTTTAATCTCCAATACATATCAATAAACTTCATTTTGAACAAATCACATATAATAAAATTTAATCTATGATAAATATTTGATATTAATGAAATTCCATTACAGAATAACAAATTTTGGGGATGTGGAAAAATAAAAATTAACTTATATTTATGTATAATTTTCAATTATAAAAAATCATGTATTATACTACTTGCATATGAATCATCAAACCATTAAATTTACTTTATAATAATATTTTTTTTATAAAAACATTAAGAATAAAAATATAATTCTTTTTTAATACAGAAAAACTGTTTAAACAAAAAATAAATAATTATTCATCCACTCAAAGTAAATTGATCAATAAAAATGTATTTTTTGACCTAAAAACACTGGTTATGGTATGGTATATTAAAGAATAAAAACAATGAAAAGTATCCAACATTGGATGATATAAAAACTTATAATACATAAATATTTATGGATTATAAAATTTTCTAATATAGAAAATCTTAAATTTTATTCTAATTTATTAGTAAAAATTAAATAAATTACAAAATACTATAATTTTTCTACTATTAATATAATTATACTATTTTTAAATATAATAAAAAATATTATAATAGAGACAAATTATTATTATTTTCATACACTGAAATACAAATTGTAAGAGTATAAAATTTAAATTAATTACAATCAATCATTGACTTTTATTAAACAATTAGACCAAAATTATAATCATGGATATATAAAAAATATAAGACTCATCATTTAATAGGGTAAAATGAAATATTATGTGTTTATTGGTTAAATATTGTTTAGTTCATATGTCTTAGAATTTCAAGAAAAATATCAGAGGATTATAGATGTAAATAACAGCAATTATGGTTAGGAATTATTAAAGGCATTACTGGTTTATCATTAATTAAATTTTGTTGTTTTCTTAAAGTAATACCACAACTCTATATTAAATAAGGGTAATTTATAAAATGTATATAGAAGGAATCATAGAGAATGAAGACATGATTAAAATAATATCTAGTAAAAGAAAACGTATCAGACATTAGTGGTAAAAGTAACATAATTCCTTTCAATATATATAGCTTACATCCATATAGAGCTAACATTTCTAATGATTAAACCCACGAATAATTAAAAAATTATATCATAGTATAGTCTCAGTACATTGCAGTAAAACAGTTTTTCTCCCATCACTTTATTCATGCCAAAAAACTGAATAATTAAATTATCTATTCATCTCTTTTATTTATTTGATTTATTATTTTTTATATATAAATGGTTACTAATATGATATCTAATTAAAATATTAAACATCAAAAAATTAACTTATGGGGCTTTAGAAATAATTTAAAATTTCTCCATCAATTTATTAGAGTATTTGAACATTAGAAAATATATTCTTCAACTTTTATAAATATATCTTTATAATTATATATAAATTTATGCAATTTTCCCATAATAAAAAATAATTTATTTTACCTATAATTTGTCATTTAACTTTTTGTTTTGTAAGATTAATTTTATATAATTTTTCAATATGATTTTTAATATAGTGGATATTTTGTCTATTGTCAATCAAAACTTAATAATTGTATTCTTGATAAATATGAAAAATGTGTACTTTATATTTAATTTTTTTATCAATGTCATTATGATCCATTTATTTATCCCCATAGTCAAAAAAATATTATTTATTATTAGATTTAAAAGAATCATTAAATTTATCAAGATGGATTCATTGTCCAAACATAGCATCCATAATGTTTTGAGATGAAAAATAGTATATTTAAGAGATAACCGGATATCATTTCATAAATAAATTCATAATATAACGCAAATCATGGACTACAGACTCTAAAATCCATAGGATATATGTATCATCTTGTAATGTGACATCTGAATTCAATGTTTTTTTAAATATCTTACTGCAATCCTTTCACTACTATTTAAATTTAATTAATGGGTTTTTGTTCTCATACAACATGTAGTTTCAAGTCACAACATCAAATTTCACATCATAAACATTTTAGTTGAGATCTAATATACCTAATAAAGATGCTAAATAAGATATTTATGTCTATATTCCCATTAATTCATTCATTATAGATTTAGTATACCTATCAAAATAGGTTTTAAAAATATTATTAAATCTATTTGAGCTTTGAGAAGCATATATAGCTGGTTGAAATATAATTTTTAAACCATAATTGATTTTGGTTTTATAGAGTCATCGAGTAAAACAAATTATTCCTTATATATTTTTGGATAATATCTTTTTACCTTCAAATTAACATTTATATTAATAATCTCATCATATAAATAATGAAAATCAGATAAAATTCAAGTACAAAACTAATGTAGATTATCATAAAATACTTTCTAATTTTCTCAATAGGTGATGAAATATATTTATATACCACAATTCTAGATCCAATTTTTTTGTAACTTTGAGATTAACTAAAAAATATTTATCCTCACGGTCTTCATGACCAACCTTACATTTTCCAACCCTAATCTCATTTTCAAACTTTTTTTATAGATTAATTGGGTTTAATCACATACAATCCATTTATTTTAGAATAATTTTTTCCAATTTAAATGATAGGATCCACAACATATTAGTAATCTTATATGGTCAAATTTATATCATCAGTTCTTACAAAAATTTGTTTCACTATAATCAGCATTACAATAGATATCATAGGACTCATCCAAAACATATTGTAAATCTACATTTTCAATTAGTGTTTTAATTTCAATATTTGATGTAAATTATTATTCAATATTATCATTAGTACTATCTAGAACATTATCAATATTCATTGAAAAAATTCATTAAAAATGGTATTATAATAATTTTTATTTATTTCAATTTCAATAGATGTATTAAGAATATTCTGCCAGCACCCTATAAGAATATTTTCTTTTACATCAGTTTCACTACATCCATTAACTTTATTAAGATAGGCAAACTGATTCAATGATAAACTACATTATAAGACAATCTTCATCAACACAATAGTTCATAGAGTATTTTATTGATGAAATTTGGATGTTTTCTCCTCTTTCAAATGTATTTTCATCTTTTATATCAAAATTTAAAATATTCTTCCATTGGGGTAGTATTTTAGTATATTCTTATGATGACCACATAGATATATTACATTATCAATTTATATGTCATGATTGGATTTCTTATCATTTAAAATCATGTACAAGAGATATATTTTCAAAAAATTATCTTTTAAAAAATCACCTATTCTTGGTTTATTTTGGAATGAATAAAATTACATAATAATTAACAATTAGCCAATAGGACATCAAATTGATATTTTTTAAAAAAATCCCAAATAAAATATTAATATCATCTATATTGATCTCTATATTATCTCTCAACATATTTCTAAATATGAATCTCTCTTTATGAGGACATTCAAAATGAAAAAATATTTTTATTGATGTAAATAAAATTTACCTTCTACTAATAGATGGTTTTAGACTATCTTCAATTCATAGAAAAAAATCAATATTCTAAAAAACTCTAATACTCCTTCATATACATATAATATCTCCCTTACTTCAAGAAGAACTTTCTCTTTCTTAAAAATTATTATTTTATTAATCAAAGATTCATCTTATTTGACCATTCATAATCTATTACTTTATATGGAAAAATCCTTTAGTATGGACCTTTCATTTCTTTCTTTGATGAAGATAAGTCTCCAGAATCTAATTATTTCAACTTCCCATTTCAGGAAAACAATATATGGATAGAGTATAGGTATTTGATATAATGAAAGATTGTTTTTTGTTTGAAATATTTTAGATAGTTTTCCTTTTACTAAGTAAAAAATTATTCTTAAAATCAAACCATAAAGATATAAATTTATATTTAAACCAAATAAGAACACTAAAACCTGAGATATTTTTAATTATATATATATAAGTAAAAATAGAGTTTTTTCTTAATAAATTTTGAAAATAAATATTTCCCCAAGAAATTAATGGTTTAAAAGATTCTCTTTCTCTTTAATATAAAACTCCCCCAGTCAAAATAGGAATATGATGTCCAATAAAATTTAAGGGTTTTATGAAATATTAAGTCAATAAAATATAACCATTAAGATACCTTAAAACCATATCTTCATATTTTCGATTAGTTTCTTTTGGATTTAGTTGAAATCAAGTAGAAATAAGAATAAAAGAAAAATTATTTGTTCTACTAGAAGTATTATTTAGAATGATCCCACATATTAAACAGTATAACATGTTATTTACTATTTTCCTTGCTCCATACGTGTAAATAATTTTATTATGCTGAAAATTATTTTAAAATGATTTACTATTTTCATATGAAATATTTTTAAATAGATATATTTTTTACAAGTATTGAATTAAAACATTCCCAAATAATTTTAAAAGATTTAAAAACCATTTAATTTTTCTTAACTCACTCATCTTACTCGTTTAAAACTCTAGTTATAAAATTTTAGAATGTTCATCATAAAAAAACTTGTTTTTTAAATAAATATTCACATCAACAACATATATTTAAACTATAGGAGTATATGTTGTGAAATCTATTTTTTAAACAGTTTCTTAGACACCCCCATTGAATAACCATTTCAAAAATATAAAAGAGATAAACCCTTCAGAAAAACATATAGGTGTCTGTTGGAGACCATATAAATCATTAATTAGTTTGAAAGTATAATTTTCAGAACTAGGATTTTGAAAACCAAGAACGAGTTCAACTAAACATATTATACAAAAAAACCAGTTATGAAACAATATTTTGCATCCATATAAATAATTAAGAAATTCATATGAGATAAATAATAAATATGATGTATCATCAATTATAATTTGTTAATAAATGAAAAATTTTCTTATTAATCTATTCTTCACTCCTGATTATAACCATTAACTTATAATCTAGTCTAACTTCTGGTAATTACTCATTAATTTTCACTTTTATTTATAATAAACCATTTTTTATAACTATATTTTCATAAGTTCATTTAATGTATTCTAAAAATATATTTCACCCAAACTAGTTTTAATCCTCTAAAGTAAATAAAACCAAATTTTATAACTCCTTGATTCATCTATGAACTTTTGTTTAGTCTATGAGATAAAAGGTATAATACTCATCAATTTTTTCTAGAACTTATATTATTATGAACACCTATATCTTTTCCACTATAAATAAAATCATATAAATTGGAATATTTTGATCTTGGAATTTGAGTTATTATATTCTCAGGTTATAAAGTTATAGTCTCATTTTAATTTGGTTCAATAAGAATATTTTTCTCCACATCGCAACATATATTATTTATTATAGAATCAAGTTTTGAGTTGTAGTTAAAATAATTAAGTTCATCTATGAAATATTTCACCTAAATAAAAGGACCACATTCTTTATGATTCTAATGTATATACTATTAAATTATAAAATAATATTTATTAACAACTCTATCTATTTTAGAATTTGAATAATAATAACAAAATATTCTTCCATATTCCATTGATAAAATTTGTCCACATCATCCTTAATATTCAAAATATAAAACTTCACTTAAAAAACATTAATGTATCTACATTTTTATTACTCACCTTCCCTGAATCATAAATATGTTTCTTCAAATAAGCTATATTAAGACTATGTTTATTATATTGAAAGTTTTATTAATGACCTCAACTAAAAAATGAGTAGGCAAACTACATTTATATAACATTGATCATTCAATTTCATGTAAATTGTCATTTATACTTTCAATAAAACCATTAATTTAGGTATTAAGGGGGTATAAAATTTATGTATAATTACATGAATTGAAAAAATAAGTTAAAATATTCAAATTCAAACTCACCTCTATGGTCACATCTCAGGGAAACAATTTTTAAATATTTTTCTAATTGTACTATATTTCATAAAATCATGAAGACACCACTAGATTCATTCTTGATCCTAAAAAATTAAACCCATGTAAATATAGAAAATCCCCAATAAAATTATAAAACAAATAATTCCCACCAATTGTTACAAAAAATACATTTATATATATTCCAATGCTCTAGAAGAAGTATACTCATTTAATTATTTAAAATAATATGTTTGTTCTATACCCTTTAACATTCATAACATAACCTCTTTTAAATACACATCACTTTTCTAATGTTATAAATCTAATTCTCCTTAAAAAAACATCTTCTAAAATTAAAAAATACAATGTGAAAGTCTTATATAGTAAACACATGATTTATTAATTTCATAATTCAATAAATTAATATTCTATTTGCACAAAAAATATAAATATATTTATTATAGATAAATTTTGTTATAGTTTATTTAAATCTAAAATACTTATCCCAATGATGAAAAAACACTTTATTGAAAAAAATAAAAATTGTACCATCACATAGTAGATAGATACTTATCAGATTATTATTTAACCTTTCAATATATAGAACATTGTTTATAGTTACAAATTCGATACAAAAAAACATTTCAAACTCTAAAAAATATTCATTTGAATTATATCCAAAATTGAAATGGCGATAATAAATCTCTATTAAATAGTATAAATTGGAAAATTAATTACTCATATTCCATAAACAATAATTATCTATATTGAAATTTTCATTGTTAAATTTTTGAACCCTACCCTGAAAAATGTTAAAATTTAGATTATTTTCTACCCAAATACATTTGAATCAATTTTTGTAAAAAATTAAATATTTCAGAATCTAAATTTTCTATCTTTCAACTGGAATTCCATCCTAACAATAGATACATATCTTGGAGTAGTGGCTTGGTTATCTCTTCAATACTATGAGAATGTTAAATATTAATAATTATCATAATGATGATTAATTCCATAGTAAAAAATAAAATAATACACATGATTTTAATTTTATATATTGAAGTAGAATAATTAAAATAATTTTTTTTTCTATTTTCTATCAGGTCATTATTTATCATTCTCTTATTTTATATTACCAATGATTTAATGACACCCCCTCCACCCCCAAATTAATAAAACTAGAAAATAAATTTAAATTATCAATTTGAAAAATATATACTACTATCATGGATTAGAGAATAAATATTGGGAAAAAATCCCTTGGGCATCATTGAAGTATTTTTTTTAGATGATTGTGTTTGTTGACAATTTGGGCCTCCATGTTGTGTTTGTTGACAAAGCAGACCACGATGTTCAAATTTTAGTCAAAATAGGGTTTTTTGGCAATTTTTATAGTATAAGATATGTGGTTGGAAATACTTTATTAGCATAAGAACCTAAAAAAAAGTAATGAATGATATAGAGGTGGTACAAAATAAAAAGATACAATGTGGCGTTGTGTCATGGAGAATTTTATGCACCATATGTTTTTCAATATTAGAACATCAATACAGGGAAAAGGAAAGAGAGGCACCCATGTTTTAGTTTGGGCATGCAAGGAGACTAGGGAGACAGAGGCTAGGACGACTAAATAAGATTTATGTGCAGTGCTAAGGGTGCCGAAAATACCTATGAATAGAGGAATACCCCTACTAATTTTTAAGTATGCTCAACACTTAGATAATATTAGAGCTCCAGTCAAGAAGGTGGTTTGGTCACATATGTGGTGGTGTGGGAGTGAAAGTATAATCATATTCATAAGTTATTCATCAGATGATAGTTGTGCGCCAATATTTATTTGGGCTTAAAAGGGTGTGAGTCACCCATGTTTTCATTTGAAGAAGGGTGTGTTGTGCATGTAATTTGGTTTCACATACACACTAGGCTTAGATAATTATTCCCATTGATAATTTCTTTCCAATAATGGTTTAGGCATAAAAGGTGTGAGTTGTTGATGTTTTGAGTTGGGTAAGGGATTGTCACACAAGTGGTTTGGTGACACCCGTGGACCAGGCATTGAGAAGTGTGTTAGTCATTAAGAGTTGTGTGGAGGTTTGAAGATTTTTGGGTACACCCATGGTGAAATTGCATTCATCAGTGAATGAAAGTGGAACTTTAATAGAGCATCTATATATTGGGGAAGACGCATTCATTTTTGATAATGAAGGGTCCTACAAGTATTTAAACATTGAGTGGGTATTTTGAATAAGTAGTGTGAACAATTCAGTTGGGAGAGTTGTTAGCTTTTATATTGTGAGCGGTTATAAACCAAGAGGGACAGTGAGTCCACTCTGAACTTTGTAAACAGCAGTGCGCTTTTATTTGATTTGGTACATCGGAACATAACCAGTGTATTCAGCTTGGACGTTTTCCAATGAGGGTGAACCAAGTATAAAATTATTTGACTTTTCTATTATTTAATTTCTGTTTATACTTTGATAATGAAAATAGAGAGAATAGAGTTTTGAATAACAATGAAATAATATCAACAGGGGAAGTTGTTTTAATATATCATACCCTAATTTACCCCCACTCTCAGGGTATCTATCCTTGTGAACCTAACAATAAAATTCTCTATTAAATTTTTTTGACAAAAATTATAAAATCTAGGTGAAAAATTAATTATTTTAAGTATCAAAAAATTAAAATTATTTCTCCACCATTAATATTACATATTTAATGATTACTACTTGTCCTCAAGCATAGAACGATATTCATTTATCACATAAAATAAAAAATCATATTATTCGATTATAGGTCAACAAAAGGAATGTACCATTTCAATGTGATCTTGAAATATATATAATTTATTATTGTTTTGATTTCATAGATTAATAGTAATAAATAGATTCATCACTAGAGTCTTAAAAATTAATTCATGTAACTATCATCACTTTTTTCATTTATGCTCAAAATTTTGTCTTTTTTAGGCTTCTTTTAATATATCTTCCTTTCATTGTACTGAAGAAAATCATTCTACAAATAAACATTATTTTTATGCTCATATATTCTAACAAATATAAAATATCCATAATTTTTTTAAACTTGTTAAAGGATCTAATAAATTTATTCCACATCATGCCAAATTTTTCAAATCTTCATGAAAAAGGAGAATGTTCAGCACCAGAATTAAGACTACTATAATATTATTCAACATTTGAATCAAATGATATATCTCTTCCATTTTTTAATACTTCAAAGTAATGAATTTTAGAGAAACAATATCTATTTTTATATACGTGTTATTATCACCTTCATATTTTATTTTAGTCTTAGGAATCATTAGAGTACCAATTAGATTTCATATTTTTTGAAAATTAACATGATTTTGTTACTTAATATAAACTGGTATTCCAATCCTTTTAGTGAATTTTACTCTCATGAATTTTAAATCTCAAACTGATTCTTATACATTGAATACCAAGGTAGAAATATTTATTGATAATTCTAATAAATATTAATAGAATTTGTGTTATAATTTATCTATAAATGACCTAGAAAGTATAATATTTTAAATCAAAAGTATTATATTTCATCTGCCTTAAATTTAAAATGACTGAATAAGAGACTAAAATGTTTTCCCACATATCATAAGATGCATTAAATTGAGAAAACTAGTTTATTCAATTGGAAAAAATCCCAAAAAAATTATTCATAGATCATCAGTTGAGATCATATTCTATAGAATATTATACACTCCAAATTCCATGTTCCCCAATAGGTTCCTTGTATGATTTTATGTCATTTATATAGTGTTTCAAACCCTAATTATTAAAATAAATAATAATCCTTGTTTTTTAATAATAATTATCTATATTAAAATTTTACCTACTTAAATTTATTTCTTCCTTGAGATTAGTAATTATAGAAACAAAATATATAACATTAAAATAAAAATAATCATTATAGATAATGAAAATGCTATGTATATAAACCAAGTTGTTTATAGGATATAATAATTATAATAGATCAAGTTTTAGAGAATTTGGTTCTTGAATTTTACATTTTAAAAATAATGTCCATCTTCAATTAAATATTTAACTCTATCCCTTTATAAAATTAGATTTGTAATGGAATAATATAGATAAAATAAATAAATAACACAAGATTATTTTTTTAGTTTTCAGGGTCTCCATGATATTCCCATACTCTAAATAATAAATATTGAAATGTTATCATTAAAACTAAAAATGGATTTTGTGATCATCCATTCTTAGGATATGTAAGAATATGTTAAATAAAATTATTATTCAAAAAGAGAACCCCATATTAAAGTGATCATGTTGATAAATCACATATTATTTAATTACTCCTTTTATACCTACATCTACCTTAACTTTGTAATTTTCATCATTCATAGAATAATGAAATTGGGCTTTGGACCAGGAACTAGACCAATGCCTAACATAGAAACTCTCAAAAGAGACAACCATAATAAAAATTTAATAAAGACATTATAATATAAATCTACAACCAAGGATATTATTAATCGCATATTTCCCCTTCAGCCCTTAGATAAAAAATAGTGAACTAGGTTGTAATCACCCCAATTTGATGGTTTTTAGGCCCTGAACAGATTTCCTATGCATCTAACTCTTTAATATTGGTACAATTTTAACCCTTAAGATAATGATAATCATTGATTGTAGATATTAGGTTGTTCTTTATATTTATTCATCCAATATTGGGAAATTAATATATCAAATCTAATCATATAAATTATCACAAATATCACATGAATGAACATGATTTCTCTTACCGAAGAAACATCTCGGGAATCTCTAAATACCCATAAACTCTCTCCTGAGAGACAAGTTAACAGTTACTAATCCTACCATAATCTAAATGTAAAAAATTAAAATATATGACTAAATAATATAAAATTATTATATAATTAGAACCCGAACCTAATAGAATAGATTTCAAGGTTGAAGATAATAGAATCACACCTCACACAATCAATCACCTCTCTTCACCTTTAAATAGACTCTACAAAATTGAGAAAAAAATACTAGATCCAAGTCCCCTAAAATACCTTCCACAATCAATCAATATTGAGAAAAACCACCCTAATACCTATATTTTCGCTACTCATATGAACTATATTCAACTCTATTCCCTAATCGATTGAAAGTGTTCCAACTCCCACCTTTAGGTGATATCCCTAACCAAGCCCCTTGACTTAGAGACTATTTTTAACTATTACACCTTTTAATAATATGGAACTACAAAAATCAATTTAAGATTTCATATATTGCATTAATAATGAAAATTCATAGATTATTGTGGGAACTTTTATTGGATATTCCCTAAACTACCCCATTGAATAAACTTAATTGAATTTATCCTTCATGGTGGAAGAGATAAGCATCATACCTAATTTACATAATTATTAACAACTTATCTAGTATATGTAAATCATCACTTATAATCCTTCCCAATATCAATTAATAGTTAATAAAAATGAACATAACTATTCTAGCATAATAATCTCTTCCATAATTCTCCTAGTGATGAGAGTTTGGTTCAAAAAATCAATAAGAGAGTCTATGAGAAATTTTTTTCACCTAAACACATATCATATCAATTATGAAATCCCCAAGAAACTCACATGGGGTCTCATCATCCTCCAACATGGGATTAAACAACATATAGTTTTTGAGCAGTCAGTGTACTCCATTACAACTGTATTCTTTTTTAAAAGATACAGTAACTATTTTGTCTTATTTATTCTTAGAGACATATAGGGGAAATACTAAAAGAAATGAACCATGAAAATCATCTACAATAACCCCTAAAATTATTCAATCTATAAAAATATATATTAATAGTTTTATCCTGTCTTTATGGCATGTATATAGATGTCTACACCCTTCTCATTATATGGGTCTCTAAAAATTCCAAAATATTTTGTAGAAACTTGATATAGAAACCAATAACCTATGGAACACCCTAAACCTAAAATAGGGATGAATGATTTTTTAAGAGATATATCATTATATTAATCATGTATGATTTTTCTCATGGAACTTTAAGATCCATGGACTATATAACCTCAAGTAAACTCTCTTATGTTTTCCAATATAGAAGTGGATTTCACTACACTATTAGAGTGTAAATATCTTCCTTACCATGATGATGCACAATTAGAGTTCATTATAATGTTATATCATTGAAATTATAAATTAATAGATCAACATAATTTTATTAAAGTACTTGATATCAGAGTTTACTAAAATTAATCATGGAAATAAAGTGAAACAACTTTATAACCTCCTTAATTTTATATGGATATCATCATACTCCATTATTCCTACACCCAATCTTCCCACCCCCAATGTTAGGTGTATAAAAGAGAAAATTCCAACACATTCAATCAACATATAATTGTCATAATAAAACTGGAAACTATAGGTTAACCAAAATAAGCTATCCATAATAAATTATAGTAGAAAAAACTATATAACTTATTATTGATACAATAAATGGAATCTTTTTCATTTCATAAATAGGTTCTAAGTCACCCAAAATATATAAATAAAATTTTAATCCTATGTTTTGGAAATAATTTATAAAACCAGTCCTAATTTCTATCCTAAGTAATCATAAAGTTAATAATATTTAAATCAAACACCTTATTATTTAAAAATTAAAAAAAATATCACAACATCAAGAAAAGTAGGAATATTAATCACATGCCCTAGTATCTTAGATATTAACCATCCAGGAGATAGCTACAGAAAATCAGAGGATTTTTCCATGTTCATGTTGACTGGATATCTGAAATTATACATTTAATTTTGAGGATAACCTCACCCTCTTCATATTATATGTTTTAATTTAGTATTAATGGATTTTTAATTTAAGTATTATTATTTTTCAAGTTTCTATTTTTGATGAATTTTTTTATTTAATATTCTATAGTATTTTAATTATATAATGAGTTACAGCACCTAGAGTTTTACACTTACTCTTTTGTTATAAATTTTTGAATATTAGATAGTTTTCATTAATTAAAATAGAGGTTTAATTAGGACTTTTATATTTTTAATTTCATCATTAAGTTTATGGAAGTATCTATTCATGAAATACATTTTCATATTATCAATATCTTCTATTTTTGATGATAACATGAAATATAGAAAACATAATTGAGTTATTATTGAGGTGATGGATATGAAAGAAACTTTTAAAAATTTAATTAAAATAAAAGGGAGTGTAAAATAGTCATTTTGATTCTTTAACTTTTTAACAAACTTATGAAAGATCTTATGTTATCCATTAGTGTTCTAGATTATATGTTCTTTTGTTTTTTGATGATACCTCAATCTTTTGATATTAAACTAAATAGATTTTCAATCCATTCAAATGATTAATTAATTATATCAATATAAGTTAGTCAAGTAAAAAGGCTTAATTTCTTCTCTTATACAAAAATAAATTTCATCAAAACTGTGATAATTGTAACACCATGTGATTTTATGAAAAAAAATAAAATTCATTTAATTTTATTGATATTTTTCATTTCATAAAACACTGAAAATACATTATTTCATGTTAATGCACTATGTTTGACTTGCATTATACACAACACCAAGGTAATCATGCAAAACATGAAACATAAATATTTTATTTCTCTACATGTAACATCATGGTTATCTTATGTTACACTCAAGACTAACTTTCCTTGATGACATTCATAACACACAAGACTGTGTTTTACTAAATAATAATATACTATTAAAAATATTAGTATTTAATATACTATGTTATAATATAGAAATTATGTTGGTGGTTATTAAAAGGATTAAATGCATTTGAAAATACATGGTTAAACTTATTAGTTTCAAATTAATTAGATATTAATATAATAACCAATTGTATATAGATGGAGTATATTTATAAAAATTAATTTTATACAGAAAAACAATTATTCTAATAAATTAAATTGATTAATATTGATGAATTATATTAATGGAATATATATATACATATATTAAATATTAAATAAAATATTTTTATATTCATCATATATATTTCATATGTATAAGATTAGAACTAGTCTATTATTACACAAAAAACCTATATTTTTATAAAATCATCATTAATGCCTTTTAATAGTGAACCTATTTTAAATATAAATTTTGGAACATTTATAAATTTTGTAAGAACCCAATTCTTATTTCTGAGGTACGAGTTCCTTCTTTTCGTTTTTCCTTAGGTGTTTTTGAGAAAATAAGTAAAATGGGGAAAATCCCAAATTTTGGAAAGTACATGTCGTGTACTATTCGACACATCGTGTACTTTTGGTCGTATAGAATGAGTACACGAGGCATGTGGCCATGTCGGTGATGAATGGTATAGAAACCAACTACACGCCACATAGTGGTCCTTTACACGCCGTGTAGTCAGCCGGCAGGTGAATAGTATGGTGGTGGCCAGCTGTGTGACAGAACACGCCGTGTACTCAAGAAGACACACCATGAAGTCAAGTCGGCATATGAACAATGTCACGCTAGCGGGAAACCGCCAGATGAACATTTAAAAGAAGGAAGTACATGTCGTGTACTCGGAAGTACATGCCGTGTACTTTCTTTTTTCCCTTAAAATGGGTAGTATCCTCCCATATTCATAGGGAAGGCTTAGAACTGGAAGAGGGAGTGGAAGATGGAGGCCAAAGCTTTGGAGATCCTCTAGGTGCACGTCGGGAATCCGTTTTATGCACCGCCGCTCTCCCTGGAACCGCACGGGTGAGTTCTCCCTTCTCCTAGATTAGTTCTTACCAATTTTTTACTGTAGTAAAGTTATTTAAGTTTGAACAAGTTTTCTTCTACATCAGATCTACATCGTTCTTGGGAATTTCTGGAATCTGCGTTCACGTATGTCGTTCATTGGCGTTAAAGGTAGGCGGCTTGGTGTTTATTTTCCAACTGTTGTGCGTTTTGTGCATTTTTAAGCTACGAACCTATATTTTGGGTGTCATGTGGCAGAGTTCGTGGCTATTTTAAATACCTAGAATTAAATAGGTAATTAAATGTGATAATAAAATGCTGTTTGGGGATCACTGCATGGATCGAGGACCATCCCGAGGGGTGTGTTCCTCTGTTTAGCCATTTGGCCAGGATACCTGAGGGTATGCCATGATTAATTATGAATTACTTTTTCCTTGAGAGTAATTGTGTGTAAATTTCATGTTTATATATTGGTCATGGCCTGTTTACTTATGTCTGGAGGCGGTGGTTACTATAGCCTGAGGGCGTGACGGTATTAGCATGAGGGTGACGTTCTATTTCACCTGAGGGAAACCTTTCGTGCCTGAGGGCTTGACTTCTGTGCCTGAGGGTGACACTTCTTATGCCTGAGGGTGAGATTCTGTTATGCCTGAGGGAAATTCCTAAGGACTAGATTCTGATTACCTGAGGGTGAGGTTTTTCTTGTCTGAGGACACTGACTGTTTAATTAGAAATTCACTGTGGTGTTTTCTTAATATTAAATGGATGAATGAATAATTAAAATGGAAATATAACTGCTATGTCGGTTACTTTGAGTACTACTTAGTTTCTTGCATTTACTTTATTCACTGTGTTGTTGCATGTTTACACACAGATTGGGCACATGCCTTTGGTGGGTTCCTACTAGGATATATTTCTCACACCCTTTTTGGGCCATTCTTTTCAGCCCAAACAGATTATATTTCTGCAGGTGTGGATAGGGGCAAGAGTCCCTATACAAGTACTTCATTACTACTGAGTAGTAGGAGAGCATGGGATTGGGCTGAAGCTCAAGATGCTACCGGCTGTTTTGTTCTGTTTTTCATTCATTTACTTGTATTGTATTATATTATTGTGTAACATGTTCTGGCTGTTTTCATAGAACTTGAGACATGTTGCATCATATCTATATATATGGTTGGTTATCTTTTAATGCATTTGTTATATTAAATGTGTATGATACATTGTTTCCGTTGTTTTTATATGCTATTTATTTATTCCGCTGCGCTACACTTTGACAAATGAGGGCATAGTTTCAGCACTATCAGACCTGGGCCATCACTACTAGTCGGCATCCTCTAGCATTTTGGGAAATGCGCTTGAGGTCATGTGGCGAACTGGGTTTGGGGCACCTGTTGAGTGGAACCCAGAATCGGGACGTTACAAAGTGGTATCAAAGGCAGGTTCTTTTCGTTGACTTACTATTTGGATCCTTAGTCAGGGATAGGACGAGAACTGTAATTGGTAATAATCTATACCTAGGCATACCTAACCCATGTACAGGGAAAAACCAATTAACCTTGTATTGCAATTTAACTTATTTTTCAATTTACAGTTGATATGATTTTCACTGTTAGGTGACACACTTGTATTGTGCTATTTATATTTGATCCTTGTGTTCTATTTAGTTGCAAACCAATGAGATGAGGGTATTCCATCTCATGTATCATTTAGGCATATGCTAGGAATCACATGCCATGCATAGTTTCCATTCCATGTAGTTGCATTAGAAAGTGAATCTTTTTGTGATAGTTGTTATGGAAGAAAAGCATGATGTTGTGATAGCTGCTTGATAAATACCTACTATGTGATAGGGTATTTGGTATGATCTGGTATATAGAATGAACACCAAACTTTGGTTCTTGGGGAGTATGGGCCCCCATTGACTGGAAATTGGTGGATCATTGACTGTTCATTATGTTATAACACAGCTAAGATGTCAAACATTGAATCATGGGGAGTATGGGCCCTCATGGGTCAGAATTTGACACTTAGGTGTTGATTATCGGTATTTTTTGGGTTCCGGGGAAGTTTCTGAGGCATATTGTCTAGAAAACTAGTATACATGTCGTGTACTACCTTCAACACGTCGTGTATGGTATTCTGTTCGGGATGCAAAATAAATTTTTTGAGTACACGCTGTGTTCCCAGAGTACATGCCATGTAGTCTCTTCCCGTGTCACAAACCATGTGGGTGGCGGCATGGGGAAGGGAATATCTTGGGTCGAACACGCTGTGTAGTTACTATACATGCCATGTAGTGTTGACCCGGTGTCCGCCATTTCACTAAAAACACGGGCGGAGGAAACCTTAAGATATACACGTCGTGTCCACGATAGAACACGTCGTGTAGTCTGACCTAGGAACCCAGCCATGTAACTAAAAACACAGGTCAGTGTAACCCCTTTGTGTACACGCCATGTGTATATTGAACATGTCGTGTAGTTGCAGCCGTGTATCCGGTCGTGTAACTAACAACACAGGTCAGCAGAGCTCGTCTAGTACACGCCATGTACCCGTGGGACATGCCATGTAGTCTTGTCCAAGGACAGAACATGTAGACTTAGCCGTGTGGATGGGGAGATAAAGTAGTGTACACGCCGTGTGTGGGTCTAACACTCCATGTAGTATCAAGACGAGTAGTCGGCCGTGTCACAAACGACACGGGCAGCTGGAAAATTTCACGAAACACGCTATATAGATGTTATAAATGCCGTGTAGTTTTGTGCAACGGGAGCCGTGTGGCTTAGCAGTGTAGAAGGACCTGGGCAGGAGAAGAGAAGTAAAGTATATGCCGCGTAGTCAATATACATGCCGTTTGGTCTTGTTTTGCAAATTTTGAATGCCTTCTTCCTCATGTTTCCTTTTGGGTTTCTTGGTTTTCAATCTTGTTCTAAAGGTGTGTTTTTGACCTTGTAGTGTCATGTTTCCAAGACGACCACGCGTTGTTCGCTAGGAGAGCGGTGGAGACTATAATCCATATTTGCTGGGCCATGGGCTACCAGTTGATCCTCTAGCAGAGCTAGATGCAGAACCATCCATTATACCGGACACAGGCACGTATGCCCAGTACCGTGAAGGCTTTATGCGGTTCATGCAGACCTTTCAGGGAGCATCGCTGGCTGCCACATCTATGGCTGAGCTTACTCATATCTTCCAGCAGTAGCATCCACCTACGTTTTCAGGGGATAGACGAACATAGACTACGGAGTCTTGGATGGGATCTATGCTGACTTTTTTCAAGCATCTTGAGATGCCTCCATGGCGGAGGGTCGAGCTCGTGACTTACATGCTGTGGGATTCCACTAAGAGGTGGTGGGATGTTACCACCCAGTCAGAGCATCACAAAGACATGGCATGGGAATATTTCCAAGAAGTATTCTATTACTTCTCCTTCCAATAGACTCTTAGGGCCGATAGAGCTCGAGAGTTCATGAATCTGCAGCAGGGCGCTATGTCAGCAATGGACTATTCTACTCGTTTTAGCAAGCTTCAGCGTTTTTCACCCATACTAGTGGGTGATGAGACATTGAGAGCCAGATGTTTTGAGGATGGTCTCTGATATGACATCTGAGTGTTGGTGAATGTTTTCAGGTTGCCTTCAGTACATGCTATTGTGAACCAGTTGCTGATTTCAGAGAGGAACCTGCGGGGAGCTAGTGGTGTGGACCAGGGCGGTTCAGCACCAGTTACTGGTACTATTTCTACTGGCAAGCGGAAGAGACTGATGGATTTCTCTCACGGTGGCAGTACCAGCCAGGCAGTCTCATCAGCTAGCCCGATCAGGTGCTACCAGTGTGGTAAGGAGGGGCACAAGAGACCGCAGTGTCCACGTGACCCAATAGAGTGTCGAGCGTGTGGAAAGATGGGTAATATGTAATTATTTTTCAAGGCATTTCTACCAGTGGCTAGTGAGAGGGGTTCTATTCAGACTCTGCGTGTGGAAGTAGGACCAGTAGCTTTTTACCAGTTGGGAAACTTGAATACGTGAGGGAGTGCAAGTAGAGATGGTGATCGTGGCCGTGGTAGCAAGACACAAGGATCTCAGAGGAAATATGGTGGGATTGCTCAGGGTATCCAGGCTGTGTCGTAGGGTCGTGGTACTGGGTAGGCATATACAGTGCAACAGACCCACTAGAAGCAGGATCTCGGACCTTCTACAGTCAGAGGTACTATTCTAGTAGTTTGTGTTTTATCTTCAATACTTTTTGATACGGGTGATATGCATAGTTTTATATTTGTGCCTGTTGTGGAGAGCCTTGGGATCTGTGTTTCTACTTCTTCTGGTATCTTGACGCAAGACACTCCATTGGGGACTAGGATGGCTGGTATAAATCAGTGCAAGGAGTGCACCGTTGAGGTTGGTTGGTGTCACTTCCTTTGGGACCTCTATGTCTTAGTGATGACAGCTTATTCCGTCATTCTCGGGATGGATTGGTTGGTTCCCTTTCGATCCTTTGTAGACTGCTATCATTGCCGGGTGATTTTCACATCACCAGAGGCCGGAAAGTTTCTATAAAAGGGGGAATGGGATGTTCAGGCGAGTCGAGCTGGACCAGAGCATCATGGGTGAGGTGGAGTCACAACCCAGATTGCGAGCTTATATTTGGACGACCAGGGGACTTGTCAGAAGGATTTCCCTCCAGTGGTGGATCGTTTCAGGGATGTCTTCCCGGACAACTTTTCAGGTCTTCCTCCAGTGCGTGAGGTGGATTTCTCTATTGATCTTGTGTCATGAGCTGCAACGGTATCCATTCCTCCTTATAGGATGGCTACACCAGAGTTTCAGGAGCTCAAGAGATAGTTAGAGGAGTT
The DNA here is from genome assembly GCA_963277665.1 of Viscum album. Classification (NCBI taxonomy): domain Eukaryota; kingdom Viridiplantae; phylum Streptophyta; class Magnoliopsida; order Santalales; family Viscaceae; genus Viscum; species Viscum album. Next base: position 151,988,720 of record OY728143.1, read on the forward strand.
ACAGGCAAAGGGGTTCATCTGACCCAATACTTCTCCTTGGGGTTCTCCAATCCTTTTTGCGAAGAAGGCGAATGGTACCCTCAGACTTTGTGTGGATTATCGGAAGCTGAACCAGTTGATGGTTAAGAACCAATATCCCTTGCCAAGGATTGATGATCTTTTTTATAAACATCAGGGAGCAGGTGTGTTCTCGAAGATTGACCTGAGGTCAGGATATCATCAGCTGCGCATGAGACCATCGGATATACCGCTTATAGCCTTTTGGAGCAGATATGGTCTGTACGAGTACTTGGTTATGTCGTTCGGACTCACGAACGCGCCAGAAGATTTCATGGTACAGATGAATCGTGTGTTTCATCCCTATCTATACTCTTTTGTGGTTGTATTCGTGGACAATATCTTGGTGTACTCTCACACTCGACACGACCATACCACCCATCTTGAGATCGTATTGAGTACACTGAGAGAGCATCAGCTATATTCTAAGCTCTCTAAGTTACATTTTTGGATGGACTAGATTCACTTCTTGGACCATATCATCTCAGAATCAGGAGATTCTATGGACCCGAAGAAGGTGAGAGCAGTAGTTTCCTGGGAGCAGCCTAAGAATGTGTTTGAGATACGGATTTTCATAGGGCTGGATGGTTACTACAGGCGTTTTATAAAGGAATTATCCCTCTTGGAGGTGCCATTGATAGGCTTGACTAAGAAGGGTGTGAAGTTCGTTTGTTCAGAAGCTTGCGAGATAACCTTTCAGGAGTTGAAGGGAAAGTTGACATCAACACCGATCGTGATACTCCCAGATCAAGGGAAGAGCTATACAGTTTACTGTGATGCATCAGGTAATTGGCTAGGATCTGTGTTGATGTAGGGTGATTGAGTAGTTGTGTATGGGTCTCAATAGTTGAGGCCAATGAGAGGAATTTCCCAACACATGATCTCGAGTTGGCTGTAGTTGTTCATGTGTTGCGCTGTAGCAGACACTATCGCTTGGGAGAACATTTTGTGGTTCCCACTGACCACAAAAGTCTCAAGTATATCTTTACTCAGCGTGACTTGAATCTGGGACAGCGAAGGTGGGTTGAATACATTCAATCCTTTGATTTTGATATTTCCTATACACTTGGTAAAGGTAATGCAGTAGCTGATGCACTGAGCAGGAAGACTCCAATATAGGCAGTGCATGTGGCCACTGGTGAATGACAGCTTGTGGATTTGTTCTGTGAGATTCATTTGGAGGTGCATGATAGTCAAGGGTAGACTTATCTTTCCTCTTTAGCTGTGACTTCTACCCTCCTGGAGAGAGTGAGGATGAGACAGCTATCTAATTTAGAAGGCCTAGTTCTGCAAGAGTCAGTGTCAAGTGAGGATCCTACTCCAAGTGGACGATAGGTGATGATGAGATTTTGCGTTTCCATGGATGGGTGTGGGTTACATGGGATATACATGAGGAGCTAACGCGGGAGTTTCACGCTTCATCATGGGCAGTTCATCTCAGGGTTACCAAGATGTACCGTGACTTGAGACGTCGGTACTGGTGGCCTGGTATGAAGAGAGATGTAATTGTTTTTTTTTTACGAGATGCTCCACTTGTCAGCAGGTGAAGGCGGAGCATCAGAGGCTAGCTGGACTATTACAGTAGTTACCCATTCCGGAGTAGAAATGGTTTGATGTCGCGATAGATTTTGTGACCGGTTTTCCGAGGTCACCTCGAGGCAATGATGTCGTGTGGTTTGTTGTGGATAGACTCACGAAGGTAGCTCACTTTTTTCCGATCAAGGAGACCTTCGGTGTGGATGAGGTTGGGAAGTTGTATATCCGAGAGATCATATGTCTTCATGGGGTCCCTCGTTCTATCATTTCAGATATGGACACCTGTTTTACATCTCATTTATTGCAGAGTTTTCATAGGGCATTGGGTACACAGGTGCTTCTGATCACAGCTTACCACCCTCAAACCGATGGCCAGTATGAGCGTACGATACAGGTTCTTGAGGACATACTGCGAGCATGCATCCTAATATTTGGGGGCCCTTGGGATAATCATATACCCATAGTTTAGTTTGCCTATAATAACAGCTTTTAGGAAACTATAGAGATGGAACATTACGAGGCTCTATATTTTAGGTCATGTCGATCACCCTTGTGCTGGTTAAGGGCTGGTGAGGCGGCTTTACTGGGACCACATCTCGTGCAGGAGACTTCTGAGTAGGTCTAGTTGATTCAAAAGCGCATGGCTACTGCACAGTCTCGTTAGAAGTCTTATGTTGATAGTTGTAGATGACCCTTGGAGTTCGTGGTCGGGGATTAGGTTTTCTTGTGTGTTTCTATGAGGTTGGGACACAGGCGGATCAGGAGACAGGGTAAGCTTTCGCCGAGGTATGTGGGGCCATTTGAGGTTCTGGAGAGAGTCAGGATGGTTGCATATCGATTGAACTTACAAGAGAGGAACTGGGCCATGCACGACATCTTCTATGTATCTCAGTTGTGCCGCTACCATTAAGACTCATCTCACGTCTTTCAGCCCGGGGAGGTTGAGCTTGAGGTTGATGCATCCTTCGAGAAGCATCTAATTCGTATCATTGATAAGAGCATGAAGGTTCTCCGAGGCCAGTTACTTCCTCTTGTACGGGTGCTATGGCCACATGGACGAGTGCAGGACGAAACCTGGGAGTGGGAGACCAACGTACATGCTCAGTGGCCAGAGTTGTTCTGAGCTTTATCTTCGCCACCCTTGGAAGGGAAATTCAGGGATGATTTTCTTTAAGGGGGGAAGTTTGTAAGAACTCTGTTCTTATTTCTGAGGTATGGGTTCCTTCTTTTCATTCTTCCTTAAGTGTTTTTGAGAAAATAAAGAAAATGGGGAAAATCCCAAATTTTGGAAAGTACACTTCGTGTACTTTTCCACCCGCCGTGAACTTTTGGCCATGTGGAATGAGTACACGGGTAGTGTGGCCATGTCAGCGACAAAGGGTGTAGAAACTGACTACACACTATGTTGTGGTCCTTTACACGCCATGTAGTCATTCGGCGGGCGAATAGTAAGGTGGTGGCTAGCTATGCGACAGAACATGCCGTGTACGCAAGAAGACACACCGTGTAGTCAAGTCAAAAGATGAATAGTGCCATGCTGGTGGGAAACCGCCAGATGAACAGTTAAATGAAGGAAGTACACACCATGTACTCGGAAGTATAGGTTGTGTACTTTGTTTTTTTCATTTAAAATGGGTAGTATCCTCCACTGTTCACATGTAAGGCTTAGAACGGGAAGAGGGAGTAGAAGAGGGAGGCTGAAGCTTTGGAGATCCTCTAGGCGCACGTTGGGAATCCATTTTCTGCACCATCGATCTCCCTGGAAGAGTACGGGTGAGTTATCCCTTCACTTAGAGTATTTCTTACCAATTCTTTTCCGTAGGGAAGTTATTTAAGTTTTAAAGAGTTTTCCTATACGTCAGATCTACGTCGTTCTTGGGCATTTATGGAATCTATGTTCATGTATATCATTCGTTGGCGTTAAAGGTAGGTGGCTTGGTGTTTATTTTCCAACTGTTGTGTGTTTTGTGCCTTTTTGAGCTACGAACCCATATTTGGGGTGTCATGTGGATGAGGTCCTGGCTATTTTAAATACCTAGAATTAAATAGGTAGTTAAATGTGATAATAAAATGCTATTTGGGATTGCTACATGCAACCAGGACCATCCCGAGGGGTGCGTTCCTCTATTTAGCCATTTGTTCAGGATACCTGAGGGTATGCCATGATTAATTATGCATTACGTTTTCCTTGAGAGGAATTGTGTGTAAATTGCATGTTTATATGTTGGGCATGGCCCGGTTACTTGTGCCTGAGGGCATTGTTTACTGTAGCCTAAGGGCATGATTGTATTAGCCTGAGGGCGACATTCTATTTAGCCTGAGGGCAACCTTTCATGCCTGAGGGCTTGACTTATGTGCCTGAGGGAGACACTTCGTATACATGAGGGAGAGATTCTGTTATGCCTGATGGAAATGCCTGAGGGATAGATTATGATTACCTGAGGGTGAGGTTTTTCTTGTTTGAGGACGCTGACTGTTTAATTAGAAATTCACTATGGTGTTTTCTTAATATAAAATGGGTGAATGAATAATTAAAATTTTAATATAACTGGTAAGTTAGTTAATTTGAGTAATTCTTAGTTTATTGCATTTACTTTTACACACTGTTGTTGCATGTTTACACACAGATTGGGCATGGGCCTTTGGTGGGTACCTACTGGGATATATTTCTCACACCCTGTTTGGGTTATGCTTTTCGGCACAAATAGATTATATTGCTGCAGGTGTGGATAGGGGAAAGAGTCCCTGTACAAGTACTTGATTACTACTGGGGATTATGGGAGCATGGGACCGGGCTGAGGCTTGCGATGCTACTGGCTATTTTGTTCTATTTTTATTTCATTTACATATACTATACTGTATTATTATGTAACATGTTCTAGTTGTTTTCATAGAACATGACACATGTTGCATCATATCTATATATCTGGTTGGTTATCTTTTACTGCAGTTGTTATATTAAATGTGTATGTTACATTGTTTTCGTTGTTGTAGTATGCTATTTATTTTATTCTGTTGTGCTACACTTTGACAAATGAGGGCATAGTTTCCCTACTATCATACATGGGCCCTCACTGCTAGTCAGCAGCCTCTGGCATTTGGGGAAATGCGCTTGAGTTCATGTGGCGAACCGTGTTTGGGGCACCCGTTGAGTGGCACCTGGAACCAGGACGTTACAAATTTATTATTTAAAAATAAAAAATATTTAAACAAAAACATAAAAAATAGTTTATCATGATGATTTTCTATTTTTTAGTATAGTTTCATTTTTTGATGGATATTGAAAAATACTGGATATTAATTAAGAATAGTCCTTTCATCTAATTTTTTTATAATTATTAATTATGTTTTTTATTGGTTTTAATGATAAATTATATCAAATATACCACAAGATCAGTTATTTTATATTCATTATTCACCACCATAAATATTCTTATTCAAATAATATATAATAACAAAATTATTATAATTATGTTGATATACTATTAATTCATGTTTTATACCTTCAATTGTACACATTCCATCTAATGGTAATTGAACTTATGCTTCTTCTTTATGGAGAACTACCACCTCTCGAAATGATGTTGTTCATTTTTTCCTTTACTACATTTTAGGGTGGGGAATTATGATATACACACTATTAATTTATTAAATATGTTATAATTATAATATATTTATTTTTCTGTAATTTTTGTATAGAACATACCTCTATTCATTCCTTTTTTGGTAACAACAATAACTTTGTTTGTGGAAGTGTGGATTACAGCCTTCATAAAGCGATTTGACTCATCAACACATTGTATTAGGTGTATTAAATTTATTTTAACAAAACATATTTAACATATATTAATTATTATTTATTATTTAATGATATTATATAAATCTAAATAAATTTATTTCATCTAATTTATCTCATTCAGAATGATAATAAAATTAATATAGCGTCCTTACATACGTATTTCCTACCTTCTCCATGAACATAATATTTAGTTTAATATTTCTAGATAATATATATTATTATAAATAAATATGTATACAATATATATGAAATTTATACCATTTTTTACATTCTATAAATAATTTATTCATCTATGTAAGAGGATCTTGAATAATATGTAAATACATATATGAAAAGTAAAGCGAATATAACCTGAAACATAATATTAACATAGAGTTGTTAATAAATAGGTAATATAAACTCATAAAATATCATATACTGTATTAGGTATAATAATATGATTCTTTTATATATTTATAATAAACATATATTTAATATAAATGAGTATTGAATTTGTATCAAAAAAATCATGTATTATGTTATGGAAATTTCATCTCACTTATTATCTATGTGAGATACATGCATTATTCACCACTCATTTTTCTGTATCATATATACAGACCATGGATGTATTATATTATTATTTTATATATAATAATTTTTATTTAGATACCTATTTTATGATATTTTTTCACGGTGTCTATGTTTCAAAATTTACCAAGAGGGCAGACTAATTTTTTTCTCAATTTGTCTTCTCTGAGACGCATGCCATGTTATGCACGTATATTTTTATATGGGGTGTATATTAGACCATTTTACATGATATATCATGATTATAATTATTTTCATGATATTTTTAGATTCATTTAATTTTATTCTTTCTATAGTATTATGATTCAAAGTTACCAGAGTGGTAATAATTTATTTCTACAAGCTCGTCATTTATTGAGATTGTTTATGATTATTCTTCCATTGATGAAATATTATGTTCCATTTCTAAAGAACACTCATTATTATTATTATCCTATATTTATCCATGATATATTCATGTATTATTACTATTTTTACACTCTTAGTTACCTAATACAATTAAGCATTTTTTTTTAAAAAATATGACTTAATATCTTGTTTTGGTAGGAAATCCACGCTCTTTTAAAATAGTGTTTTCTAAAAAAATTCAAATTTTTTTAATGTTATCCAATGGTGTTTAAAATTAATTTTTACCCATATTATAAATTTTTAATATATGGTTTTCATAATAATACTATTTTAATTTTATGATCAATTCTAATTTCTAAACTTTTTAATGTGCAAAAAGGAATGTTTGTCTGGTCTAAACACACCATTCATCATGACCATAATTTTCATGATTCTTAAATTGTATATTTGCGTGGATTTTTTAATAAATTGTTTTCTTAATATTTTTATAAATTTTTTTATTTTAAATGGTCTTTAAATTAATAGGTTATTAAAAAATTGTTTTGTGAAATAATAAATTTAAATGATTTTCAAATCATCATTTATTTGTTTTTAAAAGTTTTTTTACAAAAAATAGATTTAAATGATATTAAATATTATTTTATATGTTTTCAATTTATTTTAATGGGAAATAGTTTTAAAAAAATCAATATTATTTTATATGTTTTCAAGTAAAATGTTCTTCAAAATGTTGTTAATCTTCTTTTGTAATTTTATTAGGAAAACACTTTAAAAAATGTTTTGAGGAATTTTTTATAATATTTAAAGTGAAAAAAATTTGAAAATTATTTAAATAATTCATTCTAATTTTTCAAATAATTTAAAATGAAAATGCTATTTTAATATTTTTATGTATTAAAAGGTATTTGTAAAGAAGAAAGGATATTTTCCTTAAGAAATTTTTTAAAAGATATTTCAAAATTATTTTCCATATAAGATGACGTTCATTAAAAATACTAAAACCATTTTGGGAAATGATATAAAGTTTCAATTCATATTCTTTATTGAATGGTTTATATTTTTAAGGAATTATGATTATAACACCAATTTATCCTCCATGGGTTATTATCTTTTGAAACCCTATATTTTTCAGGGGTTATGATTTGATGAAATGAATATGAGACCTATCAATTTCCTCTAGGTGATGATATGATTAAAAATTTATGATACACATTCCATTTCATGGGTTATGATATGATAATTTTTTTATGATCTTGGGGCCCACATATTCTTTAATGGGTGGGACCTATATCCCATTCCAATTAATTGGGTTTCAATGGATTAATATTGATGATAAAAATTGTCCATAAACCTGATTACATGTTCACAATATTATTCATGGATATGGTTTCATGTCCAAAAGTTTATGCGTGAACCTAATTATATGTTCAAAATGTTATTGGTGAACCTTATTATGTGTTCATAATGTTATACATGAACCTGATTACATGTTCACAGTGTTATGTATGGACCTGGTTGTATCTCATTTTTATTATTAAATCGAAGCAAAGACCTCTTTTAACTGGGTAGAGGGAAACCCATTACATATCCTGAAGGCCCGGTGGGCTTGTAGCCCATTACATAGCCAGTAGGCCCAAATATTTGGCCCAATTCAAATTCTGTGAATAGTAACCCGCCTGCTACAGTACCGCATAGTATCTCCACTGCTACAGTGCCCTGCCGCCGCTTCAGTACCCACTAATGAATAGTGTCGTCGCTGCTACAGTACCACTATAGTACTACTACAGTTCCTACGGCCAATGGGTTGTGAACATTATTTCATGTTTATAACATTATGTGTAGACTTGGTATCATATCCATAATTCTATGCAAGGGCCCGATTGCATGTCCTTAACATAATGAGTGAACATGTTTCTACTTATACATTTTCATGATGTTATATGTTCACAGGCATGAAACAATTCAATGTATAATTCATATGTTACGATTTCATGGCCTATGTTCCCCATTATCATATGATTCATGTCTTATGAACTGATAATAATTATGTCATGTTTTATTTTTATAATTTTTTATATACAGGGTACGATCTTGTAATTATGTGATCATGTAATCATGCCTTTATTCTTAGGTTAAGCTTACATATCTTCCTTGTTTACCCATACTAGTAATCCAATCTCGTCCCTTTTTTATGTTTCCTTCACCTAGGTTATAATGAAATATTTTAGATATTATGTGCCTGAGAAGGGTTCTCATTACAAATAAACTAGTGGGAGATAATGTATCTCACTTACATACTAGTGATTATGTTTCCATGTTTCCAAAGTCACTAAACAAATATCGTATTTGGGCATATTTTTGTGTACTTTTGTAAGTATTGTGCAAAAAAAATGCAATGTATAGATACATTTTGACTATTTTTTTATATTCATTATCAGAGGAAATTATTATAATACCTTTAGAAACTAGGATGAGAAAACATTAGTGAGATACCTAGGGATAATTCTAAATATATATCTTGGGGTGTCTCTAAAAATAATTTTAATGATGAGTTAATATTTATGAAAATATCTAGGAATTTTTGTAGAGTATAGTGTGAGTTGTTTCCAAGAATATCATCCTTGTCTATAAATTACAAGTGGATGTGGATCTGGAAGAGATGTACCTAGGAGTATCAAATCTGACAAGGTGTTTCATGCCTGACTCCCGCAAAACCTGGTACATGACAGAAGGCCTTACTACAATCCTAATTTTCACCCCTGGGGAATATGCTTTGGGAACTGACAAACTATTTATAAACATTCATGATATATTTAAATAAAATATGAATATTATTAACATATGATAAACCTATGGTTTCATTGATTAATTATGTAGGTTCCATTATTAAGACATCCTATAAGTAATTTTTCATAATTATTTGGTTTTCTGCTATGATAAGTGTTTTTCACCTTATGCCTTCTTGTTTTCATCAATAGTGGGAACTAGAAGGAACTAGGTCAACATTAAATGTTTCATATTTGAAAATTATAGGCTTCATAAAAATCAATTGGAAATATTATGAAGATAATCAGGAAGGTGAATGAGTATTGGTTCCACTACTGAAGATAAAGATACTGTAAATGGCATGTGAAATTGTGGGATGTTCCACTAATATTTTTTACATTAAACAGTAGAATAATTATTAGATTGAGGTTGAGGAACCTTTATAAATGATTCATATTTCATAATCTAGAACTATGGTTGTTATAGAATAACATGATAAGTAGTAATTAATGTTTTATGAATATTGTTGGATGGATGATCTATTAATGGTTTTTAATTCAAAGATTATGTTATATGAATCATGAAATATATAAGTTATTTTGTATAAGTTTTTCATTAATGATTTAGAATGATATTTTGAAGGGTGATGAAGATTTTCAAAACTGATGTAATGTAATTGTTATATTTTTATTATAGGAAGGTAACCCATAATGTGTTCTATATGAAGAGGAAATTGTGTTTATCTTGGATAAAAAGAACATTGATATGGATAAAGTAAATTTGAAGTATCGGTGACCTTAAAACAAATTAAGGATTAATCTAAATAAGTGGTTCATATTATCATGAATGATATTTAAAACTTCTTTGATTTATATAATATATCCAATAATCCATGGAACAAGGAATCAAGCTTGTTTTCGAAAATGATTTTTGGTAATTCATTTTATAAACATGTATCAAGATAATATTCAAGAAGGCATTCACTTGTTTGGAAGGTGACAACTGATAGCCACATTATGATATATAGTGGATAAATGATAACATGATTTAGTGATCCTTTTCTAATGTTTTATATTTTTACCTTTCAGAACGGTTATATGGTTAATGATTTATGGTATGTTTAAGTTAATCTACAGATGAGGTTTGTGAGATTAAAGTATTATCTCACCATATGAGTATTTGTGAATATTTCATATCTTTTGAAAACAATTGGTGGTATCAAATGACAAATAGAATCACATGTAATTCTATTTATGGATCTCATGATCTATTTTTTCCTCAAAAATAGAAAATTGACCTTCACTAAATAGAGTAAGAGATGAAGTGGGAATTACTCAAACCAAATCCAAAGGGTGAGATTGTGAATATGGAATGGAATAAAATCGTGAAATTATATATTATTTTGAATTTTATGAAAATTTAGGAAATTAATATTGAATCTAAAAATGTTATCCTAGTACCTTAATTTTTAATGAATCAAATGGTCCCTTAAATCTTCACAAAATTATAGTTTTGTGATCACCCACTTCTTCTTATCAGTGGTGTCTTTCACTATCCATCAGAACATGGTAGTTATATCATTATTCCACATCTATGTTTTCAATTCCCACCTATGTTATCCTATGTGGGAAACTAGTTATAAGTTACATTGGGTAAATAGTGTGGTTCTAAAATTATATTTCGAAAAGAAGTTTTATTATTCATTTTATAATGTGGGTTTATATGAATTAAAATTTCAAGTATTAAACCCTATAAAACCTAAAAATTTGATAGTGAAAATAATTTTATGAGGGGTAGGATGTTACACCTCAAAATTTTGTGAAATAGTTTTTTTGAATTAATTAAACCTTCTTGAAATTTCTCATTTCACAAAACAATTAAAAGTGTTTATTTTATTTTTAATCACAAAATTTTTCTTATTTTTTATGCAAAACCAAGTTATTCATGAACTAATCAAAACATAAATATTATAATTCTCTATAAGGAACATCAAGGTTGTCTTACATTACAAGTCAGACTAACATTCCTTGATGGCTTGCGTAACAAGCAAGACCGAGTATGACCGAAAAGTAATCTATTTTTAAAAATATTATTATTCATATAATATGATGCAAATTTGTCGTTAAGTTTTTGTTTATGAATTTTATTAACTAACTAATGAAAATACATTTTCCAATTCATTGGTTATAAATTAATTGGAAAAGAATATAAGAACCAATCGAATATAAAGAGAATTGTTTATAAAAACTACTTTTATAATCACAAAATAATCTTATCAATATAAATTAAATTAATTAATATTGTTGAATGATGTAAATTAAATATATATTTTATATAAACAACAAAATATTTTTTCATTCATCAGTTATGTTTTATAGGCATAACATTGGAACAAACCCAATATTACACATAAACACTAATATTTTTATAAAAGTTGTTTTTTTTCTTCTAATATAGAACCTATTTTAATTTTAATATTTTTCACTTTTAGAAATTTTATATGTTAAAATAAACATAAATTTTCAAATAGAAACATAAAAATTAAGTTATGGTCAATTTGGGGTATTTTCTTGTGATTTTTCATTTTTGATAAATATTGAAAAAATATTAGATTTTAATTCAAAACTACTTATTCATATAATTTATTTAAAATATTAAATTATGTTTTTTATTTATTTTAAAGTTAAATTAGATAAAATATAAATCAATTAATAAAATTTATATAATTTTAATAAATATCACTTTGAAATTGGATATAAAAATGTAATAAACATTTAAACATTTTTACATTAAAAATGTTCTTTGTTATTCCATCTGTGGGATTAAATATAAATTAATTTATACCAATTATATGATTTTTATTTATAAAAATTGTTTCCATAATATAAAAAAAATATTTGATAATTCTTAATGATTTGAAGTTAGTTTTTTACCAAACATATTAGTGAATGTAATTAAAATTAATTACAGAGATTAAAAGGAAAATTAGCATAATAAATGACTAAACCTTAATCTGAAGGACTAAAATGAAATAGATAATGGTAAAAAGGTATTTAACATTCTATATTAAGACCATATCCTCCATTTTCTAGAATTTGGTATATTATTGGATCCATCTTTCAATTAAAAAATGTGGGTGGAATTACCTTTCAATAAATTTACATGAATGCCACTCCACCTCCACAATAAAATGAGAGTCACCCCTCCCACTTCCTCACGCATATCAAGACACATTGGAAAGAAAAATATAATCCCACTCTTATCCTCAAAAATCCTCCCATAAACCATATAGAATCACCTTGGGAAAAAATATATCAAAGAATCATTTTTTTCCCAAACAAAAGAAGTTATCAGAATAAAAGGCAACATCCTCCCCCAAGCTCCTTTGTTTTATTTTCATTCTCCACAAAGTAAAATATTCTTATTAAATTATTATATAACAAAACATATATCCTTAATATACTGATATGTATTTATTTTCAATGTTTTACCTACACTTACTCACACTTTCATCTAATGGGTACCAAACATGTCGTTCTTGTGTATGATGAACTACCCCACCCGAATGGGCTGAAGGACTTCTTTTTATTCAATTTTTATAATTATAATTTTTATGACTTTAATTGGAACCTTTACATGGACCATGTTATTTATTACACAAAATGACCAAGAGGTCTAAGAGGAATTCACAAGGACTATAACCACTTGAAACTTCCCCACCCCAGCATCTACATCATGATGTCAACTCTCTAACTTTTCTCGAATTTTTGTAGAGTCTTATCATCTTGCAAAGGCTTCTCTTGATAGAAATTGTCATTCCATATCATTATTTAAAATTATTTAGCTATATTTTAGTGATTTCACATGCTTTGAATACTTATTTAAATAATGTTCCTTGTATAGCCTTCCTGGTCCATTTTAAGTATAATATTCTTGTGGCCCGATGGCCTTAAGGTAGCTGAAAGGCCATGGGTCACCTAAAGACCTTGAAGGACCCAATGACCAATCTTGTGGCCCGAACACCAAAACGGAAGAATAGATTTATCTGCTACATTACATAATAGTACCCTCTACAGTACTTAAATGGTAACATGAAAATAAATCTCCACCCAAATTTGATCTCAGGTCTCTTAGATACACTTTTTGAGTCCCCACCAATTGGTATGAGGCTCATGTTCATGTACGTCAAACACCGCCTCACGAAACAATGTTTTTTCCTTAACAACATTCATAGTTGAGAATTATGATGGAAACTCTGTTTATAAATAATATATGTGATATTTATAATCACATCATGATTATTTAATTTTTATATTGAACATACATTTAATTTTTTCCATTCTGTGTAACTTTGATTACTTTGTTTGTGTAAAAACAAACTACTACTTACTCAAAGCGATGTTATTCATTCACACTTTTCATTATATGAAATTAGGATGATTTTAGTAAAATTATATGATACATATTACATAATATTGATATGATAATTATATAATATGTTTTTTGTATGAGTTTGTGTATTTCTCTTTCTTTCTTCCAATATGATAATAAAAGAGAAGTAGTGTTCATTCGTACGTACGACCTAACCCCTCCATGAAAGGTTTATTAATTTTAATATTTCTATCTAATGTATATTTTCATAAATACATATATAATTAATATATATGATATTCATAGAATATATTATATTCCTTAAATAATTTATTCATGTCCTAGGTGAGAGGATCTATAATAATAAGTCAAAACATATACAAAAAATAAAGTGGATAGGACCCGAAATGTAAAATTAACATGGAGTGGTTAAGAAAAAGGTAATATAAAGTCATAACCAAATAATATATGGAATTGGATATAATAATATGGTTCTATCATTGGTTTATAATAAACATATATTTATTATACATGAAATTTTAACATGTATGAATAAAGTCAACACTTATAGTATGGTAATTTTATCTCCCTTCTTATTTTCATGAGATACATGCCTTATTCGCCACTCATTTCATTTGTGTATTTTGTATACATACTATTGATGTTTTATATTTTTCTTATATTTATATTTATAGTTTTTTACATATCCATTTTATGATATTTCTTTCATGGGGTTTATGGTTCAAATGTAACAAAATATGTAAAGTAATTGTATCTCAATTTTCCTTCATTGAGACACGTGACATGTTATACACCTATATTCTTCTATGAGGTTTTTATAATAGCCTATGAAATGTTATATCATGAATATAATTATTTTAATGATATTTTTATAATTATTTAATATTATTATTTCAATGGTATTATGATTCAAAGTTAACACAGTGTTAAAGATTTATTGTTATAGTCCTATAATTTGTCGAGATTGTTTATGATTATACTTACTTTGATGGAATATTATGATACATCCCTCAATAACACATTTTAATTTAATTATATTATTCTAATACATGATATATTCTTGTATTAGTTCCATTTTCCACTCTTTGGTACATAATATAATTATGAAAATGTTTTTTTGAAAATCTTTTGTTATATCTACTTTCGATCATAAATATGTGTTCTTTTAAAACACGTATTCTGAAAATGTTATCAAAATATTATGCTATTATACTAATATTTTTAAAAGATATTTTTACCCATGTTTTAACTTTTTACAAAATGGTTTTAAAGGGAATAATCACACTATTTTCTGATCAAGGCACATTTCTAAACTATTTAAGTTGCAAAAGGGAATGTTTGGCATGTACGGACGTACATTCCATCATAATATTCATTTGCGTGATTCTTAATTTTTAAGCTTACAAAGTTAGTTTTTTGAAGAATTTTTTTCATAATATTCTATAAATTTTTTATTTAAAAAAAATTATATAAAATGGGTATTAAGAAATTAGTTTATGTAAAATAATGTTTTAAATGAGTTTCCAAGAATACTTTATATTTTTTCAAAATTAGGCTTTGAAAGAAAAGGATTCCAATTATATCGAAGCTTCTTTAGTATTGTTTCAATGTATTTTAATGAAAAACTATTTTCAAAATATTTTCAAACTTATTTTATATGTTTTTAGGGAAAAATGTTTTCAAATGTTTTCAATATTTTTTATATGTTTTTAATAGAAAAAAGGTTTTAAAAAATATTTCAAGTCTTCTTTAAATTTTTTAATACATTTTCAAAGAATATTTTTTTGTAAATTTTATATGTTTTAAAAATAATTTTCAAACAAGAAAGAGTATTTTCCTTAATAAATGCTTTCAAAATATATTTCGAAACTATTTTTACCTAATAAAATATATATTGATGTTACTCAATATCTTCTAGAAAATTATCTAAAGGTTCTATTTTTATTATTTATTGAATGGTTTATATTTGGATGTAATTATTCATATGAGACCTTTTTCTCTACTATAGGTTATATTCTTTTGAAACCAACTCCATTTCATTGGTTATGGTTTGGTGAAATGATTATGAGAACTATCTCGTTTCCATTGGAAATGATATGATTAAATTTTAATGATACCCATTTCAATTTATGGTTTATGATTTTGTGATTTTCTATTATCAATTTAACCTTGTATTATGTAATTTGTGGGATATAAATCCCCCTCTAATGCATTGGGTAATAATTGATGACTCATCGGTATAAATGTTATATGTAAACTTGATTACATGTTCATAATGTTATGCGTAAACCTAGTTTCATGTCAAAAAATTTATGTTTGAACATGATTATATGTTCACAATGTTATAAGTAAACCTTATAATGTGTTATAATGTTATAAATGTAGAAAATTTCATATTCATAATTTTATACATGGAGTTGGTTTCGTGTCAGTAAGTTAAGAAAGAACCTGATAAGATATTCACAATATTATATGTGAACCTGATTTCATGTTCACAAAATTATCTGAAGACATGGTTTCATGTCCATAAGTCTATGTGAGGGAATTATTTCTTGTCCTTAACATAATGAGTGAACCTGTTTATACTTATACATGTTCATGAAGTTATACATAAATGTGCATGCCACAATTCCATGTCTTTTTCTGATGTTATTCTTTTAAGGATTATGATCCTGGTTATCTTACGATTCACATCATATGAACTACTAACATTAATTTCTTGATCCATGTTTATGATCTTTTTCAGGATGGGTATGATACTCTTTTTAAAAGGGAATCCCCAAGAGTGGCCTTTTCAAACCCTCCACATTCAAGAACCCCCCTCCCTATGAAGAGATCTTCCAGAGAAGGAAGGATTTTTTGCCATCCGAGAAGAAAGTGCGTCCCATGGGGTAACACCTCGATCGACGATGGTTCGACACAGCAATCCACCATCCAGGTGAAGTGCGCCCATTCTGCCCACCCAATGAGACACCGGGTGACCCGGCAAGACGATTGGTACATTGGAGGTCGAAATTCCCCCAAGAGCGGGCTCCCAGGAATCGAACCCCAGGCCTCACCAAAAACAGTTGCTATGGACCTCTACCTTGTACCACTACACCACTGCTGAAGCAACAAAAAGGTGTTGTTGGGAAATGAGGTATTGGGCTAGCCTGCCCACCTGCAAGCTGCACGTCCCCAGCGAGGCCCAATGTGGCCAACCCTAGGGCTTAGGCCAGTTCCCAATGGGGTAGAGGGTCCCACGAGTGGTTTTATATCATATAGTGTGTGTTTCCTTGTGAGGACTTGAAGCCGGAACCTCGGGGTCAGGACACCACCGCCTTTAACAAACTCACCTGAGCCTCGTGGGAAAACATGTTATTGGGTAATGAGGTATTGGGATGGCCTGCCCACCTGCATGCTGCACGTCCCCAGTGGGGCCCAAGGTGGCCAAACCTTGGGCTAGCCTAGTTCCCAAAGGGGTAGAGGGTCCCACGAGTGGTTTTCTAGCATATAATGTGTGTTGCCTTGCGAGGACTTGAATCCAGAACATCGGGGTCAGGACGCCACCACCATTATCCAACTCACCCGTGCCCTATAGGCACATGATGGATATGATATTCAAATTATAACATCATGTTCTCATTCCCTTATTCTCGTGTTATTCTTTCTAGTTTCCCTTTTTTACCCTTACTGAGCATCTGATCACACCCATTTTTATGATTCTTTCCATGAGCTATAAAGATATGTTTTATGTATAATATTTTTAAGAAGGTGTCTCATAATTAAGAATATAGTGTGAAATTATATAGCTCCCTTATGTACCATACATTTTTTTTCAATTTTCCAAAGGCATTAAACTAATATGGTCATTGGGCGTGAGTTTGTGTAATGTTTTTTAAGTATTCTGTAAAAAAAAATATAATTATGTTGTACATAAAAATTTGTTGGTCATACTAATAGGCAAATCAAAATTATAAATTTTCATACATAGTGGAACTAGGATATATAATTAATTAATATAAAATAATTCTATTACAGAGAAGGGGATCTATAATAATTATATATTTTCATCTGTACTTTCATCTAATTAAGTTCAATGTTTTCAGTTGTTTTCACCATGCACACCACTAAAAAAATGTAACAGTAATATTTTTGAACACTTAAAATTTAATGTTGAATTAGTAGGTATGATTATAAGTAAATAAATTATGAAATATAATAATTCATATATTTATCCAAAGGTTATTTTTAATAAATTATGTAACTCTATGTTATATATATGAATGAATCCTTTTTTGTCCAGTACATTTTAAAGGAAAATATGTATAATATCATTCATTTATAATTTTAATAAAATATAATATTTATTTATAAATTATGTTTTTATTAGTGTTTCATATAAATTATTGATAATAAAAATAATTATTCTCAAAAAAAATTTCCTATAAAAATATCTTTTCACATTAATTTATATTTTTAATTAAAATTTTATTTTTTAATTTTAGAATTTTAATTTCAAAAATTGAATAGAAATTTTGGATTTAAAATGAAAATATTATCTTGATAAAAAGTTTTACAGTTTTCAGGGAAAAAATAATTTTTAGGTGAATAGTGAAACACAAATTTTATTTATAACTGTAGTTTTAAGAAATTAATTTAATATATGAATAAATTTAATTATTTTGAAACAATAATTCAATAAATATATATTATAAATTAAAATAAATCACTTTAAAATACCTATTTAAATTTATAACTCCATTCTTATAATTGTATAATATATATAGCATTTTAATGAAAATGTTTCTTTAACTTTTTTGTTTACTTAATTATAGCATGGTGAAAAGATATTTTTGATTCATTTATTTTTCAATAAATAATATTTCAATGATAATTATTATTTTAAATTTATTGTGATAAATTTATTTATAATTCTAACCTAATAATTTATCGTTTTTCTTAAAATAAAATTTTTTCTAACAATGGGGTTAGCATGTTATATACTCTAGTAATAAGAATAATTTCAATAAACACTTGAAAATTTTATATTATAAAATTATTTAAAAGTTTAAAATATTTATTATAAATTTATTAAAAAAATACCAATTTTTATATTATCCATTTAAACTAGTTATCAAGGGTACACATGGAGTTACCTTAATAAGGTTAAATTAGTGGAAAATGGATTGAACATTCTTTTGGTGATAAAATCATTTACAAAAAATATATAATATTGAATTTAGGATTAATTTTTTTATTTATCTCTATTATTTCAATATTATTATCCATTTATGATCCTTTTAAATGAATAATGGAGTTATATCATTGAGAAATATATATTGTTTTCCAAATTACATGTTATTTCTCCAAAAAAGGGATTCCACTTCCACCCATTGAAAGATACAACTCGCCTTCAAATTACTTCATGAAAATATGATATTTTTTACTCACTATAATCAAGTCCCACTTCCTAAATATTCTATTCATGCTATGTTATCCTAATCCCTTAAATTTTAAAGTGTATTTAAAGGAAAGATCAAGTATCCAACATGAGTATTATCTTCTAATTATGATTTTATTCTAAATATTACCCATCCAATTATGATATCACCATGTTAATATGAAAATTTTAATGACATTATTATAATTTTTAGATCTTAGATTAAGGGCACAATACTTTTGTAATCATTTCAACCAACATAAAATAACAATGGAATGCAATCTTGTGTGTGTGCATATTATTACCTCCAAAGACAACATGTTCAATTTTTAATCACCACCTTAAATAATAGGATCAAAAGTTTATCTAATTAACTAATATGATATTTTTCACACCATTATAATTTTTTAATGATAATACATTTCAATCTATAAGTAAAAATAATAATAAATTTTTATAGTAACTTTAGCTGCATAAAATGGAATTTTCCAGGCACATTTTTTAATTTTAAACTTTTTTAGTAAACTATAAAAAATGAATAATTATTTTCATAATGGAATCATTAAGAACATAATCCATAACAAAATTTGATATCATGAATTTCTGTCAAAATTCCATTGAATATTATTAGCTATCCTGAAGTGTTGTAAAGAAATATACTCAACAAACCTGAGTAACGGATGTAAAAAACTATATTAAAGAAAATTATCAAAATTTAATAGATCAACTTTAAGAAATTAAAAATATATTCATCATTTTGTAGGGTATATATCTAATGAACATAATTTAGTTATTCTTGAATTTTAGTGAAATTGAAGAACTCTTTTCAACACAGGTAAAGGTTTTGTCCTAAAACATCCTTCTTTGAGGCACATATTCTTTCTTACACATTATTTTATTTTAATAGTTTTTATATGTAGGACTATTTTTATAATATCATGGATTATATTTTTTCATTTTATTTTAACTTCGACGTCAATATTTCCCTCTTTTAAGGTGTTGTATTAGAATGTATTTTATATAGTAATGGTTTTATGTTCAATTTTAATTCATTGGGCTATGTTTTAATATTTTACACAAATTTATTATTTATATGGCATAAATACATAATAAGAAAAAGTACATTGGAATAATACATGATATAATGCACATTATTTAAATAACCATATTATTTGCATTCTTCCCATAACATTTTTTCAAAAAAAATCTAAATTTATAACTGTCTTTCATAACTCAATATAATTTCTGATGTTATGATATTCTCCCTTGAATTTGATCTCAAATTTCATATAGTTTACCCTATTACATTATTTTACTATAAACATTATTCAATTATTCCTTATAGGTGAGTAATAATTATTTTTATAAATTCAACCATGTTAAGAATAATTTTGATACACTAAAAAGATGGATTTATCTCCCTATCTATAATTTCCCTTCCCACCAATGTTCTCATTTTAAATTCAAAAAATTAATAAAATCTTGTTAAAATTACATTTAACATTTTGTTTTATTCAAAAACAAGTTTTTCTTTATTTTTTGATGTGAGTTTTCAATAATGGTTTTTTAGAACATAATAAGAAGTATTCTATACCTCCTTCAGTGCATTCTGGTTACACATTCCATTTTAATTTCCCCCTTTTAATTCCCTATTTCATTCATGTAACTATTCTAATTTTATATATATTTCTCCTAAATATATGCCTATTTTATTATCCTTTTCACTACTTTGGTTGTACAATTATTTCATTCCTTTCGAAATTCATACTTAGTAAACTCGATTTAAGGGGACATCACTATTTTTGATCTCATGTAAAGAATCAACCCCATAAAATGATTTTAAACCTTTAATATCTTCTAGAAACCATAAATATTTTATAAATAACCCTCCAGGTTGAATTCTACATTTAGTGAAAATGATATTATCTTTGCTTTTTTAAAATTATCCTTTACTTATTTAATAATTCTTTTCTTACATTCCTTCTTTCTTCATTTGATATTTCTTATGAATTTTCTACATTTTAACCTTGCGCTCATGTATTAAGTTTATTTTGAAATTATGAATGTTCACAATTATTTAATTTCTCCCTCAATTTGGAAACTACATGATATGGCCTTCAGTTATTCCATAAGAAAATATTGTGAAACCTACTTTATTTTCAGGTGTCTTATCATGACTATGATTTACGTATGGTTTCTGTTTCATATTGTTCAATACCAAAGTTTGAAAATATTATGACGGAAGTAATACTATATTATGATGGGGGGTATATTATGGGCCACCAATGAGTTGGGTAACAATAATGTTCTGTGATATTCTACGTAAGGGTAACATATAGATTGATTAAACACACTATGTTATGATAGTGGCAAACCTATGTTGGGAGAAGTTTCTCCTTTATAGTCCTTAAATTAATTCGGTAAGATTAATTTCTAATGTGATTTAATGTATAGTACTTGGGTTGTTAGTCGATGCACACTATAATATGATGGTACTCATCCTATATTGTGATGGGTGGGTCAATTATATCCCTTAAATGCATTGGGTAATGTTAATTTCTTATGAGATGACATGCATGGGATTACGGAGTAAACTGAATCCTTTATAATGGCCTGTGGAGTAATCATTGGCGTATGATAATGGCCAAAATAATAATCCATTCAATATGGTGATAGCCTAGGGAGTAATCCTGAGCATATGATGATAGCCTAAGAAATAATCATTAGAATACGATGATAGTCTGAGTGGTAATCCATGGCCTATGATAATGGAATAGAGAGTGATACTTGGAATATGATGATGGCTTATAAAATAATCCTTGGGGTTTGATGATGCTCTAGGGAGTAATCCTTGGAACATGATTATAATTTCTTTCTAATAATTTTTTCGGATATTAATCATTTGGTTCCCTTATAATATCATTTTTATATTCTGTTTCAAAGGTTATATTTCACTCTGATATCATGATATATTTTTTCTCTTCATGTATTAAATTTCTATATTTAAGGATTTATATAAAATTCTTATTTTTATATGATATTTTTGTTGGGTCGGAAAAAACGGGGAAAGATGGCAAGAGGGGGGTGAATTGCCTTTTAAAAAATTGATTAACAAATTAAAATCAGAGTTGAAAGTGCAGCGGAAATAAAGAGGCAAGACACACAAAATTGATAACGGAGTTCGGCCAAAATCCGGCCTACGTCTCCGCTCCCAACTCAACCGTTGAGAGATTCCTACCGCTTGCTTTTCAATGGTTTTAGCAAGAAACCCACTAGGCTTTGAGGTAGCACTAGGACCTATTACAGCTTGCTTTTTGTGGTTTAGCAAGAACCCACTTGCTTTTAATGGTTTAGCAAGAACCCACTATCCTTCTTACAGGTGAAGGATAGCTCACCTATGTCTCAAGCTATTTAAAGGAAAGCTTGGCAACCTTTTCACACCTTAGTGGTGATGTGAAACCCAAAAGAAAGAGGGGATGAGAAAAGTTTGGGGTTTGTAGGAACAAACCCAATTTTAAGCTCAAAAAGAATAAAACAATAAAAACCGTATTTGGGGAAGTCTTGGGCGCCTTTGATTGAATGGAGATGTTGAAGGCTGCTTCCAAGCTTCTTTGAAGGGGCTCCTTGGATGTGGAAGTTGTTGGAGCTATTGGGGTTCCCTTGGAGGAAGTCGCCGGAGGTTGGCCAAATGATGAGAATTGTGTACGTTGGCTTCACAAGTGTTCCGGTTAGTGTCCGGGGCTTCCTTGGCCTTTATTTATAGGCATGGAACCCTTGGGGAGTCTTCGGAGCCGTTGGGAAAGGCCTCGGAGCCGTTGGAGGCCAAAAGAAGGTTGACTGGTCAAAGCCAACGGCTAGTTTGACTGGGCTACCGGCTGGCCGGTACAGCTCCACCGGCTGGCCGGTGCCTTGGTAGAGAAGAAGAGTCTTGATCCAGGCTCTACCGGTCGACCGGTGAGGAGCCACCGGCTGGCCGGTGGCAAGACAGTAGAAAACACTATTTGGGCTGGGTGCCACAGGTCGACCGGTGACAGAGCCACCGGTCGACCGGTGGAACCTGGCAGTGGGCAATGCCTCTGCCAGTTCCACCGGCTGGCCGGTGCTATCACACCGGTTGGCCGGTGGACTGAATTTCAGTCTATTTGATGTCCATTCTTGGGCCAACTTCTTGGAAACCTTGTGCCTTTCAAACAAAAACACTTCAAACAATGTTAGATAAACATGAAAGTGATTGTGATCATGAAAATTAAACCACGAGGGGATACGAGAGGTACAAAAATCTCCCCCTATTTTGATGATCACAATCACCAAAACAATTAAAGTAAAAAACTGAAATTGAAAGGAAATGCTAAACAAGATGAAAAGGATTCTCCCCCAATCAATCAAGAAATTTCTCCCCCTTTGTGATTATCAAAATAGCGTGGGGCATAAAACTTGATTGAAGGAAAAGGTTTGAAGAACTAGATATGAGAATTGAAATATTTGATACAAAGAGTTGAAATTGAAGGTTGGAATCGAAAATTTTGAAATTGAGTTTGAAATGAAAAATTTTGAATACACAAAAAAGCTTAAAAGATCTTAACTCCCCCTAAATAAAAACAAAAAATCACCGGGGAGAGGTGTTTGAAACCGAAACAATTTTAGGCCCGGAGAGACTCGCTAGAAGGGATTTTTCAATCCATACTTGTCTCATGGCGGGTCTTCTCCTATAGAATTCGTCCGAAAAGTAAAAAGATTTGGGTTGACCGTACCGGGCATTTTTGCAATTACACTCATAAATAAGGTGCCCGGGTTTTTTACAATAATTGCAAAATTTGTAAGCGGAGCTCCCCCTTACAAAAACAGTGGGTGCATGGGAGGAGGAGGCTTGGTTGGTATAGCCAAGTCCTTGAGTGGTTCGGGATACTCGTTGAGAACCTAAGAGTTTGGACAAATTTTGTTCACCTTGGGTGAACTTGGCTAAAGATTCTCTAAGGTCTTTGATGGTTGATTCCAAAGAATCAACATTTGGAAAATTTTGGATTTTTAGGGAGAGTTCCTCCTTCTCTTTGAGAAGTTGTTCTTTTTCGGAGGAAAGCTTTTTGAAATTCTTTTTTAAAGCAACAAATTTTGAAGAGAGTTCATGAAAACCATTTTCAAGTTGGTCTCTAGCATGTGAGAGTTCTTCATAAGACATATGATTAAAAGAATTAGAAGAACTAGAGGATGATGAGGAAGAAGAGTCGGAAGATGATACCTCATGTTTTGCCATTAGGCATTTATTACCATTGTCGCTCGAGGAGAAAGAAGAGAAGGAGGAGCTATCACTCCAAGTTTTCTTTAAAGCCTTCTTCTTCTTCTTCTTGGCCCTTTTCTTGTGAAGTGGGCAAGCGGGTACGGATTTTGCCTCGGGTTCTTGCTTTCGAGCGGGTTCTTGCTTTTGAGCCATGCTAGTACCTTCATGGGTTAGCTCTAAACATTTCCAAATATCATTTGAAGATGTGCAAGAAGAAATATGATCAAAAACATTTCTATCTAACCCGCAATGAAGAGCATTCATGGCTTTGCCATCAAGCTCGAAATTTGCAATGTCGGCGGGGGTCCATTTAGACTCATCGGGAGAGGAGAGGGAAAATCCTTGCATAACAATTTTAAAAATTGGATAACCAATGCTTTTAAGAAAAGTTGACATGCGGGTTTTCCAAAAAGTATAATCGGCTCCATCAAACAATGGAGCACGATCCAAAGAAAAGCCTTCGGGGGCGTAAGAGGTTGAAGCGGTAGAAGCCATCACAAAAGGATCTTTAATTTGAAACCGGTTAAGGAATTATTCAAATTTTCCTCTGATACAAATTGTTGGGTCGGAAAAAACGGGGAAAGATGGCAAGAGGGGGGTGAATTGCCTTTTAAAAAATTGATTAACAAATTAAAATCAGAGTTGAAAGTGCAGCGGAAATAAAGAGGCAAGACACACAAAATTGATAACGGAGTTCGGCCAAAACCCGGCCTACGTCTCCGCTCCCAACTCAACCGTTGAGAGATTCCTACCGCTTGCTTTTCAATGGTTTTAGCAAGAAACCCACTAGGCTTTGAGGTAGCACTAGGACCTATTACAGCTTGCTTTTTGTGGTTTAGCAAGAACCCACTTGCTTTTAATGGTTTAGCAAGAACCCACTATCCTTCTTACAGGTGAAGGATAGCTCACCTATGTCTCAAGCTATTTAAAGGAAAGCTTGGCAACCTTTTCACACCTTAGTGGTGATGTGAAACCCAAAAGAAAGAGGGGATGAGAAAAGTTTGGGGTTTGTAGGAACAAACCCAATTTTAAGCTCAAAAAGAATAAAACAATAAAAACCGTATTTGGAGAAGTCTTGGGCGCCTTTGATTGAATGGAGATGTTGAAGGCTGCTTCCAAGCTTCTTTGAAGGGGCTCCTTGGATGTGGAAGTTGTTGGAGCTATTGGGGTTCCCTTGGAGGAAGTCGCCGGAGGTTGGCCAAATGATGAGAATTGTGTACGTTGGCTTCACAAGTGTTCCGGTTAGTGTCCGGGGCTTCCTTGGCCTTTATTTATAGGCATGGAACCCTTGGGGAGTCTTCGGAGCCGTTGGGAAAGGCCTTGGAGCCGTTGGAGGCCAAAAGAAGGTTGACTGGTCAAAGCCAACGGCTAGTTTGACTGGGCTACCGGCTGGCCGGTACAGCTCCACCGGCTGGCCGGTGCCTTGGTAGAGAAGAAGAGTCTTGATCCAGGCTCTACCGTTCGACCGGTGAGGAGCCACCGGCTGGCCAGTGGCAAGACAGTAGCAAACACTATTTGGGCTGGGTGCCACAGGTCGACCGGTGACAGAGCCACCGGTCGACCGGTGGAACCTGGCAGTGGGCAATGCCTCTGCCAGTTCCACCGGCTGGCCGGTGCTATCACACCGGTTGGCCGGTGGACTGAATTTCAGTCCATTTGATGTCCATTCTTGGGCCAACTTCTTGGCAACCTTGTGCCTTTCAAACAAAAACACTTCAAACAATGTTAGATAAACATGAAAGTGATTGTGATCATGAAAATTAAACCACGAGGGGATACGAGAGGTACAACAATTTTACTAATAAGTTTCTTAATTCTCTTGTTTTATAATATTCTTATGAAATTAACAGTGATCACATACTCCTTAGTTTTTCCATTCTTAGTATTTCAGCTAACCCATTTCTTAAATTTCCCCAACCTAGGTTTTTAAGATAATCATTAATTATAAGGTGTATAGATGGGGATTTAGAAGAATTATATTATATAAAAATGTGAATAAGTTTTGAAAAATATGTTTCATATATAATTGGTCCTCAAAGACACTAAGAAAAAAATTACTCAGAAGAATGTGATTTTATAATGATATGTATTTTTTAAATTATATAAATGAAATAAATTACAAATATGTTTATTTTGGGTCCCTATAAAATCTTATATTAAAATTTTTCTACATGAGTTTATTCAACTATCTGATAATTTATATTCAGTAAATTTACATATATGATGTATATTTTTACGTTTATTCAATTATGTTAATATTTTATATATGGGGATTTAGATTAGTGGATCATTAAGACATTTTATTAACCACTTTTTTGAAAAATAAGATTATATGATGATTTTATTGCCTCTATTTTCTCACGGTTTGAATAGAGAATAGTTGACATAATATTAAAATATAAAAAAACAAATGGTGTGAGAGAAACACATGGAAATAATTTTCACATTATTATTTATATAGTAAATAAGAAAACTTGAAAATTCATGTTGGATACTTCTCATGCTACATGAATATCAAATAAGAATAAATATGGTTGTCCTATAAAGAATATTACATGAATCATATATTCTACATACTAGAACTCCCATATGATGCATTACAAACTAGAATAGATAAGCATAATATATACAGACTATTATTCCAGTTCTCGTTTTATCTAATAATATGAAGTTTGAAGAAGCACAATCCAAAGATGGTCATATTATAAAAAGTCTAAACTCATCCTATTAAACTAAATCTATGAGAAGGATTATGGTAATGAGACTTGTATTGTCGTTTTAGTGATCAATTAGCATAGCAAACCTATAACATGATGATATTTTATGTAATTAGTTCATTAGAAGTTATGATACTCTATTTTACTATAGTTTTTACATTTTTATATACTATAATGATATCTGGTATATTCAATCAAATTTATTACCTTTATATTATTTATTTTATTATTATGAATCTATATCATGTGAGTTTCACATTATTAATTCAATACTTTGCAATATATTTTAATGTTATATATACATTATTGAGATGTTCATAATTTGTGATCATATGAGTCTTTTTAAAATTAATTATCTATATCAGTGTCAAATCTATTCATATAGAAAAATTGAGGATATTTTGGGGACTATTGGTCTCAAAAACATCTAGTTTTATCAATGGGAATATTTCCATGAAAGAAGATTTTTATAAATGATGTTGTTTTCAAGGAGTTAGTTTTGGATTAAATATTCAAGTATTTTTTATTATTTTTTCCCAATGATTATTTAGAGTAAGAATATTCATTTATTATTGGTAAAGTTAATGAAATATTTTTACTGTTAATTTGAAATGTTTAAATAGAATGATATATTCAACAGATAGAAAATAAATTTCTATATGCCTTTCTAAGTGATTCAAAGAATAATAATAGAGTAGAAAAAAATTAATGAGTCATGATGTAAATTCTTACACCTCATAACCATATAAGATAGAATTTAAATACTATTATTTTCTATTATTTTCTCCATAATAAAAAGAATATGAAGAAATCATGTGTGATATGGAAGTGAATATTACTATACTACTAGATGAAGAAGAAATATGTGGAACATTGTTTATTATCATTATCTTATTTGAAGGGAGAAGGAATGCAACATATCTTAAAAATAAATTTTGTATACTATAGTTCATTATTAAACATATTTATATATATGTGTGTTCTTGAGGTATTTTAGTGTTTAAGTTTTTTAACTTTTCTATAACCCCTCACTTTTATGCAAACCGTTGACTTATTTTATTCAATTATTGTTGAGTGTCAATTTCACATAAAAATATGTTGGAGTGTCATCGTCAAATACTAAGCTATCAAGGTTCCCAATAAATGACCATTATGGCCCAATAAAATCCTTTTTGTAAGGTTTCCACTATATATACTTAGTTTTAAGGTCCCTAATAGAATGACATGATTTGTAAAATCACCATGATTATAGAGATAACATTGTTGTAGTGTACTATGGGAGTTCTTTTCCCAAAACCACTATACATCATTATGTCTTAGTCTATCTATTTTTATATATTTCTACTTTGAAACTAATTTATAAATACAATGAAATAATTAGAATGATTTCGAGAGGTATGTTTAAATTAGTTAATATTTTTTAAGGGTATCGATCCCCCTCCCCAATTATGTCTTCTTCAACTCATCTATTGGGAAACAATTACTATCAATTAAAGTGATATTTTTTAGTAATATTTAATTTAATACTTTGGGTATTAATTCTTGGTATCTTTAGTAAATTATTTAATCCCTTCCAAAATCGAGTTAAAGATCTAGATGTAGATGGATTTAAAAAAAATAAAAAATAATAATCTAAATGATTTGTGATCTTAATTTTAGTGTTGATTATAATTGAAGTTGTAAATCTTAGTTGATCATATACCTGATGAATCTTAGTTTTAATTTAACACCCTGGTATTTTAAAAAATATTTCCCATTAACTAATTTTAAATCTTTAATAAACTTGGGTTCCATGTAATCGTGACATTAAATGAGCAGCAATACACTATTAGTATAAAATGACCTTTATTACATAGAACTTGAAATTTTTCAGAAATAAATATGAATAACTAATTTATGAAATAGAAAAAGGGTCAAATCAATATTAATGTATTCTAAAAAGATTACAAAATAATCAATCCATTTTGTAAAAATCATTATTCTTTAAAAAATCATTTTCTTTAAAAATATTATATATTGTTTTTAGTTTCATAAGTTAAAGAAAATTTATTTCATTTTAATTTTTGAATTTATAATGTTATAATTTTCTTAAAATTATTTTATTATATAATATTCAAGAAATATTTAAAGAATAGATAAAAAATTATTCTTATAGAAAATTTTATTTTACTTTTAATGTTGTTAAAAGGTCAAATTATGTTTTAGATTAGTTTTAAAATTTAATTTTTTAATTTTCATATAAAAATAACAAATTACGTATTTTGAAAAGTATGTCATACAAAACCATATTAGAAAAACATTTTACCCATGTGTGAATTTTTACTAAATGATTTCAAAGGAATCTATTTTAATTTTATGAATGAGGTGGTTGGGGAATTTTCCAACAAAAGAACGAGATGTATGTTTTCATTATCTTATATGACATGAAAATAATTTTCGGATTTCATGATACGTTAATTTCTTGATGCTTCCCCTGAAAACATATGAGGTTATTTTCAATGAAAATAATTTCTTTTAAAATTTCACATCATTTTAATAAAATAAAAAGTTTTAAAAGAATAACGTATATTTTCCTCAAAAATTATTTTCAAGTGATCTTTTGTATTTATTTTTAATCTAAGATAACATTATTTTAGCTTAATTATTTTTTATTTTGGGTTATTAATCACATATACAAACCATATTCTTTTTATGGTTGTTTTCTATTTATGATGGAATAATATTTAAGAAACCCATTACTTTTTCAAAGTATTTTTATGAGGGAATGGTTTTAATGAAAACCATTTTTATATTTGTTCTAATATGATGAATGATTTATGTTCTTGTGGCCCACATATTTATATATTTTATAATGTGATGGGTGGGACCTATATATCCCTCTAATTAATTAGCTAAAGATTTATATCTCAGTATATAGGCAGAACTAGAATGGGAAATTATATCTATTTAGTAATACAAGGCTAGAACATGATGTAAACCTGATTCCATAACATAGGATTGCAATGAAGAGTCAACTCTGTTCAGTAAAAGACTTTATCTACTATGATGTTCTTGGAATTTAGAAACACCAAATATGGAAATGATTTTATATGCTTATGTGTGTGCCATAATTTCATGTCTTATGTAATGATCTCATAAAATTTTTATTTTATGAAATTCTATGATTAATCCCATGGAATGAATTCATGATGTTTGATATGTTGGATATAATTTCCAAAGGTTTTTCTTAGGTTATTATGCATCATGAATTTTTTATTATTCATATCTACCTTTTTCTCAATATAGAGCATCTAAGATCATACTTTATTATGTTTCTTTTTTTGGATATGAACAAATGTTTTAAGTAAGATGTTTCCAAAATAGTTCTAATTATAAAAAAAATAAGTAAGAGATGGTGTTGATGTTTTATAATCCAGTCATTTATATTTACTAGTTTCTAAATAGACAAGACCTATATGGTTATGAAAAGGTTTTTTTATGTTATATAATGAATATTCATTTATTTTAATATAATATATATATATATGAAATGTGAGGGCCATTATATTTTTTTTAGAGAAGGGTTTAATTATCCTTTGGAAACTAGGATTGAAAATCTATAGTAGGAACCCTAAGGATTAGTCTAATTATAGGAAACAATCCTAGAGTTTTTGTAATGAATAAAATAACCTAGGGTAAAACATTAGGTATTTTGAATTTGAAATTTTATTAGTAATTATCTTTGATTATTTGGTTCCTCCATTATGATTACTGTTACAAACACAATAATTTTTTGTTTTAGCCAATAGATGGAACTAGAAGGAAATGCCGTATTGCTGAATGCGATGAGAAATAAAACAATTTCCCTTCAATGTTAATGATTTTTATGGGATCTGGAATATGAAATATATTTTTTTATTCTCACACAAATTTTTCAAGATTTGAATCATACTAGACATTGAAATGACAAAATGAGGGAAAAATTTTTTGTTGAGTCCCTCGTGAGAGAGTGTCCACCTTCTTTCAAAGTGTATTCTTATCCACTAGTAGACGAACAATTTATTAGTACAAATTAAATGATATTTTATGTTCTCAATTTATCAGAATATAAGAAATAAATCTTGGAATTCTATCTTTTTAAATTTTAAGTGCATCAATGATGGAATATTATCAAGAATAAGAAGTAATGAGATGAAATAGCCCTTACAAAATAGGATTACTTTAGGAAAATACTTTTTTAATATGTACAGTCTTCATATACTTTATATGAAAATGGATAAGTAGTTCCTTGAGCTTAATAAAAATTATTATGATTTTGTTGGTACCTAAAAAACAAATTTTAAAATACCTTCAAGGTATGCTTCTATAATTATATTTCAATAGGAGAGTAAAGTTGATTGATTCTTTAGTGTCTTAAAATCATGTCTCTAAATGGAATTATTTATTACAGACATCAATAGATATGAGGAAATTTTTAAATATGCTCTCGTGTTTTAGATAGATATTCGAGTCACCCATCAATCTTATGGGTTTGATTAGAATAAAAAACTAGAATTCGTGGAAAAATATAAAAATCATAGTGAAACAAAGATAATCTTTCTTTTATGCTCATAGTGTGGAAAGAAATACGGGGGAAACTATCATATTTGGACAAGAAAATGTTTTATGTTTGGAAAAGAGGTCATTAGGAAATTAATAGAAGAAGTGATAGGAAAAAGATAAATAATGATGTAAATATAGAAAAGTCTACACAAAATGTAACTCACATACTTAAATGTTACAGGTGAATGAAAAATGGCCATTATTCTAACCAATTATATAACACAAGGGTAATTAATCTTGATTAACATCGGTAGCATATAAAGGCTAAAGATAATGAAAAATCACATGAGATCATTACTGGTTATGAGGAGTATGACAATGATGTGGTAAAAGTTACACCTACCATCCACTCTAAAAAAGTTAATATCTTATTTGATTATAGATCCACTGATTATTTTATTTATAAATAATTTTATAAGGGTATCAATTAATTTTGTAAATAATTCAATATTTAGTTTTCTATGAAAACCTTTAAGGGAAAAATGGATTCATCACATGTTTATCATTCTTGTCCAGTTCAAGTTTTTGGGAAATTTATTCCTGAAAATATTATGATCCTTCCTTTAGTTTAATTTGATGTGATTAATGGAATTTATTTAATAATTCCCCATCCTTAAACATTACATAATCTTGAAATAAGTTAATAATTCACATTGAATATCTTTACATGTTTACGGTTTTAGATAATTAGGCAGTAATTATTACATTACAACTCAAAAATAACAAAGAAGACACTTCTACACAATCAAAAAATTTCACAAAAATAAAACTCCTTAAATAAAACAATAGTTATATTCTTGATATAAATCTTATTGAATTATTCCATTCTCTTACCCTTCCTTATACCCTGTGGAAACATTTCAAAAACTTAGGATGAGAATAAAAAAGCTCAGTAAGGGTTATAAATCAACGAAAGAAAGCATTAGTCTATCAATAAATACAAATCAATGAAATCGGACTTTTCAATCATTAAAATACCACACAAAATCATAGTTTTTATGAATAACACATGTAAATCATAAATCATAAGGGTAACATTTGGAATCCATAACAAACTTATATTCAAGCTTTCATAAATACGTAGGGAGTTACATTTGGAATACCAATCATAGTATATTCCCTAAATCTATTTGTTGAAACATTAATGTTTACCTCTGTTATGTTACCCAATTCATTATAGAACTATCTTTGTCTCGTCCACTATTTTTTTATCAAGGAACAACCAATATACTTATACAATTCCCATGAACAATAATATTTTCATAACACATAAAACAAGCATAAAGGAAATATAAAATTTCAACATTTCAATCACAATATATCTTTTAAAGATATTGAAATAATTAATGCTTTTTCAAGACCATTTTCAATACCAATATACATAAAAAAGGGTATATGGTACATATTTTCATCTAAAAAAATACTTTGTCTTGTTAAAGAAGCCAATTATCAAATAATACTCCTGGTGGCGGAAAGGTTGTTTTCACTACGTACGTTAAAAAGAAACATTCCTTTTTTTAAATTTTTAAAATTATTTCTATAAAAAGATTCCATTTGAATGAAATGAAAAGTAAATGGGGATTTTACACTGTATTAAAAAAAGTTGTGTATAAATCAAAATATGCCTCAGTGAAAGGGGATTGAGACGAAGTCCCTTACAAATATTGTACCCTTTAATTAAGGATAAATTTCTGAGATAGTTTTGTGTGAAAATTATAAATACACAAAATATAAGTTGATATTAAGTGTCAAAAAATCATATTTAATTTATAGATATTCATATCATGACCTAATCAAGAAGTAGAAGTTTAACTAAATGAATTGAAATTGGGTTGAGATGTTCCCTTACCTCGTGACCGACTTGACACGTTAGTTCTTTAATCTCATGAATAATAAACTAAAATTAATTTATACTTTCTTAATAACCTTTTTTTATTATTCTTTTTATATTACTTATTACTACATTATAAATATTAGATAATCATTTTAGTTAATAACGTTCGTTTTGTCGATATTTGGTACTTGAGTCAAAAATGAAATTCTTAAAATTAAAAGTTGTCAATGAGGTCAAAATTACATAATCTTGAGAATTTTATTCCTGATCTATATATAATATATATCTTATATATCCAGTATATATATGTATTTATAATAATATATAACATTTATAGATAAGAAATGAATTGCACAATTCATGGAGACAGTAAGTCGTATGTATGCAAGAATGCTACATTCATTTCTATTTCTTATTTAATGGAATGAAAACATAAATGATACATATTTATATTATAATTCCTTTATAATATCGTATATAATTTCATTAACATCATGCTTTACATGTTCAAAGTATGGCTTGAAGAATTCATGTCACTTTGAGGGGCGGTAGTCCACACTTCCTCAAATTAAATTATAGTATTTTTCCATTATGGAAACAATAAATATATGTTATAAATGAAACTTATAGAAGAATATATACAATATAAATATAATATATAACACATATAAATACATCTCTATCATAATTTCCACCATGAGAGGTGGTAGGTGATAATCAAACAATAATCATTTCGTGAGGTAGTAATTCATCGTACAGAGAAACAGTATGTTCGTATCCATTAGATAGAGGTGTGTATATTTTTAGTTTGAATACATATCATAAAAAACCTAGTATATTGAAGATACTAGTTTTGTTATATAAACAATGAACAAAAAGAGCATAGGGAGTGAATATGTAAAATAAAAGAAGAGAACTTGACGGAAGACGTTATAATTAAAAATCAATAAAACATGATTATTTCTAACGAACTTCATTAATTAAAATATATCAATTAATAATAATCTATAAAAAATTTCTATGGAACAAAAATTTCAAAATAAATTTATTTTTATATTTATAATTTTATTTATTTGAATCCTTTACTAAAGAAGCAATTACTTCATCACCATTTTGTCATAATTATGTTTATTTATTTAATGTCTAAAAATTAAAAATAAAGTACCATGATTTATGAAATCTTTTTAGATTCCATATGAATATGTATAGTATAATATTTCCCTTATATAACCCCATATAAAAAATTTTTTGCTAATAGATATATGTTTATGTCACTTTGGTCTTTAGTTTAAGTTAATTAATATAATGTGACATTATCACTCCCAAGTGGATCAATTGGGTCCCAAAATCAACCCAAGGATGCCCAAGGACTTACATGTTTCATAAAATAGTGTTGGAGCAAGTGTAAGGGTAATTTTATGTTATTATAATACTATTTTCAACCTTTATTTACCAAATTTACCCTTTAATAATGGTAAATATAAAATTTACAGAAGTAAATATTCATAATGTCCAAAAACAAAAGTTACCTATTTAAACACTTTGGGAATTATGATTCCAAATATTAAATCCATTTTTCCAAATTCAAAACACCTATGTTTCAAAAATTAATTTAAAATAATTCCCATTGTCAAAACAAAAATGCATGTTTTTATGAAATAATAACTTACAAATGATTAACACTTATTTAGGTTCAATTACAAAATGAAATTACTTACAATGACAAACATTTGATTAAATGGTAAAAATATAATACTACTGGACTTTAAAACCAATAAAAAACAATCTAACTATATAAAAAATTAGATTAAAAAGAAGCTTTGAATTAAAATGCAGTACTTTTCACTATTCAAAATAACGAACATTATCTAAAAAATACCAAAAATTTTCCCAAAGTATATTTTTATTTCAAAATTATAAACACAAAATTTATTTGGTCAAATGTAAAATATAAAAGTAAAAAAAACTACATTTAAAAATGTTTCACCATAAAAAAAGGTAAATAGACCTTTAAAATAATATTGGAGTATTTATGCTTAAAATTGGATTCATTCTCATTTTAAGCCTCTAAAATTTATTAGATAAATGTATATATATTTAAAAAACATGTATAATCATGTTTTAGTTGGTTCTATTCATTACCACCAATACAACAGGTAAGAGTTAACTACCATTTAAAATAATATTATATTATTATTTTTTAGTATGACTTAGCCTTATGTGCAACATTATATTTTTTGAGAAATCATTGTTGTGTTTCAGCTACGCAATCGAACATATCATCCCCTTTAATGTAAAATTAATATTTAATTCACAAATATTAATAAATATGAAATTTTCATATTCTTTATTTACCTGGGATGTTACAGCATTCCCCCCTTTTGGAAATTGTGTCCTCACAATTTTAAAATTGGGCTCTGAAACGTTATTGAAAGTCCCACAATGGAAAAAGAGTCAAAAAAATATCACTTTAAAAGAAAGAAACATAAGTACAAAGGTCACTCGAGATAAACCGTACTAGGATTCCACAAAAATATGGATATGTAAAAGAAACTAAGTGTCATGTTCTGATGGAGAGTGAAAGAAAACATGATTAAGAGAAATCTAAACACCAGAAAATCACAAATTTGTGATAGGTTATACGGTATTTGATCCCCCCGTAGGAAAGTTTATCAGATAAAAATTTTTAAGTTACTTTTCATAAATTTGAGGAGTTTATTTAGGATATAAACTAAAAACATAAGGAAACATACTTACTTGTCATGTAGACTTTTATCTTTACTAAATTCCTACCCCAAACTCATCTTTTCTCCAAATGATGAGTTTTCAATCTGACTTGGTGACATTAAGACTTCTAGAATAAACTTCTAGAGTATCAAATAATCCAAAAAAGATTAACTATATATTTCCCTTATCTTTTGAAATAAACCAAAACCAATATGGTTAGTACGAGATCAGATAATCCCCAAAAATGATAATCCTTTATAAAAATAAATACTACTCTTAATCTCCAAAATTCAATAAATAGTACCCAAAGTTCCACAAAGACCATTCAATAATAAATTTTCCTTAAATTCCTTCAATATAATCCAATATAAGATTGAAAACCAAAATTTAGAAGGATTTGAACACATAAACTTCTACAGAAATGTTAACATTTATCTCCAAATAACAACGACTACTCTTAAAGTATCATACTGAAAATTAATTAACCTAATAACATATTCTCTATGATAGGATGATCATTTCCATAAATAATCCAAATAAATATGTTTCTACAATAAAAACATTGATTCTTCCAAAATAAAATTTCAACCATTATTCCACAAACAAAATCCCATAGTGTTCTATTTTTCACAGGCATATAATACTCCCCAAAAGATATAACGTCTTCCCAAATAACCTTTATCGCTTAATCACCAAATAATTTTCCTATATTAAGGATATCCAATTGATATAACATAAGTTCCCAAAATCAACTTATTCTTTATCCATAAAATCATTTAACTAAGAAGAATAAGTCATAATAACTTGGGACTTCACCTAGCCCAGTGGTTGGGGATGCACCCTTTTCTCCCTTCAGTTTTGGGTTTGATTCTTGTGGCCTTAACAGACGTGATGGGTTGTCACCCATATTCCATGTTGTTCCTTTTTATAAATCTCAAATATAACCCTAAAATGATTTAACCTCCATGGTTGTCTTTTACCTCTCATTTTCATCCCAACTCATAATATACTCAATATATTAATTCATGAAGTCTTATATATATTGACAATTTTTTTATCTCTATAAAATAACAATATTACCAAAGAAAGAACATTATACCATGATCATGGTGTTCACCGAGTTTCATCATCATCTTGGTCAAATAGATTGATGGTCCATGCATTGCAACATTGATTTAGTGATCCTTAAAAATCAATTACTTACTTTATCCAAATACTCCTCGAACAACTTGGGTCATATGGGTGATCACAGAAAAAAGGTTTTGGAAAATAATCATGTATGACATATAATTTAAAACCATCTGATAAAAATTGTTTTATATAAAACAATATAACCAGTTTGAGTTGAAACATTCAATCAATATTCCTTTTAATGTACCGTAAGAATGTGCATGAAGACTATAATTTAAAATAAAATATAAATAGCTTGTGCAAGGGTCTCTTTCTTTAGTACCTTTTTACAAATCATAATATGCTTCAAAATCAAGTGATGAGGTAAAAAATTTTAAAATTCCTTGATAATGTTATCCATTCGTGAAAATATGAGAATATTTTGTAAATAATATTTGATTAAATAAAACCCATGCTCCACGATGGTATTGGGGTATAGCAGAGGTGTATGATATCTCAAACAATTGCTTTCAATTGGATAGTATGTTATAAAATGATTCAGATTCATCTGGACAAGAATCCAAAATAATTATTTCAAGAAAGTCATCAGGAAAAAGAGGAATGTCATTTTAGATCATCCTTATTCCATTTTTAATAAACTTTACTTGATCTTAAAAAGTTAAAAAAATAAGGATTTAAATTAAATAACAGACATAGAGACTAACCATGTGTCTAATAAAAAGTCTTAATCCCTAAAGTTGTCTAAATTGACCTCGGATACCAATAATAAGTCCCCAGACTTAAACATTAAATAATCTTCAAATTAGTTAATAATTTACATTGAGTATCTTTTCAGGTTTATATTTTTAGAGAATTAATCCGTAACTATTACATTACATCAAAAAAATTACAAAGTAGACACTTCTACTCTATCCAAATTTTTCACAAAAATAAAACTCCTTAAATAAAACATGAGTTGTTTTCTTGAAATAAGTATTATTTAATTCTTACTTTCTCTTACCCTTCCTTATACCCTATAAAAAACATTTCAAAAATAGGAGATGAGAATAAAAATCCTCATAAGGGTTATAAAACAAGGAAGAAAAACATTAATCCATAAATACATAAAAATCATTGAAATAACACTTTCCAATGTTTAACATCCCACAAATAATCATAGGCTTTGTGAATAGCACATGGAAATATTAAATAATAAAGGTTACTTATTGCATCCATAACATACTTACATTGTAGCATTCACAGCTACGTAGGGATCTGTATTTGGAAAACACATCACAGTTTATTTCCTAAATCTCTTAGGGGAAACATTAACGTTTACCTCTGTCATGTCAACCAATGCATTGAAGAGCTATCCCAGGAAAACCTACCCTAGGTTTATCACAGAACTACCCATATATGTAAACAATTCCCAAGAACCATAACATATTCAAAAAACAAAACACAAGAACAAATGTATCATTACATTTCCGCATTCCAATCACAATATATCATTTAAAGATATTGAAATAATCAATGCTTTATCAAAACCATTTTCAAAACCAAAATATGTAAAAATGGTATATGGTATTTATTTTTCTTCTAAAAAATATTATGGCTTGTTAAGGAATCCAAATATCAAATAATACTCGCATTGGCAGAAAGGTCATTGTCACCACGTAAGTTAAAAAGAAACATTAATTTTTGTAATTTAGTAAAATTATTCATATAAAAAGATTACCTTTGAATTAAATGTATGTTAAAAGGGTTTTATACACCAAATAAAAGAGAATATGTGTATAAATCAAAATATGCCTCAATGAAATGAGATTGAGATGAAGTCCCTTGCAAAGATTGTACCATTAGATTAATGATAAATTATAGAAATAGTTTTGTGTAAAAATTATAAATACAACCAATATTTGTGGATATTGAGTGTAAAACAATCACAGGTCTTTCACACATACTCATAGCATGACTTAATCAAGAAGTATAAGTTTAACCCAAAGAATGGGAATTGGGTTAAAAGTTCTCATACCTCGTGTCTGACTTGACTTGTTTATTCTTTAATCTCCTTAATAATAAAATAATGTTAATTTATAATTTCTTAAGAACATTTTTCATATTTATTTATCCTTTTATATTACTTCTTAACAGATATAAACATTACATAATCATTTAAGTTATTAATAGGCATTTTTTTGATATTTGGTACTTGAGTCAAAAATGAACCCCATATAATAAATTGTTTTCCATGTTTTCAAAATTAAATTATCTCTATAATTATATTCCTGATTTAGATATCACATATATCATATATATTTATTATATATATATATTTATATTTATAATAGTACATAACAGTTGATGATAAGAAATGAAATGCACCAATCATGGAGATGGTAAGTCATACGTACGCATGAATGCAACTTTCATTTCTATTTCATATTTAATGGAATGAAAATATAAATGATATATAGGTATACTATAATTATATAATAATATCACTTATAATTATTTTAACTACATCCTTTATAGGTTCCACTTATGGAATGAATTAGTCATGTCACTTTAAGGGGTAGTAGTCCACACTTTTTTAAATGAAATTATCGTATTTACCAATTATAAAAACCATAAAGGTATGCCATAATTGAAAAATACCAAAGAATATATATAATATAAATATAATATATATCACATATGAATATAGTTCCATCATAATTTTCACCATTAGAGGTGATAGGCGATAATCGAACAATCAACGTTTCATGAGACATAGTTCTTCATACACAGAAACAGTATGTTTGTATCCATTAGATGGAAGTGTGTGTAAGTGAATATTGAGTACTTCTCATAAAAACAACCTATTAAATTACAGATACTGGTGTTGTTATGTAAAAAAAAATAAGAGCATACATAGTGTAGAAGTAAAATAAAATAAGAGAACTTAAGGGAAGACGTTACCTTTAAATCGAGTAACTCCCTTTAGTTTGAACCAAAAAGATTTCTTGAAGTGATTTAGGCTTAAGATAAAGATTTTAGGAGTAATATAGAGATTGTGAGAGGATATTTGGGCAAATTTTTGATGAGACAAGGAATATTGAGAGGTGTGATTAAGAATTTGATGTGATGGATTTTTTTAATGGGGGAGGGTCTCTTTAAGAAAGTGTGAAAATATTATTTTATTATATAATGATTTTCGATTTATAAAGGTCCAAAACTTATTTAATTATAGGATAAGTTGTATATAAGTATAAATAAAATCATATAATAATAATTGGACTGGTCTAGGATATTGTTTAATCCTTTTATTTTTTATTTAACCCTTTATTAACTTATTTAACTTTTACTATGTCCTCTGATATATTCAAACAATATGGTTTATATATGTACAATAAAACACCAAGAGACACAAAATAGATCATTTATGACATTTGAAACATTATTTAAGTCATTTGGACTAATCTTAGATTTTTAGGATTATTTTATAATTTAATAAAATATTAATTTTTTTTTAAAAAAAATTATGTCAATTGCTAAATAATTCATATCATGAATTTTAAAAAATCGATAAAGAATTGATTCCTTCAGAAAAAACTCCATTAATTCAAATAAAAAATCCATCCAAATATAGAAAATTAGTTTATGGCACAAAAAATTCAAAATAAATTAATTTTAATATTTATAATATCATTTATCTAAATCCTTTATTAAAGAAGCAATTACTACAACACCATTGTGTCATAATTAAGTTTATTTATTTAATGTCTAAAAATTATAAATAAACTACCATGATATATTAAAAAAATTTAGATTTAAAATGAATATTTGTAGTCGAATATATTACTTATATAACCCCATATAATAATTTTTTTACTAAAAGATGTATGTTAATGTTACTTTGGTCTTTATTTAAAATTAGTTAATATAAAGTGTATTTATCACTCCCAAGTGTTTCCATGGGGACCCCAAATCGAACCAAAGATGAAAATGGTCAGAAATTTATCATCCAATAGGGTTAGGACAAGTGTGAGGGTAATTTAATATTATTATAATATTATTTTTTACCATTATTTACCAGATTTACCCTTTATCCATGGAAATAAAATATTTACTAAAGTAAATATTCCTAATGTATAAAAGTAAAATCTACATATTTACACAATTTAGAACTTATGATTCCAAATATGGAATCCATTTTTTTAATTTAAAACACATAAGTTACAGAAATTAATAAAAAATTAATACTTGTTCTCAAAAAAGAATTTTGTTTTTAAGAAATAACAATTATCCAAAGATTGAAACTTATTTATGTTCAATTTCCAGGTAAAATTGCTTCCAAAGAAAAAAAATGGATTAAATGCTAAAAAAATCCAACTAAAATTTAAAAGAAATAAAAATAAAAATCTAACTATATAAATAAATTAGATTAAAAGGCAATTTTGAATAAAAATAAAGTATTTTTCACTATTCCTAACAAATGAACTTTATTAAAAAAAATACGCAAAATTCACACAAAGTAAATTTTGATGTCCCACTTATAAATAAGATTTTTATTTTTTTTCAAATAGAACATATAAAGGTAACAAAAATAATATTTAAATAGGGTTCTCTATCAAAAGTTTTTAAATCGTCCTTTTAAAAAATATTAGAGTATTTATGCTTTAAATTTTATTCTTTCTCATTTTAAGCCAAT
Organism: Viscum album; assembly: GCA_963277665.1. Lineage (NCBI taxonomy): Eukaryota > Viridiplantae > Streptophyta > Magnoliopsida > Santalales > Viscaceae > Viscum > Viscum album. The sequence continues at coordinate 152,030,547 of OY728143.1, forward strand.
AAAATTTATTGGATCAATGTAAATACATTTATCAATCACGTATAGTCATATTGAATTTAGTTCTATTAATTTATTCTAATACAATTCATAGGCTTTAACTACCATTTTAAATAATATTATATTATTATTTTTCAGTATGACTCATCCTTGTGTGCAACATTAGATTTTTGGAGAAACCCATTGTGGAATGTTAAGTACACCATCAAACATAGAATACCCTTAAAATTAAAATTAATATTTAATTCTAAAATATTAATAAATATGAAAATTTCATATTCTTTATTTACCTAGGATGTTACAAATTGGCTTTCTCTATGTAGATCTCATATCAATTTCCAATGAAGGTAAGTAAAATTTCATATTCTGAAGGAATATATGATCATCAATTGATGCAACGATGAATATGAACTTCCAATGAAAATTAATTCCATATTGTGGGTATTAATTCCAATATAGAAACATTATTTATCATAGATAGTTAGGAAGACACTCACCATTAAGGAAACACATATTTTACTAGAGTTTGTTGATGTCTTACTAGAAGTATTTTTATGTATTCTACTGAATAAATTAGTTGAATTTTCAATAGAACTTATACAAGGCCCTATGCTTCATTCAAGGACTCCTTATATAGTGTCCCTAATTGAGTTTTATGAGTTAAAGAAGAAACTCCTAGGGAATATTGACCAGAGATTTATATGCCCTAGTACATCACAATAAGATGAAACTATTCTATTTTTTAAGAAGAATGATGTAACATTGAGACTCTATATTTAGTATAGATTATTTAATGTGATCATTGTTTAGAACAGATATCCACTTACCTATATTGGTTACTTACTTCATCAACTACAAGGATCTCAATACTTTTCTAAGATTGATCATTTTTCTTAATATCATCAGTTAAGGTTCATTAATGAGCATTTACCCATGAAGACATTCCATACATGTTATAGAAACTATGAATTTATATTGAAGCCTTTTTTCTTACTAAGTCCCATGTGATCTTCCAGGATTAAATGAATATCATATTTAGAGACTATCTTGATGAGTTTTGGGTAGTATTTATAGACAATATTCTCGTATATTTGAATAGTATATAAGAAATTGAGGATTACTTGAGGATTGTTCTAAAGAACCTAATAAAGGAGAAGCTTTATGAAAAATTTACCAATTGTGAATTTCGGATTCATTAAGTTTTATTTTTTGGTCACATAATCTCAATGGTGGGGATATCTTTGGATCTAGAAAAGATGGATGTTATTGAATGTTGGCCTAGACCAACAAAAGTAACTCATATATGATGTTTTCTTGGCTTTGTTAGATAATTTTGATGTTTTTTGAAATATTAATCACAATTATCTAATACACTAACCCTGTTAACACTGAAAGAAGATATGTTCACAGGGGTGGAGGAATGTGAATAGAATTTCAAGGAGCTGAAAATAAGGTCATTCGGAGAACCTGTGCTCACACAACCCTATAGTGGGGAGAGGTTATTGTTCTAGACTAATGCATCTAAAAAAGGGTTGGGTTGTGTTCTCCTGAAAAAAAAATATTTTTATTGTATATAGTGCATGAAAATTGAAAATACATCAAAACAATTATCCAAATCATGATTTTGGGTTTTTTGTGGTGATCTTTGAATTAAACATAAGGAGGCATTGTCTTTATGGAGAAATGTGTGAAATGTATATATATAATAAAATTTTACTGTATATTTTTACACAAAAAGAGATGAATATGTTCCAAATTATAGGGTTTGAGATAATTAAATATTATAACTACTCAATAAATTTCCACATTGGGAAAGTGAACAAGTTGGAAGATTCTTTGAGTTGAAAAGACCATGATAACTTATATATGATAAGGATCAGAAGAAATCCTATATTTATGTTCCTTAAATAATAGATCTGTAAATTTTAAAGGGGAGAAATCTTATCTAGATAAAATTAATGTCCAATCATATATATAAGTAAAGATTAAAGAAGTTCATAAGGAACATGTTGAGATATAATAGAATATGATAAATGTTTCTAAGTTAAACTTTGGTCATGATAGAATAATAAGGTATAGTTACTTTATTTTACCCCCATTCTAGATTTAATGAATTATCAATTAGAATTGGCTCATTGTTCGTCATTATCTATTCATCCTAGAATCACCAAGATGTATAGAGACATGACAGATTAATTCTGGTGGGGTGGAATGAATAAAGATATCGGGGAATATGTTTCTTAGAGCCTGGTTTTCCATCGAGTTTAGGCTGAGATATATTAGTCTAAGGGTTTGTTAAATCCATTACCCATACCAAAATGAATATGAGAAAACAAAGTCAATGACTTTTTTTCGGACTTCCAAAAACATATAAAGGCCATAATGATATATTGGTTATATTTTATCACATCACAATGTCATTACACTTCATTTAGATCATATAATAATTCAATATTTATCATCTTTCTAGAATATATCTAAATCATGTGGTGACATTTCATTGAGTACAACTTTATAATATATGTGATAGAGATATGTGGTTTACCTTGAAGTTTTGGAGATGTCTGTATAAATATTTGGATATATAGTTAAGTTTTTGTACTACTTATCATACTCATATATATAGTCAGCCTGAAAGGAAAAATAAAAATCTAAAATTCCTATTGAGATATTTATCTATATATTTAAAATCAAGTTGGTATAAAAAAATTCCTTTGATACAATTTTCATACAACAATAGATTTAACTCCATTATAAAAATATATCCTTATAAAGTCCTATATGGTTTTAAGTGGAGAACTCAAACATATTGGAATGAAGTTGGGGAAAGAAAGTTATTGTGACCTAGTCTAATTGAGGAAATGGATGATAAGGTTAAATCAATTTAGTAGCACATAAGAGTAACTCAGAGCTATTAAATTTTTTTTTGCTGACAATCGATGAAAATACCAAGAATTTGATATTAGTGATATTGTATATCTACAAAAATATCTTATGAATTGAGTGATGATATTTGTAAATAAGGGAAAACTCATCCCAAGGTATATCAGAACTTTTAGAAAATTAGACAATTTTTTGAAGGTATCTTATTGATGGGAACTACTTCTAAATCAGTATCATGTTCATGATTTGTTCCATGTATCTCTCCAGAAAAATTAAATACAAGATTCTTCACATGCGCTAAACTTATAAGTTCTACCACTAGAGGAATATCATTCTTATGAATGGTAATCGATAGAGAATCAATATCATAGAGAGAAAGTGCAATGATATAAAATGACTCACTTGGTCAACATTTTATGGTGTAACCACCAATCTGAGGAAGCTATGTGGGAAACTGAGAATATGATGATATAGATTTATCCTCATCATTTTATATCCAATTTATGAATTTCGAGCGAAAAAATATTTTTAAGGTGGGTATAATGTAACACCCCTGATATTTTAATCAATATTATAGAAACATGATATTATATTTATTGTATTTCTATAAGGTCTATAAATTGTATTTTTCTTTCATTTTTTAATTCATCATTTTAAATTTTCTCTTAAAATAATTTTTTTCTATAATTTTATGAAAATAGTTAAGGAATATTAAAGAAACTAATTTTTATGGAAAACTATTTTTTTTAATGTGTTTACAATGTAAAATTATGTTTTGTATTACTTTAAAATTTAAATTAGTTAATTTTTATATAAAATAATTAAATTATGGTTTTTGGAAAGTTTAATTTACACAACTTTTTAATAAAAACATTTTATTTTTTAAAATGGAATTTTTCTGAAAAAATTATTTTTCATAGTGTTTTAGTAATTTTATTTTAAATAAAAATCTAAACTAATGTGTCTTGAATTTTAAAAAATGGAATCAAAATTTGGATTTATAAGGTATAAATTTAATAAATATGTCCCTTTTATTTTAGGCCAATATTAATAGTAATCTTTTTCAATTTTGTTACCACAGTGAAGGGTAAATTTTGTAATTTAGGTTAAGAATAAAATTATAAAGACTATAAAATGACTCCAACCTATGCCAAAATTTTATTAGAAAATTAAAACTAAACCCTTAAAACATATGTATAAAAATTAACTCGTTTAATGGATATTACTCCATGAAAATGACTTCTAGAATATTTAAATCAATGAAAGTCACAAAATGTTACTTTCATTGTCTTTAAAATACCTTATGTGTCCACGTCAGAAAAAAGTTGTGTTATTAATTAATATGACTATAAATTTTTATCTTAATTGACATATTTTCAAGATATAAATTTTTTATTCAGCTTTTTGGTCATTTACATGAGATTTTTTTATTTATAAAATATTATTTAATAAATATTTAAAGATGTCACATTAATGTTTTAAATAATATAACATTTTTAATATAAGTTTACCTAGAAAATATATTATACTTTTATTATTATTATCAAATATTTATATATTTATTTATAATTTTATTTTGTTTTTAATTTTTAATAAAGAAATATTTATAAATAATTACACAACACTGATGTAGTAATTATTCTCATAATTTAAATATCAAGTAAATGTCATTAAAAATGTAAAAATAAATATAATTAGAGATTGTTAATGAGATCGATGAGTTTTATATATTACCATTACATCATAATAATATAATAAATATAGTTTTTTTAAATTGAACTTGTTATTTTTTTTATAATCCATGTAATCAATAGTGTCAAAATTGTAAATAATGGAATTATATCGAAATAATATTTATCAAATTAATTAAAAATTAAAGAACATATTTATAAACACTATAAAAATATTACCTAGTCCAAAAATTTATTAATTTTACATTTATGTTTTAATTGAAATCATATAAATAAAAATAAAACCGTTCAATGTTGAAATAATTGTTATCTTTGTTAAATTTAAATAGGTTGACTAAGGGTTAATAAAAATGGTTAAGTTAAAAAGAATCCCAAACCTATTCAAAAATATATTGTAATATAATATTAATAAATTATATCATATTATCTTTTATCTCAGGGCCTTTAGGATGATTTTTTATTGACTTTGAATTTATTATAAATTAATATTTTTTTAAATTCCAAAAGTGCCCATCACCTCAATTATAAAAAGGAATCTCCTCCCTCACTTCTTCACATACAATTAAGCCTTTATCCTTCATCATACCGTACCAATTTATATTATAAACATACATATACACATTATATATGATCTTTTATTCTCAAAATACTAACCATAGTGTCTCTAAAAGTAGATCTAAGGGAAGTTCACCAAGGAAGAGGTAATCGTCTTTACCGACTCATCGAAGATTATTTCTTACTATACGTCTTCTTCATGTATTGTTTCAATTATATAGTAATAAATACTATATAATCGATATTATTATATTTTATTATGATTATGGGGCAACCCTATTACACCTTTTATCTATCTTAAGGAAAATGAAAGTATCACACGTGTGTATGTACAGCTTACCATATTCACTCCATTATGTGATCTTCTTTTCATCACTACTTTACATAGATGTATATAATTATGAAAATAATAAATATATATAATAATTATAACATGATATTTATTATAGATGAAAATATATTCCATCCACTTCCTACCCCTTTACCATTATTGGAATTATGCCACAAGTTGTGCATACGTACGACCTCTCGTCTCCATGAGGCGATGCGATTCATTTTCGATATTCATCAATCATGAATGAATATATAAATGTATTTTATGAATAAATATGATTTATACCACAATAATATAACTAGGTAAATTATTTAAATATATCCTATGAACAATAATAGGGACTTATACCATAAAACATGCATAAGAAAATGAATTCGTTAACACTTAAAAGAAGAGTAATAATAAAATATTATAACAAAAATGATAATAAGATCATATAAGAAAAAATAAATTTGAAAATGGTTTTTTAATAAGTTAATAAAATTATTTAATCCATTATATAAGAGTATTAAATACATACAAAGGAAATAATACATAAGTTAAGGGTTAATTCCACATTATTATTTTTATTCAGAACCTTTATACGTAGGTGTCTAGTGGGAAATATTTTTCTTCAATGTACATGTTTCATAAAAATATATTAAAAATTCCTCTATAATTATTAAATTCGTGTTTTCACCTATTTAAATTTTTACTAAATTGGTTGAAGGAAATATTTTTTTTATTCTCTTAATGAGGCCCTTTTTTACCATTCAGAAAAAATAATGGGAGGAATGTCTTTAACTAAAATAGAATGAATATATTTTAAAATTTTCATAAAACCGTAATAACATGAAGCTTCATTTACTAGAATACATGGTTATTTGAAATGAAAATTTTTTCTTTTATAATTTTATGTCATTTTAAAAAAAAAATTAAAGAATAAAGTATATTTTCCTCAAGAAATATTTTCATGTTATGATGCAGAATTATTTTAAATATAAGATAACATTATTTTATGTTAATTATTCTTTATTTAGGGTTATGATTTATGGATACAATCCTTATTCATTGTGTGGTTGATTTATTCTTATGATGGAATGATATTTATGAAACCAATTTTTTAACATGGGTAATGTTAAGATGGAATGATAATTATGAAACACATTTTTTATATGAGTTCTGATATGATGAATGATTTAGGTTATTACAGCACACTTATGTATAATTTTTATAATGTGAGGGGTGGGACCTATATCTCCCTCAAATTCATGGGGTAATGATTTATATCTCATGAGATAGACATGAATGGAACATGAAATGATCTTAGATAAGTAATATAGGATTACAATGGGAAGTAAATGTGGTCTAGTAACATAGTTATGGAATCGGAATTGAACCCAGTTAAGAAAAGGAAACATTGTACGAGGATGTTCTTTGAAGTGAGCCTGGAATTATATTAAAATTATTTTCTTTTCTTATATGTATTCCAAAATTTCTTGACTTATTTTCTGACCTCATAAAATATGTTTTTTATGAATATCTATGATCTATCCTATGATATGATATTAAGATATTTTAAATGAAACATATAATTTTCAAATTTTTCTTATATTATTTTCTCTAATGATTATGATATGATTGATGTATCCCCTGTTTACCCTTAAAGAGCATCTAAGATCCCCCTTTAGTATGATTCTGTTCCTATATATGAAAAAAGTATTTAATTAATATGTGTCAAAAAGAGGTTCTAAAAATAAAGGAATAAGGAGGAGATGATTTAGATATTTTATGAACATGTTTTTTATATTTCCCAGTTTCAAAAACACACTAAACCTCTACAGTTTTTCATGGTATTTTATGTTATTTAAAGAATACTTTTCTATTTAGATGTAATATATATGTGAGAAATTTATGTGTTGTGATACTGAATGTTTATTTGAAAAAAGTACAGCCGTATAATATTAATATTGTTGAACCTGACAGATAAAATATAAAATTATAAAATTATAATATTTTTTAAGGGTGATTAATTCTATTATGTGTTTATTTTTTACTAATGCATAAATATGTGTCTCTAAATGTGGTATATCTTATTTAATGGTGTTGATAATTTTACTTTCCTATGAAGTAACCAATAGTGAATGAAAAACAAGTTAGAATACTATAATGATTAAATTTGGTACCTGTAATATGTTTGAAGATGAAACCATTAATCAAATGAATAAAATGAAAACTAAAATAGTCAATGATCTTACATCCTTGGGAACAAATATTAAAAAATCCAATCAGGAATTAACGACGCTTATATTTTTACCCATAATGTAAAATTAAATTTCTATGGCTATTCAATAATCAGATCATTTCAAATATTTATTATAAATGGGTTTATTTGAACCTTAATGATGCATGATGTTGAGATGTAGTTTGAGACTAGAAAATCAAATTTTTATCAAAATGGAGAAGTAATCTCTCAGTGTTCAAAAGGAATTATACTTTTATTCTAATTATTTTGTTTTTGGTTTAAATGATGAATTTACTAATATTTATTGAAAATTTAGTGATTTTTATAAAATAAAAAATCAAAATTAGGAAAAATGATAACAATAATGATATTTTCTATGAATGTAAAATTAATAATCATTTAAGATAAGACCACCCTAAACTAAAATATCAATGAAATGTTGAGTTTAAAAGAAAAGGTGAGAAATTTACGAAGTCTATATGAAGTGATAATAAGGATTCATGTTATGACACGACTTCAAACTCTAATGCAGAGAAAAAAATAAAAAATAAAAATGATTTCTTATGTTTCAAGATTAGAAGGTACAATGTTATTTTTTTTTCTAAAAAAATAATTTTTTTAATTATACTTTAAAGAACTCATTGGATATTATATTATTCTATATTAAAAAAAATAATATTTAAATAAAAGGCATGAAACATTAAATAAATCATATAATTCTCTTTTTAACAAAAATTGAATTTTATCTAAACTAATTTCGGATTTGATAACTGGTTTTCAGAAAATTCATTGTGCATTCCAAGATAAAAACATAATAATTTAATAAAAAAAGGAAACTCTTTGAAAAAAAGTAGCTATTAATTTTATGAAAATAAGAAATTATATAAATCAAATAAATTGAATGGATAAAATAAATAAAAAAATATTTAGTAATGGAAGAAAAAGATAATGGCCCAAGCGGTAAAGAAATTATTTAGATCCCATTTCAAATAAGGAAAACATATCTACTATTAATTTTTTCCACTATGGTATCTGATGTTATTATGTTAGTGGTTTCTGCAATAAAATTCCTTAAATTTTTTTAACATTCCAATATTTTTAAAAACATATCTAATATAATAGGAAGAATTTTTTCCATGTGTAAAAACAATTTTGTTTTTATTTTAGTTTTTTTTTAATATCAAATCCAAAAACATATGGGTTCCCAAAGGTAGTTAGAGCTAACTTTATAAAATATTTTTCCACCATAATTCAATAAAAACATTCTTAGGATTTATTAACAAGTTAAAATAGTCAATAATGAAAAAACCCATGAAACAAGAGCTGTTGACATTTTGGAAATGATTTATGTATGTTTTTATTTTTTTTATTTTTATTATATTAATTAAATATTTTATATAATGGATGAAAAAAATTAAATATTTTATTCTTTATATTCTATATTTTTTCATGTGATTAAATTTTCTAAACATTTTAAAATACTCTTAATATTTTATGATATGATTCTACAAAATGTGTGCATGTATTTTATTTTTTATCTACTAGTATATTCGTATATATTAAATTGAATGTTAATATATTTATTATTTTTCATATAAATAATGTTTTACCACTTAGCATATTTATATCTAGAATAAAAATTTAAAAAACAATTATAATTATCATAAAACATTTTTCATCTTCTCTTTAAAATATATGATATTTTGAGTGGTGTTAATTTAAATAATTATCATGTATTGAAATTTATTATTTTATAGGTTAATGTAAATTTTTTTCTCAGAAAAATTATTCCTATAAAATCATTATCAGTACTTGAATATATTTAATCTTTTTCATGGCTCTTTCTGGTTGAATTTTTCTTATAGAGTGGGTTCACCTTCTTATTGACTCAAATATAGTTCTATATCAATATGTTTTGTTAAAGTAATCATTTACTATTTAATATTTTTAAAATATGAGATTCATTTATTAAGGGGTATAATTTTTAGTTATAATTTAATTATTTATTTTCTATTTTGAAATTGATTTTTTAAATCTTGGGAAGAATGGTATGTTTTATGTAATAAAAATTTACCATTAAATTCCATTATTATTATACAATATTTAATTTATGAAGGAATTAATAATTATCACTTTTTAAACTATTTTTCATTGAGAAGGTATATTTATATTTCATGGATCTTTATAGATAAATAATTTATCTTTTAAAAATGAATCATTTTTTAGAAGATTTTATAAATTTATTTTCTTATAAATTTTGCATCTATTAAAACTTCTTGAGCATTATATGCATGATGTTTATATTTAAATTGAAAAGCATTATAAATATATTTTATCATTATAATTGTTCTAGATTTAGGTATTAATGGATGTGATTTTAGTCCTTATGTTGGTATTAGGATTATTTATCATGAAGAATTTTATTTATGGATAAGCATGGTAAATTTATAAAATACTTGTTTTTATTGAATGTTTTTTATTTTATGGTAGATAATTCTCATTCATTTTCATATTTTAAATCGTGTATATTTTTTTAAGGGGTCATGTATATTTTATTGAATCATGTTTTTTTACTTTATAATCTATTTAAATAATGATTTTATTATTGTATATAATATAATGAAAATGGGAGTGTGTATAATCATATTCAAAAATTATTTGAATTACCGTTATTATTTATTTATTATTTTTTATAATGGAAGATAATAAATTTTGTTACTCTTATAATGTATAATCATCAATATCTTTCCTTTTTCATCCATACTAAAAGTAGAGATGACTGAGTTCTTGAATTGGAATTATCAAAATGGGGAGAATGTTTAGGGTATCATTACCATTCCTAATTTATGATTTGATAATTACTTCACCTGCTTTAAAATTTTTAGTTGTCAGTTTAATTATTATTTATATATTTATTAATTATTATTTTATATCTAGTTTCACTTTGGGATGATTTTTCATATTTCATTTCCTATAACATTTTCATTATATCATGAGTTACATTTAACAAAATTGTATGCCTCCAATTTTTAAATAATGATAGATTATTATATCTATTTTTGTATACTATAAAAAATGAAAAATCATTATTTTGATAATATAATTTTTATTCTAGAAGTTTCTTCCTTAATTTAGTCGTATAATATTTTTTATATTTTACTTATCTTTTATTATTAATTGATAACATGATCTAAAGACATCAAAATTTTACTCTTCTTCTTGAGACGGATCTGCAAGAGTTATATATAAAATTCATTCAACAAAATTTGATTAAGAAATGGTTATTTTTATTATTTAAATATTCACCAATTTCATTAATTTTTTAGTCATACAGTAGTTTTCAGTGTGTTAGTGATTCTATTTTAAAATTATATACCAAGGTAATAATATCATATTCATAAAATATTATCCTTTAGAAATATAAATAAATTCTAAAAATATAATTCAACTAGAAAAATATATATTAATTTATTGTTTATATCCTCAAAAAATTCATCGATACTTGTAATGAAAACATGATAAAATTCCATATTTTCATTGGTGGAAGAATTTTTGTTTATGGAATTTAGTTGTGTGAATTCTCTTTCATAACAAGGAATATTATGTGACAATTGGTCTATGTGAGTCCACTTTACTACATTTTAAATTTTGTTCTGTTTATTCTCTTATGTGATGGACTTGGCTATGTGGATTTATTTATGTGAAAGTTTTAAAAATGTGGAATTAGTATTACAGATCATTATAATAGGTGATATACCTCTTAAATGAAAAATAAGAAAACATGGTGATTTTTCCCTAAATTTTCTCATGATGGGAACACAACTTAGTTCATGGAGAACATAAATATCATAAAATATGAATAATTATAGTGAAATAATTATCTTTTATTTTCCCAATATTATTTCGATATAAAATGAGAAATCTAGAAAATATATGTTAGAATCTTATCACACTTCTTGTGAACTAAATGAGAATAAATATGGGTTTTTTATATAGAACATAACATGTATCACAAAATTCCTTATAAATTACACTATAGAATCTTAATATATATGTACTCTCTCAATATTTCTTAATTTATCTATAAATTTGACTCATACTGAAGAACAAGCTAAATATATTCATTTTATAAGCATGCTAAACATGACATGTACTACTCAATCTAGGTGAAGCAAAGTGATAATTAAATTCATCCTATAATTTGAGTTCTTAACATGCATGAAGAATCTATAACATGATGATATTTTTTGACATTGGTTTAATTGAAGATATGGTAATCTATTTTACAATAGATTTGATACTTTTATATTTTAAAATGATTTATCGAATATTAAATCTGATTTATCACTTAGGTATTATTTTTTACTTTATTAATAAGCAATAGTGAATGGGTTTCCACTATGTAGTCAATCATTTCTGACGTATTTGAAATTCAAATATTTTCAAATGAGTTGTCTTCTAATATAGAATAAATGAGATGATTTCTACTAATTTATTTTTATTTGTGATTTACCTAATCAAATTGAAAAATTAATGAGATGCTTTTGGCTGTTGGTATTAAGGAAAACCAGTTGAGTCAATGAAAATATTTTATGGATAAGAAACATTGACAAGGATTTAATTTTCAAGGAGTTATTTTGGGAATAAATATTTAAATAATTTTTAATATTTCTTTCCTAGTTAACCTTTACAGTTAGGATAAACTTTAATTATGTAGAAACAAAACGAGTTATTTTGACTCTTATTTTCCAATTTTGGAAGAGAAAGACATATTCAACTAATTGAAAATATGTTACTATATACCTTCATTGGTCGGTTTAAATGAAAATAATTGAGTGGAAAGAAAAATAAAGAAGATTTTAAAATATATTTTTACTATTTGATACCTTTGAAGAGAGAATTTAAATAATCAATTTATTTATTATTATCTCACTATATTATTAAGGAAGAATACAGTCTATAAAATATAGAAGAGAATTTTATTCTCATTTTTTAAGCAAAGAAGAATGTGTGGAATTTTTTATTATATTTCTACATTTTAGAGGGAGAATAAATACCACTCAAATTAAATATCAATTTTGGAATATATTGTGCATCCTTGAGTATCATTTTTCAACATCTAAATTTAGGGTAAACTATTTGATAATGTTATTTAACATTTATAAAACTTGTATATTTTAAACTATTTTTTGAAAAAATTTACTTAGTCATTGTTAACTTTCATATTCTAATAAAAATTTTTGGTGGAGTGTATGTTTCTTATATTAATAAATTGATGTTATTAGTAAAAGTATATGATGCCCCTATAGTTTCCCTATTTTAATGTTTCAACTATATATACATGATTTTTAAGATCCCTGGTAAAAGGACATTATTAAAAAAATCACTAAACTAGAAAATAGAGTCTTTGTAGAGTAAAATAAGGGATTTTAATACCCTTAATGACAATAAATCATGGTTAACACATCTTATTATTTTCTTATATTTAATTATCAAAATTCATTTTAAAAAATAATGATAGTTTTTATTTGACTTTAAGAGGGTTATTTAAATTGGTTACTATTTTTTATAGGACTTAATTACTCCCCTACATGAGTTTAATTTTACTAATCTCTCAGAAAAAATATATAACCTCTCCTATCTCGAAAAAAAATATCAAATATTATAAGACAAAAAACAAGGATATGATACCACTTTGGAAATTTCCTATCCCAATTATCATAAATTTTGTTTAGCCTAGAACTCAGCCTGGCATTTAGTGTGCCTCCCTATGTTTAGGAGGGTATAAACTGATAGTGAGGGTATATAAATAGATTGGATAGACTATATACTATATTAAAAATTACTAAATAATTATAAAAACATTATTCATATTACAATAGTCAAATTACGGACATTATAGCTATCATCCCACCCTATACAAAACAGATAATAATGTAAGACACATATACCCAAAGTGAATATCATACACTCATACATCTATCCCCAAATCAAACAGAGGGTAAATCAAAGTCAATTAAAAATATAGTTACCCTATCCTTTTATACATAACATTACATTATTTTAAACATAATTAAACATCATATTACAATCCGAGGATCGTAATGTCTTGTGTCTTGGAAAACTAGGTATATAAAATTGAAAATATAAAACTAAATGAATTAAAATATTATCTAATATTCATAAAGATATTATTATATCAATTGTGTTCATATATCATCATAGGATGACATAGGTATATCATGAACAAAGGGATGATCTAAAAATACCATTAAGGGAATAAAAATATGAATAAATCTTTAACACATGGGTTTGGACGTAATGATATAAAAAGGTATAGAACACGATTGGAAAAATGGAAACATAAAATATAAAACATTGAGTCATATAAACATGTATTCATATTAATGTGGAACAAATACAAAACAATACTTTAGAAAGAGTTAAATATTTTTTCATATAAAGGGGCACAAGTCAATCTTAACCACCAAGATTGTTGCACATGGTAGCACGAGCATAGGCTAACCTACATGACCGTAGCACATAACATCTCATTAGACTCATATTAACCCTATTAATTTGAAAAATATCAAGTTTAACCCATCAGAATATGTTCATGAATATTTTTCCACAAGAATAATCATACATAATGAATCAAACAAAACATAAAGGTTACCAATGGAAAGAAACAGGTATCATAATCATGTCATAATGCATTACAAATGGGAATAACATTAATGTGTATATAAAAGAATAGATTAATAAAATAAAGGTACATTAATAATGTAAATAAAGAATATATCAAGATATGTGATGACAAACATAAGTGATAAAATGTAAAATGAGTATTTAAGAGTCTTTATAATTAAAACCTTTCAGTGTGGTTTATAGAAAAATATTAAAGAAATTTTAAATAGAATATGGCTTAATCTCTTATATAAAACAAGATGTAAAAAAATACTATCTTAATAATAAAAAATTTTATTTTAGAAAAGATATTTCGGCCCAAAACATATTATAGAGGGAAATTTAAAATGGGTTAGAATTTGGGATGTTCTAATAAATTGGGATTTCTTATCCAAAATATTTGAGTAGGGAACCCTTTTAAAATACGTATATCCCTAAAAAATATGAATGGAACTTATTAGTTAACGTTGGAACATATACGCAAAACATATAATATTCTCACAATAATAACATATAATTTCATTTGGGTAAAGAGAGATAATGAATAACTTGAAGGAATAATGGAGGTTTGGGTAGAATTTCTTACCATAAGACCAAATGTGTTCTTCCCGTGATCTTAATGTACTCGGTAAAAAATTAAAATAATTAATTAATATTTATATAACCTATTATACAAGTAATTGATTTATTAAAACTATAATAATTTAATTTATTTACTTTTTTATGGTTTAAGATGATAAATTTTGTTGTTTGGGATCGTTGGTCGCCTTGGTTTTCATGATTGGTTTAATAATATACATGTAAGGATAAACATGTAACACGAGAATGGTTGTCCAAAATTTTAGTTATATGTCAATTTTAACATCCATAAGATTAAATGGTTATAAAATTCATATATTTTTTGGTGTGAAGAAGACTCATTATATAAAACATTAATGATACTTGGTTTGGTTAATTGGCAGTTTTTTATCACAATACACTCATTCATCTTTATAAATTAATATATTCTATAAAGATTATTCCAAAACATTAAATAAGATATAATACATATATTATAGTCATGTTCAACCATAAAAATGGTTCCATGAATAGAATTGAAGATGGTAAAGAAATCTAAAACTCGTCATCCTTGAATGTGACTAATCGATACATTTGGGAAGATATTTTCATTTCTATTATAAAAAGATGGTAAATGATATATGATAATTAATTATAACAATATAAAAATAATATTCCATTAAATATAAGTTACTTAAGTTGTTATAACATTTGTATGAAAGGGGGAGAAGATAGAAATAGAACATGAAAAAGAAAATAAAAGAAATGAAAAGAGGAATTTACCTCTTGAATTTATTTTCCTTGACAGCCTCTTTAGGGGATAGGTTTTTGTCTTTTTATGATAAAAATGGTTTTTATATGTATGGGATGATATTGAGAAGATATTTTAAAAGAATTTAAATTATGAACAAGGCATGATAGGAGTGAAGAGAAGAGGGGGTGAGGGTTGTTTTATAGTTGTGTTGAAGAGGGGTTTCACGTTATTGTAGTCATTAGTTTAATATTTTTTCTCAAGATTATGAATATTCTTGATTCTTGTGAACAAAAATACTAAAGAGATATTTTTATTTATAAAAAATGGTTCTTACATCATCCATGATGTTAGTAATATTGTATTTAACATATAATGTATATATACTATAAATTACTGTATTACACTATTCATCAAAAATTAAAGTAATTCAGAAAATTAACAAAAAATCACCCTAACAATTTTTCAATGTGTAGAATAATAAAATGAAATCCATTTTTCAAAACTAATTTCCTAGATATCATAAATTTAATTTTTAATTAAAATCATAATTTACAAGAACAATAAAAAATTTTAAGATTAAATCTCCTTTTCTAACACTTTGAAAAAATAATTAAGGTCTCTTGAAAATTAAATTATACTCATATGTCATATAAATTATTTTATATGAATAAATTATATAAAAAAATTCCTTTTAAATTATTAAATTAATTATAAAATTGTAATTAAATATACATGACTTACAAAAATACCAATACTTAATCAATAATTTTTAAAATATTTATTTACTCATACTTAGATATAATTATAATATATTTTCACTTATAAGATATATAAATTCTAATTTTACTTCCTTTGATGATGTTACTATTGCATTGTCTAGTTTACTATTCATAAGGGTCACATTAGTATTCCAAAGGTCAAGTTATTATTCTATCAGTATAAGTTCCTAAACATCTATAGATAACTTTTATTTCACTCTTTATTTATTTATAAGGTTGGTATAGTGTTCTATAAGTAATATCATGTTATTATACTATAAGACCTAATTTTAGGAAGGGTATTCAATTAGTAAAACGTTGGGTCATTACATTCTTACCCCTTTATGAAATTTCATACCCAAATTATTGTTTTATATTCTAATTCATTAATAGTTGTGTGTACTTTTCCCTTATTTCTTCCTCTAGTTCTCATGTTGTCACTTCATATTTATGGTTGTGCCATAGTAATTTGACTAGGTGAGTAGTCTTGTTTTATAGAACATTATCTATATGATCTAAGATTATCATTGGCTACTCCTCGTAATGAAGATAGTTCTCTAATTGTACCACCTTTGAAGAGAGTACATGTGAAGGATCTGGTATTTACTTTCTTAAGAGAGATATGTGGAAGACATCTTGTACTTTAGACATTGTGGGTGGGAGTGCTAGTCGATAGGCCTCAAATCAATCCCAATCATGAATCTTAAAGGGGCTGATATTCCTGGTTCTTAGGTTTCCTTTCTTCCCAAACCTCATTACATTCCTCCATGGAGATATGTGGAGGAATACCATGTCTCCAACTTTGAACTCCTGGTCCCATCGAGGATTCTATTTATAACTGTTTTTTTATATTCGGGCTACCTTGATGTGCTTATAAATATTTTCCACTTTCTCTACAATTTTTCGACCATTTAGGTCCTAGAATCTTATGTTCACTGTCTTCATCCTAACATATCATTGTTCTGCACCTTTTCCCAATAAGGGATTCATATGGTTCCATTTAGATTCAATAGTTGAAATTATTATTGTAAGAGAATTATACGAGTGGAAGATATTGGTCCCATAATCCTTTAAAGTTCCTAAAACATTATCTTAACATATCTTCCAATCTTTGGATGGTTAACTTAGATTGTCCCTCTGTTTGAGGATGATAGGCTCTTATTAAGTTCAACTCAGTGCTTAGATCATGTTAAATAATTTTCCAAAACATCGAGGTGAATCTTGGATCTCGATTGGATACATTAGATAGTGGTACTCCATAAATCCTTACTACTTAATTTATATATATCCATGAAATTTGATCCAATTAGAAGTCCTCTAAAATTTTGATAAAGTGAGTTGTCTTTGTAAGACAATTCATAATGACCCATATAGCGTTGTTTTACTCTAAATGTCCTTGGAAGTCAAGTAACAATATCCATGGTGACGTTCTACTACATTCATGTTGTTAGAGATATTGGTTGCATAATCCCATTAAAAATTGGCCTTTCAACATTATCTAGTTGAAATACTAGGAAATTTTATGTACATTCAGCAATCTTTTTCTTTATATTGTCGCACAAAAAGTTCTCTTGGAGATCTTGATACTACATTCTGCTTCCTAGGGGAATAGAGAAGGTTGAGCGATGTGCATCACCCAAAGCACTTTATTTGTCTCTGAAAAAGATGGTACACATGGTTGTGACCTAAATATTAAAACTCCTTCCCCACCAATCTTAACCTTAGAGGATTTCTCATTTTTAATAGGATTGACCATTTTTATAATTTCCACACCTTTTCCTTAAGAATCGTTTATTTTATACATGAGGGATGGTTGAGAAACCATTAGAGAAAGAATTCATGATATTCCACCCTTAATGATTCCCATGTCCATCCTCTAAAAATATAAGAATATTGGATCCTTATCAACACTCACCATTGATAAAGATGAATCATCTTTTCTACTAAGCGCATTTATCAAATTATTTTCCTTACCAAGTTTTTAGTGGATTGAGTAGTCATAATGCATGATAAGGTCAATTAATCATTACTAGTGAATATTAATATCCTTATGTGTTAATATATATTCAAGACTCTTTTGATAAGTATATATCTCACAATTCTCCCCATTGAGATAATGTTGTGGATTTTTAATGTAAAGATCAAAGCTGCCAACTGTAAATCATCCATGGGATAGTTTTGATCATTGATTTTCAACTCTATTAATACGTAAGATATCACCATATCATTTAACATTAGTAAATATCCTAATACATTCTTTAAATCATAAACATACACCACAAATATTTCTACACTTCTTGGATGTTTGAGTATTGGCGTAGTGATAAGTCTCTTTTTGAGATACTTAAAGCTTTCCTCACATTCATTAGTCTAAATAGGCCTCACCACATTCCATTCCAGAATTTTCATTGGGTTTTAAAATCATTAGAAGTTCTCCATAGATCATTTGTAATAACCTACTAGACCAAGGATTCAACGGATTGTCATTACATATGTTGGCCTGGGGCACACTTTGATTTCCTTTCTCATGAATGGGTCTGCAGATATACCTTTGATAGTGATAACATGCCACAAAAATGATAATCCCTCCCTTCAGAACTCACATTTACTAAACTTTTCATATATTTTCTCACTTTTCAAAGTCTTTATCATAGTATTCAAATTCCCACTGTGTTCCACCTTGCTCATGAAGTATATCGTAATATCATCCATAAAGACCACCACAAATTTGTAGAGGTAATCTCTAAAGACTATATTCATTAGATACATTAAAATTTCAAGATCAATAGTGAGTATGAATTGAATCTCTATGATATCATAGTGTCCATACCTCATTTAATAGTCATTCTTCAGAATATCTTCCTTTGTTAAAGTTAATTGTTGATATCCTGACTGATGGTCTATCTTAGATAAATAATTTTACCCCTGAATCTGATCGAACAAGTCATATATCTAAGGTAGTGGTAATTTTTCATTATTGTGATTTTATTGATCTATGATAATAAATTCATAGGCTCATTAAACCATCATTCTTCTTGAATAATAGGACTGGTGCTCTACAAGGTGAAGCATTGGGTCATACAACACCCTTGTTTGAACTCTATAGTGCCCATTCTATAATGTTTCTTTGATATAGGTAGTATCTTGGAATAATTTCAACTGATAACTCAACCACTGTATCAAAATGAATTCCATGCATTTCTTAGGGAAATACATCAGTTTAGTCTCTTACAATGCACATGTCTTCGAGCATGATTCCCTAATTTTTCTCAATCATTGGAGCTAGATGTACTTTCTCATAAGGAGGTAATATCCACAGTTGATATAATAATTCTAAATTATATTCATCTTCCTCATTACACTAGTAATGAATTGAAGGATGCTTTGGGATTTGAAGAGTGATCACCCTTTCCCAACAGTTGATGTTGTCTTTGTATAAAGATTGTCAATCCATGCCCATGATAGCATCAAACTCCACAAAATAATGTATGATTGGTTTTACTTGGAGGTTCATTACACAAATGTTATATGGGGAGGATTTATATACATAAGATGCAATAATTTTCCCATTTCATTCTCATAGATAACCCAATTTTCAAATTTTGAGCTTGTGTTTGAATGGTTATACTAAACATTCATGATATAAAAGAATGCATAATACAAGAATCAAATAGTAAGATCTCTATTATTGAATTAATAACTATTATATATGTAACCAAATCGATTTCCAACTCTACCTCAGTAGTAGTGATATAATGATCTCGTTTTTTATTTCCATGGAGTTTATTGTTTATTGCCTCTACCAACCCTTGGATTAGGTAACCATTTTGCATAATTACCATGTTACTTGAAGTAGAAAGACTATAATACTGCCTGAGAATTGATATGAACCTTCCTTTTTAATTCCATAATAGAATAATTCCCCATATCCCTTTGGCATTTCTTTGTTATATATCCCATCATTCAACATTTGAGGCAATTCCTAGCGCCCTTTAAGTAGTTAAAAGGATACCACTTCCCACAAATTTGACACATGGGATGTTCGATATTCTTTCTATAAAGGGATTTATTTATTTCACCGCCCATATTACACTCCATATTTCACTTTATGTCATCAATCCTATGAAACCATTGAGAATCTCTTATCCCCATTTCATCCTTCAGGGCATAACAGACAATCCCCCATAACTGTTAAATTCATTAATCACTAACACTTTTCATAGACTCGAATTTAGACTACTAAAGATGAAATATACCTTGATTTTTGCGTTTATGACAAAGACATGGGTGTGTATTTCATGTCTTGTGATGTTTGCTTCATATGCCCTGATGGACTAATATTCCTTCTTCTTAAGTATGAGGAACTCTCTTTCCATCATGAGAATATGGGTAAGGGGAGATATTAGTTAAAAAAAATTTTCTTGAATTCCTCCAAATTCATGGAATCTATTTCCAACTCTGACTTCGTATTCTTCATTTGTGTCCACCACTAAATAGCTACCCCTATAAAAACGATAGACCACCAGTACGAAGTTCATTTATTTTGAGAATTGGACTATAAAAAATATATTTTCAATGGATTTATTCCACTATTCCGTGAGGATGGGATTGGAAGATCCAGGAAACATGGGAGGCCTTTTCAACATGAAGGATTCTAAAAAAACATTCTCTTTCCTTGGAGGAAAATGGTGTTCCACATAATTCAAGTTATTATTAATAACTGGAGCCAGCTTTAAAGTATTTTCATACAGGTTTGACCACCCATTCCCTTTATATCAGGCATATCATTAGGGAAATCATGAAATTTCCTATCACATTGATTATTGGCATGTTTTCTTCTATTTCCTTCCATTAACTAAGAAAAATAATGTACAATTAGGGTCCTTTAATACTTACCTAATAACAATAAAGAAGGAAACTTTAAACATAAAAGAATAAACTCTTAAAGGTTAGTATATCCTAAGGGCTGATTCTCTATGTTTCAATCTAGGTTACCCATGATCTTTTTTTTCACATTTATTCTTATGAGATTATTTCTTTCCCATAATAATGATTCATACTAAGCTTATGAATTTAAAAAAAGCATGTCCACATGAGTGTCAAACAAGAAGTGCACCAAGGCCCATTTTCATGCACCAGTTCTAATTTGAGTTCAGCTCAAAGAAATTTATTTGGGTTTATCCACAAGATACATTTGTACTAGATCCATATTCATTATTTTGTATCCAAATAGGGATGTATTTTCTTCATAAACCACTTAATCTATAATTAAGAAAATTTATGGATTTTTTTATACTTAGTCTTATCTGTAAGGTTTTTACTAAAGATCTCTATTCCTAATCTCCAAAAATGACTAGACCACCCTCTAATACTAATTATATAAACCCTAGCCTTTTATACATAATATTACTTTATTTTAATCATAATTAAATATCATAGTACAAGCTAAGTATTGTAAAGTCTAGTGTTCTATAATACTAGGTACATAATAATAAAAACATGAAACTAAATGAAACAATTCATTATTAAATCATCATAAAGAGATCCTAACTTAAATTGTATGTGTACATCTTCAAAGGATAACCTAGAGATAACTTGAACAAATAAATGACATAAAATCCCAGTAGGGGAACAAACATGAGAATAAAGCTTTAGCACATGGGGTAGGACATAATGATATAAAAAAGTAATGGAACATTATTGAACATATAGAATCATAATATATAAAATAGGGGATCATATAAACATGGAGTCATATTAATGTAAATGAAATATAAAACATGAATTTAGCATGAGTCAAGGCTCGTTGCACATAGCATATCACATGTAACGGTTAACCACCATGACCGTTGAAAATGGTAGAATAAGACTAGGATTACCTCCAAGATTATTGCCCCAAAAATCTAATTAGACTAATGTTTCCCTAAGGAATTGGGGCACTATCTGGTTAAACCCATCAAAACATGTTCATGAATATGTGTTCCACATGAAGAATCATACTAAAGGAATCAAACATAACATAATGTTTACCCATGGAAAGAAACGGGTACCATAATCATTTCATAAGGCATTAAAAATCAGAGTATCATAAAATTTTCCATAAAAGAATCGTTTTAGAACATAGAAATACATTCATAAAGTAAAATTAGCATATATCATGAAACTTTATGTCAAACTAAAGTAATACCATGTAAAAATATTATTTAAGAATCTTTAGAATTAAAACATTTTAGTGTGGTTTAAAGAAAATATTAAAGAGTTCTTAAAATAGAATATGGAATAATATTTTATATAAAACAAGAAGTAATCAAAGAAGGTTTTAAAAATAAAAAGTTTAATTTTATAAATGATATAGTATCTCAAAAGATAATATTTTTTTAACTTTAAAATGAATAATAATTTGGGATGTTCCCTTAAATCGGGCTCGCTTATTGAGAAGAATTGAGTATGGATCCTTTTAAAAACAAGTATATCCATAAAAAATAAGGGGGAAAGGATCTTGATACATGATTTTGGAAAATGTTCAAAACATTTAAAATTTTCACAAAAGAATAAAAGAGAATAAAATTTGGGTAAATAGAGAGAAAGAATAACCTAAATGAATAACAGAGGTTCAGGTAATCTACCATACCTTAAGTCTGAAGTTGTTAGTCTCTTGATAATAATGTCATGGATGATTAATTAATATTTATATAACATCTAATACATTTAATTGATTTTTTATAACCTTATTAAGTTCATTCATGTCCTTTTGTTAAAATTAAAGGTTCAATTTCATTGATTGGTAGCTCTTGTTTCCTTAGTTTTAATGATTGGTTTACTAATATACATGTAAGGATAAAAATTTAATATGAGAATGGTTGCCCAAAATTGGAGTAATATTTTATTAGTGAACATCTGTATGATTAAATGGTTATAAAATTCATTTGGTTATCTGTAGTGATAATGAATCATTATATAAATCTTTAATGATAACAATTTTGGTTAATTAGAAAATTTTGATCACAACACCCTCATTTTTCTATATATGTTAATATCATGTGAAAAAAAGATTCTAGAAGCTAAAATAATACATAATACATATATTTTAGTCTTGTTCAACCATAAAAATGAATTCATGACTAGAGTAGAATACGATAACAGAAATTGAAGTCCTATGATCCTTGAATGTGATAAATTAACACATCTCAAATAGTGTTTTCATTTCTAGAATAAAAGGAGGATAAAGGAGTGATGATGACAAATTATTCCATTATCATAAATAAAAATTGGTAACTATATGTTGATGTAGATAACATAAAAATTGGAAGAAAGTTGGTGAGGATAGAAAAGGATCATGAATAGGAAGATAAAAGAAATGAAAATAGGAATTTCTGTCTTGATTTTTATCTTCCTTGAGAGCCTCTTTAGGGGAGAGGTTTTGGTTTTGTTATGAGACTAATGGATGATAGATGTGATGGAGAAGACTGGGAAGATATTTCAGCAGAATTTGGATATGTAACAAGGCTTGAGATGAGTGAAGAGAAGTGGGGGTCAATGTGGTTTTTATAATGGAGGAGATGAGGGGTTTCTAATTATTTTAATCATTGGTTTAATATTTTTGCTCAAGACTATGAATAGTCCTGATTATTGTGACCAAAAAAATTAAATAGAATATGTGAGTTCGATACAAGGGTGCTTACATCATCCTTGATATTAGTAATAGTGTATTTAACTCATAATGTATATATACGGTAAATTATTGTATTTCATTATAAATTAAAAATTCAACTATTTCATAAAAAACCCAAAAATTCACCAGAACAATTTTTCAACATTTGGAATAGACAAATAAACACCATTTTTCATAAAAAAAATTATTATTACGGGATATTTATTTTTTAATTAAAATCATAATTTACTTGAAAAATGAAATTTTGTAAATTAAAACCTCTTTTCTAACACATTGATAAATTAATTAAGTTATATTAAAAATTATATTATAATCATAAATCATATAAATAATTATTTATGAATATAGTTTATAAAAATAAAATATCTTTTAAATTATTGTATTAGTAAAAATATTGTAATTAAATATACAGGACTTACAAAACTACCAACATTTAATCAATAATTTTTAAAATATTTATTTAATTATACTAAAATATAATTTTACCATATTTAATATAAAATATGGATAAATTTGATTTATACATTCATTGGTGATGTTACTATTACATTGGTTGGTTTACTATTCATAAGGGTTGCACTACAATTCCAATGGCCAAGTTATTATTTCATCTGTATAAGTTCCTTAACTTCTAGAGATATCTTTTGTTTCTCTCAATCTTTATTTATAAGGTTTGTATCATTTTTTATGAAATTTTATATGATTATGCTATAATACAAAACTCTTTTATGGGAATTCTATTTATAAAACATTAGGTCCTTAAAAAGAATCCAAAATTTAGAGAATATAATGTAGACATAAAAAATTAATCTTAAAGAATACACACATTCATTGTGCCCACTCCGTCCAATCATACCAATCAACCACCATGAATTTGGACCCCACCTTTACCTTCATCTTTAATCTTACACTATTCATACCAACTATAGTTCAAAACCAAGGTTTTTAGAATGTACTTCATAGGCCATAACCAAGGTTTTATATAAATAAATACAAAATATATACATATACGTATAATAAGATATAGAAACAAATGATAAATATAATAACCACTAGAAACATCACATTGTTATTAAAAAATTACACAGTGCATAGCCATAACTACTTTAACTAGTGCCAATGTGAAGTTTGAGAATACAATTCATAATATAGTGGTTGGACATTAAATCTACCCATATATCAGAAATAATAAAAATCAATGTTTTTTATCAACATTACACCCAAATTTTCTGTAATAACCAAACTATAAATAATGTATTCAAAGAATCTGACCACACAAAAACAAATATTTTAATAAATAGAATATAATCCCATGCCATGTTAAATACTCTATTAGTGGTCACACTAAACCCTTTTTTCATCCCGAAATCAAAGGGACAACCTCTCAGAAATATTTCCATTTATATATGAATATATTATCACACATTTAATATATAAAACAATAAAAAAAGACAATATTAATTCTTAAACCATATGGTAAGTAAAACCTTTTTTTTATTCTCACAAATACAAGCTCCCTCTTAACAAGGGATACTCGAAAAAACCTAAAAAGGCCAAATATATTAAAAAAATTCTTATGAAACACATATGTGTAATAATTTCCAAGGTTCCAAAACACAATTCTGTATAGAAATGGATAAAGGTATCAATCTGATCAATGTGTAAAACTCATATTACCTTTCATGCCCTAAAATCAAAAAATAAATATCAATGTATAAAAAACACTTTTCTTTCATTTCATTCCAGGGAATGCAACGTAACGACCCATACTTGACGGAAATTGTTATTACTTCAGAATTGAAGGACACTTATTATAACATATAACAAAACCAGGAAAGGACCATATAGGTATAGTTTCTTTTGAAACTGGGAAACATAAACAACTGGTTCATAAAGCGTCTACACTGTCTCCCATTTATTTCATCATATTTATAGTCCCTTTTGGAATATCTTACTTAATAACCTTATTCCTGGCCTGGGGAAAGAAAACATACAGAAGGGTGAGCTCAAATTCTCTGTAAGGGTAGACAAAAGAAATATCAATCACATCATATACATAAGAACATATCTTTTGGAAATCTTAACCTGCAAAAGAGATCAAAATTTCATAACATGGGATAAATCATAGTAGTGAAATGTAATCCCAATAATCATAAATTAATACATGAAACTTTTTATCATACACACATAATCATAGAAAATCATTTCTTATTAGTCAAGACTCATTGCCAAGACTATCTTGGTGGACAAAGTCCATTTCTGAACCGAGTTCACTCCTCGTTTCAGTCCTGTTTCACAGAACTGGTTTAACTTGTCGTTCCAGCCATGTCTATCTCATGAGATATAAAATCTTTACCCAATACATTGGAGGGAGATATAGGTCTCACCCATCTCATAATGATACCATTCTTATGTGTGCCACAAAATCATAAATCATACATCATTGCATAACCCATGTAATAAAAATAGGATTCTTAAAAATCATGACATCATAAAACAATTCATATAAGATAAAGGAATTTATAAAAATAATTCCATCACAACATAATCAAATAAATTTAATAATAGGGATATAAACATAACCCTATATTATCTTAAATGGAAAATAATTTTGATAAAACACTTGAACTCCATTCTTGAGAAAAATATCCTTTCTACCTCAAAAACATTTTTCATTTCATAACATGTCATAAAATTTTAAAATAAAAGAATTTGATTAAAAATAAACATGAAAATTTATAAAGGAAGCTTCTTGGAAATAATGTTTTAAAAATCCATTCATGTCGTATAAGTTAAAAAACATTCTTCTCGTACTTTTTTCGGAAAAGTCAAAAAGTACCTCGTATGAAAAACGACAAAAGATTCCTTTCATATATTTTACTAAAAACTCACCGAAGGGTAAAATTGGATTTAAAAAATTTTATTTGGATGGAAATAACATTATATATTGAGGAAACATGGATGTGGATGATAAATATTCCCCAGTAATTTATGAAGTATAAACAATCTCGGATAAAAATTGAGATTGCGAGATTTTCCCTTACCTTAGGTCTGATTTGCTTCGTAAGTCTCCGAACCTCCTGTATAATGATTTAAATAATGTTATTTACTTATTCAAGAATCATAATTATTGTTATGATATCATATATGGTCATATTCTTAGCTTCTTATTAGTAATATTTCATTATTACTTGTTATTCGGGTGTTTATTACTTTTTGTTATTATGTGTGTTTTGTCGAATAAATTCCTATTCTTCTCTTTAGGTTATAGATACCTCATTTATAGAATTTTATTAGTGTACTATATGTCATATTTATTCATTCAATTCATTTATATAATCATTATGTAATGAAGATCATGTGGAACGAGTCGCATCACATCGTGGAGACGGTATTCCGTACGTACGCACGAGTGATGATATCGTTCCCATGATCGTGGAATTGTATTGGAGTGTATGTATACTATTTCAGAATGAATATCACTTTACAATAATCACATATAGTTATTATTTACACCATTATACCCATCCAAGTAAGGTGGTGGGGGAAAATAGATTACAGCACGGTGTGGAGACGATATTCCGTACGTACGCACGCGCGGTGATTTCATTTTCCGTGGGATGGATAGATGGTGAAACAAGGTTGTATCATAATTATAACAACATATCAGTATATGAGTGATACTGATGTTATTACTTCATAATGAAAAAACTAATGAAGACGAATTGGACGAAGAAATAAAGATGAAATAATCGGTAACGGACATTACATCTTCTTTGAAGCGCTTCTTTGAGACCTCCTTTTAGGGCACTAAAATTGGTCTTTGAAGAAGACCAGGACCTCTAGGATGTCTTTAGGGAAGTGGATAGGAGAAAGTGCTAGGGGTTGTCCGAGCTTGAAGGCTCAAAGTGGTGTGAGTAAGAGGGGGAGGAGGTGCCATTTTATAAGGGAGGAGAGGGGCTCGTTTGGAAAAACTAAAAATATTATTTTATTATAAAGCCAAATTCGGTTATAAATAGCTCCAAATTGATTTATTTTGAAGATAAGGTGGGGATGGGTCGAAATCCTCTCATACAATAGAATTTAGACAAGTTTTGGTTCCTATTTTAACCTTTTCATTTATATTTATCTTTATGTTAGATAATTTTACTTTTACCATGTCTTTTTGTGTTCTTACACTATAAGGTAAATAAACCTACTATAACAAGACAAACGGACCCCAAGTTTTTTATAATTAATATATATAACATTAGCTAAGTCATTTTTCTGAACCTTTTATTTTTAGGAATAAAATAACAATTAATAATATGATAATTGTTTTAAAAACTATTTTATGTCAATTTTGACACTATTTAGTAATTGATTTTTGTGAAAATCATAACAGAATGATTAGTTCGAACAAAGTTAATTAAATCACTACTAACATGTCATATTAACCTATAAAATTAGTGTAATTCATAAAAAGTCTCAAATTACATTTATTTGGGTATTTATAAAATCAATTATTTCAATATTTCATTAATAAGATAATTACTGCATCAACTTTGTGTCATAAATAAATTAAATTATTTAATGTCTAAAAATTACAAATAAAATACAATTATGTAGGAAATCCTATATCTTTCTAATGAATATTTATAGTCGAATTTATCTAATGTATAAAACTATATTAAAAATTATTTAGTTATTAAACATTGATTTTAACTATTTTAACCCTTCTTTAAATAAATTAATAATAAATGTCCTAATCTAATCCAAGTGGGCCTAAATGGTCATATTTCATTCCTAAGGTTGTTTTTGGTCGAATTAAACTTATCCAATAGAATTAGGACATGTTTTTGGGTAATAATAATATCATTTTTACTCTAAATTACCCTATTTACTTTTAACCGTGGTAAATAAAAGTAAAAAGTTACTATTCACCAAAACATTATTTTCATCTCATTGAACCACATTTTACTTACTGACATCAACCGTGTCTCTCAGATTTTTGAAATTCTACTCACAGAAGCAGTAAGATTAAGTTTTATGAAAAATTCAGTTTTTTTAACTACCACTTAGTGGTTTCACTATTCATCAAAAATTGAAAGTTTTCAGAAAAATACCAAAATTTTACCCTAGGCTAATTTCGATATTCCAAATCCAAAAATGAAGTCGATTTTGAAAAATAAAATTTATAAAATTTCAAAAAGTGGTTATTACTATTCATAATGGCTAGTTTTAATAATATTTTAATAGCATATCATTGTTTAGTGAAACTCGGTATTGCATACGACGCAAGATATCGAGGAAGGTTGTGATTGCGTGTAAAGCAGTCCAAGCTAGTGTTGTGTGTAGTGAAAGATTCCTTTGATGATTTATATAAAAACAAAATATTTCTCATAAAAGTCTCGGGTGTTACATTCTACCCCCCTGAAAATGAATTTCGGCCTCGAAATTCGTCACTTTGTAACAAAAAGATGAGGATACCTCTCCCTTATCATATCCTCAAGCTCCCATGTAGCATCTTCTAATTGGTGGTTCCTCCATAAAACTTTTACCAAGCGAGTGGTCTTGTTCTGTAGGACTTTTTCACTATGATCAAGAATCTCTATCAGCTGTTCTTCATAAGAAAGATCTTGTTCCAGCGGTACAACTTCGGAGTAGAGTACATGTGAAGGATCAGGTATGTACTTTCTCATTAGAGATACATGGAACACATCATGAACTTGAGAAAGATTTGGTGGAAGTGCCAATGGGTAAGCTACCTTCCCAACACGATCTAGTATTTCGAAAGGACCGATATACCAAGGGATCAGATTTCCCTTCTTTCCAAATCTCATTACTCTCTTCCAAGGAGATATTCATAAGAACACAGTATCACCCACTTCAAACTCTAAGTCTTTTCTTCGGTTGTCAACATAACTTTTTTGTCGACTCTGAGCTGCTCTTAGGTGTTGTTGAATAGATCAGACCTTTTCTGCCATCTCATCAACAAGATCAGGTCCTAATAGCTTTCTTTCCCCAACTTCATCCCAGCAAGTTGGAGTCCTGAATTTCTTTCCATAGAGAGCTTCATAAGGATCCATCTGTATACCGGAGTGAAATCTATTATTATAAGAAAATTCCACCAAAGGTAGGTGTTGATCCCAACCACCTTTGAAATCCATAGAGTAAGCTCTCAACATATCTTCTAGAGTTTGAATTTTCCACTCAGACTGACCGTCTGTCTGAGGATGATAAGCAGTGCTGAAACTCAACTTTGTATCCAGAGTATGCTAAAGACTTCGCCAGAACATTGAGGTAAACCTCGGATCCCGATCTGATATAATAGAAAGTGGTACTCCATGTAATCTTACCACTTCCTTTACATATATCTTGGAAAGCTGATCCAGAGAGAAATCCTCTCTAATGGAAATGAAGTGTGCAGACTTTGTAAGACGATCAACTATGACCCAGATAGCATTATTGCCTTTGGATGTTTTAGGAAGTCCGGTGACAAAGTCCATAGTGATGTTTTCCCATTTCCATTCGGGTATGGATAATGGTTGTAACATCCCCTTAGACTTCTGTTTCCCAGCTTTAACTTGCTGACAAATCAAGAATCGAGAGACATATTCAGCAACATCTCTTTTCATGCCATCCCACCAGAAGTACTCTTTCAGGTCCCTATATATCTTCGTGCTTCCAGGATGAATAGAGAATGAAGAACTATGAGCCTCATCCAGCAGCTCCTTCTTTAATTCGGGGATGAGAGGAACACAAACCCTATTCTTGAACATTATTATCCAATCACAATCAAAGTTGAATTCAGGAACATTTCTCACCTTCTTTTGTAACTCTACATCTTCTTTTTATGCCTCTTTAATCTTCACATGTATAGATGGTTGAACATTCATTTGAGAAAGATAAGATTTTTCCCCTTACATTATAATTCCAAGATCCATCCTTTGTAAATCCATAAATATTGGATCTTTTGTGATCCTCATCATGGATAAACTGGCATGGTCTTGTCGACATAATGCATCTGCCACCTTGTTTTCTTTCCCAGGGTGGTAATGGATTGAGCAGTTGTAATCCTTAATCAGCTCGAACCATCTTCTTTGGCGCATATTCAGCTCCTATTGTGTGAAAATATACTTTAAACATTTATGATCAGTAAAAATGTCACACCTTTCTCCATAAAGATAATGCCTCCAAATCTTTAATGAAAATATTATCGCAGCTAACTCCAACTCATTAGTTGGGTAATTTTGCTCATGGATTTTCAACTGTCATGAGGCATAAGCTATCACCATATCATTTTGCATGATAACACACCACAATCCCTTCTTGGATGCATCACTGTAGATCACAAACCTTTCTCCACTACAAGGAAGTGTGAGTACAGGTGCACTTGATAACCTTCTTTTAAACTCCTCGAAATTCTCTTCACATTCCTCCATCCAAACAAAATTAACTCCTTTCCGAGTCAACTTGGTGAGTGGATTAGATCATCATGAAAAATCTTTCTCAAAATGTCGATAATATCCAGCCAAACCAAGAAAACTTCGGATCTCAGTTACTGTTGTTGGTCTCGACCGTCTTTCGATAACCTCTGTTTTTGCTGGATCCACAGATATCCCCTCGTTTGAGATTATGTGACCCAAAAATGCAAATTTTTGAAGCCAAAATTCACACTTGGTAAATTTGGCATAAATCTTCTCCTTTCTCAGGGTATTCAATATAATTCTCAAGTGATCTTCATGTTCTTCCTTTCTCTTTGAATATACAAGAATATCGTCTATAAAGACTACCAAAAACTGATCAAGATAGTCTACGAAGACACTATTCATCAGATCCATGAAGATAGTAGGGGCATTAGTAAGACTAAATGGAATCACTATAAATTCATAGTGTCCATACCTTGTACAGAAATCCGTCTTTGGTATATCCTCCATTTTGACCCTTAATTGATGATACCCTGAACAAAGATCAATCTTCGAAAAGTATTGAGCTCTGCGTAGTTGGTCAAATAATCCATCAATGCACGGGAGAGGATATTTGTTCTTGATAGTGATCTTGTTAAGTTCTCGATAATCAATGCAAAGTCTCATTGATCCATCTTTCTTCTTAACAAACAGAACAAGTGCTCTCCAAGGTGACACACTAGGCCGTATGAATCCCTTATCAAGATTCTCTTGGAGTTCCTTCTTCAATTCCTACAACTCAATTGGGGCCATTCTATAAGGTGTCTTTGAAATAGGCAAAGCACCCGGAACGAGGTCTATTGAAAACTCAACTTCACGATTTGGTGGAAGACCCGGCAATTCTTCTGGAAAGACATCATCAAACTCCCGTTCAATGGGCATATTCTTAATCATGAGTTTCTCCCCAACCATTTGAGGTAAATAACCTTCATTTAGTGGAATCAAGACCCATAAGCTGGAAGAAATTTCCACTGGAAGGTTAAGTTCATCCTTGCATCGATAGACGATCATAGATTTATCTGGAATATGAAATGTGACTTCCCTTCTTTGGAAATTGATATGAGATCCATATAGAGAAAGCCAATCCATGCCAAGAATCACATAAAATTACACTATAGAAAGGATAACAAGATTTTCAGGAATCACTTTCCCACAAAATTCAATCGGAGAAGAATTATAAACTTTTGATGCGACTATTGTGCCATTAGGGGTTGTCATGGCTAACTCAACACCTAATTGTTTAGGTAATACGATGATACCCTTAGAAAATTATTCAGAAATAAAAGAGTGGGTGGATCCAGAATCAAATAAAACATTTTCTACTTTAGAGTGGATGGAAAGTGTACCTTTCACCACTTCGTTATCGTACTCCACATCACTGATAGAAATTTTATGTGACTTTCCTTTGTCTTTAGCATTAAGATTTTGTTGACGCCAACCATCATCATCAACCCTTGGATTTGGACATTGATTGGTATAATGCCCCATCTCCTTGCACTTGAAACATTGAAGTGTAGTAGGTTCATTCTGTGTATCCCTTCCTTTGTTTGCATCACTAAACATCTTCTTCCCATCATTGCGGGATTCAAATGCCCAATGACCTTCCTTTCCACATTTGAAACATTTACTTGTCCCTTTAAGACAACTCCCTCCATGTTTCTTTCCACACATTGAGCATAAGGGAAAACTCATCTTCTTTTCAGTGTGCTCTTTAGATTTTCCTTTGAATTCCATTTTCCTCTTCTTATCAAACCCATATTACAGATGGGTTACTCCAATCTCCATCTCAACTTTGAGAGCACATCGAAAGATTTCCTCGTAGCTATTGAAGTCCCTTATGGATAAGGCCCTTCGAAGACTTGGTTTTAAGCCACTAAAGAATCGATCGATCTTACTCTCAGGTTGGATAATAATACCAGAAGCATACCTTGCAAGTCTTCTAAATTTTTTTTCGTAGGTACCAAAAAATTCATCATCCTTTTTCTTTAGTTCAAGAAACTCCTTCTCCATATTTGTTCAAAAAATACGAGGGAATTACTTATTGAAAAATAAGTTCTTGAACTCGTCCCATTCCATGGACTTAATTTCATCTCTTTGCCTCGTATTCTTGATAAGATTCCACCATTGATCAGAATCACCTTCTAAATGATACACTGCTAAGATGACTTTATCATGTTCAGAACATTAAAGATCTGAAAATATTTTTCAGTAGTACTAATCTATTGTTCAGCAATTAATGGATCAGTAGACCCACTGAATGAAGGTGGACGCTGCCTCATGAACGATTCAATAGAATGTTGCTCATTCCTTTGCTCGTTTGGAAGTCCTGCATTATTCATAGCTTGAGAAAGTTGTGTGAGCATGGCTACAATATTTTTCAATCCAACTCCCATAACGTTTGGTTGCTCAGGGGGACAATCCTTGCATTTCTCATCGCATTCCGCATTAACACGGTTCCTTAGGGTTCCATCCATTGACTAAAACCAAGAAGAATAGTGTGAGAAACACTAATTATAATAGGAAAACCACATAATCAAGAATAAAATTTCACACTTAAGGTCTTATTCTAGGTTATTCATGGCCATTTCTATAACACTAATATTGTGT
The DNA here is from genome assembly GCA_963277665.1 of Viscum album. NCBI lineage: Eukaryota > Viridiplantae > Streptophyta > Magnoliopsida > Santalales > Viscaceae > Viscum > Viscum album. The sequence goes on from OY728143.1 coordinate 152,064,715, forward strand.
TCTATGCTTAGACTTATCCTAAGGATTTTTACTAAGGCTTTCACATCCTAGGTTCCAAAGGTTGACTATACCTTTCCTCTGATACCAACTATAATGACCCATACTTTACATACATTGTTAATACTTCAGAATTGAATCACACTTATTACAACATATAACAAAACCAGGAAAGGACTGTATAGGTATAGTGTCTTTAGAAACTGGGAAACATAAACAACTGGTTCATAAAGCGTCTACACTGTCTCCCATTAATTTCATCATATCTACAGTACCTTTTGGCATATCTTACTTAATAACCTTCTTCCAGACCTGGGGAAAGAAATCAAACAAAAATGTGATCTCAAATGCTCAGTAAGGGTGAACAAAAGAAATATCAATCACATCATATACATAAGAACATAACTTTTGGAAATCTTAACCTACAAAAGAGATCATAATTTCTTAACATGGGATAAATCATAGTAGTGAAATGTAATCCCAATAATCATAACATAAAACATGAAACTTTGTGGCATACACACATAATCATAGATAATCATTTATTATTAGTCAAGACTCATTTCCAAGACTATCTTAGTGGAAAAAGTCCATTTCTGAACCGAGTTCACTCGCATTTTAGTCCTGTTTCACTGAACCGGTTTAACCTGCCGTTCCAGCCATGTCTATCTCATGAGATATAAAATCTTTACCCAATGAATTGGAGGGAGATATAGGTCCCACCCATCTCATAATTATATCATTCTTATGTGTGCCACAAAATCATAAATCATACATCATTGCATAACCCAAGTAATAAAAATGGGATTCTTAAACATCATGACATCATAAAACAAATCATATAAGATAAAGGAATTTATAAAAATAATTCCATCACAACATAATCAAATCAATGTAATAATAGGGATAGAAACAGAACCCTATAGTATCTTAAATGGAAAATAATTTTGATAAAACACTTGAACTCCATTCTTGAGGAAAATATCCTTTCTACCTCAAAAACATTTTTCCTTTCTTAACATGTCATACAATTTTAAAATAAAAGAAGTTGATTAAAAATAAACATGAAAACTTGTAAAGGAATCTTCTTGGAAATAATGTTTTAAAAATCCATTCATGTCGTATAAGTTAAAAAAAACATTCTTCTCGTACTTTTGTCGGAAAAGTCAAAAAGTACCTCGTATGAAAAACGACAAAAGATTCCTTTCATATCTTTTAATAAAAACTCACCGAAGGGTAAAATTGGATTTAAAAAATTCTAGGTGGATGGAAATAACATTACATATTGAGGAAACATGGATGTGGATGATAAATATTCCCCAGTAATTTCTGAAGTATGAACAATCTCAGATAAAAATTGAGATTGCGAGATTTTCCCTTACCTTAGGTCTGATTTGCTTCGTAAGTGTCCAAACCTCCTGTATAATGATTTAAATAATTTTATTGACTTATTCCAGAATCATACTTATTTTTATGGTATCATATATGGTCATATTCTTAGCTTATTATTAGTAATATTTCATTATTACTTGTTATTCGGGTGTTTATTACTTTTTGCTCTTATGCGTGTTTTGTCGAATAAATTCTTATTCTTCTCTTTAGGTTATAGGTACCTCATTTACAGAATGGTATTAGGGTACTATATGTCATATTTATTGATTAAATTCATTTATATAATCATTATGCAATGAAGATCATGTGGAACGAGTCGCATCACATCGTGGAGACGGTATTCAGTACGTACGCACGAGCGATGATATGGTTCCCATGATCGTGGAATTGTATTGGAGTGTATGTATACTATTTCAGAATCAATATCACTTTACAATAATAACATATAGTTATTATTTACACCATTATACCCATCCAAGTAAGGTGGTGGGGGAAAATATATTACACCACGGCGTGGAGACGGTATTCTGTACGTACGCACGCGCAGTGATTTCGTTTTCCGTAGGATGGATAGATGGTGAAATAGGGTTGTTTCATACATATAATAACATACCATTATATGAGTGATACTGATGTTATTACTTCATAATGAAAAAACTAAAGAAGAAGAAGTGGAAGAAGAAATAAAGATGAAAGAATCGGTAACGGACATTACCTCTTCTTTGAAGCGCTTCTTTGAGACCTCCTTTTAGGGCACTAAAATTGGTCTTTGAAAAAGACCAGGACCTCTAGGATTTCTTTAGGGAAGTGGATAGGAGAAAGTGGCAGGGGTTGGCCGAGATGGAAGGCTCAATGTGGTGTGAGGAATAGGGGGATGAGGTTCCCTTTTATAATGGAGGTGAGGGGCTCCTTTGGAAAAACTAAAAATATTATTTTTTTATAAAGCCAAATTCAATTTTAAATAGCTCCAAATTGATTTATTTTGATAATAAGGTAAGTATGGGTTGAAATCCTCTCATCCAATAGAATTTATACAAGTTTATGTTCCTATTTTAACCTTATCATTTATATTTAACTTTAAGTTAGATAATTTTACTTTTATCGTGTCTTTTTTTGTTCTTACACTATAAGGTTAATAAACTTACTATAACAAGCCAAAAGAACCCCAAGTTGTTTATTATTAATATATATAACCTTATCTAAGTCATTTAGCCGAACCTTAGTTTTTTAGGAATAAAATAACAATTAATAATATAATATTTTTTTAAAACTATTTTATGTCAATTTTGACACTATTTAGTAATTTATTTGTGTGAAAATCATAACAGAATGATTAGTTCTAAAAAGGTTAATTAACTCAATACTAACATGTCATATTAACCTATAAAATTAGTTAAATTCATAAAAAGTCTCAAATTAAATTTATTTCGGTATTTATAACATCTATTATGTAAATATTTCATTAATAAGATAATTACTGCATCATCTTTGTGTCAAAAATAAATTAACTTCTTTAATGTCTAAAAATTACAAATAAAATACCATTATGTAAGAAATCGTTTTATCTTTCTAATGAATATTTATAGTCGAATTTATCTTGTGTATAATCCTATATTAAAAATGATTTAGTTATTAAACTTTGATTTTAACTATTTTAAGCCTTCTTTAAATAAATTAATAATAAATGTCCTAGTCTAATCCAAGTGGGCCTAAATGGTCATATTTTATTCCTAAGGTTGTTTTTGGTCGAATTACACTTATCCGATAGAATTAGGACATGTGTTAGGGTAATAATAATAACATTTTTACTCTTAATTACCCTATTTACTTTTAACCGTGTTAAATAAAAGTAAAAAGTTACTATTCGCCGAAAAATTATTTTCATCTCATTGAACCACATTTTACTTACTGACATCAACCGTGTCTCTCAAATTTTCGAAATTCTACTCATAGAAGTGGTAAAATTAGGTTTTATGAAAAATTCAGTTTTTTAACTACCACTTAGTGGGTTCGCTATTCTTCAAAAATTGAAAGTTTTCAGAAAAATACCAAAATATCACCATAGGCTAATTTCGATATTCCGAATCCAAAAATGAAGTCCATTTTGAAAAATAAAATTTATAAAATTTCAAAAATTGGTTATTACTATTCATAACGACGAGTTTTAATAATATTTTAATAGCATATCATTGTTAGTGAAACTCGATATTGCGTACGATGCAAGCTATTGAGGAAGGTCGCGATTGCGTGTAAAGCAAGCCAAGCTAGTGTTGTGTGTAGTGAAAGATTCCTTTGATGATTTATATAAAAACAAAATATTTCACATAAAATTCTTGGGTGTTACATGCAAAGATACCCATAAATTCCATGATTAAAACTAACTACGAAATGGATAAAAATAGTATGTATAATGTATAAAGAGAGTTAAATTAACCAATAAAATAGGATCCTTAAGGATGGATCTATAGTCACATTTGAAAAAAAAAACTCTAGAAAATATATAGTCATAATTTTTTTAGAGTAGTGAATTTATATTTTTATATGAATATATTGAAATAGTTTTATAAATTATAACTATAGATAACATGTAATTATAGTTTTCTAAAAAGGGTAATTATATGTAGGTTATTGGAACAGGTTTAATGAACCTGGATCTGGGTAGATATTTCAAAAACATTAACCAGGAAAACATTCCCTAATAGAGTTAAAATAAAAAAACAATATCAAGTATAATTAAAACCAAATAATAACTACTACCATCAAATATAAAATCCATTTTAGAATAATTCATAATATATATAAATGAGGTATTTCTCTTTAAAATCAACATAAAATTACATTCAGGAATATTTTTAAATGAATTCCAATTCACCTATCAGTATAATTATTATTTTATATTTATAAAAAATATAGTTCAATCCTCATATATAAACACTAAATCAATAACTCTAGAAGATAAAATAATATATCCAATTCATCCTTACATAAAATGATTCATATAAATACTTATAAAAAATACAACTTAAAACAATAAATAAACATAATAAAAATAAATATTAAACACATGAACAAAAAATGATAGGTTTCATATAATATATTATATATTGAACAACATTTAATTGAAGAATATATTATTAGACCTTATATGAAATCAACAACTCAACACCCATCAAACAAGAAAAAATCATTTCTTAAAAGAAAATAATTATAATATTTATAAAAATAATTCCAATATAAAGTATTATAGATTAGGGATATGAGAATGTATTTGTTGAATAATAAAACCATTTTCATCCACAGTGTAACATGCATTTACACTATCAAAAGTACATCATAAACTCATTTAAGATAAAACTCATGCTAAAATAAATCAAATAGTCATTTTTTCTATTAAAAAAATTTCGAAATTCATAAAATATTTGAAATATTATTGCAATCATATTCTTGTTTTATGCATTTAAATAAACCATTAAATCACTAAAACCCAACCAAAGTACATTTGATTTAAAATCAACTATTTTAATAAATTATTTCCATGTAGATTTTAAGCTATTGAATAAAATACTATATGATAAAAAACTCAATTACACTCATAAAATAATTTACAAAATATTTTGAATTTCAATCATATGGATTCTTCAAAAGAAAACTAAATGTAATCAATCATTATTTCAAATAAAAACAAATATATGAAAAAATTCATAACAATAATGATTAAAATCCAATAAATCCTTAAAATCTCAAAAAATAATTAATATTTTATTTCACTTAAAATATTGAGAATTTATCTAATTTATATATTATAAGAAATCTTCATATAGATTAAATTTTATGTAAACCCAAAAAAACTATTTTATAGTTCCTGTAATTAATAAATCATATCTTTTAATATAAAGTTATAAATTCAAACATATCAAAGACACAATAATAATCTACAGTCATTATAAGATGCACCTTCCAATAATCATTTCAATTTGACTAGAGAAAAAATTCAATTACATGTTTATTAAAACTAAATTATGTATGAATGCTTAAAATTAATTTGAAATGTTATTACTATACAAACCATATTATTTTAAAATGGGAAATTAATTTTTAATTTAACTATCTAAATTTTTCTTCACTAGTAATCATTAATAAAAAATAAAATTATTAAATGCATGAATTTAATTGTCAATTCATTCTACAATTAGTCTAAAAACAATTTTACTTCCAATATAATCATTTGAAATATTATTTATATCACTATTATTCTTAAGACATTAGGGGGTATCCAACATAATTCAGGAAAAATATTAGCATGTATATAATTCTATATATAATATATCCATGTCCAATATATGTCAATATATAGTAACTCAATATCAAATAAAGAAATTATGTAATGTTAGATTACCTATATATATATAAATTTTCAAATAATACTTCAAGAGAGAAATATTCTTTATTAATTGTAATGTTTTGATCATTATATCCCTAACTCTGACAATCACCGATAGAAACATTATATTTTTAAATATCATTATTACCATAATTAAAATTATATCCTAGTATTGTTCTAACTATGACATGAAAATTAGGATTTATTTAATCTTTTATATAGAATACTTCTCTTACATGAATCACAAATGTATAAGATTCAACAGTTTGTAGATAATAATTTGTGCCCATGATTATCAAACAATATTTTTCAATAAGAATTCCATATTGAGTTAATGTATCAAACAACATAAATTTCAACATATCAATCTGACCATGGATGTAATAGTCCATAATATGTATTATTTTTAACACTCTATAATACACTATAATAGTTTACCAAGGTTTCCTCTCACATGTTATAATATAATAGTATATTTCAAGTTATAACATAATAACATCACTGGAGTTGTCATGTTAATCAATAAAATGTTAAAAATGAAATTATGTATGTTAACCTAAATTTATTTATGCTCACAAACCCCACTTTCTATAATAGAATGATAGTACTCTAGTTTAATGATATTTCACATTATTCTATGATCTCTCATCCATCCATATTTAAAATATTCTATAATATAATTTTTTATAATCATAACATTGTAATTTTAATAAATGTATTTACTTACATGAGATTTGAACCATGCAAGAAATTATTCCCTATAAAACTAATCTCATAATAAATTAATTCAAGAATAGTTCATTTTATTTGTGATTTAATTATGTTTCATATTACATTTTAGAATAATATATTAATAATAAGAAGTTGAGATAAAATTTACTAAAATTAACTCATACTTGAACTTTCATACTTTATATATTCATTCAAGACATCAAAATTAATTATAAAATTATGATACACCATTTCTATTTCTTTGGGGATCAAAGTGGTCAATGTACATGAACCAAGGACTTCCCATAGTTGTCAAAGTATTGAAAAGGTTCCCTCAATTTGATTATAGTTCCCTTCATCATTACTCTTTGGTTGAATGAACCTTGAATCAAAATTATTCAAATGCATAGAATTGAAATCCATGCACTCTAGGGACAAATAAACTATTACATTGAATACATTAGGATAGTTCTCACTTCTGGAAAAAGTCTTCATATTGAATATTAATATTTCTGTAGGGAAAGTCTATTGGTAATAAATATATTCCCTAAGAAGTACTTCATTTAGAATAAGTATAGTAATATAAAATATACATGTGATCATAGATTATGGAAAAAATATCTCATTCACAAAGAATGATCAATTCGTGTTGTTTTATTTTGTTCTCACAATTCTTAAACAACCATTTATAAGAAATATCTCAAAATAATATATAAAAATGAATAATATATATCCTTATCTAGATAATGGGTACAATTTAAATGATCAGTGGAAGAAACTCATATAACAAAATGTGATAGTCATTTTATCTCTATGATTTTAAATTCCCCACTCTAGTACTCAAAAATTTAAATATGATACTTATATAATCATTTGGAGACTTGAAACCTAATAAAAAATAAAAAATTTGATTTTTTTCTTTAGTTTTAATAACATAATATGCATGAGGAATCTTTCACCTATTTTTAACAATTATCTAAGATGATTTCATTTCTTTATAACCTAGTCACACTAGACTAAAAATGATAAAAATTCATCCATAAAATTTCCCTTGATATTTAGGATTACTATAAGTAACAGTTCAAATATATATCCCTTTTCAATATGTATAACATATTTACAATATCACAAAAAATCCTATAAATAATAATGTAAATAAATGAATATAAATTTTTAATAAAATTATAGTGGGTAACTATATTGGTACATTATCTCTCCCCATTCAAATAAAATGAGTCCTTAAGAATCTTCACTTTATTCCCAACTATAAATGCACAAATAAAGTTTCTATTTTCTAATGATATTACCAAAATGGAATTGATAATAAGACATCCTACAAGTCATAAGTATATTTATTTTTAAACTTGGACAAACATTTTATATTTTTTAAATGATTTTAGGAGATATGGGATGAAAATTTGGACTTTGAGAGGAAAATATCCCAAGAACATGGTTAGAAGCAACCATGTGCTAACCATTCAATATGGCACTAAGAGTTCTAGTGGAAATTTTTATGAATTGAGAATAGATTATCTAACCATGCGTGTTTTCATGAAACCATCTTATTTTATGGGTTTATTATAGAGATTATAACCTCGATTAAACATATTTTATGTTACTCTGTAGAGACCCATAGGACGCTATGGACCTTAGTTTTATTGACATAGTGACTACAACACAATTGGCACATGGATTGGAAAACCATGTGGCCTAAATATAAGACCTTATCTGATCTTCTTAATATGGAAATTAACTTAATTACCTTGATCAATTTTAACTCTAATATCCCCATAATCCATCATAATGTTGAACTAACCCCACAGTGATGCTCTATAGAACTATCCCCTTGATTATTTGGTGATCCTTGATACCTTGTTGTGGATCTCTTTGAGGTAGGTTTGGAATTCCTCATGTTTTCTTTTCTTTTATCCAAATATTCTCTCAATATATATTCCCCTTTTATAATTGTGACTATTATGGGTTGTAATTTCTGAATATTAAAGATTTTATTTGTGATTTAGAGTGCTTCTATTAGATATAGTATTGTAAGCACCCGGTCAATTCACTTGTTATCCCAGGTCTCTAAGGTAACATTATTATCCTTATTAGAAAGATATATATCTATATTATATGGTCTATCTATGGGTATAATTTTTGTTATTATTATTTTATTTGGTTTTGATTTAGGAACATGATGATTTTGAATCCCTCAGAGGTGAATTTTATCTTCTATATCTTTGGAATTGTTTTATAAAAATGGGTTTTGGTTGAAGATGATTTGATAAATATATTTTCTAAAAGAATAATTACATTTGAAATTGGTTTTTCATGATATGAAATGGAATAGGTTTTCCTTGGATAATTTTTTATGAAATGTTGTATTGGTTTTCTTGAATCATAATGATGATTTATAAAAAATTGTGAGAGATTATGGTATAAGGGAGAAAAAAACAGATGAAAACCTTAGTTGAGTAAACTATAACTATGTTAGTGTCCCATGATGGAATGGTTTCAAGTGGGTTAGAAAACTAGGGGTCCAAGGTTCTTATAATTTTGGATTCATGGATGCCTACTAGTTTTAATTTGTGTGTTTTAGTTTTGTACACCCTCATGCCATTTATTTCACTTTGGGGATTAGTGGATACATTACATAAATGTTTATTTAATATTATTTCTAGCCTACAAGATCTAGATATGGATTCTTGAAACCTATATAATTCATCTATTTTTTCCTCACAGATATAATTTATGTCATATTTCATTTTTTTTCAATATGGATTCATTTTAAAATAAAACGCAAGGTATAATTTTACATTTAAAATTATTTCATTTTAAAAAATGTGAGAAATATTTTTCATATAATAACTAACTGATTCATTTTGATATTCATTGTATAGATTCTTTGGTGGTATCCTATTATGCTTTCATGCTCACATCCTATTTTTTTCCTTTGGGCCTTTATAAACATGTTTTTTTAGAATACAGGTAAATGGAAGAGTGTCATATGGGTAATAGATCTCCTTTATCGCATTTCCTTCCAATAAATTCAAATTATCGTGACATATAATCAAATAGAGATGAACACAATTGTTACATTATGTTCCATGTTTTTGTTATTTCATTTTTTTCATCTTGATTGTATTATCCATTTTTTGGATGTTACAATTATGGTTTATTTTTTTAATATATAATTTATATTGTATATATGTTGTGATACATTGATTTTTTATATCATATCTATGTATTTTGAGGGATAAATCATTCTCATGTTTCTATGTATGATTACATGGGGCCTCTCTCCATCCCACGGAGAACAAGAACATGCTTCGGGCCTTATAGAGGAATAATTCTAGTGACAATATGGTTGGACTGATTTTGGTTGGTTACAAATTGGTATCAAATGGTGTAGTTATAATTAAATCATGCACTCATTCTTGTATATCACCCTCTTATGTATGCGGGTTTTTGATTCACTAGAGGAAGGACTGTCAGAACTCAATAGGAATTACGGGATTCTAATTGGCCAACTAACATTGACAAAAAACCTAGATCTACCTTGTAATGTATGAGTTTTCTAGAATTCTTTTTTATATTTTTATCCCATTTAATTTAGTTTTATAAATTTGGTTAATGTTGATGGAATAAAATTGTTTTCAAAGGGGTTTTTTATCATCTTTATTTTATAGAACATGAATACTTCAAGTTTAACATCTCTTAATACTATAAAGGAATACAAGAAAGAATCTCTATAGTAATATCCTTGGAATGACTCAGTTTTTTAGTAAAGTATACTCCAAAAAATTCATCTTTTTGCCGAATAAAAAGTGTTAAAACGGGATGCAAGGTGGAACTTACATTATAATTCACTAACAACCATCTAATAATCAATCGTGATGAAAAGGAGATATAAGAAATATATAAATATATCTGAAGGATAAATATTATTTACCACTTCATGAAAAATACAGAATATTCTATGGTTTGTTTCCCCACATATATGCTTTGGGGGCTATGAAGGATGTGGTGGGAATCTATTCGGCAAGAAAATATGCATAAAGATATAACCTACACAACTTTTAATAAATCCTTTAATGAATATTTATAACCCAAGTAACTAAAAGTAGTGAATTAATGGTATTTAATTACTCTGAATTAGGGATATTATTCTATCATGGAGTATGATACTTAGTTCGTAGGGTTCATGAATTGGTCTCCAGATATTTTTTTTAATAGATATCTCATGGAATGGAGATCCAAAATGGGTATAAGGCCTGTTATTCAGTCTATATTATTTCTCATATGCTGACCAACATTAACAGAGTTTTTAGAAAAATATTTTATGGCTATGATGGACGTAGTAGGGAAGACATGACTCTTTAGAGAAACTATGATAGCTAGACGAATCCAAAAATCATTATCAGGTCAGAAGAGGGTGATTATGACCTGTTCCAAGGTATTAGTAGGCATTTATAATAGATGTTGGGATAGGGTAAGGTGGTCCATTATTAGTGTGGGAGAAAGGGTCACCTGAAACCTGATTATAAGTCAGAAAACAAGGAATATAATTTGTGTGAGGAATCTATTCATCTTCCTCATTTCTATGAGAGTGCATGTGAGGGTAGTATAGTTGCATCCACCTTCAACTAGGGATATCAGTTTTGATCTAATGAATAAAAAGGGTTGGGATCTCAATATCTTGTAAAATATTATTATGAGTTTATGGAGAAATATACGAGTGAGGATAAAGGAATTTATAAAGTAGAGTGAGAACCCTTGGATCTAGATGCAATACAGGATACCATAGGAGGTTCAATGTTTATTTCATATTCTATTGTAATGTAATTTTTTGATAATATTGAAACTAATTACTTTATCTCATATATTCTTATTTATGCATTGGGTTTGTGTTTGGAACTTATGATTTTTGGGATGAATCATTCCACTCCATTGGGAAGGAATTTGAAGTTGTTTTTTAGATGTCTTAAATGTTGATATATAATTTCTAACCATGAAACCATATGGGATTTTATATTTCTGTAGCATGAAATATTTGATCATGTAATTGGACTGAATTTTATTATTATTTATAAATACTAGATCAATTTATACCATTTTTTGTCTAGTTCATTTCATCTAATGAAGGCACTCAATTCATTCATGGTCAGTTGGATCCTAGACATGGGAGAGTAGGGACATGGTCCTTATTTCTTACATAATCACACTCTAGTTGTCAGATATTTTTCTTAATGATATTTATCCATGTCTTAGTAACCCTATTCCTGCAAAGGTAGTTTATTATCAAAATGTTCTTTCAAATGATTTATCTAGGTTATTCCATAGAGAGATGTTGATATTTCAAAAAAAATTCTTCTGAGTACTTGGATCATTTTATTACAGTCATATCATGTAGAACCCATTGAAATAAAATAATTAAAGGTTAAACATGGGGATTTTGAGGGTATGTGATTTAATTATCCATATGTTTCAACGTTGGCATTGTGAGTAGTCTTTTGAAAGATGTTAGATGGGATTCTTTAACTTATTCTTGATAACCAAAAATTCTACTATGTGGTAGTTAAGAAAAAATATATTTTCCCTTGAATTGATGACCTTTTTAATTATCTCAAGGGATCAAGATATATTTCATAAAAAATTACATTGGGGTACCATCTACTTGGTGTTTAAGAGGTTGAGATTACTAAGATGACATTCAAGAGAAGGTATGAAAATTATGTGTATCCTGCCATATTGTTTGGCCTTACAAACGCACTAACAGTCTTTATGGATTTAATGAATTAGACCATACATCAGTTTTTTTATTCTTTCTTGATTTGTTTTGGATGATATCTATGTTTATTCTTTATCATAATAGGATCATGATGAGAATTTTAATTTCATAATGAGAATATTGAAATAGAATCTTCAGTATGGTAAGATTTACAAATTTCAATTCTAGTTTCAAGAGGTTAAATTTCTCGGCCATTGGATCTCAAAAAGGGTGTCTCCCTAGATCCTGAGAAGATACAGGTGGGGATGTCTTGGTAGCATCCTAGAAATGTTTTTTAGATCTGAAGTTTGTTAGGATTAGCAATTCATTATCAGTGATTTCTTTAGGGATTATCCCATATTTTACCTCCAGTAACAGAGTTACCTAGTTAATTAATGACGTTTTTCAGAGCTATTAGTGTAATAAATAATTTTAGGGTTTTAATGTGAGATTTATTTCTACATCAATATTGATCCTTCCTAAGTTATGTTTGGGTTAGGATGTACACTTTAATTCCATGGATATGCTTTTGGGTTTTATATTGATTGAAATAAGATATGTGGTAGTTTTCATCTCTTATAATTTAGACCCTCATGAAAATAACTACCTCATCCATGAACTTCAGTTGGTGTCGACGAATCATGCTCTTAGGACTTAGTATCACTACATCTGTGGGGAACTATTTAAAATGTATTTAGACCCTAAGTCTCTAAATTATATATTAACATAGAGGAAATTTATATATAAATAGATATTTTAGGTGGATTTCCTTTATATTATAGATTTTGATATTCCATACATGCCCAAAAAAAGGAAACAGAGTCAAAAATGCTAAGAGTAAAATATTTATGACTCCAACCATGAAAGAATCAGGGGGAGAGTTTTGATTGATGGCCTTGTTTACTAAAATGATATTGCGTATAGAGAGTGTTAATGGATAGGTGTTCCCATCATGTTTCCAATATATATCATCTATGTTTGATCATATTTGACATAGATTATCTCATGATGTTGAGTTTCAATGATTTAGTAGAATTATTTATAGTGGAAAGACATTTGATGAGTGGTATCATTATCCCAATAAGGGTTTAGACATCTGAAGTAGTATATTTGTTCAGATATAACTATGATAGAAACAATTGGACAATGGAAATTGATCTAATTTATCTTTCACCCTTGAGACACCAGAATGTATCATGACTTGATACATCACTACTGGTGGATTACAATGAGACAATCGATTATTGATTTGGTTTCTTGAATCCTTATATATTATCAAAATGTGGAAAAACATGAGAGGTCGTCTTATCTTTTACAAGCCATAGACATTTCAGTATTCAAATGGGATGAGATATCTATATACAACCTAATCAGGAAACCTCATACTCTTAATGGTAAGGATGTGAGATAATTGATTATTTTTTGAATCATAAAACCAATTAATATTATATCTATATAGGAGTCAAAAAAGGTATATGATCTTAGGAAATTATATATGTAGGATATTTTCAGACTCTATGGTACTTCATCATCTATCATTTCGGATTGGGACCCTTTCTTCACATCCCTATTTTTCAATGGGTTGCATGAAGTGAAATATTCTCAGTTAAACCTGACCTGGACATATCATCACCAGAAGGATGGAGAATTTGAGTGATCCATCCAAATTTTTGAACATGAGCTTCAGGAATATATGAATTAGTTTTGTGGATCATGAGTTAAAATTCAACATTTTGTAGTGTTTTCATATAGTAATAGTTGTGAAGAATGTATCACGATGGTTTCAATTGAGGTGTTGTATAGGAGGCCATATAGACCACCTATTTATTTTAAAAGGTTGAAGAATAGTCTTTAGTTGGAAATAGCATCATCTCGAACATGATAGATATCATGTAATTAATTAGAAAAATATTTTATATATCCTTGGGTTTAAATTATTGTATGTTTATATGTGTCTTCATCCATTTGAATTTCTAATAGGTGATCTCTTATTTATTAGAGTTTCATCATGGTTGGGACATATAAATTTTGCTGGGCAGGTAAAGTTAGCACCTCAGTAATGGAATTCTCTTTTTTTTGGGTCTATAAACCTAAACAATTATAAGGATATAAGGATACCTACTTGTGAGAATAATGACATCCATTAATAACATAGGTATGTTTAATTATGATATTGGTTTATGTCATTATAGGTTTATGGGGAATTCATGAGACGAGGTTCGAAAATTGTGAATGTTTATGGTAAATAGGCTTTTCATATGGTTTGGGAATACAATTAATAGTAAATGTGTAGTGACCATATGATACGGATCTATGAGTTACACTAGTGATTTTAATGTTTTCATCTTGGTTTTTATAAACTTTTGGTTCTCTAAGAATATTGTGTGATAAGATTTTCTTCATTTATAGTTTTTTATATGGATTTGGTACTTGTTTTCAAACCATGCATCTATACCCAGTAGATTATGTCAATTAATTTTCAGGGGACATTGTCTACCGCATGGTTGGAACATGGTTTGTCCAACCATGCAGCCCAACCAAGTGACCAGTTTTGAACATCTTAAAATGGAAAATTACACATATTTCCTTGACCATTAATAACTTTAATCTTCTTTTAATACCTCATTAGGTTTAATAAGCCTCTTGGTGATGCTCTATAGGACTCTACCACTGATTCCATAGTGATCCTCAATTAAATTCTATAGATCTCTTTAATGTATGTTCGGATTACCTCTTTTTTTATCCTCTTTTATCTATACTTTCTCATGATTTTGATTCTCTTTATCTCATTGGAACCATAATGTCCTATGATTTGTGAATCTAGAGGGTTTAGTGGGGAATTATAGTCTTTTCTCTTGGAGCTAGGCTTGTGAGCATCAGATCTCCCTTCACTGGTTTCGAAGGTGACATCATCATCTCTTTTGGCATGGTAGGTTTCTCTATCTTATATTATATACCTGGAATGATTTATGTTCTTATAATTTACTTTTGATTTTTTATGAAATTGATAATTTGGAATCCATAGAGGTTAATTTTATCATTTATTTCTATATATTTATTTTCTCAAAATTGTATTTTATTGAAAAATGATTTTATAAACACGATGTGATTGATTGAATACATCAACTGAGAATTTAGTTTGAATATGTTTTTTCCAAATGTAAATTGTCACGACCCATCCTTGGGGCCCGTGCCATGACTACCCCAAGCCCGCCTTCCATAGGCCAGGGGCTGGCGACTAGCACCATGGCGTAAATCCCGGAAAAAGGGAAGGTGTTGCCTTTGTAAAGTAAACAAACACCACAGAGCAAGCAAGCAGAAGAAGTAAACACTAAGTAAAGAATGAGTACAACAGTAAGTGCAGAAAGTAAGTGGACCAGAATACAAACCCAAACTGAAAGTAAAGTACAAATCGAAAGGGTAAAACAACAACTAAAAAGTAAAGCTGCAACGTTGAGCCGCCCACTAAAAGTCCCACCTGAAGGGTGGGTACAGATAGCCTCCACTGCTCCTCGGGTCCAGCCAACCACTCCGAGTACATCCCGCCTAGTGGTCCACCTCCAGGTACCGTCCTGCTCCGCAAGCCTCAACCGCGATCAGTACTGTCCATCGTCTGCAACCAACACAACGTAGTGCGGGTATAGCCCATGTAGGGGTGAGTATAAGCTACTTAGTAGGGACCCCAAGACCCCCTAAAATCTCTCAGAATCAACAAATGATAATCCACAAAGGAAAGATACAACAACAAAGTAACATCCAACACTGCTTAGGTATATGCCCATACATATACCTAAGTCATCAATTCTCGTCCGGCTCCAACACCTGAGCTCAAGTACAACCCAGTTTACATGGGAAAGAAAAACTTAAATCCACACAGGAAAGCAATACAGGATTCAGCTCACACAGGTACACATCATTTGTAAAGTAAGAGAGATGATCAGATGTAATCACTGATTCATCTTACTGGGACCCACATTGGATACAAGCACTATAGTCATCGCCATCGAACCCACAGAGGATTCGGTTCAATTGTCTTCATCGTCGAACCCACATAGGATTCCAGTACGATATTCTTCATCGTCGAACCCACATAGAATTCCAGTATGATAGTCTTCATCGTTGAACCCACATAGGATTCTAGTACGATAGTCTTCATCGTCGAACCCACATAGGATTCCAGTACGATAGTCTTCATCGTCAAACCCACATAGGATTCCAGTACGATTGTCTTCATCATCGAACCCACATAGGATTCCAGTAAGATAGTCTTCATCGTCTAACCCACATAGGATTCCAGTACAATAGTCTTCATCGTCGAATCCACATAGGATTCCAGTACGATAGACTTCATCGTCGAACCCACATAGTATTCCAGTACGATAGTCTTCATCGTCGAACCCACATAGGATTCCAGTACGATAGTCGTCATCGTCAAAGTCGCAGTCGCAGCCAGTACTAGGGTTCCCGCACACAGCAAGCTCATTCGGGAGGGTCCGCTCCACGAGCCGAGAGGCTGATACATCAACTGACACATAGTCCAGAGATTATGTATCCAAAATTTCTGTATCGTCAACAGAAACTCAATGTCGTAGACGGCGCGTCAATCAGACGCCCGGTCTGAGAGTTATTGGCTTTTTCGTCCCAGGGGCCTGGTTGGTTTTTAAGTCAAAACCAACCCGACCGTACTCCACCTGTGTCCAAACCTCAGGCGGAGTAATTCAAAATATCCGTCTCACTTAGAGGAATCCATCAAAGTCGATGGTACGTCAATCGGATGTCCGGAGCTCAAGTTATAAGTGTTTCCGCTCCGAGGGCCCGGTTGGTTTCGTGTACGAACCAACCCGGCCGAACCCAAAGTATTCTGAAACCATTGAGTGTAATATACCAAAACAACCTTCTCGATCCAAGAATCACATCACCGCTGACAGTGCCTCGATCAGAGGTCCGTAGCCCAAGATATGGGCAAAAGACTGAAAAGGGGCCGAAAACAGGGGGTCTGGGCCCGGACCGACCCGGCCCAACCCCCCTGGGTCGGCCCTAACCAAGTCGACCTGACCCGGGTCTAGGTCCAACCTGGTCGGCGCAGCCCAGCCCGGCGGGGCGCGGGCCTGCCCGGCGGTCCAGCCGGGCGGCTCGGCCGGCGCGCTGGCGCTGGCCAGGAACCGCGCAAGGCTATCGCGGCCCCCGCGCGGGGGCCGCTCAGTGACACCCGGACGCGGCTTAAGCCGCGTCCCCCCTCCGCAGTCCTGCGCAGCCATGGGACCGGCCAGCGCCGCCACGGCTTCAGCCACGGTGGGTCTTCCCGGCGGCGCGCCGGGCGCCGCCGTACCGGCGTGGCGCGCCGGCGGGGGGTTCTGCGGACCACCGGACGCGCTCCGGTGGTTCGATTTGCACGCGGTCAGCGCCTACAGCTCTCCCAGGATCCGAACTTTGCTTCGAAGGCCTCCAATCGCCATTCCAATCCCATTTCATAAACATCGTTAATACACGCATCAACGAAAAACTGCAGAGGGTTGTCGGGCCGTGTTTGTTTGGCATGCACCCTCCGCGTTAGGTGATAACAATTGGGAATAATATTCAACACATGAAAACATAACAAGGCACTATTTTAATATTAAAATTGAACCTAGTTCCCAAAAGGAAACTCCCGTAAATAAAAATTCTTGTCCTGCATATAAAAACAACGCGGATCAACTTGATGATGAGTTGATCCAGGTTCTTGTTTTAGAGGGAAATAATCATGGGAATAAATATTATTCTCAAATAAAACTCCTACCTCAAGCGTTGTCGTCGATCCCGAGCTCGTCGCGGAATTAACCGTCGCAGAAGAATAGGATTGTCACGGATGAAACTTCACGGAAGGAGTGTCGTGGAAGAGGCGTCGATCTCCGAGGGTTTGTCGTTCTTCGTCGGAGGTCGGAGCGTTCTTCACGGTCTCCGCGTTCTTCGTCGAAGAGGAACCCTTTACTCCAAATCCTCTCCACACCAACAGTTCCAACAGAAATAAAATAAGAGTTATCTTATTTTATTAATGCACATGACATGTTGGAAAATGAAAAGAAAAGAAACGAACAATTAATTCAATGAATTAATTGTAACGATTTAACCGCCCCACTAATGAGGCCTTTCTTAACCAGAAAAACGCATGGTTGACTTTCATTAAAGAGGGTTTTCACGGGTGCGTTACTTAGAGGAAAAGAAATGGTGGTGCTCATGCGGGCCCCACCTCACAAATATCCTACCAAGAGGGTAGGATATTTTGGATTCCACCCTATCCGCTTCAACTCAGCTTAAGAAGCTTTAAGTGGCGTTAGGTGGCTTTAAGTGAAATAAAATAAAGTTGCCGCACTACTTTATTTTATTTTCTTCACTTAACCCCAAAAATTAAAAACCACACCCGAGCAAACGCAACTCCAAAAGAGGCGTTTCTAAGAAAATACCGGTGCTGCGATTCCATCGGTGCCCTCAGAATTTGATTCCGAGCACCGGTTCAAAAGTTAGAAAAACACGCTCGTTCGTTCACTGAACGTACCCGAGCCAAACTTCGGAAAATGATTCTGGGCACACCGAGCCTCGGAATCACGTGCCGTCAGAAACTGCATTCTTTTAAAATTCCAAAGAAAATTAAGAAAAAAAATTCCTTGAAATTTACGGGTTTCTACAGAATTGGAATTTATTTTCCATGGAAAGTGTTTTTTGAACTTTGGTCTTGGCTTTATTGAATCATAATGATGATATATATCACATTGGTATACATGGGGGTATGAAGGATAACTAAACTTAAGGGAACCTTAGTGTAGTAAACTATCCCTAGGGTAGGTTCCCATAATTTCATGGTTGATAGTGGGTAGGCTTACATGGGTTTTAGAGGATCCCAGATATAATTTTTATTACCCTGTTAGGATGATTGTATCACTAAGAGGGGTATGGGTGAATCGGTGATACTTTTTATTTTATTTTTCATTTCTATTGAAACAACCTTCTCCTTTAGTTAAAGATTATATTTGTTGTTAAAAACAATTCAAACACTCATCTACAGGAACACAGGTATTTATAAGGATCATTATTCAATTAGAATAGCTACAAATTTTTTATGATATGGAAATGATCTAATAACACAAAAACCACTATAAATCAATCCTTTGATAAAAAAGTAGGATATACCATTACACTAATGAAGAAATATGTAAAAATTTACAATAGTGTGTCTTCACCCTCATATCACAAATATGGTAATAAAAAATTTATCTAGAAAATCATGTTACTTGTGCTTCTTTTCATATCCACAAATGTATTCAATTGAAGATACTTCTTCAATTTCTTTCCAAGAAGAAGGTAATAACTCTTTGGACATCGTGGAGACAAAAACCAAGTCTTATTTTCCTATTTTGATTCCTCTGAGTTCAATTTGGATCGATATGATTCTTCAAAGTATGATTCTCCTTGGTATGAAAAATATAATTTTGATAGAATATAGTTAAGATGAATTGGCACCAATTCTTCTCCATGTACAAAAAACATTATACGGTTCTCCCTGTAAGATTCTTCCTCAGTCCAGAAATCATAGTATGAAATCCAAAATCTGATTATCTAGTGTGATACAATGATAACCTAAATACGATTGACAATATGAGTATGGTAATCAGCTGACTATGATTATCACTAAGAAAGATGATCATATGAATACAACGTTGTGATCTAATCTCTTCCCATTTCACTAGTCTGTCAAACCTTCTTCAAGACAAGTAATTACGGAAATTTATTTCTCTATCTTAATCTAGGATATTCTCTTTCATGAATAGTACATCAGTCGTCAAAAAAGTGAAGTGTACTTTTTTTTATTTTAAGAGAGACCCTCGTGTTTCTTTAGTGAGAATCCCAAAAAAAGTCCGTGCTTAATCAAATTCACCTTAGTCTCAAATTCTCCAAAAGTCTCGGGTGAGTTTAGAAAGACCCCAGAGTACCCTAAGAAGGGATGGGTGAATCAAGGTGTCAATTTATTATTTTGAACTGATGGATATTATTCCCACGTTGTTAGGAACCTGTTAAAACTATCTAAAGAGGAAATGTGAAATAAAAACAATCACACATAAATAAAGGAAACAAAAATTTTATATAGTTCACCACTATGCGATACATCCAAGGAGAATACACCAACAGTGTGTTAGTTGAACCAAAAACCACTAATCTTCACAAGATATGGGTTACATGATTTTTGCATAGTCACTATGTGTCAGGTGCACTGCCTTTATAAGGATACGAGATAGCTCACTACTTCCCTTGGATCTCTTCTACTAACTCCCATTGACTCAATACCTTAGAGATGAATTCACATGGTTTATCGACTAGATGGTCTCATCAATGGTTTAGCATTAATTCATGCATTTTAAAATATAAATAGATTCTCTATTGAAGTCCTATAATCATGCATAGATGTAATTAATTTTCTCATACACTGATATGTAATGAAGATTAACTTCAAAAACTTATTTGGCCAATTTTAGTATTCCTTGGGTGTTCCCCATACTGCTTCTATTTCTGCGTACCACAACTTTTTCATGTATTTTCTAACTCCTCTACATACTGTCAAGAACCTTTAAGAAATGCACTGCTCTACCTTCCACCCTATTCCGTGTACTTCTCCACACCTCCATGTACTATCCTACTCTGTGTATTTCCTTTCTCTGCCACGTACTGTGAGAGCTTCCTGTGTGAACCACACACTCTTCTGTGGATTATTTTCCTTACATGGATGAGTCTCTCCATGTACTGTATTCTCCTCCAAGAACTACTGCGGACTTCTCCACGTTTATTTCTGAAATTTTAATCTCAAATCTCATCACATAACAAAGGGGATTATTTTTCCTTAAATGGACACATAATATCACCAATTTAGGTAATCTGATTTACCCAAATTTTCAATGTGGTGCAATATTCACAATAAATTGGACTTCATTCGTGTACTATTAGGCTCCTCTATGTAACGCTTCTATTTTGCAAACCATGAAAATCCTGAAAACCTTAAACATCCCACATACTGCAGGTCTACACTGCATATCATCGATGTAAACTATTTTTAGAAGCAATCTACATACTCCATGCCTTCACTGGGTACTACAGCTGCTAAATATTTTTAGTTCTGCGCACCATTATACTTACTGCATGCTTGCACCACATACCACCCACCTTTACTGCATACAGCATGCCTCCAACCAGTACCACATTCCTTCACCGCATACCGCATGCCTTCACCACGTACCATCGGCCTGCACCACAAATCGTTGTTACAAACCATTACCAAAAACCTGATTTTGGAGGCCCAAAAAATTGACAAACACTGGGAATTTGTACCCCCTTCGATACTACTTTCATCATCAAACGTATAACCTAATTCCTTGAAACCTCCCTAGTCATCGATCTATATATTGAAAACAAACACAAACCAAACCATATTATAATCAAAGAACATCCTTGGTACCAACAATCTCTCTATTTGAGTTTGTAGTAAATCTCCAAAAAAATATGACTGATGTGACAGCCACAATCAAAACCTAAAAATTCAAGAAATAACTCAGACATCACTCTAAGTCTACATGAGCAGTGTTCGCTATATAAAACAAGGTAGAAGAAAGAAATTGAGTTTTCATTCTTTTCTTTTCTCCCCCACAGTTTTAGTTATAGATTTTTCCTATCCACACTCTCCATTGAATCCATTGAATTTATCCATTCTCCCCCATTGTCAATAAATCTCAAATATCAATAAGTAAACATTTTAGGGCATGCAACATACTCACCCTGGATTATATCTCCCTTATAATACTTCAACGCTTCTAAAAATAGATATACACTATTAAAATAGTTGGGGATAGGGTAATCTTGTAACCTCCTTATGCATTGGGAGGTGGCTGAACCTTGAGGTTCAACTGATGTTTCTCAAACATAGTCATTGATAGTGGATTGGTCATAATGTCAGCCACTTACTCATCAGTTCCCACATTGTCCATTTTGATCAATCCTTGGTCAAATTTTTCTTTAATGAAGTGATATCTGATTTCAATATGTTTTGTATGAGAATATTCAACTAGATTCTTCATAAGATCAATTATGCTCTTGTTATCACAATAAATCCTCATTGGTTGTTTTACCTCATCACCTATGTCACTCAGTTGCTACTTCATCCAATGTAACTGAGTGTATGCCTTGGTAGTAGACATATATTCACCTTCAGCAATACTAATTGAAGTATATTCATGTTTCTTGCTTAACTAGCCCACACATGTTTTCCATATATAGAATGTTCCCCCACTGGTAGACTTTCTGTCCACTACACCTCCTTCCCATTCAGCATCAAAAAATACTGATAGTTCACTATCTATTCATGAAGTAAAGTATAGCCCATAATTATGTGTGTTGTGAATGTATCTCATGATTCATTTTATTGCCTCCATTTTTCCTTCCTTTGGATTACTCTGAAAATGGGCCGCAAAGAAAGGTGCAAAGAAAATATATGGTTATGTTTTCATCAGGAATATCTGGCATCCAATGATTCTTCTATACATGGTGGGATCAACGGAGGTCCCTTCCTCATGCTTTCTGAGCTTTGATCCAACAACAATCGGAGTCGACATTAGTTTGGAATCATGAATATTGAATTTCTTCAGTATCTCTCTTGCATACCTTTCTTGAGAAGTGAAAGTGTAATCCTTATTCTGAAGTACCTATATCCCTAAAAAGTATGTGAGTTCACCCATCATAAACATTTCAAATTCTGATTTCGTGTGATCAGAAAATTCATCCACTGATCCATGTCTACTTCCACCAAAAATAATATCATCCATGTATACCAATACCATGAACTAAACCTGTTGAGAGTTCTTCACATAGATATTTTGATCCAATCCTTCTCTTTTAAACTCTATATTTCTCATATAAGAGTCTAACTGAGAGTACAACGCCTATGTTGCCTAATTTAGGCTATAAAGAGCTTTTTTTAATTTCCAAACCTTCAGTTCATCATTGACAAGCAAGAAACCTATGGGTTGTTTAATGTAGAATTCTTCTTCCAAAACTCCATTTAAGAATGTTGTCCTCACATCTAAATATTCATTCATTGCTTTCAGCCATAACCCCTCTTTTGCAGGCTCTTCACATGAGAATGGTTCAAAGACTAATATAAAGGAATATTGTGCATTATTTATCATTATCCTTGTCTATGTAGGTGCATTCTGATCCCCAATAATGTTGGACTGATCAATCCCTACTCTTTGATTTATCCTTTGGGGATCAACCAAATTCTCTCCAGCTATGGATTTCTCTTCTGATTATTCTTCAAAGCCAACATCCTGATGTTACTCTGGAGTGTTTTTCACACCTTCGACTACCACTATATTAGAATTTGTTCCATGTTCACAATCTTCCTCATCTTCTATCACATAAACATAATAATTCCTTGAATCATTCGGGTTTTTCTCTTCAATGGTATTTACATCACTCCTTTCCACAATTCTTCCTAATATCTTATTGAACAAATTATAGGTTTATTTTTTCATTGAGTACCCAAAAATTATTCCTCCATATACATTTTCTTTATACTTCCCTTTATTTATTTATTTGTTTTGGATAAAACACATACTTTCAAAAACCCGAAAATATTTCAAATAGGGATAACTTTCATCCCACAATTAATATAGTGTCTTTGTTTCACCCATATATAGTCATGTTTGATTTTGAATATATATTGCATCTTGTACTGCCTCTTTCCGATAAGGACAAGGAATATGACTCTCAATTAGCATCATTCTAGAAATGTTGTTTACATATAAATTCATGCACTCAACTACTCCCTTTTGTTGTGGTGTTATCACAGCTACCACCTCATGTTATATCCCAGACATCTCTAGATAATTTTAAAATTCAACAGAAATGTATTCCCATCCATTATCAGACCATAGGACTTTGATCTTCGGTCTAGTATAATTATCAGCGATTCATATATAGGTTTTCATGCAATCAAGCACTTGCTACTTCTTGTGTATAATTATCACACATGCCATTATATTTTATTCATCTATAAAAAGAACACTTTTTCTCTCTAAATGTGTTACAATAGAATTTATTGGGCCACATACATCTCTATGGAATATTTCAAGGAGATATGATGCTCTTTTCTTCTTTGGCTGGTAGGAACTACAGACCAGTTTCCCTCGCATTCAAGCATCATTGTTCTTTCCCCATTCATGCTACAGATTATTGATATATATGACTATCTAAAACTTAGATATCCTTTTCATGACTTTTTAATTGATGTTCCCAAATATCCTATGTCATAAGTTGTTTTCCTCTACAACTGTTAGGAAGAAAATGTTCTCTTAGTTGTCAACCTGATATAATTTTCCTTCTGTTATACAGCCTTTCCTGAGAGAATTCCTAGAATTTCCTATTATAGTAAATCCATTCTGATGGAATGTATCAATAAAACCTATTTCATAGAGTTGACTCACCCTATGAAGATTGTGACGTAGATCGTCCACATATAGGACTTCGGATTTCTCCAGTTCTCCATTAACTAGCTTAGAACTTCCACTACCTTTTATCTTCAAAGCACCATCATTACAGAACCTCACTGTTCTATTTACGTTTTTCGTGACATTCATTGATAGGTCTTCATTACCCATCATGTCAGACGAAAATCCCCTATCAAGAGTCTAGGTGAGTTTGTTATTTGTAGCTTTGAGTGCTACTTCTGAAAAATTGGAGTCTTCAGTTTTCCAAATTTCTTTCCATGAGATATTGGATAGATTGTAGGGTGAAATCCTTTATGGAAACTCGAGGATAATTTTCTCTTCTCTATTTAATTTTATTTGAGGGTTTCATTTTCAGAACATATGATGTCTTTCCAACATTATCATAATTCATCATGCATTTATTCTGGACCAAATTATATATCACATTTGATGTTTTGACATCACAATAAATTCTTTGTTTCCCATGTATGTGGGTCTTTGATTACTCCAGATCTTTTCAACGACATCAAAACCACATTTTTCTCTATTTAATAGATCAACATTTGAGAGCCTTCAAAATTGTATTTTCTTCTTTTCTTCTTTAGAAATTGAATCAATTTTGAGTTTACTTCTCAGAGTAACAACATCTTCTTTGATTCCTTCACTGTTCTTGGACTTCTAATCTAGTCTCAAGGTAAGGTCATTAATGACCTTTTCTTGTTCTTAAATTCTAAGTTTTAGTTCC
Source organism: Viscum album (assembly GCA_963277665.1). Taxonomy (NCBI): domain Eukaryota; kingdom Viridiplantae; phylum Streptophyta; class Magnoliopsida; order Santalales; family Viscaceae; genus Viscum; species Viscum album. The sequence continues at coordinate 152,090,211 of OY728143.1, forward strand.
ATAACATCATCAGTTCTATCAATGATTGATGTTGACCTTTCCCTGGTTCTTCCAGTCGATCAATTTCCACTTCTAGATGATCAATATATTCTAAATACTCTTGAAACATTTCATTCCACATACAGATTCTCTTATATTTATTATCAATAATACTAAAATCATCAATAATTTGCAACATGGGATATGGATTAGTAGTCAACCGATTATCTATATCTTTATTTTTCAATGGTTCTTACTTTTCAATGGTTTCCATCATGGAAGAATGGTTCCCAGAGTTGAATTATGCTTCATCTTCCTCAGAGAGTTCATTATCATCATCTTCTTATTCACAAAAAAACTCTTTCATTGAAATTTATTTCTAGATTTTATGTCTCTCATTTTGTTGAAACTTTTCTGAGGCTTTTTAATGTCTTCATCTTCACTTTCTTCATCATTGAACTTTCTTGGGAAACTAGAGGCAACGTGCCCAACTCTTCAACAGCGAAAACAAGCCAGAGGTAACTTTCCTTTTAAATTTCCTTGTTCCCTTCTTGAGTTTCTTGGAAATGAGAGAAAAAACATATTTTTCTGCATCATCTTCATCAAAAAAAAATTCTTAATATTTCTTTTTTTGTATTGTTTTGAATTCTAGTTCCTTTTTTACCTTAGTATTTGCATCTTCTAGGTTGAGTCTCATCTCATATGCAACTAGGCTGCTTAGCAGATTATCAAGAGAATGTTTGGAAATATCTCTTTCTTAAAGAGTAGAAACCACTACATTTTAAATGGGTAGAAGTATTCTCAAAATTTTCTTTATAATATCAATGTATTTTATCTCTTCACTAATTCCTCAAATTTCTCCAACAACTTTAGTAATTTTATTGAATAAAAAATCCCCATTTTTATTAGGGTGCATCTTCAGATCATCAACCTTATTGGGTAAAACATGGATCTTTGCCTCTTTCACTTTTCCATAACCTACATAAATATTCTTAAGATTAACCCACATGGACATGGAATATGTGAAACTCATTAAATTTAGATAAATATGATCATAAAGTGCATCATTGATAGCATTTTTTTCTTTTGCATCAGCATCAAGAAATTTTTTGTCTGTATCTATCATCTATAGTTTAGAAGTATCAATGAATTGTATTCCCTATGAAGTAGAAAATAAGACTTCTATTATAAGAGATCTTAGTTGATATCTCATCCTGTTTTTCTAGATTTAGAAATTACATCCATAGAAGAGGGGAACTACCCTAACAACTGACTGGATTCTCCATGATAAATAGATTCAACACCAGCAACCTTTATGCTCGAATATCACTTGAAGGACCCTAGATCACCATGAGAGGGGAAGGGTGAATTAGGGTGTCAATTATTTCTTTTAAACAGATGGATATTGTTTTCATTATAGTAGGGAATTTTTAAATGTTTCTAAAAAGGAAGTGTAGAATAAAAATAATCACACACAAATAAAGGACACAACAATTTTAATTTGTTCATCAATAAGGGCTACGTCCAAGGATCATACGCTGATAGAGTGTCAGTCATACCAAAAACAACTAATCTCCACAAGTTATGGGTTACAATATTTTAGAATACTCACTTTGTTTTAGGATAACTGGTTTTACAAGGATCCGAGAGAACTCACTACTTCCCTCATATCTCTTCCGCTGACTCCCCCTGGCACACTGCCTTAGAGAAGTCTTCACTCAGTTTATTGACTTGAAAGTCGCATCAATGTTTTATCATTAATTCATGCATCCGAAATAGTAAATAGATTCTCTTTTGAAGTCCTATAATCATGCATAGATGTGATTTATTTTCTCATACACTAATATATTATGAAGACTAATTTTACAAACTAATTTGGCCAATTTAAGGCATCCTTGGTTGTTTCGTGTACTGATTCTATTTTCACTTACCATAGCTATTTTCACATACCATCTAGATCATCCATGAACCATCCAGATCCTCTTCGAACTATGTTGCTCCATGTTCTACCCTACTCTGTGTACTGCTCCACACCTCCGCGTACCATACTTCTCTGTGAATAGAATTTCTCTATCGCGTACTATGAGAGCTTCCTACGTGAACCACACACTCATCCATATACTATTTTCCTTACGTGGATGAGTCTCTCCACGTACCTTCTTCTCCTCTGTGAACCACTTTGGACATCTATGGATTTCTTCAAAAAAAATTAATCTCTAATCTCATCACATAGCAAACTGGATTACTATTACATAAATTGAAACGTAACTCCATAAATTTTGGCAATCTGATTTACCCAAATTTTCAATGTGGGACAATCTTCACTATAAACTAAACTCCATCCATGTACTATTAGGATCAACCGTGTACCGTTCCTTTTTTACGAACCGCAACAATCCATCCAACCTTCAACATCCCGCGTATCGCATGTCTGCACCACGTACTATCGCTACAAACTGTTTTCGGAAGGATTCCACATACTGCATGCCTTCATTGCTTACCATTTCTATGAATGATTTCCAGTTTTGTGCACCATTATGTGTTCTTAATGCCTTCACTACATATCACACACCTTTACTGTGAACTATATGCCTTCACTTTGTATTGCGTGCCTTCCCCACGTACTATGTGCCTTCACTGCGTACTGCTGGCCCTCGATGCATATAGTTACTGAAAACTAGTACTAAACTATTGATTTTGGAGGCCATAAAAATTGGAAAACACTTGGAAACTATGACACCTACAATAATAATTTCATCCTCAAACATATGACCTCATTCCTAGCAACCTCCCTAGTCATCTATGGGTAGATTGACAACAAACACAAACTAAACACCATTATTATAAACTAAATTCCATGGTTACAACATGTTTTTACTTTGTCAAATCATCTTGAGGTTTCTCAATTCTTCTACAATCTTCACTTATTCTTCATATTTTCATTTCAATTGCGAGTCTGATTTCAATTCCTGTGTCCACTTTTCTGAATCTGTTTTCCTCAATACGATGATATATATCAGTTGAATATAAAAATGGATGAATAAATGGATACCACACTGAATGCTGGAAAAACAATTCTTTTGAATGTCTATATCCCCTTTCAAAATTCATTCATAAATCTATACTTTTAAACAGCTTTTACTTCTTCACTTCTTTAATTCTACACTTGACCCATTTGAAAAAAATACAACATTAACATAATGTCTCTAGACCTAATTGAAAACTAAAAAGTAATTCATCCCTTTTAAAATGGTTGACTACATTGTTGATTTTTCATAACAAATCTCATCGGCCTCATCTCATCTTCACCAACTTATTTTATATACAAATCAATGCTTGAATCATGACTTCTTTTATGAAATTAAACTTATTTGAGAAAAAATTCAGCATCTTCATATTTCAATTGGAATGTAACAAAACATTACATTCAATCCATATTCTTTCTTTTCTTATCAGCCTGAGTACAATCATTTCTGAGTACGGTTGTCCTGGATATAATCATTTTTATGTACGATCATTCCAGATATGATCATTCTGAATAATATCATACTATGTGTGAACCTTTTTATTCTGATATTGAGTATGAACATCCTAGGTACAAAATTTTTCTTATGCATTCGATGGATGATCAGATGCTACAGTGCCTGAGTAATATTGTCTAGATTACGGTTCCATTTCAATTGGAAACATCACTTTTTTATCTTCTACAAAAATATTATAAATCTAGGTACGATTTAGAATACCTATTTTCAATTTTCTTCCATAAATATTTCATCATCAGTCCTTCAATCCAATAATTATCTATGTGTAATAAAAATCAACAAAGAGCCATCACGTTTTTTAATCATAGTCATAGAGATTCTGATTCTCCAGCAAAACAAGAACTTCTTTTACACCAAATTCAAACTGATTCCGTAGAAAATTTACATCCAGTAAGATACATCCTCCATGAGATGGATTCTTACATTCCAAATAATGATCAATTCCTCATTATTATCATTTCACATAGTGGGCTTGAGGTGAGTTTGATCAGAACCGTTTCATCCTAACATCTTTTTCCGATAACGATAGATAGAGTGAGTCGGATTTTTTAAAAAGCATGAGTTGGATTCTTCTGAAAACAAGGATCAATACAACTCTCACAAAATAAAAATTTATTTGATTTTATTTTCATCATAGAATTCCTTGACTAAACAATTCCTTCATTGAAAAAAATATATAATAGTTGAAAACAACCACATTCATCTTCACCTCAGTCATGACAATTATAATTCGCTTATTCTTCTAATTGTTAATTTTTTTTGTATAGATCATAGTTTCATTTATTTTTCTTTTTTTACTTCCTGGATACATTATAAGAATTTTTATTTTATGTTATTGTTAGACCACTCGATATTTATATGGATAATTGAAACCTATTTTATTCATATTCTTATACCTTATAAATATATGGTATGTCATTTTTATTTTATTTTTTGAAATTTTCATGTTTTTTGATGACAAAAAAATATTGATTTTATATTGTAAGAAATTTTATTTTGGAAATTTTTTTAGAAATTTTTTTATTCATGAAATAATAGATACATGTGGATATACATTGTATAAATTATTTGGTGGTGTCATACTATGCTTTAGATATTATACACAAATTTTACCTTTAGAAATTTGTGGACTTGGCTTTGCAAGATATAGGTAAAGAGAATATTATCAAATAGATGATGGATCTCTTATATCCTATAGCCGTTTATGGGTTTGGATAGTAATGACATATGGTCACATGGAGATGGACACATGGGTTGTTTCCAGATCAATGTTTTTGATATTTTAGTTTAGTCATCAAGACCTTGTTATCCTATTGTTGGATGTTACCTTTATATTTTGGTAATTTTTTTATATGATGTATTATAGATATCTATTTTTATATTATGATTGTATCTATCTTGTCATATGTTAGTTAGGGAGGAAATAATTCCAATGTTTATTTGAATTATACCCTAGTGATTTTCACCAGATAGTGGTGATTAGTAATTCACTCCAGGCCTTATGGTGGGATAATATGGGTGTCATTATGGGTATAATAGGTTTGTTCTATTATAAATCATTTTTCATGGATGTCTCATTAGTTGAAAATGATGATATCATTTGAAAAAAAAATCTATATTGGTGGTTAATTCTTATTCATCGATAATTTTTTCAATTATTGGAAAATCTAGTAACCAATTCAAGCACTATATAGACACTATTCCATTAGTAGGAAAATAATTAATGGTCTATTTAAGAGTAGCTCACATTTGAAAAACATGTTCCTTAAAGAATCATAATTATCCACTCCACCTATCGAAAAATGATTCAATTCTAGTAACATTGGTTATATATACACTTATATAACAATAATAATGTCATTAAACCCAAAAATGAATATGTTCATGAATGTATTTTTATTTTTCCTACATATTCATGGTTTAAGATTTCATATATGAATAAATATGGGTCATATTTTGTGTGATATTTGGTTATGCCACAATTTATCAACTGATGTGATTTATATAATAATGCATAGACCATGTCTTGGTGAACGTCATCACACATTGGTAAATAATTTTATATGTTATTCAAAAACATATTATGTGCATCCATATAATTATATTTATTATCTTGGACACAATATTCCCATAGTGGCTAACATATTTACTTTGCTACATACACATCATAAAATGATTTGTAAATATAACACTACAACCTAAAAAGTTTAAAAATTACATTAATAAAATAATGTTCATGTTATAATGTAATGAAATATTGATTAATCATTTAAAAATGTTACAAATATTAAAATTCTAATGGGATTATTAATTTAATAATATTTCTAAATTTAAACAGAATTGCAGGGGCCCATTTTGTTATAGAAGAGTTCATTATTTTAGCTAAAACTCTCATGATTTATTTTATACCAAATCATTGAATTATTCATATGGTCGGTGGATGTCTTCAGAAGAAAAAACTCATTGGTTATTACAAGGGTAACTCGATCAAAATCACTCTCAATGATGATTGAAATACTGGAGAAAAAGGTACACTTATTTTTTTAGTTTCCCTTATTCATGTTATTCAATACACTCTAATTTAATATTTTTTTTATGTTTAATGATAACATATTTTATAAATTGATATTGTGAAGTACTAAAAAAATTATCAGTGACTTCAAATAAACACAAGTCTATGAAACAGTATGATGATGTTCAATTAAGAAAACCTAAAATAGCTTTTTCTTAGGAACAACATTATTTCCCCTTCAAAATGGTCATTTCTATTCTTTATTTTTATTTTCCACGAAACATAGTGAATATAAAATAGTTTAGTATTATAAGACCATGAGAAATTATTACATAAAAAATCATCATAACAAATATAGTATTTCATTTTATATCTCAATGTATTGGCCTGGAGATTTATACATAGTGTCCTCTACCCTGGGGATAGAGTGTGACATAGTGGAGTTTCTGAGACAATTAAAGAACTATAAATTCCATTATCTAATTCCTTGGAAATAAAACCCATATTGTCCAAGATTGCTAAAGAAAAATAGAATTTAATCTCAATACTCCATCCCAAATGGTCATAGTATATATTCTAATCATTGGATAAAAAACATTCAGATTATAGATAACATGGTCAAATTTTACAAATACAAGATTTGTTCTTAAGGGGAATCATTTAATGGTAAAATCTAAATTTAGTATAACAATAATGAAAATTAAATTTTTATTAAAATATTAAAAAATCATCATTGTTGTGGTTCTAAAAGTTTTTTATTGAATTCGCATGGCTTTTGTCAATATCAAAACAAGTTTTGATAATATTATTTTTTTAAAAAAATTAGTGTCTAATGTTAAATAAATAAAATTTAAATTTATTTATGTTTTTAATATTTCATTAATAAATTAAATAAATTATTTATTTGATGTTAATGTTTGAAGATTTATTTTAAATTATTTGTACTTATAAAAATTTTATTCCGTGCATTACCTAATAGTTATAACAACATATGATTTATTGTTAATGTAATTTTGATTTTGTTTATTAAAATGATTGAATTTAGAGGTTATTTATAGCCTATACATATTTGGTGTTAGAGTTATGATGCAAATGAATCCTTTCTTGAATAAATTACCATGGGTGGAAGGAATTTTGATTAGGATTATAAAAAACATAGATACTTATGCATTATATAGAAATGTGGGTGTTTGATACATATCAATCTAAGCTTAATCATGTGGGGATTATTGATTTTATACAATTGTAAAACATTACATGGAAGGGTTTCATATACCTTTTAATGGGGTTAAATATGGATAGGTATAAAGATATTTATCTTCAAATTTTGGTTAGAAAAAAAATGAGTTCTATAAAGACTTTGAGATTAATGAGGTTTCAACATATTAATTTATTGGATATTAATTTATTGGATGGAGTAATAATTATAAAAATAAATAATTAAAATCTTTCATACATATATGAATAAAACATGAGTTAATTAATATTTCATGTGATATAATAGTAAATTATTTAATATAAATTTGATTATTATTTAAATAATAATTCCAATAAATCCCTTCAAATACAATTTGTGAGATTCCTTCCAATGAAAATTCATATCAAGTCCTCGATCATTCGACTGGGTATGTTCACACAAAAGTAGGTTCCAAAAGATCATATTGTATATGTCATAGTAGTTATAGAAAAACCCTTAGAGTCAGATTTCTAATTCTAGATTTGATATTTGGGTGACACATTTTTTGTAAAGGTTAAGAGTAGTGATGTAAAATCTCATAAGCCAACCCAGATTACCCAATTTTATTAAACCATTTCCATTCTATAACACATCCCAATGATTTTTCCTTATACCCAAAGTCTATAAAAAATAAACTGGGAATAAATAAATACCATTGGGAATGCTTTTGTCATAAGATAACTCAAAATTTTATTTAAATAATAAAAAGTTTGTTGATATTCCAATATAATTCAAAATCATAAGAGATAAAAATGTTAAGAAATACATGCATCAAAAGAAAAATGCCAAACCAATGTATCCTGGTACAAAAAACCCATCTCCATATGATGTGAAGTAACCACTAGTCTCTCAGACTTCACTAAAAAATAAAACACCCACTACTTTATAATTACTTTCCATTGCCTCTATTTGAAAAATTAAGATCTACAAACACCCAAAGATATATACATGATGTGAGATGAAGAAGCCCAGTAGGATCCCACTAGGTTATTCACAAGTAAAATTAATAAAATATACCAATAATTGTCTACAAAATAAATATAAGGCATAAGATACATATTTACACTGATCAATATAACACATGGAAAATCTCCCCTTTTCGTAGTGTGCGAAACATACCAATAACCTGATTTTTAAATAATTTATACATGTAACCCAGAAACATTTCATATATGAACACTAATAAAACTTTACCTTAGGTTAAAATAAATTCCAATTCAGATTGAATCCCAATCGAATTTATGTGATCGGTAGGAAACTTTTTGCGCACATTAGCCTAGTAGTACAGGTCTAGGGGGTAAGAGTTAACTCCCAAATAATGGATCTTTACCACAATTCAAGAAACTTGGTGTGCACAAAAGTCTAGTTGAACATGTCTAAGGGATATTTCCTTCCCAAGTATGGATCATAAACTAATCATTTATCACAATCATCTTTTCCATATAATAAATATTTAAAGGGTATTTTATCTTTAAAAAAATAAAAAACATGATTTGAAACCATTTTTGTTCACTAATGCAAGGGATAAATCCATTTATATTAAAGGCTTCCAAAACCACCTCATTTAAAAATTAATACCTGAAAACCATTAAAAAATAAATTTTAAATATAAATCCATAAATTATTATTTCTAACTATTTAGAATGTAATTTTCAAGAGTCAACAGGTAAGGTTCTTAAAATAATTCCAATTCACGATACCACCTAACATGAAACATTTTGATTATCAAAACATTTGTAGAAAGAATAATAAATGAAAAACCAAAGGTTTTGGGAATCAAATAAGAATTATAAACAAGAAATTACTAATCGTGAATCTCCAAATTTTCAATTTTATTAATGAATTATTCAAATGGAATTACATAAAATTGCAACTCCTAGAAAACATGATAAGGGGATTGGATATGTAATGAATAATAATAAATTACATAATAAATCTAAAATTAATATTTTAAGAGACCCAAATCCTATGTTGTTCCATAAATAGAAATAATAATTCTCTAAATAAGTAGAGTCAAGACCAAAACAATGATAAACATTCCAAGATAGTACTATAACATCAATTGGTACTTCAATCCACTATGGAATTTGGAAAGGAGATAAAATATGTCCTAAGGGAGTATATATGTTTGAATGTGTCTATTTAGGTTTGAGTTAGAAGGTTTATGAAACAAAATAGAGGTTTTGATGGTATAAAAATATTACAATACACTTATTTACCATCACAAATTGTCTCCACCGATGAGCATATATGAGCCCACTATCTCGTCGCTAGAAACTGTAGAAATGAAGAAGACGCAAATCATTAAATGTGACATCCAATGTCTATATAAAGAAAATTTTAGTCACTACCAAGACCATTGTATGGCCAATGATATTCACTAGCAATCTGGTGGACCACATGTAGCTCAACCAACTCATGATTAGGTATACACTCCATCTACTCCACAAGATGCACCCTAGACTACACATACAAACTAAAACCTTATAAAAATAAATAGGAAATGGAAAAGGTAGTAGGAATATAAAGATAAATAATGTAGTAAAAAAATTCTATATTTTATAATTCACCATAATATATTGATTTCTTCCCCAAAAATTTTAAGTTGATGAAAGTTTGTCTCCAAAGAGATAAGGCCACGACTCCCTTATCATAGAATATCACTCATAAGTATCAGGATAATCAGATCCATGCTTCCATATAACTCAAACCAATATTATATAATTCTAACCAAGAACATTCAATTGATATTAAATAACTCAGATTGATTTATCAAGAACATACATATCAGGTTCAATGTTGAGGTCTTCCCAAAAAAGAGCATCAAACGAGTCAAGTTCATACTTTTTTAGTAGATACACATGGAAAACCTCATGGATAAAATACAATTCAGTTAGTAAATATAATTAATATATCACATTTCCAATCAATTCAATGATCCCAAATGTTCTGATATATCCAGTAGATAATTTCTCTTTTCTTCTAATCTTTTAGTGACCTAACTGTGTTAAAACTCCTCAAAACTCCTAGTCCTAAAACAAGTCCTACAAGGGATGATGAAGAGGACCTGAATAAGACTTATATAAAATTTTAGATGTCACTAAATGATTTTTAATCAACTGAATCCTTTTTAGTGACTATTGATCCAATATCAGTTCATTCAAAGAATCTTCTCTAACCTTATACCAATAAATAAGTGAGTTTCATGGTTGATCATACAAAGCATCAATTGGTTCTATCTTTATTGATGATTTCTAACTATTATTATATAAAACCAAAACTCCCCCAAGTGGATATCCTTGGAACATTTTAATTCTATAACACATGAATGAATAATATATTCAAAATTTTAATTAACACATTTTTTTAATCCCATCAATATGAGGATGATATGTCATACTCCAATTGACCCTTGATGCCATTTCCATCTAGAGGGCCCTCTAAAACTATGAGGTAATGTGAGGTTACCTCTATTAGATAATGGAACTAGGAATCCCAAAAAACATACAAACTATTTCACATTAAACATACCTAATTCTTTCACTTTGCTGGTATCATGATTTGTAATGAAATTTTTTAAATTTCTCCAATGATCGATCACCACCCAAATAGTGTTCTTACCAAATGGAATTTGAGGGAAAAATAATTTAATCCATTGAAATCTCATTTTAGTAACATATTGGAATGGGTATAGGATAATGAAAACCTTAGGGGTGTTGGTTCATTCACTTTATCTATTGTAATGTGTAACATTGATATAAAAAGTCAGTTATATCCATCTTGAAAACAGACCATCAGTACTGTTGCCACATATCATAATAAATATTTTTGGTGATGGGAGTGGAAGAAACACAATTATTAATTTCAATCTCCCATAAAGTACTTTCTTGTTGTCAGTTAAATAATGCACTAGTTTTTAAATAAATGATACCTTATTTTTATAGACACCACTAAAAGATGGTCTCCCTACAATATAAATAATATCTAACATTCTTAAAATTTTTATCTCACTCGCGCTCCTAGAGGTTCATGTCAAGAACATGAACTTAGTAACTGGGATATAATGGTTTCACTACTACATTGTCATTAGTTAAAAGTGATCACGTCCCAAAGGAATTAATTGTTTAATAGACATGGTAAATGAGATACATACTTGTGTCTTTCATTACATTTGAATAAACAATTACAACATATTCTTTTCATAATATCATTATTCCCTATAGCATATCCTAGTATACCATTGATAGTACTCTTTCTAGATTCATGGGAAGGAAAAAAATAAGGGGGATCTTAGATATTCAGTATGAGTTTCGTAAATCATAATTTATTATGAATAAAGAAATAATAAAAAACAGATAATCAATATAGAGATTTAAAAAATAAAAAAATAAGAAATTTATTAATTAAAATAACTATCATGATTATATAAGGAATAATCAATATGGAAGAGTTAAATAAGTGTACACATATTCCATTAAATCAATAATGTATCTATCAAGATTTGATGATGAATTATTAGTATGAAAAGGTAAATAAATGGAAACACATTTCATTTAATTAAGAATGAGAAAAAAAATAAACCATGGATAATATTAATGAAAAAATATCATTGATAATAATGATAATAATTGAATTATAAATATAGGAAATTCATAATTATTGGATTTTATGATCATAAGTATCATCATACATATATTATCAATACCTTTCACAAGACAGTTTAAAAATGATGGGTAAGTATACATTATAAACCCAATTAAATAATAAAATCCAACTAATTCATCTCATGAGACTACAAATGCATCAAGGGGATATCAATAACTAGTAGCCACTTGTAACTATAATTCCAATTCATTCCTCCTAAATCAAATGAAATATTTAATTCATGACCAATATTCCTTATTAAAAAATGTGTGTATTGAATAAAGAATATTGAATATTTTTATTTTACCAGTAAATCAAATAAAATTCAATGTCAAACATCTGTTTATTAAATGATATATGGTTTAATAATTAATAATATCCATTATAAACAATATGGATATATAGGGGAACTTTATTCCTAATAATCAAATGAATGTGAATATTTCATTGGGAATGAAATGGTCACAACAATTAATCAAGGAAAGAAAATTAAATATTTTCCTTGGTAGAACTAATCATAAATCATCCAAATAGAGAATTTGTATGGTATTATAGAAACATATATCTACTAGAGTATATGTAAAATAATATATTTTTTATTGATGAATAAAAATACAATAAAAAATATCATTAAAACATTATTGAAGAAAATATCCTTTTAACATAGAAAACAAATTTAAAAAAAATAATTATGAAAAATATTTAGTTTACCATTTTATAGTAAAAAATAACCTCTTAATATTTTATTAGAATTTTTAAAAAAATGAGTGTTCATCATGGTAGAATGGTTCAGTTCAGGCATATTACATTAAAAATAATGAATACGTTGACATTTTTATAAGGGAGTCCAAAAATACCTTATTTGAAAAATGATATGATTATTACATTTATAGAATTGTTTAAAAATAAAATTTTGTGCCATGATAAAATTAAAAAATCAAATTAAAACATTTTTTGAAACATTTTTAGAAACCATGGATTTTGAAGAGAAATGATTTTCAAACAAAGAGAGAAATGATGGCTGGTTTTGTTAAAAATATTTTCTAAATGATTTTAAAAAAAATTGAGATTAAAATGGTTCTATTACTGGAAAAATTCATCCATAAACAAGGGAAAATAATATTAAATGGTTTTATTAAAAAGTTATTAAATAATTTCTTTTTCTGAAATTTATAGGATGAACAATCCCAATTAAAATGTGATTGAAACATAAATATCTTACCACTTTGGTAACTTCTGAATCATAAAACCCATGGAATGAATAACACCAGGTAAACCATTAAATACCATTAATACATAGAGATTATTGATATAACATATAAATTGGGTAATGGATATAACTCTAAAAATAATATTAGTTTATAAAAAGACATATGTCCCAAACAATACAATTTGGGACATGTACCCTTTACAATGTTCATAAAATTAAATTAAAATTGATCATTGAATTGATTATGTATATCAAATTTAAATAAATATAAAATAATTTTAAATATAGTACTGGATAATAAAAATTCAGTAAACAAATAAACTATGAAAATCAAAGATAATGTATAAGTAGTATAACCCAATGAAAAGAAATTGAGTAATGAAACCACTTGGTAATTTTTGAGTAAAACCCCCTTGGATGAAATAATTAAAATTTGATCTTAAAATACCACATAGTATTATAGATTCATGATATAAAATTTAATATTTTTTAGAAACATCATATAAAAGAAATTAGATGCATAACATTAAAATATGCATCAATGAGTGGAAATGTATACGAATTCTATTACCTCAAACATTTATTTATTTGATTCTGTGTAAACATCATATATAATAGTATTAAAAATGTTTTTAGTTTATAATAGAAAAATATTATTATTTATAATATAATATATATTCCATTTATAATATCTATTTCTTTAATAAAATTTCATTTTTACACACGTTTCAGGTGTTGGTTGCCTTGCTTTCTCATTCATGTTTTTCACGGAAGTTCTGGTTATTGTTCATAATATATATATAAATCACATATGAAATGATATTAATGTTTTAAATAAAATATTTATTCATTATATACATTTTTTTAATCAATATTTTAATTTTTACATGAAAAATGAGTTGTATCTCCTTGTCGAGATGGTAGGTCGTACATATGCATTAATGGGTGAAATGGGTAAGGAATTGGGTGATATATTAGTTTTAAATAATATATTTCATTTCATAACTATAAAATATATTTAAAAATTATTTCTTTATCACCTTATAATAATTTTTAATTTAATACTTAACTACATCATTTCAGAAGATGGTAGTCCACTATATACACGAGCAACGTAATCATTTTTTGAGCATAATTGAATGTAAGAAGTTATATGTGATAATATAGTTTTTGATGTATAATTGTAGAATATATATTATATATATATAATCAATAATTATATCAAACCATTATAATCGGTTATGGAAATTAGTTACATCGATTCATGAGGCAGTACACCATCGTACACAAGATTGCTGATTTTGTTTCCCAATTGATGGAAGAGGAGATGGATATAAGTTTTTTCATTAACATAACAAAATATAAGTATATAGTGAAATGTTTTTATATTTTATGTTCTATGACATAAATTATTGTAATAAAATATGAATCAAAAAAAAATAACCTAGTAAAGAGGATTACCTTCCCTTAGAGAAATCTCATTTGAGTTACTTATAAAGGACCCGAGGATTGGTTTTGGGGAAGAAAAAACCCAATAATATGCATAATAATGTTGGGGAGATATTTTATCTAGTTTTTTCAATAAATATTGAATTATATGGGTGAATAAATGAGGGGATGGACTGTCCTATTATAATTGATAATTAGATGCAGTTTTCTAAATATCCAAAACTATTCAATAATGGGAAGTCACTCTCACCCCAAGTTCCTAAAAATAAATAATTAAATTATTTTATAGATGATCATATAAAAAAACACTTAATAAACACACAAAGATACATGTTTTAAGCATGTTATCTTTTAAATTCTATGCTTCCTTACTTTTACATTTTTAGTTTTCACCATGATAACCAGGCTCTTTTAATTTGAATAGGATATCAATCCTCTAAGATTGAAATTAAAATAAGACTTATTATAGAATTTAAAACCAATTATTATACATATTAAATACAATTTCTCAAATATATATATATATATATATATATATATATATATTATAATGATAAATTTTAATACAGGCATATGCTACACGCAAAACATCATTTTCACATGAACAGGGGTAATTAATTTTTAATCTATTTAATAATAATTATGAACCCAAAAAAGTTGAAACTATTACATAATATTAATTATTATTAATAAAAAAATTAATCCATTTTAAAAAATTTATTTCACATAATTAGTATAATTAAATTTTAAAATAAACCAAAAAATCATGTTGAAAAACGATTTTTCGAGAAATGAAATTACAATCAAAAGATGGTATTATATTAACTATATTACTACTAAACATAATTATATAGATTTAAATTAATATTTTTATATATATAATCTATAAATTTTATTTAAATAATTAATAATTATTGGTTATTTTAATAAATTTAATTGGAGGGACAATATCTATCGAAAAACACTTTTCATAAAAATGTGTTTTAAATAATAAAAAGACAACTAGAAAACAATTTGGTATATATATTATTAAAATGTAATTAAATATTTTAAATCTCAATAAATAATACTTATGCTACTCTAAAATCAATTTCAAATCATAATTGGAATTTAAAATTACATAATTTATTGATAATAAATAATGGTATTTGAATATCAATATTTTTCACTATTAACAGAAAAATCAACAATTTTGAGAAAGAATAAAAAACTACACTAAGATAATTTTGATATGATGGTTTTAAAAATGAATTTCATTTTATTATTTTAATTTTATAAAAATATAAAAACTTTAACTATATTATTTTCTTACAAAGAGAATTAAATAACATTTTTGATAAATAAATATTTTTTGATGAATAAATCACATTTAAAAAAAATGATTGATTATTTTCAATAATATTGAATTGATTTGGACCTTTATATATATCATAATTTATTTAATAGTATTCATAATGTCCAATACAACGATTGGGTTATAATGTTCATATTTAAATAATATATTTCATTGGTTATTTAAACTCAGTGTTGTGTGTCATGAACGCTATCAAACATAATGTTCTTATATTAAAATCATGGTGTAGAGTGCCGAAAAATATATCAAAGAGATTTAATTTATTTATAGGAAATGGACTCTAAAATAGTTTTGTATGACATTCATCCTGCATTCAATAAGTTTCATCATCACAATTTTAACATGCACTCTGGAGTTAAGGGACTAATATTTGAAAATACCATTGTGAAAAATCTGAATTGTAAAAAGGGTTATCAAAAAAGTCTATTAAAATAGGTAAAGGGAAATATGAATCCCTTTAGAGATAATATGTAACTAAGATTACATGTATGAGAACATTATTGGGATTTTAAATTATGGAAATGGATGAAAATCATAAATAATTAGGAAGAGTGATAGAGGTAATTGATATTAAAAAATTGAATAATAAAGAAAAAGTAAACGGACACAAATCCATGAATCTATGTTGAATTAAAATACAATTTATTCATATCGTATGAAGGAAATAGGGAAAAATCATGATCCTTTTCTATATTTTGAGGAATTATTTTAATATTTAATAATATAAAGACATATACATACTTCATGTATTTCTATTTATTAAGAAATTTTTAACCCTTCTAGTTTTTTTATTAATTTCCACTTCATATCTTACTACATGAAATGAATATTAAAAAATAATTTTTATACGTCAAGCACTAAATATAGTTTTTATTTATCATAATATCAATAAAATAATAACAATATATTGGTATTTTCATTTAATATTTACCAAAACTAAAATGGTTACCATAATGTAAGATAATAAAAAATATATATAAACCTTAATATAAATAAATAATATAATTTTTCTTTAAATTGAAAATAAAGGTTCATATTATATTATTATACACATAAATAATAGTACATTCAAATATTATCAACATTATAGAATGTTTTCATGGCAAATGTGATCTTATAAGTTTTTAACTTACATCCCCAAAAATTTATCTTCATTATTCATAAATGATCTTTTTCACTAAATAATAAAAAAATTAAGGGTTTAATTCCCATAAATTTTTCCCAACATATCATTAATAATCTTAAAACACCATCACAAAATACCTCAAAATAGTAAATTATTCTATTAGAATTATAAACAATATTTCACTTATCCTCCTAAGAAATTTTAGTTTCTACAATGGTTAATATTGTTTAATATCTATTCAAGTCATTCATAAGTGTTTATAGAAAAAATCTGAATATTCCAAAGAATATCACCACAAAATTTCAAACCAAGTGTTCAAAAAGGTAACACTCACCCAAAAAAAGAATTATGGTTGAGATATACATAACAATATATTTTTTGGATTATTACCATGTGATGAATTTTTTCCATTACCATGACTAATTGTAGTTTCCATAAAGGGATGTACTGCTAGAAAAACCATTTAATTTGTATTTTTTCAAAACATTACGATATTATCTTATACTTATACTAACCCTCAATTCCATTCATAGGGTTGTGCTATATAATATGTGTTTTCTTAAATCTCTTTTTCAAGGTTTATAATAAAATTCCTCTAAAACCTACTAAAAATTCCCTAACCCGAGTAACCCAGAGCTAGTTGTTACATTACTACTTTGTCATTATATACAATTGATCACATCTAGAAGGACTGAATAGTTTAGTAGTCTAGGTAATCTAAATACATAATTGTGTCTCAAATCACATTTTAGTACACAAATTAAAACATAACTATTTTTGATAATTTCATTATTCCCTTAAGAATATCCTCCCATATTATTCATAATAATCATATTTGTTTTATAGGAGGGAAAAAATAAGGGTGAGGTTATATGCTTAGTAATAGTATTATAATATAATGAACCCAAATATTGTAATTCATAATTTGTTTGTACATTAATAAATTGTAATAAGATATAAGTAATCATATCCAGAATGACCAAATTGTTTAGTTTTCTTGGTAATCAAGATACATATATGATAACTATATTATATGAGAATATACAAATAATAACATTAGTTTTTCATGAATATAATTATTACACCAATAATTTTATTTCATGTCATTCATATTACACTTCTTATATTCTTGTAAAAGGAAAAAATAAGGGTGAGTTTCAATTTTAGTAAGATTTATGTAAAGTCGAATATTTCATGTGTAAATTTAGAATAATCAATTTGGAATAATCAATATTTCAAGAAAAATATTAGAACACACATTCTATTTAGCCAATAACATGAATATAGTTATTGCATTAAGAATAATAAATATTTAAAGATAAAAAACATAACCTACATTCAATTTAAATAACTTGAATATTATGAATTGAAAATAAATATTCAATTTGGTAAGGTAAATAACTTATCACCCAAGCCATTTAAATAACACGACTATCATGAATAGATAAGTAATTATTAAAATTTAATGGAAACAACCTAAAAACACATTCCAGTTAATCAATAACTTGGGTATCAACAATAGATAAGGAATAATAAATATGTAAAGGTAAATAACTGAACACACAAACCATTTTAACAATAACTAAGAATGAAATGTGTACGGAGATAATATCTTTGTGAAAATATCATGGATAATAAAAACATAATTATGTAGAAATAAAATTATTATTTATTGGATTTCATGATCTCAAGAATCATGATACCTCTACCATCAATACCAGTCACAAGATTACTAAAAACTATAGGTAGAAACCCCTTTAATTTGGCTAATAATTTTTCACATGAGACTTATCAATGCATTGAGGGGATATATAATCCTAGGTACCACCTAAAAATTCAAGATCAAAGAATTTCTCATATATCTAATAATATAATACATTAAGTAATAATATGACTAATTAGAAAATAACACCATTTACTAATTAATATACATTTATTTATATTTCCATAGTTAATAACCTGAATATGATTTAGAAAATTCACATATCCATGATACAAAAAATATAGATATTAGTTCATTGAACGATTAAACATAATGAATAAATTGTCTATTGATGTTAAATAAACAAACATGTAGTGTATAAACCATAAGAAAGTGAATAGGTACATATTAATAAATATGCCTCAATGAAATGGAAATTGAGATGAAATCAATAACAATGATCATAATGTTGAAGTGGGAATAAATCAGTCAATTTATTATGTATATCAAATATAAATAAACATATAAAAGGAGGAATTACATATAAAATAAAAATAATTAATTATACACATAATCATATAATATAAAATGCAAATTAAAAAGTAATATAACCCAAAGAAAATAAATTGAGTTATGAAATTCATTACCACTTGGTAACTTTCAAGTAAAATCACCTTAGATTAAATAATTGAAATTAATACATAAAATTTTATAAATTGTGATGGATTCATGATATTAAATGTTAAAGGGATATTATATAGAGCATATAAAAGATATTAGGATCACAATAATTGAATATTCCTCAAAAAAGGGAAATTGAGATAAGGTCCCTTGCCACATGCTTCATTTTGGTAGAAAATGATTTAATCTCATCTATAATTATTTAAATCATTTTATTAACCAATAAAAAATATATTAATATTTATAATTTCATGTGTTATACTATTATAACATTTTACAACCTATTATTTATTAATATTTCACTCTATTCATTGATTCAAGTGTTAATTTCTAGGTTTTCTCATACGTTCTTTCATGAAAGATTGGATTATTAAGTGTATTGTATAGTTACATCATATATAGAATTTTATTATATATATAAATATATTTTTTTCATTAGATAAAATTTTATATTCATTATTTAAATTGTAACATGGAAAATGGATCACATTGCTTCATCGGGACGTTAGGACTTACGTACGAATGACTGAAATTATCATTTCCTTAATGGGTTAAAGGGTAAGGAAGTAATTGAATTGTTAAATTTAAAAAAAAATATCATGTCAAATATATGAGATATATTCATTAAATTTATCCTGGTTATATTCAATGTAATGTATAACAAAAAAACAAATCACATCGCTTCACGAGATGGTAGTCTGTCGTACACACCAGCGACGTTATCGAAATTTAAAAAGCATGTAGTGTCAAAAATGTATATCTTATGTTAGAGATAATTAAGTATAATAATATCATAAATATTATATAAATGAGTTAAATCCATCATTTTATCTGGATTACAAAGGTGGTGATAGAAAATGAGTTTCTTTGGTTCTTGAGGTGGTAGTTTGTTGTAAACACGATTAACGGTTACATTTTCCATTTGATAGAAGAGGATATTCATATTGTATATGACCAAAAAATAATAAAATATAATTGTACCTAATAATTTTTGTTATTAAATAATAATATTTCTATAAAATGTGGATAATATGGAAGAAGAATAAAAATGTAAATGCTCGTTTTAGAATGATACCGCTTCTTCAAAAAATATCATTAGGATTGCAAACAAATACTTTGTATGTTGTATCTTTTTAAACCAATGGATATAGAATATTTTAAGGGTATTACATATGTGATTTCAGTAGGTATTGTCTAAAATTAATGGAATTGGAGGTGTAAATAATATCGGATAGTTGTGTCCTTTTATAAGTGGGGGAAAGGACACGCATGGAAATTTTGAAACGAATCTATTACACTGACATTTATATCACAGAAGAGGAACAAAAAATGATTCATTATCAACCCCTGTAGGATATAAGGTATAAATATAGACATAAATTGTATTTCTACAAGTTTTTAGGTCATTTTAAGCCTTATATTTTTAGTTTAAAACTCAGTAAATTAGTTTTTTATCTTAATCGTGAAAATTAATTTGTTCAATATTCCTTATAGAAAAATAATAAGTTGAACATATTAGATAATATAAATTATTCTAATTACAAATATGTAATCTATTATTTTATATTCAATTTGTATTTGTGTAGGAATCCAATTTAAAATTATACCCATAGATGCGATGAAAAAGTGGGTTTCTAAAGAAACTATTCTCATAATTAATGAAAGTTAAAATATCAAAATTTTATATGAAAATGATTCAAATGATATATATTAGTTAAAATGTAACATAATTGAATTAATTTTACTTTAAAACCAATTTTAAATATAAGTTAACATTGTAACTTATTCAAACAAAAAGTCAGTTTTCAAAAAATATCATTATTTTCAATATTCGTTTAACATTAAAATTTTCAGGAAAATACTAAAATAACATAACTAGGTTTTATATTTTGATTTAAAAAATGAATTTAAATTTTAAAAAAATAAAAAAAAATGTAAAATTAATTTTAAATTATGTGAAAATATATTGAATGAACTCTTTTTAAAAAAATACAGTTTTTTAGAAAATATTTATTTTTATTTTAAATGTTTCCTATTTTATTTTTAATTATAAGATAAATATAATTTTTATAATTTATTTATTATTATTATTAATATCTAATTTTATATCTAGTTTATAATATTATAATATATTACAATTGATTTGGGCTTGGGTTTTTGTGTTCTATAGGCTATCGTAGAGATTAAATTTGAAGAAATGTATTTCAGGGGTTGTTTAAGATCAGTGATTAGTTTCACATATTCTATCAAATACATTTTTCTTGTCCCAAACTATTTTCATGATTTATGTAAAGTGGAATCTATCATGAATTAATAAATCATATTCAATAAGATGTAATCAATATGGAACAATAAAAAACTAAACACGCATTACATTTAATCATTAACATTACTATTATTATTTAAGAAGGAATAATCAATAGGGAGAGATAAATAATTTAAAACATATTCCATTTACTTAATATAATAAACATCATTACTAGATAATTCATAATCAATATGTAATGTTAAGTAACAAAAAACACATTCCATTTTATCATTTAATTGAGAATGAAATGCATCCACAGATAATATCAATGTGAAATCTCATGGATAAAAATAATAATTGAATTAATAATAAAGAAAATTCATAATTTTAGTATTATATGATCCCAAGAATTGTGTTATTTATACTATCAATACCTTTCAAAAGATAGTTTAAAACTAATGGGTATGTATACACAATAAAGCCATTAAAACAACTCTAACCAACTTATTTGCCTCATGAGACTGCTGATTAATTGAGGGGATATCTAAAATAGGGTATCATCCATAAATACATGTCTATTACATTACTCTTATATAAAATGATTTATTTAATTCATGAATAATATCCCTTACCAATAAATGACTGTATTGAGTAAAGAATATAAAATATTTATATTTCCCCAATCAATCAACTAATTTTCAATGTAAAACACTATATATAGTAATGATATATATCTTATGTAATAAGTATATATTTGATAAATAACAAGGATATTTAAGTGAAATGTGTGTACAATGTTGAAATGAATTGAATATTTTAAGGAGAATTTAATAAACTCAAATATTAATAAGAAAAGACAAATTCCATACATTCTTTCATCAAGTTGATCATAAATAATCAAGAGAACGACTAAGGATTATATTTTAACATTATATCTAAAAAATTATATATATAAAATTATGGGAAATTTTCATTGATGTAGAAATTATATATATATATATATATTTAAAAACACTGTTATGGAAAATATTCTTTAACTTTCATTGTAATATTTAAAATTAAAAGTATCCAAAAAAATATAGAAAATATGTTTATTAAAAGTAATATTTTAAGCTTATAAGGGAATCTTAAAATCAGTGAGAGTTCAAGATGGTGTAAATGTTCCATTCATGCTGTCTACATTAAAAACAAAGATACCTTTAATATTTTATAAGAGAGTCAAAAAAGAACAGTGTTTATAAAATGCTAGAAAGATTCATATTAGAACATTTTAAAAATAAATTTTTGGGTAAAATAAAATTTAAACAATAAAAATAAAACATTTTTTAAAACATCTTTAGAAAACATTTTTTTCAAAGAAGAATGATTTTTGATCAAAGAGAGATATGAAGTTGTGTTTTATGAAAAACATTTTCTCAATCATTTTAACTAACAGGGAGTGGGAGATGGTAATATTTCTGTAAAAACTCAAGAATAAATATAGGTGAGAATATTTAATATTTTTATTATATAATTATCAGATAATTTTGTTTAATAGTAATTAAAGTAAAACAGTCCCTATTAAAATGATATTAAAATATAAATCTTTTACCAATTTGGTAACTTTTGAATTATAAACCCAATGAAAGGAATAAAATAAAATGAAAAATTAAATAAAATGAATATTAATATATTTATAATATAAAAAATAAAATTTTCATTATATACACTATATATAATAAGACAGGTATATAACATGAAAAATGACCCAAAGAATACAATTTTAGATGAGCAACCCTTATAATAAATATAGCGTTGAAGTGGGGATTAATCAATGACTCAATTATGTGTATAAAATTTAAATCTACATAAAATTTCAAAATACGAAATAACAAAATCAGAATTAATTACACACGTAATCTAATAATATCAAAGTCAATGAAAAAGCAATATAACCCAATGAAAATAAATTGAGTTATGAAATTATATATAGCTTGGGGATTTTCAAGATAGATACACTTGGGGGAAATAATTTAAATTTAAGATTAAGATTAATTTAAATATTAATTATTCATGATATAAAATTAAAATGGGTTAGGATATACACCCTATAAAATAAATTTGGTGCATAACATTAAAATATGAATTAGTGAAAGTAAATTGAAGTGAAGTCTCTTACCTCATGCTTTCCTTTATTCAAATGTGATTTCACCCCTACATAATGGTTCTAAACAAGCTATTAATTTATTCCAAAAACTATATTATTATTTATAACATCATATATGATCCATTTATAATATCTTATCACCCATTATTTAATATAATTTTATTTTTATCCATGTTTTGGGTATTAATTACTTTGTTTTCTCATGCATTTTTTTCATGAAAGTTCATGTTATTATGCATTGAATATATTTCCATAATATAAAAAATAACATATATGCTTTAAATATAACATTTACACATTATATAAATTTTTGGATTTATTATTTTATGTTGTATATGGAAAATGAGCCTCATCTCTATATGGATATGGTGGGTTGTACATACGTGTGATCGATGATATCATTCCTCAATAGTTGAAACAGGTAACAAATCATGTGATATATTAATTTTCCATAATAAATATCATTTCATATAAATCACATATATTCAATAAATTTATCCTTATTACCATCCACATAAATTGCAAGTGAAGAACAAATTAGATCACTTCACAAGGTACTAGTCTGCTGTACAAAGAGTGATATAATCATCATTTAAACGAAATGAAAAGTAAGTACATATAATTGATATTATAATTAAATAAGTATAGATATATTATAATTATTATATATATACATTAAATCCATAATTATATCCAACCATGAGAATTGTTGATGGGATATGAGTTATATTAGTTCGTGAGGTGCTTCTCTGATGTACACACGATCGATGATTTTGTTTCATGTATAATGGAAGAGTTCCTGGATATATGTTATTCCAAAAAAATTATAACATCTTAGTATATAATATAAACTATTTTATTATAATGAAATTATAAATCCATAAATTAAGGTTGTAAAATAATAACTAAAAATTAACTTAATAAGGATGATTAACTTCACTCAGAGAAATATTATTTGGATCTCTTATTAAGAACCCTAATATTGATCTATTGGGAAAACTATAAACTCTATATTGTGGATAACGTTTTTTTAGATTTTTTTAAATGGTTTTTTTGAGAAAAATGGATTTAGAGGTTTGAATTAAGTATAGGATGGAGTTTCCTTTTATAAATGAGGGTGGCTAGTAATTTTGTAAATATAAAAAACTATTCAATAATGGGAATTCACTCTCACCCCATGTGCCTTAATAATTTATAATTGATAGTGTGGAGGGATTCTAGTATTGATCAAAACAACTATGAAACACAAAAAACAAATTTTTTAATCATTTTTTCATAAATTCTATGATTCCTTAATTTAAAAATTTAAGTGTTCACCACAATAACTAGTGTCTTTTTATTTAGCTAGGTAATTTATCCTATAATAAAAATATTAAAATGATAATTAATATGTTAATTTCTACACACTTATTATAAATATTAAATACAATTTATGAAATAAATATTTTGTATGTGTAGAATATTAATTTTAATACACGTCCATACACAGATACAACTATAATTTAACCATAACCAGGGTAATTAATCTTTATGTTCATTACTAATCATTATAACCAGAATTGTAGTTGACCATATTATGTAATATTATTATTCATATTAAAAATATTTAATCTATTTTATAAAATTCATTCCACCGATTATAGTAATAATAATTTTATGGAATTAAATTTATATATTTAGATATATAATATATACATTTCTCCTAAATAATTCCTTATTAGTGGTTGTTTTAATTTACTAAAATGGAGGAACATTATACATCTAAAAACCTCTTTCAGAAAAAACATGCATTTCTAAGCATAAAAATTGACTTAATCTAAAATTGGGTATAACGATAATTAAAATTCAATTAATTATTTTAAATTGAACTAAATAGTATATAAGTTTTTTTGAAATCAATTTAAATTCATAATTGGACTTTAAAATTACTTAATTTATGGAAAATAAATAATAGTATTGGAAAAATTGATATTTTTTACAATTGATAGAAAAATAACCTTTTGGAAAAATCAAAATATAAAGTACACTAAGATAGTTTTTATATTATCATTTCAAAAATTAATATCATTTCATCTAATGAATTTTCTAAAAAATTCAAAATTTTAATTATATTATTCTCTCACAAAGGGTTGTAAAACTGTTTTTTACAAAATCAAATTTTTTAGGAATAAATTGACTTTACTTAAATTTGAGTGATTATTGTTAATGAATTGGAATTGATTAGGAACATTATATGTATTTCACAATTTATATAATCATATTCCAATCTTAGAATTCAATATCCAGGTTATAATGGTCATATTTAAACAATGTATGTCATGATTCATTTAAGCTCAGTGTTTCATGTCGTATATCCTCTCAAACATATTATCCATATTTTAAAATCTCAGGGTTGTGTTTATAAAAATATATCTAAGTGATTGAAGTTATTCAAAATAAATAAAATTTAAAACATTATGGTGTTATATAAAATTTTAAAGAGAGAGGTGGTCAAGTTAACACAACCTAAATCATTACCAAACCCTTCCTCATTCACTCTAAAAGGAATCTGAGTTAATTGTCCAATCAAGATCAATTTAACATTTTCCTCCTTCCGGACATGATAATATAACTTCATTTTAAGATACTTATCACAAAAATTCCCAATCATAAGTTATATTCAGTTTAAAATTTGAAATAATGAAATTATTTCACCCATCATATCTATATAAAGTTAAAATATTTTTGAGAAATGATTTAATCAATCCACTAATGGTCATATTAAATGAAAAAACTTTCCCTGAAAATATTATGATGCCAACTTTTAAGGGTATTATTTGTATATTCATGATCTAAATCATGAGTGGTATAACTCATATCTTGTGGTCAAGGTTAACATGAACCATTAGCCACCACATTATTTCCCAATATAAGGGCACAAACTAAACCTACACCAAAAGTGTTATAATAAAACCCATATCTATATATAGCCTTTGGTAAAGTGAAAATCAGAAATGATTTTAAATGATGATTCAGAACATATAAAGATGTAATAAAATTAAAATCCCACAATAACACAATCCTCTTCAATGTGAGAGTATTCAAAGTAAAAAAAATATTTGATAAATCCTTTAAAAATAACTAGAAATATTATTCCAAACTCTGGAGGCACTGAATCTCAGATGAAATTATGTGGTTATTGGCATTCAATGAAATTTTTCTCCTTTTTCGGATCTACTGAGATACTAAATTATGAGATCACGTGTCCCAATAACATAACTTTTCAAATATAGAATCAGTATTCTAATAATTTTTTATATAGTAGGTGATCCCAAGATATTCCTGAAATATGTCTTGAGTTAAAAACTTGATCATATTATATTTGATAATATACCATAATTTCATCCATGAACACCACAACAAAATTTTCAATATACTAGTGTAAACTATGGTTCATAATTTCCATGAAAATAACATAAGAAATAGTTAGTCCGAATAGAATTACATGGTACACGAAATGGAAAAAATTTCTCCGAAAAGAATTATTTGGAATATATGACTCTTTGATTATAATATACTTGTAATTAGAAAAAATATCAAATTAAGACCACAACTTCTCCCCTTTAAACTAATCAAAAAATCATTAATGTGGGGTAAGGTATATTTATTCTTAAATATTACTTGATTGAGATTATGGTAATTGTGGAATAAATATAGTCTCATTAGCCTCATTGGAAAAGATAACAGGGAATACCTAAGGCAACAAACTTGAGAACATAATGTCTCAAAATTTCTTATCATCTAACTATGTCTTCAACAATTTCAATTTAGCTAGGTTTAAATAGAAAGATGAGATCAATATCAGGTGAGTGCCCATCACCTGGTTGATTAAGAACTCTACCTCTTAATCCAGTGGAAAACTAGAAAATTCATCTAGAAAATTTCTGTAAACAAATTAACTATCGTATTTGGATCAACACTAAATTAATTAATTCCCATCTTAGTGATAGGAAAAGGGAAAAATGGCCATGCTTGAGAAGGGGGGGTCTCAACCGACAAGACCACGAGTCCCACTAACCATGAAAAATACAAAATTTCCCATCAACTATAATACAAGACACCCACAAATCATAATAATTGATCCAATACTTATATTAAATAAACTAATACATCATGACAATAACATTTAAGAGGTAAATATTGAGAACCATAAAATCCTAAACTAACTCTATATTGCATTCAAATAAAGACAATGAGGGACATCATTAACATTTCTCTTTATTCTTTCCTATATGTGTCTATAATTGTATGTAATGAGTTCAATTTTATGTTTTAATTGATTCAACATACTTTTGGATTCAAAAGAGTGGGAGTAAACTCTATAAAATAAAATAGACGCTAAAGGAAAAAATAATAAAAATTGTACATATTATTGTAGTAGGACCCACATAAATTACCATTGGAGCCTCCTCAATTGAATATAACCACATCATTCTGGGGGATTCCAATTAGAACACTATTATACGTGAATAATATTAATATTTCATTGATCTTTAGGTTACAATGATTATAGAACAAATAATAGAGAATAATAATCTTGAAAGAACCTCTAAAAATGATCATGGTTCCCACATGAGTTGCAAATATTTCAAGGCATGGGAAAAAAGCGTATCTCGTGTCCCATATGGCCACACTAATAACATGTCAGTATACTAACAACTGATAATGATGTAGTAAAATTCTTATGTAAAGGAACACCACTATTTCAATTATAAAACACTCCCTACTTACAGTTATTTTTAAAAGATCTATTGTAATTACCCAAAGAGATATGTTGATCTTTGATTATACTAGACATACATGAGCGGTCAATCTATGACATCAATGCCGTATCCTTCATCTCAAAATTCATGTAAATCTTAAGAATGAAGATTTATGACTATTTATCAGGTTGAAGAACCAATCCTACAAGACCTTGTGGTTCTATGCAAAAATAACCATGTCCCACCATCTTCTACTCAAACCTTCAATCTTGAAAGTATTACACCTTTCCATTGAGAAATCAGTAGTATCTAGGAATTCAATGAGCCATTGAATATTTCAAAAACAATATTATAACTTCTATGTTTCATTAATTATATAAAATGATGGTGTTTCTTGATGAATAAACTATTGGTTGTGATTTTTATCCTTATCGCTTTAATTTTCTTCTTCCACAGCCTAAACGGTGGTAGGCTCCACACCTTAGACTATATCTTGGAATGTGTCTATAGTTGTTTCAATCAAATTATGATCTACTAAAGGTTTTACCTATTTTACTTTCATTGGAATCACACTCAAAAAGAATCTCTTGAAGACTTTTTAGGTCATAGTATTACACATCAATAGATAAAGATAAATAAGAACATGAGATAAAAGAATCAATTTTGATATAAGACAATATAATTCAACCACATTTAAAGGGTAATGGAAAATAAAATCTAAGGAAAAATAATAAAAATCCCAAAAGACACATATATCAACCACCAATGGTAAATTAAGGACTTCCGTGATTAGAGTTGGCCCAACACTCACTCACAATACACCCATTTAAGTCCCCACATGCCCTTCCTCTATCTACCTATGCATCCAAAAAATCATACAGACAATGGGGATAGTTTAACCACCCTCCAATCCCAATTTTTCATGAAACAAGCTTGATTACAAAATTTTTCTAAACATGATTCAATCATCAACACAACACACAGAGAATTCATAAGTCAAACTATTTTATAAAAAGTTCCAAGGAACCCATGAAAAACCTTTGGGAACTATTTTCCATAAGAGATCTCAAAATAGGAAAACTAGAATAAAAAGAGTTTCAATATTACAATACAAATTAGTAGTATAAGAGATATAAAAAATAAAAATAGGTTCCAAAAACAAAAAACCAAAAATAATAATAAGTATAACAAAAACTTATCTTTGTGTGACTTATAGTCACCACCAGACTCTCATACCATACTATTGAAAAAACCCACAACCACCCTTTTATGTCTTTCCCTTACTAACATGAGACAAAAAAGTATCTAAATAAATCTAATGTATAATCTAGGTTGTGAGATAAATAATACCTATAGGATCCCCCCTTGTTTTTCATATTCACAATTAATAAAATAATGAATCAAAACATAAGGGAATAAACTTAAGTCCTGAGATACAATTTAACACGCTTTAGTATAAGACCTAGGAAATCACCTTAATTTAGAATTTAGGAAACCCACCAATAACTAGGTTTTCAAATAATTTCCCCAAAAAAGAAAATTGGACATTTTGAAGATAAAAATAGAAAAAATAGTCTCTTGAATTGACATTAATTAAAGTTCAATAAAAATAATTATACAATTCACATGATCTTTTGGCCACCTGATGTGCACATTACCCTACTAGAACAGGTTTGGGGTTAAGAGTTTACTACCAAGAGTAGATCCTTTCCACAAATTAGGCAACCTAGTACACACTTTTACCTAGTATAATAGGTCATGTGTGAAGTAGTTCATCCCTAATAATGGATCACAATCTAATTATTAAATATAAACATTTTAAAAAAAATTAGAAGAATTAAAAGTTCATTTAATCTTTGAAACAGTAAAAATCATGCATTAAAAAATATGTTAACAACATCAAGTGCGAAATCCATTTGTATAAAAAAATTCTAAAGAAAATACATTTAAAAGTCCATAAAATAAAAACAAAAAAACAATCCAATTTAAATGAAAATCCGTAAATAGAATTTTCCAACTGTTTATAAATAAATTTCAAAGTGAAATAAAGTAAGGTTTATAATATACAGTCATTTCATGAAACCATCTACCTTGAAACTCATGGATTGTAAAAACATACAAAAACCATTATCCTACATGAAACAAATATTTTATGAATTGATAAAGTATCTTAAACTAATAATTATCAATCATGAATCTTCAAATTAACACTTTTAAGAATAAAGGAATCCAATGGAATTTTATACCACCACAATTCTTGGAAAACACCCTGGGATTAGGGATCTAGATAAGAACCGTCAATTTTTTGAAAGGTCTAAAAGGGATAAAATTAGAAAATTAGATCCCAAATATTCTCATTGTTATCATGGTCAGTCCATTGAGAGAAAAAAATAATTCTAATAATAAGGGAATGCAAGAAAAAAATGGAGATCGAATTACCAAGAAAAACCCATGGCATCGATGGGAACTATGATCTACCAAGGAAATAGATTAGTAGAGAAAAAATTGCCTCAAGGGAGTATCCATGTTCAAATGGGTCAATTTTGTTTTGAAGAAGTATATTTAAGAAATTAGAAGAGTATTTTGGTGGAATTGAAAGATGAAAATGTAGATACTTAAGCAGTTGAAATCAATGCCATCGGTGAACTTGAGGGGGAACACCAGTAAGTTGGTGTCCACTACAAAAATTAATTAGTTATGTTTAGCCTACCGGATTTCCAAGAGAGGTCTACTAGCTAAACAATGGCCCTAGATGATATTTGATGGACTACATTCATCTCTACATGTGGGAGGTTTAGGTCCACACACCACCAACTCCATAAAACAAACCTCCATCCCTAATTAAAAACTAAAACCATTTGAAACAAGTTATAAACTAAAAAATAAGAATGAAAATAGACATTAATGAAGTAGTTCCTAAAAATAATATCATTATATTAAACCAAAGGAATTTATTTATGATTTATTTATATGATATATATGGGTAAGCACTTTTCCACTAATCTATCAACGAGTAATATGTTAAATGATTAGAAAAAAATCAACCCAAAATAAAAAAACTAAAAAAATTCATGCAAAAACGTTCTCCTTGCATAGAGAAATATGCATCATGGATCAATAAATAGATATGTTGTTTGGTATCATCGTTTTTAGTGGGATAATATTAATTAAAAGTTTATAATAAAAATATATAAAACTGGGTACTCATCCATATATATGATATTGTTATAGATTAAAACATAAATCTTGATTAATATTTTTGAGATATCATAATGGTATAACCTATACGAAAATATTATATTATTTTTAATGATTAATAACTATTATCAAAGGGAGTCACATTGACCTTTTTCACATGAATGTAATAGAACTATATTTCTCTAATTATGACTTGAGGGTATTGGATTCCATGTGTGTATCAAACATTTTCATTCATAAATATAGAATCCAAAGTAAGATATAAATTATAAATGGTGAAGTATAAATTTGTGTGATAAATGGAAATATATTTATTATACTATATGTTGACACTTATGATCAAGTTCTATCTAGTGAAAACATTCTATAATTAGAAAATAATTTATATATTCCAACCCTAAATTGAAATTTTATTTGTATTTCATGTTTCGAAACGATGGTATTTTGTTTGATTGTTATGTACAAGAGTTCTTTTATATATAAAAATTTAATTTTTCATGGAATAAGGAATATTTGGAATGGTTTATACATTATATAAAATGATAATATGATCTATAACATTCAAAATATTATGTTCAAGGAAGATTATATCGCCACTTATTTTTGGCAGTATAATCATGGATATATAATTGAGAAGAAAATAAAAAGACTCCACATAGATTTATTGTGGGATTATTTTGATTCTAAATCATTTTTAGTATAATAATATGTTTTAATTTGAAAAATTTGGAAATTAACATTTAGAAAAAAAAAGGAATGTGGTCTAGTAGACTATTGGATCTTATACAAAGTGATGTGTGTGGACTAATGAGTACACAAAAAAGTGGTTGTTATAGGTAATGTAATACCACTATAGATGATTATAATCAATATAGTTGAGTTTTTTTAGTAATACACTTGTTTAAAACCATTAAATGTTACTTATGTTCAAAATTGATGTAACAAATCAAGTATGAAAAAGTATTTTGACTCTCTAATCGGATAATGGAGGTGAGTACTTCATCTTTTAATTCATTGATATTTAGAGTAAATGTAGAATTATTTTACAACTCACTCCCCCTATAACCTCGTAGTGAAATAGTGTGTCTGGGAAGAGTAATCATACCCATATATACATGGTTCAATCAGTGATGAGACGGTGTGGCCTTCTTATACCATTCTGAGTATATCCTAAGAAATAATACATCCCTAATTAATAAAATTTTGTTTAAAGTATACATAAAGGTATAATAACATACATATATATATATACACTGAGAAATATAAAAAAAATTATGTTATGAAAATATGGGTTTGTGAAGAATATGTAAAAATTTTATCTTCTAACATTCTCATCCTTAAATAATAAAAGTTATTATTTTTTTCTATCACAGAGAAACAAAGGCATAATACTTTTGTACTCCTTCTAAACAAAATGTTTTGTAGCCTAATATGGTGTATTCCTTGATAAGGTCGACATGATTTGAGAAATAAATGGAAATAAATTTAGACAAGGGGATGTTCAAGAATAAATGACTAGAACTTTACTAAAGATGGAAGTTGAGTCGATTCCCCAAATAGTTTTGGGAGATAAAAAATATAAGTTCAAAAGAACCTCAAAGGTCAATTATGATTCGTTAAGATCTTGGGAGATAAAGATTTTTTTATTTCCAATAAGTATTAATAAGTGTTAAGATATTATGAACCAATAACCATCAGAGAGTCTATTCAAATTTATGATTCTATGAAATGGATAAATTCCAAAAAAATCCAAGATGGACTCCATTTACAGTAACCATAATAGATTATTCAACATAAAAAATAGAACTCAATTGATTTTAGATATATTAGATGAATATTATTAATAAAATTATAATAATAAAAAATCCATAGTAAATAAAAATATATTAATAAACAAAAATTATTGCATTAATAGGATAAAAAATTGTTATTTTTTAATATAAAACATATTACATTTTCAAATAAGTGTTTTTTTCTATAGGTGTTGTGTATTTTTTAAAAAATATATTAAATATACCACTTTTAATATATTATTTAAATAATATATAATATTTCAATAAAGAGACTGATATATTAAAATATTTTAATTTAGTATGTGGTACAAAAAAGTACAAAGAACACTTTATGTATAAAGAAAATATTTTTAAACAAAAGTGGGATTACCTTATATTTTGTATTTTATTTAAAAAAATTTGTTTATAATTTTTTAATTTTGTTTTTATAAATTGAATTTTATTTGTGAATTTAGAAATTCGGAATTAGTTAAATATTCCTTTTTTATATTTTTCAAAACTAACTGATTTTCCTGTGAATAGTAAATAATATTTCCTTTACTAATACTACAATGTTTATAAGTCTATTATAATGTAAATATTAATTAAATATTATAAAAAACTATCATATTAAAAATATATTAAATGAGTAAAATTTTTTATTTAAAAATACTATTTTGAATTTATAAAACCTAGGTTTAATGTTTTGATTCATAAGACATATTTTACTCTAAAAATGTATGTATTCGATTATATTAATAATTAGACATCATCAATTAGAAAAAGTAAATCAAATAAAATGGATTTCATATTTTATATCTACATTTTCATATTATCTGATAAGGTCACTTTCATTTTTAAGCATAAAATTATGTTATTTATGATTAGAGTTAATCACTATGAAAATAGTGAAAGAGTTATTTTCAAATAATTGTTTTATTAGTGTTGTTAAATTTATAAATAAAAATAAAAATTAATAAATTTTATAAAATGAAATTTATATTATTTTTATAAATTTATAAAAATATTTTATCACTCATTTTATTTAAAATTAATGATATATATGAATAAGAATACTTAATAAAAAAATAACATATTCATATAAACAAATTTGACTATAATGCACGTTTTATTTTAAATTTAAATTTTCTGTTATTTAGAAATTGAATTAGATTTTATAGATCTTAAATTTTGGTTTATAAAATCAAAATGTGGTAATAATTATCCCATTATATTTTTACTAAAATAAATATTACTTTGATAATAACTAGTTAAAAACGTAAAAACCTAAATGCGAAAATATAAAAATATAGTGGTAGAAGACATTAAACATGTACAAAAAAAGTGTAAAAAGTGTTTAATAGGATTGATATACTTTATATCATCCTAAATTTTATTATTTACCATTTTCTGAGACATTTACCCTTGAAAAATTTTCATTCCATCATTGAAAAAGTAATAGGTATTTACTGAAATGTCAATTTCTTCACTTATAGAAAGACTTCACTTACACCAAATTTCTCAACCCATTAAAAATAATTATCAAAACCATAAATCTTAAATATTCAATCCTCAACTCTCCCCCAATATTCTATATGTTTTTTATCATTGAAAATACCAATCCAGTGAGCCTTAATGTTTTATCCCGAGAAGATCATCAAAAGGGATAGGTAATGTTCTAAAATGGTCTCTCTAAATTATTTTTTTCCAGTAACACAAAAAATAAATTTTATCCACTAAAGATTGATAACATGAATATTGATAATATGATCAAATTTTATTATTCTAATAGAATATTTTTATCTAACCTTCTATTGATCATCTAAAAAATGGAAATTTTATATAAGTTACGTGGGGACAATAACATCCAAAAGTGATGTGATCTATATTTAATAACATACTTACATGGATGGTTAAAAGGGGGTATTTAATGAATAAATATTGTATTTTAAAAAAATTATTTATAAAAATCTAATCTAAATATTACAACCTTTAAATTATATGTAAAGGACCATGTCACCCATGTGTATGCATGGATTATTGCCTCCAATAAAGTGACATATATCATTTTTCTATATATTATTTTAATCATTATCCAACTCTATTAACGTATAGTTAACAACCAAAAAAACATCTAAAAAATATAATTATTCTTCTATAATTATGATATTATTCCAAAATATTCACTTTCTAAACCATAATCACACATAGATTATAGCGTGTTATTGTTTGGGATAGTTTAACCACCTACATGAACAATGAAATAAATATCTACCATGGATGAATATGGAAACATAAATATTGGATTTATTAAACATTAATTATCATATTATGTGTTTTATTATTAAATAATCAGTATAGTAATATGAAATATAGTATTTTGTTCTCCATTTTGTTTATCATAAATTACTGAAATAAGCTCATCACCAAGTTTTTTATCATGAATCATAACCAAAATACATATGAAATGAAATTATAACAATATAAATCATTAAATTATTATTTTTTAGTTCATATAATATTATACTAATGATAGACCTTAAATATATAAGAAATAATCCAAACTACTAGTAAACCAACAATAAATACTAAAAACATATGATTATGAAAATAAATTATAACAAACAAATATATTTATAATTAATGATTATAAATGGGTTTTATAAAAGGTAATGGGTATGAATATTCTTATTAAATAGTTATTTAATATAGATATTATTTTAAAAAATATGTTAGAGCCCATTCAGATAAGCGGGGTAATTGGTAAGGTTATTTCATCTTAATTTCCTTTCTTTGAGCCATGTTTTATTTTTTAAACCAAACTTAATTTAAATAGTGTATATAATAAATATTGTATATATATTATCATAATTTATCTTTTTCACAAAATATTTGAGGTTTAATTTCAAGATATCTCATATAAAGAGTTTTTTTTTAATTTTTTTTAAACCATAAGGGGTTGTTTTACTCAACTTATTGTCCATAGTCATAACAACTCATTTTTCACTATTGTTTTACAATATGATTTTAAATTGTTATTTGGTGATACTATAATTCCATTTATCTTTTTTGAAAATAAAATTATTAATTAAAATGTTTTAACTTGATTTATTTATTTCTCCCAAATTGTATCTTTTTCAGAATCATTTTTATCTACTTTAATGATAGTTTCTCTTAAATCTAATGAAGTGGAACAAGTATAAGAATAAATTTTTTCCTCTTCTATGAAACCTAATAAGACTATAAGGGAATATTATAGATACATCTAGAATATGAGGAGATCTAAGAAATATAATGGCTAATATTTTTTACCCAGCCCACATTTAAAAATAACACCACATAAAGTATCCACTATTCAAAAAAAATACTTCTGTAGATAATTTCACCTACCAGGCCAGGATTCCATCCAACTAGACACCCAAACTGGTCAAGACATGGTCTAAATGGTGTTCTGGATCACCACATTCTAGATACTAGTCTCATCTATCAAAGTAAAAAAATTGAAATTATTTTTCCCAAAAAAAACAAGGACCATATAAACAAACTGAGCACATTGTATTAACAACGATAACTGAATATTAATAAATACACAACTAATCCAAATACAACAATTGATGAAAAAAAAATACTAAATTCAAAACTAGATTTGGAACCCTCAAAAAAAGTCTCCATGTGACCTCTTGGTCACCACTATCTATAAAACATACTTTATCCAAGAAAAACTGAACTAGAAAACTGCACCTGCAAAGTACCTCAGGTCTACCGATGATGAGTGGCACAAGTATGGTGTGATCATAAATAGATCAGTAGCTAGTCACCAAAAATTACATGCATTTACATTCCCAAAATTTTCCAAAATAACTATCTTGAAATAAATTTATAATGTAGGGTTGCAAAACATTTTAAGAATCTGAATACATATTTCCCCCAAATTCCTATTTTAAAATACAATACGCAGCATTCCTTTTGAAAATTGGTTTCACTTTACACAACCCATTTAAAAATAAAATCTCAAATGAAAACCAAAATAGATAATGAAAAATGGTATATGCCTAAGGTAACGGAATCCAAAAATGAGAACAATATGAAAAACCAATATCCAATCATGCAGCAAAAATACATATATCATATAGATAGTGACCCATGAGCAATTCTTAAACATCTCAAGAGGAAATCCTAGGGCATACTCAGTTCGGACTCACATACCAGCATATGGTGAATCTCTATAATCAATAAACAAGAATCATATCTAAACTATCCAATCTAGTGTCATGTGAAACCTATCCCCATAACATCAAGGGGGTTCCAACCCGTCTAATCCATGTCAATAAGAAACCATAACTCGACCCTCTAAATGCTTTCTAAGAATCCCATAATAATGATAATACTTGGTGAAACATGGTATACAAACCATAACCAAGATTGTCCTCATGCACGACCAGATAGGTGAGATCCCATCCAAATATCTAATGGACTCAACACCAAAAATTTTCCCTTAAACACACCACTAGGGGAAAACACATCCCATATTCTAGTGGTTTTTCCAAACATAAGACAAATACCCCAAACACGCAGGAGAAGGCATTTCTTTTATAATCACTTGAATAATACATGGAAACCACCATTTTCTAAAACATTCCAACATACCCATCAGGTATATACATCACATGAGTTTTAAAAACCATTTTCTGTTAAATTACGTAGTGCCAATCAGGCCTTCACATTTCATCACAACAAACCCAGTTTTCCACTACAGAGAAAGTACCAACTGGGACTATAAAAATCCCAATACAAATACATTTCCAAATTAATTTCCACACCATTTATGAATTCAACATAAGGCATCACTTTACATGCACAATTATTAATTGGCTTTTACACCACTTTCACAACTCTTGAAACCCATTTGAAAAAACATAAAAAAAATGAACACATAAAAATCCAACCATTCCCTTAGGCAAAGACTATTTTTAAATCCACACTCACACCAAACAGATTTTAGAAACACATTTCACAACACTTTCAAAATTTAAAAATCTCATTTGAGGTGCACGATAAAGAATCCCACAATCAATAAAGGTCAACCATTTAGAAAATCACATTAAACACATTTTACATCAAATTCCATTGAAAACACATTTCTTATAGTTCACACAACACATTGAACACATTTATAAAGTATAAAAAAGAGTAATCCTTTAAATTAAAATATTTTCTTTTAAAAAACAATATTCCAAAACATGAGAACCTCATATCACATTGAAAAAATCATTTTAAGGAAACATCGCTTTCTTTCAAACCAACACTAAAAGTCACACATAAGTGTTATGCTATAAAAGTCACTGATTTGCACCCATAACACACAACTCACAACAAAACAATATTATTTAATCAAATACAAGGGAAAAACCCACAAAAAATAACCCAATTTTACTTTAAAATAATAATTATAATTTTATCAAACACCTTGCAAGAATTAAAATCTAGGAATAATTAAAGAAACCATGGAAAGCCCATTTTGAACCATTTTTTCATCATCAAGACACAAAATCAATTCATAAAATCAATTTTCAAGCAAGGTAAACACATTTAAATATCATTTAGGAAAGATAAAGTATCCAATGGATTGTTCCATAAACAAAATGGATAAAAACACATGCTTCAATGATGTGCGAATTTAATGAGTTTTAAGGAAAAATAATACACACCAAGAGAAATCTACACACCCTATCATCAAATATATAAAAACAAACATCAACCATCACCCCTATATTTTATCCAAGGTGAAACACCACTCAAGAGAGGTGGATTAGGAGAAGAGTAAAGCAAGTATTTGATTAATAAATCATGAATAATCACTAAAATTTAGTAAGAAATCACCAAAAAAGTGGCCAAAATTGTCGAATAAATAAGGGGGGATCCCTTTGGTCTATACACAGCTTAGAGGGGGGTCAAATGGGAGGTGAAATAACATAAAAAATGTTTTTATAATAAATATAATTTAGGTTTTAATTAGCTACGCAATTTTTCTCCATGGTTTTGTAAACCATGTGTAAATTGTGAAAATGATACTTAAAACATTTTAAACCCATGTAGATTCAGGTTCTAGGTTTGGGATAACCATGCTAAAACTATGTGACCTTATAAATTTCCCAGAACCCTCAAATGACAATACAATATCTAAGAGATCCCACCCAAAGATACTTGAATGATTTAAACACATTGTGGTGAAACTATGGGTGTCATAAACTCCACACAATGACACTTTCTCCCAATACCTTTCATAATAACCATAAACAACACCAAAAACAATCTAAAGTCACCAAAAACCAAATAATGTTGATGGAAACTCAACCCCAACCTATACCAAAATATATAAAGTCATGAAAGAGTAAAATAAATGAATTTACAAGGCTTTGTGTGACAATACACCCTGAAATAAAACTTTCAACCCAGAAAGTCACCCAGTCAGATGGTAAACAAAACTCTATCCCAAAATAGAATAAATCCAAACCAAACCACGAACCTCAGGTAAACCTTTCATTAGAAAATTTACACCTAAAAATTATTGTTTAAACTACAACATGAATCACAACAGGAGAACATGTGAGGGCTCTCCCCACCATAATAACCTGACTACCACCATGGAACGAATTCAGATCAGCCCAACATGGGAACTCCCAACATAAACTAACCCAAAAATCCCCCAACAAGCTAAAAAACAACTATATAACTTAATATTTCCAACAACTAACCAAACCCCAAATACAAGGGAAAGCCCACGAAAGGAACTTGAACCAAATAGCGATGTCACACATAAGAAACAATCATTGATTTTCTCATACCCAAATAACTCTTGTTAAGCACAACAGAAAACCAAAACTTATTCATGAAAGGAGAACCATTTATATATCCACGAACAGATAATCATAACCACTCATATTAAAAAACGACAAAACCATAAAATTATTAAGATAAAATATGGAACTTATAAAAGTAGAAGTATCATTGATAGGTAACTTCATCAGCCTCCAACTAAACACTATGGACAAAAGTTGGGCCATGGTTACCCACCACCTTGTCATTCTTGACTTTGTGAACTACTTCACTCTAGGGCCTATAGTTAGATCTTTGATGTGTAAAACATCTTCTACCCCACATTAGTGACAAGCCTTCGAATGATTTCAACAAGATAGCATTGAATTCCCAAACTGGATGAACTAAAAACACATGAGTGAATAGTCTGATAAAATAGAATTCATGACCAATGAAAGAGGATTTTAAAAAATTGGTTCCTCTACCACATACCTCTTTCCATATGGGGAACCTTCATGATAACCTCCTACCATTTACTAC
Source organism: Viscum album (assembly GCA_963277665.1). NCBI lineage: Eukaryota > Viridiplantae > Streptophyta > Magnoliopsida > Santalales > Viscaceae > Viscum > Viscum album. Next base: position 152,131,109 of record OY728143.1, read on the forward strand.
AACTTAAGGACAAACTCTTCAAAAAATGCTTCACCTGCCTAATTTTCAAACTATACTTCACTAGATAAACGGACAGGGTCATGTATATTTGGAAAAAGACCCCAAATAAAAATATTATCTTTCAATAGATCATGTGATGTTATCTTTGAAGAGAAAGAAATTGTGAGTATCAGTTATATAGATACTTGTCTCTAACAAAAATCATTGGATTTAAATGTATATGCGTGTGGAAAACTGTACAAGGGGTGAATTTTAGGATTTAAAACATTAATTTTTAACCAAAACAATAATTAGTTTAAATGAATTAAACTAATTCAATCCACAAAACTTATTATAATAAAAACAGATTTTCACATGGGCCCAATTAAAAGGATATCATAATTAGGATGATTTTGATATTTTATAGGTCATAAGTCACCAAATATATTACTCTAACTTACAACATATTGAATCATAATCTATGTAATTGATTTTATCATAATCACAAAAATCATAATCTAAATGTAAATAAAAATTATCATGATCATAGTAATTATGATAAACAAAAAATAGAATAGAAAAATGAATATATAAATATATAAGATTAAATTTCTATTACAATAGATACAGAAACGAAATACATGGAATTGAATACAATTATTTTAACCAAAATAGAAGGATATAATATAGACTAAGATAAAGTTCCCATGATTTATACTTTCAAGAAATTTTATCTTACCCAAAATAGGGTACGACCATGATATAATTATCATCTTTGGTATATCTGCCTATCCCCAAATTCCCTTGAACAGGAAGGTGATCGGAAAATCTATCTTCATATCCTCAAAATCCCTATTGAGTAATCACAACGATTGACATCACACCAAACTAAATCAAACTCTAAAAAATTACAATTTTATGGAACAAGAAGATCTCAACATGTAAACTAAAAAGCATTAAAACGTAGATAAATTTGGAGATCTCTCACACAGTGTATCAAAATTCATTACTATTGAGCTTGTTTCAATAACCAGGTATTTAAAGGAAATCATCCCAATGATAATCTTGATCTCCAACATTCATATTTTCTACTAAAATAACATAGGAACATGGTTACCTATCACTCTAATGGTAATATTGAAGCTAAAAACAAGAAGTACTTTTTATTATAATATAATACACAACATCATTTTAACTTAAAAGAAACACTTTCATTATGATTAATTGTTTGGGGTATGATAAATGGGTCTGATTTTTTATGTTACGACAGTCGGTAAACTTTATATCATTTTGAAAATAATTTTAGTATGAAAGATTTCATAGAATTTACGATATAAATCATATCCATTGTGTAAGATATAAATCGTATTTGGTCTTGTTACAATAACCATAGAAGGATTCTATAATTTCCTGAACCTCTCTGGTCCATTCCTTTGTTGAAATCTGGGTTTTTGGGTCTTTTTGGGAGGTCAAGGTGACTTATCTTAACACTTTTCTAAAAAAATAATTTTTTTTAACGATGTTTACAAGATGGGGGCCCATTCCAATGGTAACAGTAGCTCATTCCAATGATAATGGTAGATCATTCCAACGGTAATGGTAGCTCACTCCAACAGTAATGGTATCTCGTTCCAATGGTAATGGTATCTTGTTCCAATGGTAATGGTAGCTCCTTCTAATGGTAATGGTTTCTCACTACAATGGTAATGGTAGCTCACTACAATGGTAATGATAGCTCGCTCCAATAGTAATGGTATCTCATTCCATTGGTAACGGTATCTCATTCCAATGGTAGCTCATTCTAACAGTGACTCACAAATAGTGTCTCAGAAATGGTGACTCACAAACAGTAACTCGTCGAAGGGTAGCTCACCGAATAGTGAATCGTCCAATAGTGACTCATCCAATAGAAACCCATCCCACAGTGACTCTTCTAATAGGAACTCATCCAACAGCGACTCATCCAACGACGACTCATCCAAATTCAACTCATCCAATAATGACTCATCCAATGGCGACTCGTCAAACGGTGAATCCTCCAAGGAAGAATCATCCCACAATAACTTGTCCAACAGTGAATCAGCCCACAATAACTCATCCAGCGATGAATCCTCCTTTATGGACTCATCCTATCATGACTTTTCCAACAGTGATTAGTCCAATTCAGACTCATCCAACAGTGACTTGTGAATAGTGTTTCCAGACTCCTATATTTTCTCCCCATTAAAATATTATTTGATGTAAAATGATTTAAAAGCCTTATTTTAAAGGATTTAAGGCCAATTAAAAGCTTCTTGCTCCTATATAAATTTTTCTAATGGTCTCGGTGATTTTAATCATACAAATAATGTGATCTTGACCTGATCCTCATTTAATAGAAAATCTAAACTAGATCTTAAATGGATCCTTTGTTTATATTTTCCAAAGGCTGACCCACATCCTTCTTTATATTTTTTCCCCTAGTACGGTACATCTAGAGTTCTTAATCTCGTAGGTGATTTTTGATTGTGATGTAGACCTTGGATCATGTTTTCCCTAGAGTTTCTTCCTTCTTCATGTGCACCCCCTGTTTTGGTAAATGAATAATGTTTCTTTGATAAGGTATGTTCTACCACAACTATTAGGATTTATTTAATCTATTTCCTCGATTATGTAGTTTCCTTGTGATTTCATGTGATATACATCTTTGGAATTGGGCTTTCTTTTATGATGGTTGATGTTGGAGTCCTCAGGTTGAAGCCGTTATTGCAAGAGTGGTGATCATGATCTGTTGAGTTATCATGTTCTTGTAAAAATTAATTCTAAAACCTTTTGAGTTAGGGGATTCTCTACGTCTCTATTTACTTATGTGAAATTGTAGATTTAGATTAGTTTAGTACCTAGATCAAAATGAAGTGGGCTTAATTAAATATATTATCATGATTAATGAATTGGCATCTTTTTCTTAGCTATGTCGTTGCCTCTTAATTTTCTAGATAGTGTGATATGTTTCCCTTAATATTAACATATTGTTTTGATATAAACTGGTGAAGAACATAAAGTCATGCTTAATTGATAATTAATTGGATAATTTTTCAAAAAGGCAAGTTGATGAATCTGGTTGTGGTTTTGATTTTGTGATAATCAAATGGATAAAGATAGGCATGTATAATTGAATCGGTTAATTAAAGATGGAATAAGGAACCAATTCTATTTTAGATATAATTCCTTATAGGGGTATAAGTTACCCTATTTCTTGTAAATTCCAAGTGGCTTATGATGTGGAGTAGTGACTGCTCATTTTATGTGAAGGATAAATGCCTTATTTTGTGACAAGAGACTATTTTCAATGTCTTTTGTTTCCTACTTATTGTGTTATGGTGTGAGCCTGGGATTGTTGAGGGATGTTTTGTTATGTGAGGGAAGGGTGTCTTGGTGGTTGTGGAAGAAGATGACTCCTACAGTGGAGATATGCATCAGTTTTTGTAGGTGGGTGTCGAGGAGGAAACCAGAGATGATGGAACACGTTAAAGCTAGGCTTGTTCATTGATGTGAATGTGGCAGCTGTTGAATATATTTTTTTATACCTGCTTTACATCCCACACTTCTTGAGGAATATGGTGTTGATTACCCTTTTCCCTAATGAGGTGAAGATGGACAGGGTATTCCATGTTCATTCTATGCTTATATTCTTGATTATGGATGGTTCTATGCTTTTTCTATAGATAGAAAAGACTAGATGGGTAGTTAACCTACTAATAGTATTGATCCCCTTTTATTAGGAAGCTTATAATTATTTTCTAGAATGTCTAGGAATATGTAAAAATGTTTCTAATGTTAATAATTGATTTAATGATGTTTAAAACATTTGTTAGAGCTTGCGGGGATGAAATGTTGAGGTTGTGATTTTGAGAAGTCATGGACTCAGTTTGGTTATACCTTGAGGGCATAGATCTTGGTAGAAATAGAAATGAGATGTAATGTGGAATTTTTAATGGTTAATTAATTGTTAAATAATTAATTAATGTAAATATAAAATTATAAATAAGTGATAAAGTAATATAATATATCTATTTAAATGGTTGTATAGGAAATCTAGTCTTATTAGTGGTGTCTAGGAGTCCAAGAAACATTAGTTGTTGTTGATTCTAAGGGTAGGTTATTACCATAGTGGATTTTTGAGCTACATTATATTATGTAGTTTTTGTTTGTTTATATTATACCCCACCCTATTAGTTAGGGTGATTGCTACCCCCAAGGATTCTGATCCCTGGGGTGTGTTTTCCCCAACATTTTGGTGGGAGGATTGATGGATGACAACATGCTTTGGCCCCGCTCTCTTCTCTTGGAAGTTACCTTTTCTTCTATGAATGGTGCTTAGTTTTACCAATTTATGTGTATATAGGGATGTAATGGATTTTATCTAATTCACTTAATTTTATTATGGATATAGTTTCCTATGGAATACTGTAGGTATGAATTGTATTCGTTGTGATGGTTTCAGCATCCATACTCGGTGTATGGGTTGTAATGGATTGAGATATAATACCTGACATATGATACAAGTTATATGATATGTGGTGGCTCTCAAAAACTAAGTGCTTACTATGGTTACATAGACCTGGTGGTGTGATGAAAGAGGTGCATGTTGACGCATGAGGTGTGTGTTGTGGTGCTTCACTGAGGGGTCTGCGAGAAATCCTTTTGGTGAGAGATTCTCAGGATGTGTGACAATTGGAAAACATGGAAAATCAGCGGGGAAGGGGTATCAGGGTACTCTTGATATTATTTATTATATTATAAACTTTTTTATACGATACTTGTTGAGAGTATCCACATTGAGGCAGAGAACTTAGGATACCTATTTAGGTGATGAGTTAGTTTCACTTCTTGTTCACTGTGCTTTAGCATGATTTCTTTACTTTTTCATGAGAGGCTCTGGGGAGGATCCTACTGAGTATACTGTTATACTCACCCTATGTTATATAAAAACAATTCAGGTCACTTGGAGTATGTTGGAGATCAGATTGGTTACTATGAGCTTGGGGGTTTTTGTAGGAGCTTTTTGGGATTTATGGTCACTGTTGTTTTACTTTTTTTGGTTCTTGAATTTTTCACTTTCAGTTGTAGTAGGTTTCTAAGACATTACATATGTGTATTTTGGTTTTATTTTATACTGTAATCTAATAAGGGGTTGGTCTCTATCTGCCTTATCTCTCTCTTCCATAATTGTTCTCTTATAGGGTAATTCCTACAATTTGTGTGTTTATTATACCCTTGGTTATTGTCACCAACCCAGGGCATGTTAGTGGTAGAACTCGTAGGTCTTTATCTATCTTCTCCCATTGATGTCCTTGGAGGGGTACATGTTGTGGGGAGGGGTCGTGAAATAGTAGTATCAAGTACGGGTTAAGTGATAGGATGGAGTTAGAAGTTAGGAAAAGGTGAGGTTTCATGTGTTGGTATGGAAATAGTGTCATAAAATTTCAGAAAGCATTGTAAACATGAGAGACCGGATGAGACAAGGGTATTTTTGGCCCCTATGATCTAATGCATGCACCATTAATTTTGTTGTGTCTACTAGAAAAATTGATTCTAGTGGTAGCGTAGAGACCTTAGAAAAGACCATGGATCAATCTTATTTGCGTATTTTTTTGAATGGGTAGACCGTTGGATAGGTTAAACTAAAATGAATATAAGAAAATAATTAATTATTGTTATGTAATCCATATTTGAGGTTTAGAAGCTCTGATTTTTTGTTCTTTTTCGATACGAATCTAGGTTGACGTCCCCATTAGGTTCTCACAGAATATGTTTAGTAGACTATGATTTTCGGTCTTCATAGAGTAGTGGTTGATGACAACCTAAATTGGAGGAAAAAACTCCATGTGTTTCAGTGCCAGAGTCTACAGAAGTATGAGGGATCCATTTCAATTACCGTCATGGTTGAGAAGTTGGAAGAGGTTGAGATAGATTTCAGTTTCATCCATCTTTGGAAGAAGCATTGGGTTTCATTGGTTGTGATGATGTGGCATGGAGAATCAAGGAAGTGGTGTTTCTTGTTCCTAGGAGATTGTGAGGAGTCAACAGTCTTGTGGGAGGAGTTATGATATCGATTTAGAGTTGAGTTTCTTTATTCAACCTAATGGAAGCAAGGTTATTGGATCTTCTTACCCTTTGAAAGGGGAGCTTCAATGTGTGAGAGTATTGAATCCATTTTAAGAACCTATTGTGATATTCTTCAAACCTATTTATAGATGAGGAGTCCATGGAAAAGAATATTGAGGAGGATTTTCATCCATATATCTCACTCCAGGTTACCCTGTTTATGTGGAAGACATATCTTGAGGTGTTGGAGAGGGTAGAGTTCATCAATAGAATGTTATCTAGAACCATATCATCATAAGAGGAGATTACATAGGATTCCTCACGAAGTATAGTATTGGTTTGGAGTTCCTATTTTTCATGGTAGAAGAGTTTATGTTCGACTGGGGTACGTCCCAGCCCTCAATATCTAATTTCTATGAGGGTGGAAGCTCTCAAACCTATGAAAAGGGGTCAGGAACTTTTTTTTCATTTAGAGTAAGAGGCCATCATCATGGAGATTTTCTGACCTTTCTAAGTAGTCAATGTGTATTAGGTGTTCCACTTCAAGTCCCTCTGTTGAGGCAGTTTCACCTGGGGAAACAATAGCAGTTTCACCAGTTTTAGACTAGTATAGAAAAGATAGGGTAGTAATAGGACAACCTAGGGATGCTCTCCATCCTTATAGTGTAGAGAATGGTTTTCGTGGTGGTCATCATCAGGGTTAGAGAAGTTGTGGAGTTGGTTATGCTCTGCTGAATGCTTTAGTTTTTCTAGCCTTTGGAAAGCGAGATGAAATTCGAGGTACCCTTTACTTTTCTACATAGGAATAAGCTTTGTTTGATTCAGGAGAGACACACTCATTTATATCACCTTCCCTTTTCCATCCTTTAGGACTCTAGTTTGAGGGGCTTCTAGTGCCCCTGTATTTGACTATGCTAGTTAAAGGTTGAGTTAATTTGATTTAAGTATATAGAGAGTATGAGATACTATTGTGGAAGCACCACTCTTGGGGATATTACCTATGTTTACAAATACAAACATATGATGTCATCCTTAGGATGGACTGGTTGTATTTTTAAGAGGATATCATGGATTTATTTAGGAGTCAGGTGGTGTTCTTTGATGTTACTAGAGAGTCACCAATATTGGTTGGTGAGCGAGATCCTCGGATGGGTCAGTTTCATGTTACTTATTTGTCTTCCTTGATGGATTATCTAATTTTGAGTTTTTTTGGAGGTTTATTAGTGGGAATTTTCTGGGGTCATAGAAGTGTACCCTAATGCATTTCCTGAAGAGGTTGTGGCATTACCCCCCCTGATAAGAGATCGAGTTTGGGATCGAGCTATAGCTAGGAGTGTCTCTTATCTCAATGTCAACATATATGATACCAACTTATGAGTTTTGAGAGATACATATATATATATTTATGTTATATTAAATTGTGGTTTTGTTTGGTAAAATTTATCATTATGGGGTGCACCATTTTTATTTTTGAAGAAGGATTATGATAGTTTGTGGTTGCATGTTGATTATCGTTATTTGAATAAAGTGATAGTGAAGAGACATTATCCTCTTCTACGGATTGATGATTTATTTGATCAGCTAAAGGGTTCATGTTGGTTCTTGAAGATCTATTTGCAATTAGGATATCATAATATATGAGTGAAGGATGAGGATATCCCAAATACTTATTTCTGTTATTTTCATGGGAATTAAGAGTTCATTGTGATATCTTTTGGTGTGAATATTGCTCAATCTATCTTCAGGGGGTTGATGAAAGTTGTGTTCTCTGATTTCCTAGATAATTTCATGGTGGTTTTCATCAACAAAATCCTTGTGTAATTTGTGTTTGAGGAGGATCATGTATAGCATCTGTGTGCCATTTTGGGAGTTCTTTATCGACAGTATATTTTTTGGAAGTTGTTGGAGTGTGCTTTTTGGGCTCAAGAATTATTTTTCTTACGGAATGTTATACCCCAATAGGGAGTAATTTTGGATTTATCAAATATATAAGTAGTTGTGTATTGTGTTTCCCCTAAGATGGTGGGAGAGGTTTGAAGTATCCTTGGTCTTGTAGGCTGTTACTGGAGGTTCGTAGATGATTTATCTTGGTTGCAACTCCTCTAACATCATTGACCAGAAAGGATCAGGTGTTCCAATAGACTGATCAGTGTTAGGAATCATTCGAGCATCTAAATGACAAGTTGGGAAGTGCTACGTTTCTTTGTCTATCAGTAGAAGGATTCCAGTTTGAAGTTATCTATGATTCTTCATTTCAAGGGTTGGTTGTGTTCAGATGCAACTGATATCATTTATTTCTTATAGTTCTCAGAAGTTACATCCCCATGAATGTAACTATGCCACCCATGATCTTGAGTTGGCAGCAGTGGTGTTTCCCAGGAAGTTGTGAAGACATTACCTCATTGTCGATTATTTCAAGGTCTTCACTAATCATAATAACCTGAGGTACATTTTCTCCCAGAATTACTTGAACATGAGATATCTTCAGTGGATGGAGTCCTTACCAGATTTTGACTTAAAAATCTTATATACAACTAGAAAGGTGAATGTTGTATCTATTGCACTGACTAGGATGTCGTGTAGTGATTTAGTGGGTGTATTAGGGGATTCCTTGAGTGTGTTGGAAGAACATTTAAAATTACATATATATATGGGATAATTTTGGGTAGAGATTTTCTTTTCTAGATGATGATGAAATCATCTCTGGTGCAACAGGTAGAAGATTCCCAATTATGGGATCTAGAGGTCGAGGTCTGGAGAGACCAAGTTGTTCTTAGCAAGGCCCTTGATGGTTGGTTTGAGGATAAACAACACTGAGTGTTGTTTTAGGGAAATCTTTTTGTTCCTTTGTCATTACGTGAGAGAGTCCATAGAGATTCCCATAGATCTCTTTTAGTGGTAAATCCTAGCTTCACAAAAATGTACCAAGATTTAAGGAGTCAATTTTGGTGGCTTGGGTTGAACCATGTAGTTGCAGAGTTTGTGTCTCAATGCTTGGTCTTCCAGAAGGTGATGTCCAAGCACCGTGTTCTCGGGGGTTTTCTCTATACATTATATTTTCTTTAGTTGAAGTGGGAGTAAATATTTATGGACTTTGTTACTGGTTTCCTTGACGTCAGGGAGGTTATGATTCTATATGGTTAGTAGTCTATCATTTGGTGAAATTATATCATATTATAGTGATCAAGTAATCAATCTAAGTGGAGGTTTTATAGAGAAAATGTCTGTAGGAGGTGTTGATACTCTAAGGATTCCTGAGGATGATTATTTCCAATTGGGATCCTTGTTTTATATTCCTTGTCTAGAGAGGTATGCCTAATTGTTTTGGTTCTCAGTTATGCCTTAGCACTGATTTCCATCCATAGATGCACGTTCAGATGGAGAAGAACATCCAGACTCTTGAATACATGTTTTTATCTTTTGAAATGGATTTTAGAGGTTCGTTGATGAGGCCCTTAAACTTGATAGAGTCCACTTACAAAAATATTTTTCATTCCACCATTGGTATGGATCATTTTAAAGCCTTTTACTATTCCCTTTCCATTCTCTATTATGATGGAATGGGGTCATAAGGTCCATAGTTCTTAGGACAAAACTAGTAATTAATGTGATAGAGATGGTTCAGGTGATCCACAAGAGGATGAAGGCAATGAAGGATTATCATAAATCCAATGTTGATCATAGTAGGAGAACTCTTGAGTTTGAGGTTGGAGATCATGTCTTTCTGAAGGTGAATCCCCATCATGCGAAGTGGAGGTTTGGTAACAGGAGTAATATTTCTCCATGATTTATTAGGCCTTTTGAGTAGTTGGATCATATTGGAGTTGTGGCTTATTGGGTATCAATTCGGCCCACATATGAGCATAATACAGGCAGCTCTGTTGTTATCTTCCTGAATACTCTGACATCATTGATTGGGGTGAGATCGATGTTGACGATGATGTGAACTTTGAGGAGCATCCAATAGAGTTATAAGACTCTAATAGAAGGTGTTTCATTAGTATGCTACACTCATAGTTCATGTCTTTTGGTAGCACAGTGGCATGGAGGAGAGTACTTGGGAACTTGTGACCCAGATACATGCTTAGTGTCCCAAGCTATTTGATATTTAGCTCTTCTATTATAATGTTTTTCTTTTTGTGGTTGTAGAAACTTTCCTATTTATGAGAGGGATTTCTCATTTTGATTGTTGTGTCTTACTATATTATGATAGATGTATCACCCAGGATAGTGTTTAGGATCTTGTTGAAATTTTTGGGTAGTTTTTTAGTTTTTCCTTGATGAGGCGATTGAGCTCCTGTGGTGGAAATAACCTAGAGAGGTATCTTGTGGGGTGGCTGCTCAGATAACCCCTTTTATATCTCCTATCTATGTTGGTTTTGGTTTATCAAGGATGGGAATGTTTTGATAGGTATCCGATGTAATGGTTCAGTCCTCTCTGATCTGTTCCTTTATTGAAATCATGTCTTTGGGGTGTTATAGGAAATCAAGGTGACTTATTTTAACACATTTCCAAAACTTCCAATTTTGTGAATATTGTTTCCAGGACGGTAGCTCATTCCAAGGGTAACAGTAGCTCGTTCCAATGGTTACAGTAGCTCGGTCCAATGGTAATGGTAGATCATCCCAATATTAATGGTAACTCATTCGAATGGTAACAGAATCTCATTCCAATAGTACCTCGTTCCAATGGTAACTCATGAACGGTGGCACGATAATAGTGACTTCCAAATAGTGACTCACAAATTTTGACTCATGAATGGTGACTCACAGAATGTTAGCTCAAAAAATAGTGATTCACCGAATGGATACTTTTCTAATGATGACTCATCCAATGATGACTAGTCCAATAGCAACTCTTCCAACAATGACTTGTCTAATGATGACTTTTACATTGGCATATCGCCCAACAGAGACTCGTCCAAGGGTGACTCTTCCAATGAAGAATCATCCAAAGGTGACTCCTATAATAGAAAATAATCCAATGACAACTCATCTAATAAAAAATCGTCCAATGGAGATTCTTCTAATGTCTACTCGTCTAACGGCGACTCATCCAATGATCACTCCTCTAATGGTGACTCACGAACAGTGTTTCTAGACTCCTATTGTTTCTCCACTTTCACATGTTATTATACATAAAAGGCCTCCCAATACTTGTTTTAAAGTATTTAAGGTTGATTCAAATCCGATTAATCATATTTAAATTTTCTTAAGGGTCTTGATGCCTTTAATTGTTCAAAATGTGTGAGTTTTACCCTATCTGACTTAATGGAAAATATAAACCATGTCTTAAATGGATGCTCTGTTTAGATTTTCCAAAGTCCATACCTCATCCTTATTTTAGGGTTTTCCCTTGGTACAGTTCGTTTAGAGTCCTTCCTCTCATAGGAGACATGTGTTTTTCCTATAGACCTTGGATTATATTTTCCCTAGAGTATCTTCCCGCTGCATGCACACCCCCAGTTTTCGTGCAAGTATTAAGTGTCGATATGTCTTTGATAAGGTATTTTATACCACTATTATTATGGGTTATGCAATCAATTTCCTCATATTTCTTATTTACATATGATTCCATGTGATCTCCATATTTCTAATGAAGATTTCTCAGCAATTGGTTGACATCTTCATCCATGGTTGGATGCATTTGTTGTGGGAGAGGTGGTCTTGATTTGTTGAGTTAGACCTTTCTTGTATAAAGAACAACAGAAACCTTTTGAGGTAACAGATTCACTACATATGTGAAATTATAGAGTTAGAAATTTTTTTCCATGGATCTCAATGAAACTGACATAATTAAATATTTGAACTAGAATAAATATTTTTCATCTTTTCCTTAGTGATCGTATTGCCTCTTGACTTGCAAGATAGTGTGATATCTTTGACTTTATATTAGCATGTTGTTTTGATAGAGACTAGTAATGAATGTAAAGGAGGTATTAATTGGTAACTAATTGGATAAATGTTTAAAGAAGTATATTGATGAATCTGGTTGTTGTTGTTGTTGTTGTATGGTGATAATCAAAGGGATTCAGTTATTCATGCTTAATTGAATTGGTGGATTCAAGATGGAATAAGGAACTATTTTTGGTATAAAGATAATTACATGTAGGGTCTTGAGTTACCCTCTTTTTTGTAATGTCTTGGATCCTTAAGCTCTGGAGTTGTGAGTAATCATAGTGTGAGAAGGTCAAATGCCTTTTTTAGGGATAAGATCCCAGCTGATATGATTTTTTGTTTCTAGGTGATTATGTTATGGTGTGAGCCTGAGGTGGATGATCTGAGAGGGATGTTGTGGAATGTGGGGCATGCAGGCCTAGTGGTTGTTATAGAATTTTACTCCTAGAGTGGTGAGATTCATCAGTTTATATAGGTGTGTGTCAGGTGGGGACACCAGGGATGATGGAATGTGTTGATGTTGGGATTCCCCATTGATGTGAAAGTGGTTAATGTTGAATCTATTGTTAGTATATCTACATTAATTTCCCCACTTCTTGAAGAAGATGTTCTGGCTTACACTCTGTCCAAAATAGGTGAAGATGTGTGGGGTATTCTACATTCTTTCGGAGTTTATCTTCTCGATTATTGATGGGTATATGATCTTTCTATAGTTGGAAAAGACACAACGGGTAGTTCACTTACTCACCGTGTTGAACCCCTTGTGTTTGGTAGCATATAAATCTTATCTATAATTCTAAGGAACATAGAAAAGTTATAATGCTATTAATAAATTATTGAAGGATGTTTAACCCATGGTGTTGGAGCTTGCTGGGATGAAATGTTGAGGTTGGGATTCAGAGAAGCTATTGACTCAGTTTGGTTATTCTTGGAGGGAATAGAATTTAGATGGGAGTGTAATGAAATGTCATGTGGAATTTTTAACGGTTAATTAATGGTAAAATAATTAATTAACATAAATTTATACTAATAAAAAAGGATAAAGAAACTAAATATATCTCTTTAAATGGTTTTATACTTATAGTATATCTATTCGTAGCAGTGTCATCTAGGATTCCAAGTGACGTTAGCTACAATTGAGTCAAAGAATAGGTTATTCCCATAGTGTGGTTGTGATATATATTATGTTATATAATTTTGTTTCTATATGGTACCTCACCATTACAATTAGGGTGACTAACACCCTGGGGATTCTAGGCCCTATAAGGTTTTTTCCCAAACATTCGGGTGGGAGTATGGATGGATGACTACCACCTTTGGCCCCACTCTCTTCTCTTTATAGTTACTTGTGTTGGTATACACTGTGATTAGTTTTCCCAATATATGTGTATAGAGGGTTGTAATAGCTTGTGGTTATTTCACACACATTTATTCTGGATATAGTTTCCAATAGACTAATATAGGTATGACAAGCGTACGTTGTGATGGATTGATGATCCTTACTCAGTGTATGGGTTGTAATGGATTGAGGTATAATACTCGACATATGATACACATTATGTGAACTATTGTGTGTTCTGAAAACTACCTGGTTAATTTAGTTACATAGATATGGTGGGGTGATGCACGAGGTGCATGTTGATGCATGAGTTGTGTGTTTTAGTGCTTCCCCCGGGTATTTGCGGGCATGCCTTTTTAGAGAGAGATACTCATGACGTGAGACATTGGGGGAAAGTGGAAAACTAGGGGGAAGTGGTAGAATAATACCCTTTATATTCCTTATTATATAATATAATTTTTTATGTGATACTTGCTGAGAGTGGCCTGGGTGAGGCTGGGAACGTAGTATACCTGTTTTAGGTGACAATTTATTTTCAATTGGGGTTCAATGTGTTTAAGCATGCTTTCTTTATTTTTGCATGAGAGGGTCTAAGGAGGATCCAACTGAGTACACTATTATACTCAACCTATGTTATATAAATTTTGTTTTAGGTCACTAGGAGCAGGTTGGAGATCAGGCTAGTTACTACTAGCTTGGGGATTTTGCAATAGTTGTTTGAGCTTCGTGCTCGCTGTTATTTCACAATCTTTTAGTACTAGTAGTTTTTCTAATTCATTGGTAGTATTATTTCCTGAAATTACATATGTGTACTTGAATTTTTTTTGATATTGTAGTCTGATCTGGATTTGGTTGGTTTATGTCTTATCTATCTCTTTCACATGTGTTCACTTTGACAGAAATGCCTCTCATTTGTGTGTTTATTATACCCATAGTGCTTTTTGTTAACCCAAATCCTAATAGAGGAGAACCTGGGAGGTCATTATATGTCTTCTCACTTTTCTGGTCTAGGAGGGGTACACTTTGTGGGGATGGGGTCATGACTGATTCATTATTGAAATTTTTTTGAGTACGATTTTTGATGTATGTACTATGAAAATCTTAATGATAAATTTTGAATTTATTTTCATAAACAAATTTCTTAATGTAAGAATAAAAGATTTAGTTACTAAGAATTTAATAAATAATTATTTAATTCCAATATAAAAAGAATAGATAAGTCAAAAAGAGACTTTTCACTCAATAGAAAACAACTCCTGATATAACCAACATATTCCCTCACTGATAGATGGCCTTGATGAATACTGGATATCTCTTCCACCTTATTCATCTTCACATGTACAAGTGTGAACCACTGGATGATGGTGGTCTTAAACACCTACCATGTCATCCCAACTTTCATTAATGATGAAGAAATAACATTACTTTCATCCAGAGATGGATTCTCAAACAAACCCAGAAAATCACAAACTCTTGAAGCCTCCAGAGTTCCCAATGATCTGAAGATACACTAAACTTACTCTTTCCATTACACTTCCTATAAAAGACCACGATAACCATAGAAGATTAGTAAAAATTCATAGGAACCATAAACTAGGAAGGCCCTATTATAAAATTTGGGTAGCTTTCTTGGAAAGAATATTCTAAATGACATACGGTACAAAAAATTGAAATCAACATCAACAAAAAATACTATAAAATAGAAAAACTCAATAAAAAACAACAAGATAATAAAAATATCCTTACAAGCACCACTAAAAATAATATTTTCAAAAACCATGCTTTACATTACAATTTCAAAAACTCTTTTCTCCAAGGAAACATTCCAATGAAAAATCCACCTTTCATAAAAAACAGTTCTTAAAGAAACAATAATTTCCCAAATTATTTTCATTTTAAAAATTAATTGGAAAAACCCAACCAAACCATTGATTTCAAAAACTCTCCCAAGAAATCCTATGAACCATAAAATATGTGTTCATTCAACATATAATTAAACCATCCATGCATACATGAAAATATTCACTTTCCAAACATACCCTCACATATGTGAACATCCATAAATAATACTAAGGTTCACATATACCAATTCATTATCAAAACCAACCATTTACCAAATTTTCAATTCACTTTTCCTCTCAAATTTTCCAAACCTTTCAAAATATTCAATTAGTTTCTATTTTAGAGAACCTTTTTCCAATGTGAACCTGCATGAACAAAACCATTTTCATTTAAGAAAAAACCCACTCACGCTAACCAAAATCAGAACAAATCACAAACCACAAAAAACTATTGGAATGAAGAACTAGTGTCCATTCTCAACCTAGAGACATGGTTAGTGGTCTATGCCCCAAGTAAGAACCAACAACTAAGAGGACATTGAACCATTCACTCAGAATCAAAATGGATCACTACTCTATGTGAGATAATAGCATGAAACTGAATCGCCTCCATGGTTAATCATTATCCAGACATCCAAAGGACAAAAAAGGACTCAAATATTAGACTACACCTAGAAACTCAAAGATCAGAACATGAAAGGGATCATAAAGTTCTTCCCCTACCCAGTTATCGAGTCCCAAAAGTCTTATTCTATAAATAAATGAAACCCAAAATAATAAAGGGCCTTATCTGATACCATTGAATCACAATCCAATATAGAATTCCATCCAACCCCATAACCTACCTAGTCTAAGACATGGCTGGAAGGGCTTTCCCGATCCCCACAGACTAGAAATTAGTGTTGGACATCAAAATAATAAACATGAGAATGATTGTTTCCTAAAATATACTAATATTAAATAAAAAAATGTGTATAAATCATTGCCAAGAATAACTTAATATCAATAAATACACAATTGATCCAAATACAACTACTATTGAACAAAACAAGATTGAATAAAAAACTATAGTTGGACCCCACCAAAAAGATATCCACATGACCCATTAGTTACCACCATTTACAAAATTAACCTTCTCTAAGAGAAACCAAACCAAAAACTTTCACTAACAAAATAGCTCGGGTTTACGGATGCTGAGTAGCATAAGTTGGGTGTGATCTTATAAAACTCAATAGGTAGTCACCATAGATTCCATGTATTTTCTTTCCCAAAAAATCAAAAAATACTTTATTGAAATACATTTAGAAATTATAATTTTAAAACATTTTATGCAACCAAATATAGCATTTAAAAAATTCCCTTTTTAAAATATCATATGCAACATTCCATTTGAATCCCAATATCACTTTCGACAACCAGTTTCGAAACCAAAACCAAAATAAAATCCAATCCATATTTTTAAAAGGGGGTTGTGCTAAAAGGAAAGGAAACCAAACAATAGAAAAAACTAGAAAACCCAATATCCAATAATGTTGCATAAATAAACAAAAAAATATAGATAGTGAGTCATAAAAAATTCCTAATCATCTATAGATGAAATCCCTTGTCATACTCAGTTCAGATTAACCTATAGGCATATGGTGAAACTCCATAGTTAGTAACCAACTGAACTCTCAAAACTTGACTGTCCAACAGAATATCCCACCAAGACCCATCAAGTAAATGGGGTACCAACCTGTCAAATCAATGCAGATAATCAACCAACACTCAACCAACTATATGATTCTATGAATCCCCTCATAATAATACTTGGTGAAACATGGTATTGAAACCATAACCAATAGTGTCATTGTGCATGATGAATTATAGGGAATCACATCCCATGGTTTAATTTACTCAATATCAAATATGTTCAAATACATGAGCCACTAGATAGGAATTCATCCCATGTTATTGTGATTTTTCAAAACCTAATCTATATATCACAAACACTCTTGAAAATAAAGAACTTAAAGCTCATATGGAAAACAATATTTTCCAAATCATATCCACATGCCCATCAAGGCCATACATCACATGAGTTCCAAAAGCCAATTTTCTTTACATTATAAGGGGTCAATTGGTCCTTCACATTTCATCACATAAAACCACTTTCTAAAGACAAAATAAAAGTTCCAACTGGGTCATTAACAATCCCAATCCAAATACATTTCCAAATCCATTTTCACATGATTTCCAAATTTAAAATAAAACACCACCTCACATGAAAAATTCCAAAAATGTCACTACACCGCATTCAAAACTCATGAAACCCTTTAGGAAGAAATGAAAAAAATGGGCACATAACAAATCCAACCATTCCCTTGGTAAATTCGCCTTTTTAAATCCATATGCACATCAAATCAATTTGAGAAACATAATCCACAAAACTTTTACAATTTATAAACCTCATTATAGGTCCACAACAAAGAATCCAACAATCAACAATGTGAACCCCATTTGAAAAACACTATAAAAACATTTTTACCTAAAATTTCTTTGAAAACACATTTCACACCTTTGACATAATCCATTTTAAACATTTATAAAGCATAATTAAGAGGGATACATGAAAACCAATAATTTTATTTAATATGATCATCTTCTAATATATTAATAATATAAGTAACTTTAAAAACAACTTTTTAAAGAAACATTGATTTATTTTAGACCAACACAAAATGGCATACATAATTCCCACACCATAAAATTCACAAATTTCCATACATAAAACCCAACTCACAACCCAAAAATATTCCAAAAACATAACCAAGGGAAAACACCATACCATAGAACCCAATTCCACATTGAAATATATATTTCAATTTTATTAAACACCTTACATGCATTCAAATATATTAATAATTAAAGAAACCATTTAAAACCCATTTCTCACCAATTTTATGCCATGAAAACACCAAATCAGTTTATACAATCACTTCATAAATAAAAGAAACATATTAATATTTCATTTAGGAAATATAAATCATCAAATGGAGTGTTCCATAAAAAAATGGATGGAAACACCTCCCTCAACTATGTGTGAATGCAACAAGACTTAGAGGGAAGGAAGAATACATCCCCAGATACAATCTACACAGCATGTCATCAAATAAATTGAACTATAAATTAAACCTCAACCCTAGGGTCATTTAAAGGTTAAACCCCAATAATGTAAAACAATAAATCAGTAGAGGAGGAATAGTATAAGAGGAAAGTGGAATATTTGATGAATAGACAATGAATAATCAGTGACGGTTTGTGATAAATCACCCAAAAAGTGTCCTAAGATGTAAGATAATGAAGGGAAAACCAAATGTTCAATACGCAACTGATAGTGGTTAAATGGTAAGTGGAATCACTTAAATGTTATTATTAAAATTGAATTTATTAGGTTATTAATGGACTTTATGTTTTTACTACATGATTTTGTAAACTATGCGCAGCTATGGGAATAGTATTGTAAACATTTTAAAAAATTGCAGATTTAAATTTTTCGGTTTGGGAAAATTGTTCTCAAATCATGTCACCTTAAAAATTCCCCAAAAACACATCAAATAACACCCAAAACACTAGAAGAGTCCACCCAAAGATCCTTAATTGATTTATAGACTATTGTTTCGCACTGTGGGTGTCACAAACTCTCCATAATGACACTTTCTCTCAATATATGTCATAATAACCATAAAGAAGGACAAAAACAAACTAAAACCACTATTTCACAAAAACACTTGTCGGAAACTCAACCTGAACCTCAAAAAAAACATTCAAATCCGAGTAAACAATAAAATAAAGGAATTTCAAAATTTGGGGAGTCACAGATAATCTAATGAAACATGCCAAAGAAAATGGCCAATCTAAATGTAGAGGTAGAAAAGTAATTGAAAAAAAGGACCAAAGAAATTCAACAAATATCTTTGTAAATGGGTGGTCCTACTAAAGAATTAATTAGATGAAATTAAATAATCTCTACTTAAATATGGAGGGGTAGAAGGATTGGATAAAGTGTAATGGTGTGACCCAACATAGACGTATGATCTATCGACTCACTCTAACGAGGAAATGGTGGATGGTAAGTTAATCAAAAAGGGCATTCCCAAGGATTTTGATGGGATATATTAAAGTAATAGCATGGTAACCCATGATTGTGAATCCAATAAACGGATAATTCACAAGATCTCAATTTGATATATTATTTTTATGAAGGGAAGGTAAATTTTGAGGTGTATCTTAATACATAGGATAATATGGACGCACAATTTTAAAATCTCATACTAGTTGAACTAGAGATGAAAAACATTGAAATCAAATTGATATTGAAAAGGGTACAAGAAAAAAAAATACTTCGATTATTTTAGAAATTTTCCAAGAATATTTTTCTCTAATCTCCTTTTTTTGGTTCTTATTGGTTCAGGTTTCCATTTAACCCTAAAAAAAATTTCTCTCCGAATGTAAAAACTGTAATTTCTAGAAATTTCTCTACTATTTCCATATTTTCTCTTCCCATCAATGTTCTCAATTATATATGGAACCCTAAATATTTTTTATATTATGGGACCTTCATATTTTCAGTCTCCACTTTTCAAATTTTAGTTTTTATTAACCATTTTTTGTATATGGGTTTCTAAAAAAGGTATTTTAAAATATCAAAAATGTTTTCATTATTTACTAATAAAATGATTTATCTTGCACTAAAAATTATTTCATAATAACATTTTTAACTTTTAATGGATTAATTATTGATTTTTATTTTTAAAATTGAATAATTTATAATGTTTTTCATTCACCATTTCAAAAACAACTTTTGAATGTAACTCATAATATCATATTTTATGATAATGATAAACACATTTTCTAAAAACTCATTTATGGTTTCTATTAAATTTTCCTAAATATATTTGAGTCATTTATTTTCAAATAAATTATTTTTCATGATTATAATTTTGAATCAACTTTTTAAATTCACATTCTAGGTGATGTGACTTTTGGGTATCAATTTTTTATATTCTTGAAGCCAATTTTGGTGGTACAAAATAGATATATTATGGAATGATTTTTTATTTATAATGGTTGATTATTATGTGATGAATGATTGTTTTCAAGTGGACCAAATATGAATATATGATTTTGGGTGGGGTTCTATATCACCCTCCAATGCATTGTGGGATGTTTTATTTCTCATGATTTTAAAGAGGGAACAATGCAAGTATGTAAAGAAAAATTGGGTGCATGGGTTGTACCACATTTCCTAGATGGTAAACATACTGTTATCTCAATCACAAAAGGGTTCACAGGTAGTATCCCAATCCCATGTGGGTGTTATGTTTTTTATCTCTATACCAACTGGTTACATGGGTAGTATTCTAGTCCCAAGTGGGTATATAGGTTCTTAACGCAATCCAAGATGGTACACATATAGTTTCCAAATAAAAAGAGGGTGAACAAGTAATTTTTCCAATAATATTATGTTATGAAAATCGTTTTCTATACCAGATCCACATGAATATGATTTTTTTCTTCTTTATCTTATGTGACATTTTTATGGTATATGACAATGTTATGCTACCAAGACTCATGTTAATTGTCTCATGTTTGTACACTCTTTTAAAATGGTATAGATTTGATCACTTGATATTATAATTTATTATATTATGTCAGGTGGAAAATATTATTTCTTAATATTATTTTTTAATAATATACATCCCCCATTCTCATTATTTCACATAATTATATAATCAAACCATTGATGAAAAATTGTTTTGTTTTTTCCTTACTATGAATTTTAGCACTCCCTGTTCTTGAGTTTTCATTCCCGAGTTTATGAAGATGATTACAACTTATGATAATCCAATAAGGGGGTATAATGTGGTTCTATTATGGGGAGATGTTCATAAATATCATAAAATAAGATTCTTATATATCCTGTCATCAAATACACTAAACATTCTATTATTTTGATTGTGTGCTTATTTATGAAATTTAATTTAAACTTATGGAAATGATGAAAAATAAATATTGGGTTATCTCGCATTTTATCAAAGATAGTGATTAAAAAAGAGTTTTAGAAAAATATCTCAGATTGCGAGTTTGGGGAACCTCATTTGGTATAAGGGAATGTTTCAGTTGTTTTTTAGGATTAGTTTGGATATTTTTTAGAATAAGGATGAGATATTTTTTGTGAAAACTCAATGGATAAGTGAATGAATTAGAAGATATAATGAGGATGGTGTAAATAAGAGACTGTGTGGTTTTCTAAAAATTTCATCCATATTTGATTAATATTATGTGGATATGTCAGTATCATAGATGAACCTAGGAGAAATCACCCTGAAAACATTTGGTTGAATATCAACTCAATATTCAATTAGTGTGTGATGATTAGAACTAAGACCGCACACTAGAAAATACACTCCCAGAGGATATTGTAAAGACACAACCAATTAGGGCCCACCAGGATAGAGTAAGACTAATCCTCCATAACCCCAAATCCTCCTCCATTTTCCAATGTCTAGAAAAAATCACCGAGAATGAATAAATAAAATGGGAGACTCTTTCCTAAATTACCTGTATGCACACAACCAATCATCTACATTCATAAGTGTATAGGAATAATAATAACAGAGAGAAAGATATAGAGTAAATACCATTTATGAAAAAATGTCTGGGGAATACAAAATATTGCAAAATATTAAACCAAAATATGAATGGAAAAATACATGCCCACCCAGAATGGATCCCCCAATCATAAGAAAACTAGAAAAGAAATTTTGAAGGATCCAGACACTAGATCTCTATGATCGATTACTATATGTGGTATGTACACCAAATTATTCCTATGATCCTATAAAATATCTTCTGACTTAGCTTTAGTCTACATAAGACACAACATGTGCGGAAAAGGCCTATGTTGGGGTGAGTACATACGTACCTTGTAGGATGCCTCGAAAACCCAAGGGGGCAATAAGAGACAAGAAAGATTCACCATATCAATCCAATGTAAGGGGAAATGAATCAAAAAAATAATAATAGATATCTATGCACATAAGAAAACTATAAGAGAGATAAATTTGTTTTCCATCTCACAATCCATTTTAAGATGACGAGTCTTCCTATAGAAACAAAGGCCCATCATCAATTTCTAGTATCTCATGTGTCTCTCAAATGAAGTAAATATGTGGAGACCCACACCTCACTATTGTGACTTATAGTCAAGGGGGAACAATATCCAAGTATATCACGAATTCCTTAGTAAAATAAGGGTTTGACACCGAGAAAATAGATATTTGACCCACTCCCTAGTACATCAGAGGGTACCAACCAATATGTAGCAGAAGGACCCATGCCCTAGTTCCTTAGTGGGGTTCTACTTAGTAGATAGAGGACCCATGCCCTATTCCATCATAGTGGTTCCACTTAGTATGTAGAGGACCAATTCCCTAGATTGTAATAGGAATCCATTTGGTAGATAAAGGACACACATCCTTGTCCATCAAGGGGTTCAACTTAGTATATAGAGGACCCACACCCTATTTCAGCTAGGGTGCCACTCAGAAGGTAGAGGACCCATTACCTAGTCCATCATGGGGTTCCACTAAATAAGTAGAGATCCAATTACCTATTTTTCATGTGGATTTCCACATAGTAGGAAGAGGATCCACTCCCTAGTCTATTAAGGGGTTCTACTTAGTAGGAATAGGACCCGCATCAATATCAATCAGAGGGGTGCCACTCAAATTAGTGTGAGGAGTATGGGGGAACCACACCCTAGTAAAATAGAGGGTTTCTAACTCTAGCCACTCTATGATGATCATTCCTGATCACTATCATTGTAAATCATTTCCTAAAGAAGCATCTTGCTGGAAATATTCCACATCATATCTTCGAAGCCACTATAAATTCTACCATTGCGTACTATGTGGAAAAATTATAGTATTGACTACTTGTAGGCTAAAAAACTGATTCCAAAAGAAAGAGATAAAATAGGAAGAGGATTCATAAATAATTACATATCCAATAAGGTGGGGCACATGAAATTTGACCACACATAGACTCATTAAAAATTCATCTATAACACACAAATTTCTGGTTATGAAGTACTATATAGTGTGTAACGGTGCTACATAGCATGGCTCATCCTCTAAGAGCTAAGCCATGTGCTCTTAGTCATGCCTGTGTTCTTCGAGCTATGTCCATGTGTTAGGCCATGTCTATGGAATTATACTCCAAAATTACATGTCGATCCACTAGCGTGGGATCACATTCAATGTGGGGGTCCCACACAACATGTGATACTTATCTCACACAGAAACCCTAAATGTTATAGCCAGGGGACTACACAATATGTATTATTCATAGTACACGCCTTATAGTTTGTATTTTTTAAGTACTGCATATCTATCAGATAAATCCAATTTCTTCTATTTTAATCACCATTCACATCTAATTGACCACCAAATTTCTCTTAAAATATTTTATCCATCATGGAACATTGATTTTCTGGCTCTAGGGGATGGAAATCGAGTATCTGAGTCACCCATACGGGATCGTAGAACCTCCCACCATCTCCCATAACAACTTGGTGTCCAAAATCCCTAAAGGAACACCCAAAATCCATCCTGATCTATCTATAAAACACTAATATTGTCATTTTTCACACATCCACTATGAATTCGGGGATCTAGTCATCCTCAGGCCCACATGGAAATGTCAAACTATGGCCTCATAGGCCTATGGTAAAGAATGTGAAGAACACGTTGGGGAAAGGAATAATAAAAATTGTGCATCAATAATTATCCAATCATTCTTGGCCTGAAAGGATATGTTGGGGGTAGATAATGTGAAAACATGACATAATTATAATAATATGATTTAAACAATTGAAATTATAAAATGAGCTCATGTGATGATTGGGAAATGCAATAAATTAAAGTAAATAATATAATGCATGATTTATTAATTTAATAGGGTATAAATACATAAAAATAGTCCCTACATCGACATTGGACCTTTAGTCGATGAAAAACATGTTCACCAACAATTGGGAATACTCACCACATTCATTGTTTGTCATTCTACCTTGATCTGTTTTCCAATCATTATTCAATCTCCATCAGCCCATGAAGAATGGTGAAACCTCATCTCAAGGATCCCTTGATTATTAAGCTAACCTTGGATATTTTAAATAACATTTTACTTAAAGAGGGAAAAAATTTAGGCATTAAATTAAATAAGTAAATTAATTAATTAATCCACTTAACATAACCAAAAATAGTTGTCTTATCTAAATGTTTGGAATAGAAAAATAATGGGTCACACCTAGGGTAAACCCTTTGCTCTAGATTTAACTATGGTATTATATTTGTTTTACTCAAGACTCCATTCCAATGATATTACATTATTTATTAAATACTTCAAGCACATGATATAAAATGTGTTTAATATTTTTATAAATGTAATTATAGGATCACCAGAAATCAATATATTTTTTTATCTAATGATTGGATATGAAAATATTCCATGATATATTTAAAAGTATTATAAGAAAAACAAAGAGTCTCTACATTATTCCATTCTTCAAATATTTTGAACCCCTAATATTAAAAAGTAAAGAAAGTTGTGAAAGATGAGCCTACATATGAATCTCCCACTCCTAGGATCTTTCTTGTATGCTCTTATGCTTCCACAGAACAAGAACAAAGGGAATAGTCCACCCATGAAGGATCTTTTAATATTGATCCACTATTTCCACTGGGTAATCTATGAAGGTGGTTCCATCCCTAATGTCCAGATCCCCTCATTAAATAATGTGTTTAATATCATGAATTTATCTTCTCATTCGTGACTCATGGAAGACGTCATGCACCCAATCCAACTATGGGGGTAATTTTAGGTAGTAAGGAACATTTCCAATCCTATAAAATGTATAAAATGGACCAATGGACCTCAGTTATATCTTATCACCCTGGAAGAATCTTTTCAATCCTACTTGTTGGGAGATTCTTAGGAAGACGTAGTCTCTATGATCAAAATCAATGGGCTTGTGATGTTAATCAATATAATATTTCTATTGAATCTAGTCTATTCTCATTGTTCATGGATCTCCCAAACCTTCATTTTCATTGCCTTAACCATTTTATTCCAATAAGAGAGGTCTCACTAATTTGAGTCCAATATAAGGGTGACATGTGGGGTCTTTTGTACATTCATGGGAATGGTTTCATGTTGATTGTAGATTGATAACTATTATTATAAGCATATGAGACCAAAGGTAATTGATCCTCCAAACATAGGATGAAGTCTAAAATGCAAGACCATAGCATATACTCTATGACCTAAATAGTTTTTTCAGTCTTCCCAATTTTCTAGGGGTGAAAAGCTATAGGAATCCTCAACTTGGTCCTGAATTCCTCCTACAGTCCTATTTAAAACCATGAGTTAAACCATTCCTCACGGTTAAAGAAAATCATCAAGGTAAACCCATGAAGGAGGATGATAACCCATATGTACAACTACCAAAATATCTCCACCAAAATCTACTCTCTAATATAAATAAATTGAACCAACTTAGTATGTCAGTCAACTATAACCTAGATGGAATTGTGTCCTAATACTTTATGTGGAAGCCCTGTTATAAATTCCACATATTTTCCATTCTATTTTAACTCTGGGATCTAAAGGGGCTGCAAAAAAAACTATAGGAACCTGGTCAAGGACCCCGGGACACCCTGATAGGGGAGGGGTGAATCAGGGTGTCAACTTTTTCTTTTAAACTGATGGATCTTGTTCCCATGTTCGTAGGAACTAGTTTAACCTATATGATGGAAATGAGAAGCAATCAAACAATCACATGCAAAGAGATGACACAACACATTTTACTTTGTTCACAACTAAGGGCTACATCCCAGAAGCATACACTGACAGTTTTTCATTCATACCAAATTCCACTATTCTTCATTAGTTGTGGATTACAAAGGCTTGGGAACAGTCACCCTATCCCAGGCTCACTACCTTTACAACTGTTCAGGGATAGCCCACAGCATCCCTCGGGTCACTCTCATTGACTCCCCCTGGCTCACTGCTTTTGGTGATGTCCCAGTCAGTTTATTGACGTGAATGTCTCTTCAATATATTCGCATTGAAGTCTTTCCCTCTACTTATAAAGAGACTATGCTTGCATCAAAGTTCGGAAATGATGAACTTGAACGCACTGAACCACTAAACTGGATAACCAGAACATGCAAACTGGTTTCACTGACAATTGCACACAACACCAACCCTTTGCACACAAGAACATGCTATTGTGCACAATATTTCTTTTTTGCGTGGAAAAATATTTCATTCAAAAACACCCTTTTCACACAACTGAATCTTTTACGCACTGCCTCAATTTTTACATGCAACTCTGCCTTTTTCGCGCAGCCTGGAATTTTTCACAAACTTGTAATTTTTCCCAAAACTCATAATTTTTCGTGCAATCCCCTTTACGTGAACCTTTTACATGCAACATAATATGTATTTTCTCTTGTTCATCAGTCATATGGAATAAGGGGGTCACCTCTTATTTATAGGCGTCTCTGACCCCCACGCACAAAACCCATGTGGTGTGAAAAACATCTCATTTGGCGTATAATATTTCACGCAGATATTGTTTTTCACGCACATCTCCATATTTCTTGCACAACACGTGCCTTTTCCATTTTTCGACGTTTTGATTCTAAAACACTATTTGCACGAAAAACCTTACTTCACTATTTCATGCACAACGCTGTTTTTTGCGCACAACTCAAATATTTCACGCACAGCCAAACTTTTTCACGCACCGCTTCCCCTTTGTGCATGCCTCCTTTTACCAACAATCCATGTTTTCATTTTCAGAGTTTGAGGCCCAAAAATTTTCAAACACTAGGAAACTGAACCACCTTCATTACTATTGTCTGCTGAAACTGTATGATCACTTTACTCGAACACATTCTGAACTTCCACTGAGGATTGACAACAAACACAACCCATACTTCAATTCATGCTTAGAATAGTTATGGGTCCAACGCCTGGTGCTTACCCTTTGCCTGCTAACTTAAGACACACTGAGATATGAACACGGCCATACTCTGCATCATTCTCTACCACTAAAACTATTGCTGATGATCTATGTACATCATCACTATTCCAGGATATATTTAAAAGTAATAAGTTTGAGACTCCATTGTCACCTCCTTTCACATCACCACCGAATACACCATATGTACCTAGAAAATGATGGTTTGATTACCATCTTTAGAGAATCCTTATGATGAATTTCTTGAGGATATCTGGTAGTATAGGGCCTCACAGTCAATGTCTCCCATCTGATCTACCCACATGAATTTGAAAGGTAAAGGGGTCACCACCATCAAGTAAAGATAATTATCACCCCTCTTCTATACTAGGGTTAGCAAAAAATAAGACACCTGATCAGAGGCCTCCTATCCCAAGGAAGAACAAGACTTCTTACTAAGGGTATCTACCACCATGTTGACCTTACTAAGAGATTAGATAATATCTAAATCATAATCATACAATAAATCCAACCAATTCCTCTGTCTTGGGTTTAGAACTCTCTAAATGAAGACATACATGACACTCTAATGGCCGGAGTAAACCATGAACATGATCTTATAGAAGTTACTTCCTAAAAATACATATATAAAACACTAATACAAATTCTAGGTCATGATATCTGTAATCCAACTCATGGGGAATCAACTACCTCGACCTATACATGATTAATGGCTACCATTTAATAAACATTCAACCAAGATCATCTCTAGAGGAATTTCAATATTCTATATACTCCAACATTTCCTCTAGTAGTTTTACAAAAATATTACTCACTAACCATAGCCTAATCTTCTCAAAAGATCTCTAACATTACTCAATCTATGTAAATGGGTTCCCTTTCCACGTTAGGTTGGTCAAATGGGATAAAGTATTGGGGAAGTCCATCGTGAACCTCTTTTAGTACCCCTCCAAGACAATAAAACTCTACACCACGAACATGCTCTTAGGTGTCCACAAGTAGTCACTGAATTAATATTCTCCAAGTATACAGCTAATATATTCCTAGAAATGAAATACCCTAGAAATTGAACCTTTTAGATCTAGAAAAGGAACATAAAGATCTAACCATGAATTTGGTTCTCCTAAAGAAATTCTAGTACCATTATTAAGTGATATTTATGATCCTCCTACGACATAGAATAGATGAATATGTAATTAATGATGACAAAAAAATAGTCATAGTATGGATGGAAAATATTGTTCATAAGTATAGTAAAAATAGAAAGGTCATGCATCACATTAAAAGGAATCACTATGAACTTGTAGAGTCTATAGAGACATCAGAATTCTAGTTTCATAATATCAGACTCATAAACCATTAATTGGTTGTAGTTGGACTGACGATTGATTTTCAAAAACCACCTCATTCCTCAAAATTTGTAAAATATGTCATTAATCCTCCACAAGATGTAATTTTTCTTTAACTTGGTCTAGTTTTTGTGATGATAATCAACTCAAATACACAAGATCACAACAACATTTTTCATGAAAAAACTAGACTTGCCTAGGGGAGACACTAGGTATAATAAAACCCTTCCCTTAATGGACTTTCAACTATACCATCTTTTTTGAAACTATGTAGGGATCGTCCTATATTCCGCATAAGATATCGGAGTTGTATAGAAATTAAATTCAATGAAAAACTCCATCCCCCACCTCATAGGTTGTCCCAAAACGTCCTCAAGGAATATTTCCTTATAATAATTGATGATTAAAGGATAATAATTTCTAGAAGAGTCCATTTCAGTAAGGGGTAAACTCACCACCTGATGGGTGATGGGTTTCTACTTCCTAATAGAAAAACACACTCATTATTCCATGAGATCACAATTTCTTTAAAAAAATATCGTCACATCTACCCAAATGAAAATTAATTATCAATTGTGACAGTTGATTAGGATCTGATCATATAAATATATTCTATTCCCAAGATGATGTCATATATTCTCATTGTGATGAAAAAGAATGAACATGAGAAACTCACTCCACCAAGTGATAGCTCTCACTAACGATAGATGTGTTGTATCAATTAATAGTTTCTTGTAGGAGCCTCAATGAAAATCTATATGGATAAAGTCTTAATTGGGACCTCCATCTCTCACACTAAGTGTTATGAGAAGATGTAATTAATTGCATTTATGTATGCTAGTATTAAAGAAGAGTAAAATAAATAATAGATCACACCTCTAATCATTTAATGAGATATCGGTTCATAAGCCTCTATAGCCTACACCTACATACAACCCTGACCTCTAGTTCCTTGAGCCTATAGTAAAAATACTAGTGGTGATCGTGGAAGTATCTCACAACTTCATCCACCAATAGAAGATCCTCCTCCAAGATACTCTCTTTCTCCTCTTCTAGATCTAACTTGTTAGGGGCCACCCTGGCCATGCCTGAGAGATCTATGGTCATGGCAATGCATCTACCATGATGGTCCATATGCTACCTACCTACCATCCTCCGCATGTTGGGTCAGATGATCATGTTTCATGGGACATTACCTGAAACATACATAGAATCAGACCTCTCTAAGTTTCCATAGTCCAATATAGGGTCTTTGAGCCACGTGACCATATTCCTGAGTCCATCACTAGGAAGACATCATACGCCAAAACCCTATCGATTTAAGAATGTTAGATACTACCAATGAATCAACTTTATGATGAAAACCTCTAGATTCATATATGTGGTGGCCCTCGGATATGAATTACCCAAACACTAGTGTCCTCTCTTATAGTCAATCATACATGGTAATTCAAAGGGGATCCATGCTAGCATGGATGTCTCTCCGGATTCCTCACATGATCTTCTTTGATATGTAGTTAAAATCCAAAATCATGTATATGGAGTACCATGTAAGGTCAATGATCCTCACAACATAATCAAAAACTATAATCTCTCTACTTTATATCTCTAAAACTCTTAAATTTGATCAGATAACAATCATGATGGGTAGTAGACTCGACTATCACCCTAATACTATATTTAATAGAGTTGGTTCCAGCACAACTATCTAATCGGTCACCTTTTTCAAAAGTATAAAAACATGGATCTATGAATCAAGATTGTCTTTCACTTCTTGGGGACATGGATCACCATAAAACCAAATCATCCTATGGTGCTGGAACTCATAGAGGGTTCTAAGACTTCTTGTATCCTTATATGGATCATCTGGTATAATATGTTGTTCAATGGGTGGGGGTGCTCTTATCTTCCTACCTAGAGGAAATATATCATGGTATTTCCCCTTAATTTAGGCCTCATCACTTATCAAATTATCATCATGATCATAAATCCATTACCTGGATGACTATATTTACAAAGTCTTCATAAATATAATTAATAAATACCCTGTAAATATGATCTTATATGTATATTTTAGGATTTTACTCAAGAAGGATGGCCGATGGAATCAATCATATATTAAGCATGTACCAATTATCCCAGCAACCAATTTCATAATATTCTGAGTCAAAAAATAATAAATAAGGTTCATGGTGAATGAATACATCGGCAGACACACTAGAATTGGGTTACATTACCTAAATGTCGTACTTGAAAAACTTTGACATCATTACCCAAAATTCTCAATCAAACCTCATAGTGAGAAAACCTCTAAAAATTTTCCATTGGTCTAACCTCCTATTATATCAATCTATAATGACCCGACCAACTAGGGCCCATCTTACCTGCTATAGATCATGTACCCACAACCCAAGGACCACCTCCATAGGCCAGGGGCTAGCGAGAAGCAATGAGAATGAAAAATTAAACTAGGTGTCCTTTTCGTAAAGTACTTGTATGCATACTCCCAAACATCTCCATACAGAAGCAAAGATAAATAATAATAAAATAATATAGTATATACAGTAAAGACCCAAACATATAACAATCTCTTTGAAACCCAATAGAGTGAAAAAGAGTACAAAAAATTAAAGGGTAAAAATAAATTCCCACCCAAAAAAGATACCCCATCCTAACAACAACAGAAAAAGAAAGGATGAGAGAGCCTGACCCTAGATCTCCAATACCTACCAACGTACATGGTATATGCACAACAGTTTCCTGATAATCCTCTGAAATCAAGACTTGCATGTACATTATCTAGGTAAGGCATGACACATGCCTCTAAATCTCATATAGGGGTGATTATATACAAACGCGTTAGGATTCCCTGAAAACTAATAGAGCAACAATATGATACACGAAATAAGTGGCCAGATCAACCAAAATCAAGCAGGAATGGTACCCAACAACAAAAAAAACAAACACACACACGTACATATATATACATGATCATATAAGAAACCTAAATGAGAGATTAAGTGAATCAAAATATTATAGTCTGACCCATGATGATGAATTTATCTATAGCTCTAAAGGTTCTTCATTAATTCCCAGTATCTTGTGTACATGTATGAAGAATTAGACATGTAGATAACCCACATCTTCTACTATACTACATTGTTGATGGGTGGAATATCTAATTAGAGGAACCACACCTTTCTATAATAAAGGGGTACCACTAAAAATATAGATATAGGACCCAAACTATAGTACATCAAGGGGTACCACAATATAGGTCAAGTAAATAGTCCCTAGTCTGTCAAGGGGTCCACTAACTATATATAAGACACATTCCCTAATCTGTTAGTGGTGCTACTCAGTGCATTGAGGACTCATGCCCTATTCTATCATGGGGTTTCCATTCATTAGGTACGGGAACCACGCCCTACGTAGTTAGGAAGGTTCCACTCAACTGGAAGAGGACCCATTCCATATTTTATTTGGGGCATGCCACTCAAT
Source organism: Viscum album (assembly GCA_963277665.1). Classification (NCBI taxonomy): domain Eukaryota; kingdom Viridiplantae; phylum Streptophyta; class Magnoliopsida; order Santalales; family Viscaceae; genus Viscum; species Viscum album. The sequence continues at coordinate 152,163,197 of OY728143.1, forward strand.
AGGTGGAGGGCCTAATCCTTATTCAATCTGGGGGTAATCTCAGTAGGTAGAGAATCCACACCCTAGTCTATTAGGGGGTTTCCACTTAGTAGGTAGAGGATCCACACCGTAGTTTTTTTGTGGGTTCCACATTTTAGGGATAAGACCCACACCGTACTCAATTTGGGAGATCCACTCAAATAATAGTGAAAGGATCGAGACACACGCCTTGGTATGATAGGGGGATTTCAAACTCTTACAACACTCTGAGGATGATACCTGATCACTTCTATCATGAAGTATCACCTAAATAAGAATACTTCTCAAAAAATTCAACATCATAACAAAAATTATACTATGGAATATAAAAGTTTCATTGATAGGGGAAACACTTAGTATAGAAGAATAATTTTCCCAAATCTGAGCCTCAAACGATGAGATACTAGAAACATAAATTTCATAAAGATGATTTTTGTGTGTGTATAGTGGGTCTCACAGCATGTGACCTTACCTGGCCTCCTGACCATTTCCTCACTAGCACATAGATTGTTATCCGGGTAGTACTACATTGCATGTGATGGTACTACATAGCCTATCTCTTCCTCATGTGGCCTCACAGGAAAAAATCAAAGAACATGTAGAATGGGTTGGGGGAAATGAATAAGAAAAAAATGGATCAATCATTATCCAAGAGTTATTATACAATGAGAATTTATTGAGGATATATGGGGTTTAAAACATGGTATGACAAGAATAAAATGAATTAAAATTTCAAATTATAGAATGGGATCATGTAAAGGATGGAAAATTCTATAAATCATTTTGGATAATTTAATCCATTATTTTTTATTTAAAAAGGGTGTAAATACAAGGAATAATGTTCCCTACCATATGATTGGATCATTATTTAGTGAATAATGTATTATTCATGGATGGGGGAGATCATTTGAGTTCACTATCTATCAATCCACCTTGATCTGATCCCTAGTCATCGTTTGATTTTGATCCACCAATGAAGAATGTTAGAACCTCCTCTTATTAATACCAAGGTCATGAGAATAACCCTATAAATTTTCCAAAAAATAATACTTATAGAGGGAAAATAGTTTTGAAAATTAAATGAATTAATTAAATTAATAAGTCTTTTTATTGTGCCTAACAATGGATTGTTTATCCAAGCGTTCAACACAAACTGACTTTAGGCCCTATCAATGGAAAAACACATCCTCTAGATTCAACTGTGGCCTCAAATATTTGATATGAGACTCTATTCGTGATATACTTCATTATTTTTTAAATAATTCATGTATGTTATATAAAATTTATTAAATATTTTATAAAATAAATTCTGGTCTTACTGGGCCATGGAATTTCATTTTGTCTCAGTGCATGTCTTAAAAAATATTCCTTGATATACTTAAAAGTATTATAAGGCGAAAAGATAGATTCTCTACGAATATTATTTAGTTAATTCAAATTCTCTTCATGATCGATTATAAAGGATGTAGATTCTTAACTAGTTTAGTTAGAGAACTTGGTATGAATATATCCATAAATTACTAATAATAATAAATATATATTCATAATTTAGTCTATACTTTTAAATTTTTAGTTATTTCTTCAAGGTTTCAAGTTTTTTCAATATATTTTCTAATTTTCATTCCAAAAATCCCTTCAATTAAATTAATCGTCAGATCCCAAAGTAACCAAATTAGTAATGGGTGTAATGAAAATAGAGACAACCCCAAAAATAAGCCTTATTATATAGAAAATGTAGTGGAAAAATTCATGATGTTGGTATCTGTTGCAATGAAAAATAATGAAAACAATATTGTGCTCCTAATTGAACCAAGGAAGGAGAAAATTATTATTGATTATTTCATACCCCAATAACCACTAACCTATAATGGGTCCCCTAATCTAATAATTGATAGGAAATGGATCACTAAAGTAGAAAATATATTCTTTATTATCCATGTCCTAGATAATGAATAATTTGTTATAGTTTTATAGCATTTGTATGGTGAATTTGATCAGTAGTGGAATCAAATTAACTACATGAGACCAAAGTGAGAAATTAGCTCTATGAATTCGGAAGATATTATAGAGGCACACTTTAGAAAATATTTTCACCAAAATATTTACACATAAATGTAGATATAATTCCTTGATTTGAAAAAATAGAAGATGGATCTATTGCCACATATGAAGTAAACAATATAATACACAGGAGGTACACTTTTGGATTTTATCATTGACCATGAATGTTTGATCTATATTTTCATTATTTATCTAAAGATTAATTTCAGAAATTCATTGGCTATTAGGTATTTTTGGAATCTACAAAGAGATATTTTTGATGTACACATAAGGTTGAAATAGAAATTGGATACTACCATTATTCTCATTTTTTTGGAAAATAAATGGAGAATATACTTTTATGGGAATTAAAGTGATAAAACCTCTTTAGGAAAGAAGAATAATATTTCAATATGCTTAAAATGTTGGAAGAAGCATATGGGGATTGTCTCCAAAGAAAAATTACTTCATGTTTGAAAGATAAGGTCATCATGAACATTAATTTTAAATGGATATAAAGATACCAACAAATGAAATGGATAGAGGGAAATCCCAGTAAAATAGAAAACCGTAAATCTATTTCATCATTTGTAAGATGTATATAAATAATGAAATAAAGTTAACCAAACCCAGGTTTGATCCAGAAAAAAAATATCAATAACCACCTAAGAGAAGGGATCATGGAAAATCTTTTAAAATGCGTATTATTTAAGTGGATAGTGATAAATAAGTGGTGACAGGTACACTTTTTCTTTACTCTAGATGTTTGGATGTATTATGTCATGTAACTTTTCATCAACAATTAATTGATAACTTATAAGGAAAAACAAATTGTGGAATTTTTATTAAATCTAATTTATATAAATATCAATTACGGTTTATAGTATTATGATTCATGTAAGTCATATTATCCTTCATTTAGAGGAATGTGAAATATTTTTTGAAATATATTGTCAATCTCCACATAGAATCAAAATTAATCTATGAAATAGGGAAATCACATTTCATAATTCAATCCAAAAATTGATTATCTATCAGTGAGAATATAATAATGAATTATCTCAGAAAAATAATTCAATTATCAAATTCTTGTTACCTAATCTTGAGGGGTTTTATACTAAAATTATTAGAGAAAAACTAAATAGTTGAATTAAGTTGTTATTGGTGAAAGAGAATTTTTTTTCAATTTTATAAGCTTGATATCTCTCTATGAATTTTATCTTGAGGAACCCTTATCTTCTTTCACGAGTATGTGAAAATTAATTGTGAAGAAGTAATTTATTTAATGGGGAATAATTTAATTCCCCTATATTTTACTATATATTTTCCTTTAAATAAACAAGTGGATGAAATCATGTTTCAAATGAAACACTTAACAAAAAAACATCACGATATATTAGATAAATATTATTAAGAAAATTATAAGAATAGTAAAACCACCAGTAAAGAATATGATATTAATAAACAAAAATATCATACATTTAAAGGATGAAGAATTAAAATGATTTAGTATTTAATATTTTTCTTTCTCAAATAACTATTTTTCCAAAAGTGCAGAGAATTTTATTAAAATATATTAAATCAAAAACATTAAAAATATTAGTTTAATAATATTTGATATTTGAATATACTAAGAAATATATTAGCATTCTTTAATATATGAATTGAAATTACATTTTACTAGGAATAATTGATGTTTAAAAAGGTTATTTTTTAATAAAAAAAAGTTCATTTATATTTTCAATATTCTTATAAAAAGTTAATTTATAATTTTTTTAATTTTAATATTATAAAATAAATTTTTTTTTGAATTATTAATTTTAAAATTGTCTTATGATTATTATTTTTATTTTGGTATAATTTATATTTAGGTGAATAGAAAAAAAATATATAGTTTTTAATAATACTATAATGTTCAAAAAAATCATGAAATAAGTATTAATTAGAAAATTTATTTAGACTAAAAATATATTTATATATTAAAATGATTCATTTTAAAATAATATTGAATTTATAAAACCCATGTTTAACTTTTTAGAAAGGTAGGTAATATTTTACTCTAAATTTGTTTATATTATAATATATAAAAAATTAGTTTTCATTACATATATTAATTAAATAAAAAAATTAGATGTTAAATTTAAAAAAAATCATATCATTTACGATTGTAAATTTAATTTTTATTCATAAATTATTAGTACTAAAATTAAATTTAATGACCATGATAATGGAAAACCGGTTATTTTAAAAAGAATTGTATTATTAATATTGTAAAATTTTGGTCTAATAAATTATTTTGATCATTTTTATATATTTAATTTTATATGATGTATACACATTTATATAAATATATTATCTCCCATTTAATTGGAAATTAATTATATATTATGTAACGAACATTTAATATTAAAAATAACATTTTCTTATAAAAAAGGATTTCGTACATATTAAATGTTTTATATTAAAAGTAAATTTTATATTATTTAGAAATTGAATTATATTACATGGATACTGTAATTAATTTCAGAAAATAAAAATTTGTTAATAAGGGTTACCTTAATGTTTTAATAAAATATAGATTATAGGGGTAAAACAAGTTAATATGGTAAACAAAATGGTCAATCATAAAAAAATACAGGTAAAACATTTTTAAAAATATTGATATGATGACTGTTAAAGTATTTATCAACATCAAATCACCCCACACTTCATTAACTCCCAATTTTGGATCTGTTCACCCTTGAATAGTGTCATGGTATTATTGACTGAATAACAAGTAATTATAAGAATGACATTTTCTTCAAATATTAAAGGACATGGCATCCACCACATTCATCCACCAATTATAATTCCCAATATCCCCCAAAATTAGGCAATAATATATTAATTACTCTATCCTTATGTCTTGGGATATATTTCCTTTCCAAGTTTACACAAAAGGGATCCTCAAGGTTTTACCCAAGAGATAAAATCTAAAGGGAGTGGTAAAGTTCTCAACCAAGATCTCTTAATTATTTTCATTTTCTATCACATAAAACCAATTATATCCATGAAATTCTGATAAATTCCATTTTACTAGTGTTTAAAAAATTTATTATACCTATTTAATATCCATTTTATATCTTAATACTGATCATCTAAAAAAAACCACTTCTATTATGTGTGGACCACTTCCTCTATAAGCGACGTGATTCATTTTCTATAATAGCAATACATGACTGGTTCAAAATGGGTATTTAATGAATAAAAATTAAATTTAAAAAAAATATATTCTAAACATATAAACCAATTATTACTTAATTTACATTCTATTTTAATGAATGTGTCACTCATGTATATGTGCGAACAATAGCCACCCTGAAAATAAATTAATTCATTTTTTACACTAGTCTTTTCTTATGTATCTAGGTCACATAAAATATAGTTCACTATTATAATAAATCCCAAATAATATCGTTATAATTTTTTAATAACGTTATTATTACATTATAATCACTTTCATAATCATACTCACCCATAGACTATAGTTTATTTTTTTGATTTAACCACCTACATTAATAGTGAAATAAATCAATATCAGGTATAACTATAGAAACTTAACTAAATGTTTTATTATATTTTAACTATCATATATAATATCTATTTATGGTTCTCTAAATTTTATAAAAATATCAATATTATTATTATTATGCAACCTTTTTTATTATAAATTACTGAAATAAGATTGTCACCAACGTTTTTGTCAACAATGATAACAAAAATGTTGGGATTGTGATATCTATTTAAGAATTCAGTAGATCTGTTTAGTGAATATTTTTTATTCAATCCATTTGTTGTTGTTTTTGGTAGGTTTATTTGTTGGAATTTAGGTTATCAGAAGTTTAAATAGAAGAATCCCTGATAAGAAAACAATTTCTTTGTTTAAATAATATTTCAGGTGGAGATAGAAGTAAAAGGGTGATGTGTAAGATAATTTTCAATTTCTTGGGAAAAAATCCTACTAAGAAATTATATATAAGATTATTAGTTCCATGGTGAAATAGATGGTCGAAAAAATGTAGGAATTTAGTGAAACTGGTTGACTAAAAGGAACCCTCTATATAAAGGGGGAGGGAGCACATGTCTAAGGTGTCTAATAATCAAGTGACCATTTTAAATTAAATGACATGAAATCATAAAAGCCCATAATTTTTATTATTTGTAGTTTTAGTGAAATAAAATCCTTACACTTTTTCCCCATGGACATTTGTTCAAAATATAAACCAAATAAAACCAATGTTATTTTGTTCTTCTTGGTTTCCCTTTTCTTGTACTATTGTGTGTGAGAGTTGGATTTGGTGCAGTGATTTGGGTGTACCAATACTTCTATGATCTGGTGCACTGAAATTATGATGATCTATTTCTACTTTGTGATCTATTAGTGGATGAACATATAGTAGTTGGAGTATTAGTGGATTATCAAAAAGTGGTATCAAATCGTTGGTTTACATTAAGTGGTAACACAAGTAATACACTGTTATCTTCTTTCACCAACCTTGAAGTTTTATTTTTGAAGGAGTTAATGTGTTAATGAAATTTATTTGAAGTAATAATAGGTGAGAGTCATGGGTTCAATAGAGAAAACGTCAGTTTCTATTAGATGTTGAAGGATTGTTTTCTAATCTAAATGGATCATCAAGTTCTACTAAATAGAACTAAGGCCGAGAAGATGGACACTGTAGATTTGGAGTGGATTAGTAAGAAATTTCATGTCTTGATATATATGACATTGAAATTTAATTTTTCCTTCAAAATTATGGAGAATAAAACTACTGTTAATATTATACTATCATTTTCAGATATTCATAAGAAGCCTATTGTTCTCAAAAAAATTATGATGTGAAAAATATTTAGTTTAAGAATGTTGGAAGGGAAATTAGTGGTAGATCAAGTTAAATATTTAAACATGATCTTGAATTATTTCATGTTAGTAAAGATAAATTTTTCTAATGATTTTTAAGCTATTTTTTATATATATCTTTGCAAGAGTTTTGGAAAATTATTGTGATGGAATTGATAAACTATTTCAATGAATATGACCTTTTATTTAACAACAAATAGAATTTAATTATGAATGAACATCTATATATGAAATAATTTTGGGGAACAATCAATAATTATATAAATTTTTGTATGAGAGTATATCCACATCATCTATGGAACTAAAGATACTCACTGCATAAATTCAAAGTAAGGAGTTAAGGTAAATTTATCAAACCTATAACTACATGTGGTTATTGTGAGAATAGGGGACAAATCAAGTAGAAATTTAAGGATCATAAGTGAAGTGGTTGATCAGTTTTCATAAGTTCATTTTTTGTAAAGACCATATCTAAATAAATAATTATTTTGTTCTGTTTTGAAGATATTTCAATGGAATCGGTGATTATAGATTTCATAGAGTCTTTCCATTCCATTGGTTAAAGAGGATACATTTCAAAATATGTTTTGTGAAATTTTGGTATTGTAATTATATCAGATGATAAATTATTGTAGATTATGATAAATAGTGATGTGAAAATTTGGTTGAATAATGGAGGCTTTATTGAGTTCAATATTTTTGAAATATTCATATCATCTAGAAGAATATTATTTTGTGGGATAGATATATTTCTCTAGTTTTTCAATATACATTTCAAATCGATATTATAAGGTTACTTGAGGTTATACCATCCTTGATAATGTAGTGAAATATGGAACCATTTTCCCTATAGGGAGATAAAAATAGTCACATTGGTTAGTGAATAAAGTTCGGGACATTTATATTTATGGCACCCTCAGTTTGGTAAAATCAATAAGAATATTATAGTAATTATAATATAGAAATCTATGTTCAATATTGAGTATTCATACATTTGTATTATTAAAATTTTTTACTTCGAAAGAAAAACAAGGTGTATTTTAATGTAATTGAAATAACTACCATAAACTAGATGATAGATCTTGTTCATACTAATGTCGAGTCACCTGCTGTGGTTAAGTCTCATAATGGATCTCTATAATTTTTTACTTTCACTAATTATTTCTCAATAAAGGTTTGGTTTTATCTCAATATTCATAATTCATATGTGTTTGGAATTTTTTCTAATGGAATAAAATTAAATAAATAGAAACTAATTATATAATTAAGATTCATATATCTGGTAATGGGGGTACGTTTGTAGGGACAAGTTTTTGAAACTACTACATGAATATTTGAATTATAAAAAAGTAAACGGTTCTTGGAACATATGAAGAAAATGGAGAAAAAATATGATGAACTATAAAATGATAAATAATGATTAAAGTATGAGGATTCACTCATGTATGAATAAGTATTTTTAGATGATACAATTTTTATATCCACATATAGGATAAACCATATTCCCTCCTTATCAATGGATCAATAGATACAAAAATCATGATGTTTTCATAAAATAAAATAATTATATCACCTTATAATCATTCGTTATGTCTCTAATATGCATGAGGATACCAATAATCGAGACATGCTTGAAGAAAAATCTTGTATGTGTTTCTTTATGGGGTTTGACAATAAAGAATTTGGATTTTGGCTTTGTAATGATGCTAAAAACAAAAGTGACCATAATTGGAATGTTATATTCTAGGATAATGTTATTTGGAAATGTTGGAACTCCAGGACAATGGAAGCTGATAAAAAATAATCATCCTAAGGAAAATATGACCTAGATAGAAGTTCTGTTAGAATTAAACTATCAGAAAGATTATAAGGTACTTTGTCTCTTAGAAATTTAGAAATTCCATTGAAAATGTTGGAAAGTAGTATAAGATGATTAGATTGTAGATATATGGTTGATATAATCTAAATTTTAGTGGGGGGACGATCAAATAAGATCATCAATAGATGATTTTATAGAAGTATCAGAACCCAAAATAGATAAATAACATGTTTAATTATGAATATATTTTTATGTCAAATGACTAGAAAATAGAAATATATTTGATCATAAATTTATAATTTTAATGAATGGTGGAGAACCTAAATGTCCATAAGAGGTATTTGGTCTCACTGATTCTTTTAATTGGGATTTCAAAATGATGTAAGAGATGTACTCACTATATATGAATAATAACTTTGAATTAGTTGAACATCCCTACTGAAAGAGGGATCTGGAAAATAAATAGATTTAGATGTTAAATTAAGATTCCAATGAAAGTAATAGGTTTAAGATAAATTTGGTGGTGAAAGGCTTCCAAAAGAAGAAGGTATGAACTTTTTAGTGATATTTTCAACTTCTCTTAAGCATACTAATATTAGGACTGTTCTATGTATATTAACTACGTTGAATCTCTATCTATAAAAAAATAAATGTGGATGTGGATTTTCATCATGTATATCTAGATAAATATATATATATGAAAAAACAAGATGGTTTTATTGATAAAAAGAATCTTGAATTGGTGTGTAAACTCAAAATTAGTCATTATAGGTAAAAAAACACTGAAGAAATGGAACCAAAAGTTTGATGGATTTTTTAGACCATGGTTTCATGTAAAGAATGTTATATCACTATTTATACCAAAATAATTTTTAGGATGGATGTTTCAATATAATACTATTATATTGGGATAACACTCTTCTTGTTTATCCAAATAACCAATGGATTTAGTGGAAGAAGAATAATTGTTCCAGATTTATGGAGTTGAACAATTTTGGAGAATCCAAAAATTATTTTCCATAAGAATTTCAGGGGATCAAAATTTTAGAAACTTGGTGTTATCCCAATATGAGAACACCAAAAATTCATTGAATTATTCAGTATAAATAGATATAAATCCATTTATACTCCTATTTCCAGGGTTTTCAAATTATCCAAGGAATAATAAACTTGAATAAAATATTTTTAATAACAAATAGATAAAATTATATTTTCCCCTTCCATTGGATGTTTGATGTATCTTAGTGAGTGAATTTGAATATAAATTTCATATTTAGTGGGAATTTTCAGTTCATTCATCAAAAAACCAAGAAAAAAACATTTGGTAGTTCATAAGGTGGATTCTATGATATCACCTAGGAATGGTGGAATCTACCATATGATTCAGTATAAAATAACCATTGTAAGGGTATTTTGATATCTGTTTTTACAAGATATTTTAATACTAAAAAAGAGTACTTTTGGTTAAGTCATTACTTATAGAAGAATGACTATCAGTTGTATTTCAAGGATTTATTTAGTTGTTTCTCTCTTATAAATGGATGGGGAATTTATAGAAACAATGGAATTAAGAAAATAAACTTTTCTATTGAGGAATATTCTTGATTAACTAGGTAAGGCTCAAGGTAATGGGACACTTTACTATGATAATAAAAATGAAATTCAAATTGTGGGGAATATAGTTTTTATATAATGGATAAATATATTGATCTTATGTACCATTTCATCTTTAAATTTAATAATATAGGGAGATGGAATTAGAAAATATTAGTGGAAAATAGAACCAAATAGATATTTTCACCATAGTGATGCTCTATAAAATTATGAGGCAATGATGTTCCTTAATTACTCTAGGGTAAATAGAATAAAATTATGATAAGGAGTACTACAATGATCAAAAAAAAGTGTGTGGTTTTCAAGTATTGTTTAATAAGTCTTTAATTGGTATTTTTTTAGAATTTTGACGTCTCACTACTATAAAATGGCCTATATGAGTGCTCAAAAAATGATTTAACAGTGCTAAAAAAGTGTTGTAAAGCTCAGCGCTAATATAGGGGTGTCCCTTTTATCAGCACTCTGAAAAGTGCTGATAAAGGACCCGTTTATCAGCACTAAAAAAGCATTGATAAAAGTCCCCTTTATCAGCGCTGATAAAAGGGACCTTTATCAGCGCTTTTAAAAAGTGCTGATAAATACCAAAAAAATTAAAAAAAATCAAATAATAAGGGGAGAGCTTTTAAAAGATCTTGACCCCCCTATCAGCGATAAGAGGACTCCTGCACGCTACCCTTCCCACACATCCTCACACGCACGTACCACTTTGCTTCCACCCAAACTCGAACCTGCAACCTCCCCCTTTCCCGGTTTCACCTTTTCCACTAAACTATTTCATTTTTTCTCTATTTAATGATAAATATATTTATTTATATATACATATATATAGTTATATTTATTCTTATATTGATATAGATTCAAATTAATATAAATATATTTATTCATATATTAGTATATATAAATTCATTGGTATATTAATATATATTTATATTTATTTATTTATATATATATTTTTAGTTATAATTTTTTATCTATATATTTATTTCTATATTTATATATACTTATAAGATTAATTTTAAATACATTTGTGAAATATGTTTTTTATGTGTGTTTATAATTAAATAAATAAATACATACATACAAATAAACAACAAACACACAGAGACACATATATATTTATGAATAAATACATATATATGTGCATTTGAAAAGCCATAGAATGTTAAAATTATCATAACCTATAATATAGAAGCCCGTTCCATCTCTATAAACTAGTCAAATTGAAGAAAACAAAACAATTTTTGATATTATATGTGGTACATGGCTTATGGACATCCGGATCAGAAGTTATACATGTTTGAATGTTAACAAATCGGTGTATCCCGATTAAAAACATAGTTTTGGAGACCTTCAGGGACTTTTGTGCCTCACAGATGTTACAAAGGCTACTCCTAGGTCACCAGCGCGTAGAGCTCATCACAGGATTTGATTTGATATGTTGTAGAGCTCAAACGGACACCCGGGTCAAAAGTTACGGCCGCTTGAAGTTTGAGTTACATTTTCAACTTATTTTAGATCTTTTATTAATTTTTTTGATTTTTTGTGTCTTCAAATTGTTATTAAATGATTTTTAATTGATAATAATTATAAAATTATTAATTAATAATATTTTTTAAAATATTTTAAAGACATCTTCATTAAATTTATTATATTTTATATTTAATACTCTCTTTATAGGTATCTAAAACATATTTAAAAAAAATATATTATATTTATATCAATATAAATATACTTATATAAAAATAGTTTATATTTCATGATCTCTTTTAAACATAGAATTTATCACTGGTAGGAAAAGGTGCTGATAAATCCCCCCTTTATCAGTGCTACTAAAAAAAGCGCTGATAAAGGGGTCCCCATTATCAGCGCTAAAAAAGCGCTTATAAAGGGAGGCCTTTATCAGTGCTTTTTTTTTGCACTGATAAAGGGGTTGCGCTTCCCTTTCCCATTTTTGTAGTAGTGTATATTAAAGGATCTAATTAACCAATATTCTATAATTATATGATTTGGTTCAATAAAAGTTCACATTAGATGGTTTCTCAGCATGAAGTTAGTTTACATGAATTTTAGAGAGATGAATCTCGGATAGGGAAAAAATTATATTTTTGAATCATAATTCAATATGATATAGCTAAAAATGTGTAAGTCAAAGAATTTTTCAATTACAAGTGATTATAATTCATACGGAGTTATGATACAAGCGATCAATACTTTTACAGTATAATGGAGGGTTAATGATAAATTTTGGAAGTCAGCGCGACTAGTTGACCATGTGATACCATCTATATAAAGGGGATGGTACCACTTTTATAATGATTCCAATTTTCTTGTGATTATTTTACTTTATATGATCCACATGGATAAAAATCCATGAGATGTAATATTTAATGTTCTGGTGAAATAAAATATATTTAGGGTTTTTTCATGGACTTGGGATTAAATTCTAAACCATATAAAATTGGTGTTATTTATTTGAGATTGTTTTAATTAATCTTATATATTTTTGTGTGAAATTTTAATTTGGTGTTCTGATTTGGGTGTATAAAAAATTATATGTTTTAGTTCAACAAACATTCCATTAATCCATACCGGTGATCTATTTTATCTATGTGATCAATCAGTGGATGAACCTTCGATATTTGGAGTTCTGGTGGATTATCAACACAAAATGATTATGAAATAAAATTATAAAATTATAAATCATTACAAAAAATATTTTTATTACATAAAATAATCTCATAATGATTAAATTTGAGTATGAAAAATATAATCCACACTTCAATTATGAAACTAGTACTAAAAAAAATAAACACTAATAACAACGTATTATTGAAATATAATATAAGTAACTAATATAACTAAATAAACTATTTATAAATGATTTTACTAAAATTTTATAGGTTTAAACTAGGTTTCTAAATAGTAAATATAGATAGTTTTTTATCCATAAGGATAAAGCATGTTTAGATCAGTGGGATTAAAGGAAAGGGTTTTTTATCTCAATTTCCTTTCATTTAGACAAGTTTTGTTTTTTGGAAATTAAATTCATTTACATGATCTGTATATTACCTATTTTATCTATGATATCATGAATTCTCTTTTATAAATGGTATTTGGAGTCTATTATCAATCTCTTTATTTTAAGGACTTCTTATTAGAATATTTTTTAAGTTGTTTGGGTTTTTTTTACTCAAATTATTATCCTTATTCAGGGAACATAATTTTTTTACATTGTATTTACAATATATTTTCATTCTTTTATGATAATATAATTCATTCTCTCCCTAGGAAAAGTGAAATTTGAAATCTAAATAATTTAACTTGATTAATTCCTTTCTAAAATGTTCATATTTTTTAATAATATTACCATCCTCTATAAATATTATATCCCTTTTGTATCCAAATTTTCTCTTACCATCAATTTTATGGTAAGATCACGAGTTTTTAAAATAATATATATTATAGCGTACATGATACACCACATCGAGATTAAACAAACTAATTTGTATTATTATTAAAATCTTATCATTATAACCAAGACATTAGAATGCAGGGTATGAATAGGAATAACTGAATTAAGAAAATATAGATTACTTATTTATAAATAATTAATCCTTTAGTGACTAATTAATTATAAATTAAAATAAAACCCTTTTGAAAAAAAGGAAATTGTTTTCTTAAAAAAATTCAATGAAAAAAGTGTGTTTATAAAATAATAAAATCACTATTGATGGATTATATTAATTAAATATTTGTTTAAAATAATTTATTTATTATTTATAATTCATCTTATGTGGTTTCTAGAAGTTATATAAGATCAAATCCAAATTTACGCGTAAAAGTAGTATTTTTTTAAAAAGGTTGTTTTCCACCCTTTTGTGGTGGACTTATTTCAAATTTAGTGTATAACACATATATAAATTCAAATTGAAAAAATAAAATACTTATTTTAAATATGAATATAAAAATTATTAGTTGATGATTTTTTGGTATTTTTTTGATAATTTTCAATTTGTAGATAAATAGTGAGAAAATACCACATTTTAATTAAAAACATATTCTCTTATAAATAATTAATAATGTTAAATAATAAATTTTATTGGTTTCAATGTATAATAATATCTATTTTTTATCATTTAATCCAATTTATTTTATTGTAATAAATTTAATATTAAATTTTGTTATAAAAACAACTCAATCTTTTGAAGGCTTTTACTTTAAAAAATTGTTTTCTCCATCTATCAGTAGGATTAGTTTTTATTAACTTTTTAAATTCTATTTTTTTAGTTTGAAAATTTTATTCCATATTTTTTATAATAAGGCCAAAATTCAGTTTAAAGGCTCCATTTATTTTTTCAAATAATCAACAGTTACTTTAGTAAATTTTTTATTGACACCTTTAAAGATAAATTAGAAAATTAAGGATAAAAATAATATTAAATTCCACTAAAACGTTTCCTAATTTTATTTTAAGTGTATTATTCATCCCTTAGAATTAAAAAAAATTATGAGACCATTTATGGAAATTTGGATGAGAATATAAACTTTATAGTATTTTATTCAAAGAAAATTCATCTTTATTGTACTTTTCTTTCTAACATGTTTTATATTTTAAATGTGGGTTCGTATAGTGGATATTTTTTAAAATAATATTTCATTTTAAATATAAAATATTTATACACATCATGGTAGTTTATTTATAATTTTTAGTGATAAAACAGTAACCTTAAATGGTGTCTCAGTGATGATGCATTAATTATTCAATTATAAAATTATCAAATAAATGATATTTAAAATATATAAATAAATATAATTTGAGATTACTAATGTAATACAAGAATTTTAAAGGTGACTCTAACAACTTATTGATATGTTAAAAGTTTTTGTTTTAAGATATCATGTCTTTAGAATAAAAAATATTTTACAAAATGATATAAAAAACATAAAAATATAAAATTCATCCAACTGATTGGGATACGTCTGAGAATTTCATCAATGACTCATTTATTTCACATTTTGAATTTTTCATTAATTACAAGAACCTAGAAACTATAAATTAAAATATGTCGTAGTAATAATTAAAAATCTAAAGTAAGTATTAAAACAAAATGATAAGGATTAAAAAATAATCATAACTTGTCTAATTTTCAATGGATGGATGGAGTTTGACCCGAAATCATCACATATTCTACCTAAATATAATTGATCCATTTTTATTGTAAAATTAATTTGAAATAATTTAATATTTTAAATATTTCTAATAGTGTCCCTCCCCTCTTATTTAAAAGGGCACCCATTCTTCTCTCTTCCTGACACTAAAAAACATATTTGGTTTGTCCAATATCTACCCAAATACCTCCATATAATCTACCCACAAATTCTACAGGACTTAGTTTAGATGTAATGACCACATTAGAGGTGTTAAGGTGTTAATCAAAGGAGAGTGTCCAAAGAAGAGGTGTTGTTTTTAATTAAGTGTTTCTATTTTATTTATTCACCACTTCCTTCAAATATTCTTCAACCATGATGAAATAATAACTACAGTATCCTAAATATAATGAGATTTTATTATGTAAATATCAACATATATATCCATATCCACTTTCATCAAATGGGAAAATAATTATTCGATCATGTGTATAGTGAACTACAGCCTCATTATGGAATTAAAGTTTAAAAATTCATTTCATGAAATATTTATCATTATAAAAATATAATATATCATTTATGCTCTTAATTATCCATACATAGAAAATGATGGCTTCCTTCGTGTGTATGAGTGAACTATCACATCCACGAAGCATTATGATTTGTTTTTCATCACCAAATAAAATGGATTATATATGTAAGTATATTTAAATAATTAATTTGATATTAATGATATGATGATCATTATTTAAATGTAAAATAATACTTACCTTATTTCCATAATGATCGTTGAAAAATGAAAATGTTACTCATGTGTACGTACGGCTTACCATCTCCGTGATTGTAACATAGTTCATCTACCATATCCATATTTAGTTAATGGATTTAAAAATATAATTTATTTATAATAGTAATTATTATGTTATGTATATTATTATGTAGATGATGGAATGATTTCCACTTTGACTATTGACATCGTACCAAATTTGTTTTTGGAACCATGTGCGGAATATCATCAAAATGTCCAACATGAACTTGAATAATTAATTAATTGTTATATCATTGTAATAAGTGATATAAAATGAATAATAAACATGTATAATATTCTCAAGAAAATATAAATTAACCTATTTTTATTATTCATGAGGATGAATAAGGTACCTGATGATCCGAACTCACGGTAAGTGATTTTGTCTCAATCTCATTTCATTGAGACATATTTGGATGTTATAAACCCACCTTATTTTATGATGTGTATATACATCCCATTTGACGTATCATATAATGAATTTATTTATTCAAATGTTATTTAATTGTTTTGAAATTTTACTCTTTCAAGGGGCTTATGATTTAAATGTTCAACGTTGTATGGTACACTTTGAATGTGTACAAAATTAATTATCTAATCTTTTTCTCTATGTAAATAATCTGGAAATTATTTTACATATTTCATTTTAGGGATATAAAATAATTATAAAGGTTACATTATTTCCATTTACAATTTCATTCAATTTTTTTCAAAAAGAATCTTTTTACTTGTTTTATACGAAACATTTTGACAAACGGCAAAAGGATTGTTTTATTATTTACATACATTGGGAAAATGAATTTCACGCCTCCATGACTATTATTTAATTTCTATATTCTATTGAAAAATTACATATTTTCATAAATTAAAACCACAATTATTTTATAGTGATGTTTTTTATTGAAAATGGTTTTTAAAAGAAAACTGTAGTTTTATACAAAGGTGATTTTCATACACAATTAAAAAATATTTCAAAGGGTTTTATGATGAAAGTGTTTTATTAATGATAAGGTGCTTGAAAATAATAGGAAATGGGACAGCCTGGTATATCTTATATATGGTTGTCCTAGATAGTATTGGGTAATCCCATTACAACTTAACATGGGGTGCCCGGATAGTATCGGGAAAGCCCATTACAACTTAACATGGGGTGGCCAGATAACACTAGTAAATCCCGTTATAGCTTAATATGGGGTGTCACATATAGATATTGGTAATTCCATAATATATTAAAATGTTTTTTCCAAAATAACATCGAGTAAGACCATAATATCCTAATTATAATTTGGTCATATTGTTATTCGAATTGAAAGTCTTTCTAATGGGTTTTATGTAAATGATGATCTAAGTAACCTAAAGGTCTTTTAATTAAATGTGACAGGTTTTAATGATTTTCTTTTAGTAAAATGTATTTTTTTCATATAAATATTTTTTATTTAATATTCTAAAATAATTTTCAATATAAAGGTAAAAATTATATGATTTTTTGGTTTTTACTGAAATAATTATTTCCTTATTTTTTATGTCCTTTACTAAGCTTCTCTTCTCATTAAATGTTTTGAAAAAACAATTGATAGTGTTTAAGTAATACCAGGGACAAGGAAAAGGTCATGAATAAAATTTTGAAGATATTTCATGAAAATAAAACATAGTTTATTTTACAGGGGTCTCCCATGGTGGAAAAAATGGATACTGAGTATAAGTTACACATGTAAAGTATGGGTTTGTTATGTAAATGTTTTTCTAATTCTATAAAATTCTAGGCCTAAAAGATCTTTTAGAAAAGAATGTGATTTCTAGTATTAAAATAACTTAAATAGTTTGTTTTTAAGGTAACATCCTTTTAGTTTGTATTAGTTAAATCTTTTGAAAACTTCAGATAATATGATGTTTACTTAAGATTTGTTGATATCATTATGGGTTTATAATTTTAAGGTTTTTCATAAGTTCGATGTCTTAAAAACCCTTTTGATGATTTCTGTTATGAAATTTTTAGGGGACTAATGATATTTTGGGGTATATTCCTTTTCGAAGAAATTATTAGTTGTTACATTTTGGGATGAGAATTGAAAGGCATGAGAAAACATTTGTGGTTAAAATATCCTAAGGTTATTTTTTAGAATGTTTGTAAAATTTCTATATTTTTATAAGGATTGTGTTAATATAGTTTTATAAAAAGTTAAAACATCAGGATGGGTGATAACCTTTCTCATCTGGCAGGGCCTCAAGAATGGAACCCACAACCGTAGGGTGACGAGGGTGCATCGCCTAACACTAGCCTATGTAATTTCTTGGTTAAAATGGATATTTTTTAGTTAGATGATTTTATGGATGGTGAATAAGTTGATTTTGGGAATATATGTTTTTTCAAATAGATATCCTTGGGTATAGAAAAGTATTTGATGATTACATTATTAATGTTATTTCAGAAGATATTTAGTATTTTGGGAACCCTTTATGATTGGTATAAATATATTAATATGCAACTTTATATAAGGAATAAAGGTTGAATTATATTTTTTAATAAAATGTAATTTTATTATAGACTTATGGTGATTTGTGTAATTATAGAAATAATTACCATATCTCGAAAATTATGTGATTTAGTAAATTTCATTCTTTGTATGAGACATTAATAGTTATTTATGTTATTTGTTGATAAATGTTAAAATTTATATTTCAAGAATATTTTATAAAATCCTTTTGAATGATGGGTTTCAGTCTAAGATTATTTTATTTTGATGAATTTTATGTACAGTTATTTATTATGTGGCATTTCTTGAACTTTGGTTATTCTTGTTTAATTTTGGAGATTGAAATTCTTTTTAATCATATAATATTTATTCTTTTGTGAGAATTAATTTATCTTATTATAAAAATTTTGGTTTTGGTTAATGTTTCAATATAGGATAAATAGATAGTTAATATTTTATGGATTATACGATTCTCTAGAAGTTGATTCTAGTGCTTCAGGTATGAAAAATTCATCCTGAATACTAATTATTGGTAGAAAAGGATAATTTTTTAGTGTAAATTTATTAAAGGAAGAAACTCTACATTTAATTTGATTATTTTCCCTTATTTTTTCCATCAAAGTAGTAACATTATTCCTCAACTCTAAGAAAAATATTTAAAAATAAATATATTATTCATTTAATTCTCTTACTAGGAAATCAATGAACTCCAAACCCAACGTAGATTTATGGATTTGTGATTATAAAATTTTTCAGGACCATGGTCTTTATAACTATACATCAAAACTTGATAGTTAAATCTATCATTCATTTATAGGTTTTCTTATATGTAAACCCTAATATATCTTATCTCAGGTGACCTCTATACTTCCCTTTATTTCTTTTAAATTGGAAGTTTTTTACCCTTGTTCTGATATGGGGTTTTAATAATGGTATTTTGAAGAGTCAAAACATAGCTATTGAGACTGAATTAAAAAAATAGGACAAAATTTCCAAAATTGAGGGAGAATGTAAAATGCATATTTAAAAAAATAAATACTATAGCGTACATGATACGCCACATCGAGCTTAAATGAACAACTATATATTATTATTTAAATGTTATCATTATAACCTAGTTGTTACACTGGAATTTATGAAAATGATTTAATAAATTATGAAAATATGTTTTACACATGAATATATAATTAATTATTTTTTGGTAAAATATTTATAAATGAAAATAAAACCCTTTTGAAAATAAAAGAAACTCATTTTTTGAAGAAAAAAAAATTAAATGTGAACATATGTGTTTATAAAATAATAAAATTAATCTTATAGAATTATATTGATGAAATAAATAATTAATATATTAAATATAATATTTAAAATCCATCTTATATTTTTTAAGGACATGATATAAGAACAAATCCAATCTGAAGTATAAAAAAAGTATTTTTTTTAAAGGCAGTATGCCGCCTTTTTATGGAGCACTTATTTTAAATATAGTTTTTGATACTTTTATAAATTATTTAAAAAAATAAAATTTCAGTTTTATTTTTTCATATAAAAATTTAATTTTCATGAATTTTTTTATTTTTTGGATACGTTTCCTTTTTCAATGAAAACTGAAAAAATAGTACTTTTTTTAAACATCTTTTTGTCTAAAAAATTAATTCTCTTAAACTGTGTTTTTGGTGGGTTTTAACATATATTTAGATATATTTTTTATAATTTAATATAATTTAGGCTATCGTAATCAGCTTCACATTGAATTCGTATATAAAAAAATCAATCTTTTGAAGGTTATTACTATAAAAAACTTGTTTTCTCATTCATTCAATAAGATTATTTTTTAATTAATTAATTTAATTTATGTGTTTGGAATTTTTTAAAATTGATTAAATATTTATAATAATTTGGATTAATTTTATTTAATATATCCCTTTTATTTCTATACATTATTAATAGTAACTTTAATAATTTTTCTATTAACACGATTAAAGGTCAATCGGGTAATTAAGGGTAAATATTATATAATAAATATTATATAATTATCCTAACACTTGTAATAATTTATTGGGGTGATTATTTAGTGTCCCTAACAATTAAATAATTGTTCATGTTATCATTTATATCTATTTTTATAAGAATATGACCTTTATAGTATTATATTCAAAGAAAGTCAACATTGTACTATTTTTCTTTTAACAAGTAAAATATTTTAAATATGTGGTTATATATGGGATATGTTAGAATACAAATATTAATTTCAAAATATACAAGAATTGTCAATATCATGGTAATTTATTTATAATTTTAGTGATACAAATATTTTCTTAAATCGTGATACAATGATGATGGAGTAATTGTTTAATTAAAGGAAATATCAAATAAATGACATTTAAAATATTAAAATAAATTTAATTTAAAATAATAAGGGTCAGAAAATAATTTTATAGATTACTTTCACATGGTATTTATTATTTTAAATAGTTTTGTTTAATATTTAATGATCATAAGATATTTTTAAAAATTGAAGTAATGAATATTGTCAAGATTGTCAAAGAATTTATTTTAGAATAAATAATATTTTACTAAAATATATAAAATTAATAAAAAAATTAAATCATAACAATTATTTTTATAACTCTAGAAATGTTATAAATTACTCTTTTAGTGGTCTTTTATCATTTTATATTAATTATATTAACCCTAATACTTTAATTTACATGATATCACGCTCAGAATTAAAATGTAGATATAAGGGTTTAAAGAATATAAGGATTAAAAAATAATAAAAACATATATAATTTTACATGGATGAATTTATTTAGAACCAAAATAATACTATATTATAAATTAATAATTTTTGAGCCATTTTCTTTAAAAAATTAATTTATATTAATTTAATATTTTGAAGATTTCTAAGAGTCCACATCCCCTCTCTTATAAAAGGGCACTCATCATTCTATTTTACTCACCTATATAAACCTATTTAGTTACATAAATATCCTCCCAAATACCTTAATATAATCTATCCCCACATTCTTTATGCTTTAGTTAATTCCAAACAACCTACTTACAGGTGCTAAGGAGTTAATCAAAAGAGATCATTCTAAGAAGAGGTATTGTTTTTTATTAAGTGTTTCTATTTTATTTCTTCTTTAACATCATTTAAATAATCTTAAAAATGATAATATAATAAAAAAATATTCTAAATACTATAATCTGTTATTATTTTATTATCATCATCTAAATCAATATTCACTTTTATTAAATGGTAAAAATTATTAGTTCGTGTGTACGGTGAACTACTACCTCACGAACTGATATAATTCATTTTCCATGACCATCTCTCAAGACATGTTATAATGATTGAATTAAAATATATTTATGATATTAATTAAATATTTATCATTATTAAAATATAATATATCATTTACATTCATACCTTCCCATGCAAGGAAAAATGATGACGACGTTCGTGCATATGTCTTAGCAATCATATCCACAGAGTGATGTGATTCATTTTTCATCACCACATAAAAGGGATTATATATATAAGTATATTTAAATTGTTAATTATATATTAATAATATTATGATAATTCTATAATGATAAAATAATACATACCTACTTTCCATAATGATATTTGAAAAATGAAAACATTACTCATAAATATATACGGCTTACCGTCATCAAGATTGTAATGTTGTTAATTTTTTATATCTATGTGTAATGGATGGATTTAATAAAATAATTGATGTGTAAAAGATATTATTATTTCATGTATATTAATCTAGAGATGATGGACTAATGACCAGTTTTACTATTGACATCATACCAAATTCATTTCTTGGTCCATGTACTGAATATTATCAAAATTTCCAATGTGAACTTAAATAATTAATTAATTTTTGGTAAATGTTAATAAGTTATATGAAAAGAATAATAAAAATTTAAAAAATTCTCAAGAAATTTTAAATTAACCAAATTTTATTATTTAGAAAGATAAAGAACATACATGATGATTCAGACTCACGGTAAAGGATTTTGTCTAAATCTTCTTTTATTTAGGCATATTTTGATGTTATACACCAACTATATTTTATAAGTTATATATATATACCCTTCTAAATTTAATAAAATTTATTTATTTATTCTCTCGTTATTTAATTTGTTTAAAATTTTACTCTTTCATTGAGATTATTATTTAAATATTCTAAGTGGTTTGGGACATTGAATGTCTTAATATTTAATTATCTAATATTTCTCTCCATGTTAATATTCTAGATATTATTTTTATATTAATAAATATGGATATATAATTTTTATAAACAAAATTTTATATCTATTTATAATTTCATTTAATGTTTTTCAATGAAATATTTTTAAAAGTTTTATACAGAATGTTTTGACAATGGAAAAAAGAAATATTCTTTTTTTAATATAAAGTGTAACAACAACTTTTCTACCATCATGATTATTATTAAACATCTAGCTTCCATTCCAATATTACATATTATATTAAATGAAAAAGCCTATTCTTTTATTTTTTTGATTTTTTTTATTAAAATGGTTTATAAAATAAAAAATTATTCTTATATGAAGGAGTTTTTCATATGGTATTAAAACAATTTTTCAAAGGGTTTTACAATGGATGTGTTTTATTAATAATATGTTACTCAGAATTATATGAAATGGGTGAGCCCGATATAGATTACACTTTTTTTGATCGAGATAGTGTCAAGTAATAAAGTCATATCTTAACATGGGGTGCCCATATAGCATCCAGAAAGTCGGTTATTGCATAACATGGAGTGGCCTATATAGCTCTGAGAAAGTCTATTGCAGCATAACATGGGGTGAACTAGATAGCATCGGGTAATCCCATTATATCTTTACATGGGGTTCCCTAGGTATCCCCTGATAACACCGTAATATTATAATTGAAATAATGACATATAGTCTTTATAATTGAATGGGTTTGGAAAGGGTTTTATGTAAATGATGCTTTAAGTCACCTAAAAGAGTTTTAATGGCATGAGATAGGTTTTAATGATTTTATTTAAGTAAAATATAAGTATTATTAATATGAAAATTTTTTATTTCGTGTTCCTAAAGAAATTTTAAGATAAGGGTAAACATTATATTATTATTTATGTATTTACTAATCTAAATATTTCTTTCCTTTTATGTTCCCTACTGTGCTTTTTTACGCATTCAATGTTTTGAGATGTTTTTAATGAGGTTCAAGAAGAGTAGGGAAAAGGTTGAGGTCACAAATAAAATTGTGAATAAATTTCATGAAAAGAAAACATTTTATAATTTTTAATGGGTTACCCATGGGAGAAAAAGAGACACTGAGTATAGGTTTCCACTTATAAAGTATGGGTTTATTAGATAAATATTTGTCAAATTATCTACAAATCTATACCTAAAATATCTTTTGTAGAATAATTTCCTATATAGTTTTAAAAAAACTATAATATATTAAATTTAATGATTATTCCTTACAATTATTCTTTATAGTTAAAGACATAATTATTTTTAATCTCACATCACATTCATCTTTCCCTTCTCCATCTTCAAAAGCTTGTTTTTATTAAACCATTTTAGGATGATATTTCTTAAACAAATGTATTTCAAAATATAAAAAAAATCACTTACTTTCTTAATCAAATGTTTTATCTTCTGATACACATTGTTTTTTAATAATTTTTATATATTTTCAATAATCCATCATTGATGTATCTTTTCAAAATCAAAATGGTACAAAAACGTTTACATCATCTTTTCAAAAATGAATTCTATAACACCATAAGTTTTTAAAAGTGGGAAAACATATTAAATTGTGTATATAAAAAGTAACACTAAGATTTTAAAGGAATTTTATACACTGAGACTTTATGATATATTTCATTTTAAATAAATTCAATCTCTTTTATAGCTTATAATGTATGCAGCACCGAGTTTAAATGAAAAATGATACTCTATTAAAATATTATTTTATAAACTGACTGTTATAATAGATTAATTAAGTTTGTGGGTATGAATATTAATAAGTAAATTATTAATATTTTATTTCCTAAACATGAATAAAAAAATTTCAATGGTAAAAATTTCTAAGAAATAAAATAAAAACCATTTGAAAAAGGAAGAAATTTTTTCTAAACAAATGTATTTTTCTGAGAGGTAGATAACGTGGCTTTATTTTTACATAGTTTCTCCACATCTTTTATTTAATTTTTTACAATTTAATCATTTATTTTAACACTTTAATATATAATGAAACTTTTTAATTTTTATCACTATGTCTATTAATTAATTATTTTTCTATAATTAAATATGTGTTTTTAGTATTTCAAATAGATAATTTAGTCATTATAATTATTCTAATAATGTAAGATAGTTTTTAGTTTAATAATCATAATTTGGTTAACAAATTAATAATTTGTTATTATTATTATTTAAAAAAAAATTCATTGTTATTTGCATCAATCTAATTTAGTTTTTAATTTAAAACATTACTTTTTAAATTTGATTTATTAAAATAAATTAACATTATTTATTAACTTGTTTAATTATTTTGTTAAACAAATCAGTTACCCATTTAAGTTAAAGTTTAATAAAATAATGTGTTCTTAATTTTTAGTTTCCATTATATAATTTAATTAATTAAATTAGTTTTTTAAAATATTTTGTTTAATCTTAATTATTTTAATTTTATGTTTTCATTTAATTCTTTGTATGTTTTTTTTCATTTATTTAGAAATTTAATTAATTAATCTTAATATTTATATTCTTAGTAAATAATTTAGTTGATTCTATTTTTAGTTTTTTTAATAATTTAGTTAGTTTTTAGTACGGTTAATTAATTAGTCTATAACAACTTAGTTAACTTGTCTTTTGTTTTAATTAATTAATGTTTTATTCATTTTATTATCATTTTAATATTAATTTTTTATTATTAACATTTTAATATGTTCTATCGGTGAGTTGACGCACTGATTCCGCACCATACTGATGTTTCGTCTCACTGATTCCTTGTCACACAAATGTTTTTTTAAACTATTTGGGAGTTCGGACTCACTGATCACTTTGAAACAACACCGGTCTATCTTGTGCATCGGATTCGGCCTCTCATTTCATCAGTGTCATATTTTATTTTCATCTATTGGTGAGTTCTTTTTTATTTTTAACACTTGGTGAGTTCTTTTTTTATTTTCAACTATCGGTGGGGTTTTTTTATTTTTAGCTATCAGTATTTATTTATTATTTTTATTTTTTTAACTAATAGTTTCTTGTTTTTTTATTTTATCTCTCGGTCTCATCCCCTGGCACCGATCCTACTCCTCTATCGGTGAGTCACTAACTCACCAAATCACCGATGCAAAACACTTATCGGTTTCATAGACTCACCGATGACGCATGAAGCCTACTCACCAATACATTATTTCCCACTCTGATTTTTCCTTCACCATTGGTGTTTCTTACCCTGCTTTACTCATCAATTAATTTCTTTTATTGGTGTTTTTCTACCTATGATTCATTGTTTTACGGATACATCTATCTCTTTCACATTATTAAACTGACTCGACCCAACTATTTTGGTCTCACATTTCTCCACCTATAACAACACAACAACTCATTCATCATCACTCTCTTGGCCCATTCTTCTCCTCCTTCAGCTTCCAACACCACTGTGAATCTCCAGAACCTCTTCCACCAAGGAATAAAAATTGAACCAAATCTCACAAAATAGATCATATCCAGACCCAAGAAAAATCATAAAATACATAGATGAATCCTCTTCATGCATTCAAGAAGTCTTTTCGACACTCTAAATAATGCTGAACCCGAAGGCAACTATTGGTGTTCGTCTGGAGAAGGACTGAATAAATCAGAATAGAACCATCGGAGGGAGAAGCAGGATTCATAGGGTGTCACACCATCATCAATTGAAAAGGAAAATGAGGATAGGGATACTGCTTTCTGAAGTCACTTAGAGGAGCCTCACCGTGCTTCCATGGGCCGAGTTCGAGCTAGGTGAGAACATCTGCACCGCCACTACAGAGTACCTGAATTTGTTTTTGGAAACCGTGAGAAACCCCACCCCGCTGCTTGGAATCATTACCACTGTGATTCGCCATATCTTGAGAAGCTGAAAAAGGCTGTAATGTTCACAGTGTGTCTTCCACAAGTTGTCGTCCTGGTCACAAGGTCGACACAGGGGCACGATGAGGAGGAGGGATAGCCGCAAGTTGTCATCAGAACCTGCCATGATTAATGAAGTCTTTCTCATCCAACTAGTTCTGTGTTGTAGCTACTGGTCTCGGTTAAGCCATGTCAGGATAACTTCAACTGGGAGATCTAATCCCTACCAGTGCTGAAGAAGGGTGTCACCGAACCTTCATGAGGAGAACCCTACCCCATCCCCTTGTAGTGCAAATAGGAAGATTAGGGGAGGGGGAGATGTAGAGAAGAGAAAAAAATAAAAAAAATAAATTAAATAAAAGATTAAAATAAAAATATAATTAAAAATATTAAATAAACTAAATATATTAAACATTATTAATTATAAATAAATAATACAAATAATATAAATAATCTTAATTAAACATAATTACTAATTTAATTAAAAAAATTAAAACTTTAATTAAACTTAATTAATTGATAATAAATTCTAATTTTAAAAAATATTAATTTAATGTCTCATATTAAATATTTAT
This sequence comes from Viscum album, assembly GCA_963277665.1. Taxonomy (NCBI): domain Eukaryota; kingdom Viridiplantae; phylum Streptophyta; class Magnoliopsida; order Santalales; family Viscaceae; genus Viscum; species Viscum album. The sequence continues at coordinate 152,190,732 of OY728143.1, forward strand.
AATTTTCTATAAAATAAAATACCAATAATAATTAATAAATAAAATTCGAATAAAATAAAATATTTAATATGTTAAAAATTAGATGTTCAAAATAATAATTAATTTAATAATTATTATTAACATTATTAATTAATTTAAAAAAATTAACTTAATTATTTAATATAATGTTTAGAACTAAAATTTTAACAATCTATAAATGTTAATAAAGCAACTTAATTTAATTCATTAATGAAATAATAGATATCTTTATTCGCAACTAAAATTAACTTTAATTAATATATAAAATTGATTAAATTAATAACTTAATTACTTAATAATTATATTTAATATTTAATAATTTAAGTTTTAGGTTAAATTAATAAAATATCCAACAAATAATTATTAAGTGATGTATCTATTATTATCAATTATTTTATTATCATGCTCTATGACTTTTTACTTTGTTTATCTGTTCTTTACTGTGAAGGTTCATTCAACAGTCGAAAAAATCTCCTAGTGCTTCCAACTAACTCGTGGGATGTTGATTACGATGGAAAAGATAGTGTGACGTGCGATGCGCTAAAAAACACATGTGTGTGGTGAAAAAGTTAAATACATGTATAAGTTGATTTAGAGTGGAGGTGACAAGTAGCAGAAATAGTGGGTATTTAAATTAGAGCAAGCAATAAGGGGAGGGGCTATTTTTTTACAAGGGTCCAGGCCCAAGCTAGAGGAGTTCAAGAGGAGGTAATCAAATCGGGTGTTCTACTTCTATCTTAATTATAGCATTAGTACTCTTTTTAGTATGTTACCAATTTCTAGAATGATAAAGAACATGTTTTCCAGCTGAATCATTTAGTTCGGGGATAAATTGAAGTTCTGATGGTTACCATTTAATTTTCTTTTCACTTATCATTTTGATATTTTCAGTATTGATTGGAGATATCAATACTAAATTCTTTCAAATTTCTTGTAACACTAGAACCTAAATTCAAAATTTCCCAGTGAATTGGAAAGATTAATTGTGGAGATACGTTTCAAAATGTAATAAATTCAAAAGACTTCAGGACTTATGGTGATTAATTCTTATTGTCATTTTCAAATAATGGAATTCATAGTTGATCTTTTTAGAGTGGAGAACTCTATTCTTGATCCATCTGTCAGACTTAACTTTTGGTGAGGGAAGTAAGTCACTTTCATTAATTGGTGGTATATTGCAATAATTTTTAAGTGAATTGGAAAACTCTTTAAACTAGTAGTGTGGATATTTTTCCCTGGGCATTACATTTTGGTAGTTCATTTATTAGTGTCCTATATCTATGTTATTAATAGTTTTCAATTTGTTCTCTGTTTCATCCTAGTATAGATCAAAAACATAAAAAATAATGTTACTTTACTACTTTAATAAACAAATTAAAAAAATATAAAAGTAAGAAAATAAATAATCCACTTCCCTGTTGATAACTGTGGATTTTTTGAAAGTTTTTAGATGATTAATGGTCAAATTTTCCATCTCTGTGGGTTCGACCATGCTTGCCACATATACTGTAGTTAGTAGGAATTTAAATTTAAAACATTTCTAGACTTAAACAGCAGTATAGGTCAAGTTTTTGGTGTCATTTCTAGGGAACGCACGAGCCAGTACTTCTTAAAAAACAAAAAAAATCATATAAAAAACCTTATAAAATATGAAAATTTGAAAACTGTAAAAAAAATATAAGTTTCTTATCTCATTGAATTGTTACCATTTTGTTACTTCTAAGTACTGTCTACTGTTGTTTTCCTAAGCACAAGAACTTATAATGTTAGATTAGAGGCTCTAAACCCTGAATTAGATAAACATTTAACTACTCTAAGAAAGATAAACAATTATGAAATGGAAAATCCATATGAGAGAGTTCCTACACCTAACAACTTTTAAAATCAACCAGAACTTCTAGATTAAGTTTAAAGTCCTAGGATGATCAAATTCCAACTCCCTCAAGTTTCAAGAAATCCTTCTTCTATTAGGTTATCTTCTAGATCTTGAAATTATGATCTAAAACAGTCACACATTTTATTGCAGCCTTCATTTATTGGGTTCTCAAATGAGGACTTCCTTACCCTCATTAGAGACTTCTATAATACTGTGCAGCAATTACCTCATCTTGGAATCACAGAAAATGATCTAAGAATGAGAGTCTTTCATTTTTTCCTTAAAGGGAATTCTAGTAATTTGTTTCTAAGTCTAGATGAGAATATTTTTGAGATGTGGGTTCAAGTTTATAACTCATTTATCATGAAATTTTATCCCCAAATACTAAAAGGAGAACTAATATCTAAGATAACTAGTTTTTATCAATAGGATGGATATGTTTTTCATGAATCTTGGGATAGATTCAGGGATATTCTTAGGTAGTGTCCCCAAAATCAACTCCCATCTCACCTTCTCATGGATACCTTCTCTGAAGGGTTGTCCTCCTCTGGACAGAATCAATTTCATAAAGTTGTTGAGGGTAAATACACTGACAAGATAGATGAAGATTGAGACAAATCATTAACAACCTATCCTTGAACTCTCAACATAATAATTCAATAAGTAAAAGATTCAATATAAATGTTAATTCAAACACTGGTTCAATGAATGAATCTAAATATCAACCAGATAAAATCACCAACCAACTTCAATATTTAATGAACCATAATTATAAACAAACTTTTAATCAAATTGGCTGTCAAAACACAAATCAATACTTAATGGAACATTTTTTATAGTGCGGAATGTTTGGGCATACTGAAAGCTTCTATCCTAACTTTGATATGCCTTCCCAACAATAAGAAAACTCAAAATTTGTTTACTTTGGTCCTGGAATGCCTCTTAAAGAATATCCATTTTCAAAAATTATGATCAGGGCTATAGGAACCATCCAAAATTGTCTTCGAAAGATCAAAGCCTAATTATACAATCCACTGCCCCTAATTACTCTAACCAACCAAGACAAAACTTTTAGAATCAAAAAAGGGTTGAGTCTTCAAATGTACAAGGTAACAATGAAAATAAAATGTCTTCTAAGCTTGATCAAATTTTGAATTAGCTAACCAAACATAAAAATCAATATGAGCATGATAAAATGAAAACTAATGTGAGAATGCAAAACATTGAAAAACAACATGGAAAATTTTATAGATATTTTTCTTCTTAGGGAAAAGGTATACTTATTGAGTACCATGGAGCTTAAGCCTAGAAAGAATTTCATGGCTGTTGTAACTAGAAGTGGGATGAATACTCAACCCATTGCTAAAAAAGACCATGAAAATGGTCAAAATGAAAATCTATTTCAATTTGGAAATAAAAATATGCTTTATTCACGTTATTGAAATTCATAGAAATTTCATGTAAATGATCAAAATTTGAATATCTCACCTAAAACTGAAGATGTAAACTCATCTAAAAATCTAAATAACAAAGGAAGAGAAAAGGTTTATGAAGAGGTGAGGTATATACCCATTGTCCTTAAAAATTTATCCCCACCCATCCCTTTCCCTGAGAAGCTGAAATCCTAATATAACAACAGGGCTGAACATCTTTAGTTCCTTGGTCTCCTTTCCAAAAATCAAGTAAACATTCCTTTCATTCAATCTTTAATTCAAATTCCATCTTACTTTAAATCTGTTAAAAATTTATTTCAAACAAAAATTCCCTGGAAGAATATTCTACTTATAGCCTCATTAAAGAGTGTAGTGTTGTACTCCAAAATACAATCCCATCTAAACTTAAAGACCCAGGTAGTTTTATTATTGCATGTACCTTAAGAAATTCTGATCAGCTCAAATGTTTGTGTGATTTAGGTTCTAGTATTAATCTCTGCCAATACTCATTGTTTAGACTGTTGATGTTGGGTGATCTTCATCCCACCACAGTCATACTACAGTTGGCTGATAGATCATTTACTCATTCTGTGGGTTGGATAGATGAATTTCTAGTTGGGGTAGGGAAGTTATTTTAGCCTATAGACTTTTTAGTCTTAGACATGGAGTGTGATCATAAAGTGACCATCATCTTGGGTTGGCCCTTCTTGGGCACAGGTGGTGCTGTTATTGATGTCTCTAAGGGTCATCTTATCATTAAAATTGGTGAACAACGAGAAGAGTTAATGTTTTTAAAACTGACAAAGGACCAACTTTTTCTGAAAACTGTTCAATGTTAGGGTCCTTAGAAAATGAGAACTAAACTAAAAAATCTTAAAAATCTGAAAATAAATTCTCTACTAAATAATATAATTAAGAAGCTAAAAATCTGGTTAAATCTATTTTACAAATTTAAAATTCAGTTCAAACACATAATCTGGAGAATCTTCTAGAACTGGACAACGTTTCATTTTCTACTGTGGAAAATTCCTCTGTTTCTAAACTTAGGAACTTTTTGAGTGAATTTGTTGTTTTTTCTATTAACAATAACCTTTATGAACACTTTTATGATTTTGAGGAAGAATTTTTATAAAAACTTGATGATTATGATTTAATAAACATGTTGAATTCTAATCAAGAAAGTCTGGATAGTTTGTTGCCCAATCTAGATAGTAGCACTATTATTTATGAATCTGAATATGAAATAGAAAATATTTCATCATTCCAAACTCCTTAAAATAGATATATTGAAGATCATCGACCTCCTAGGCCTAAGAGTCTTCCTTCTAGTGCAGAACCACCCACTCTTTAACTGAAACCAATCCCTGGTCATCTTAAATATTCATTTATGGGTGAGAATTCATCTCTTCCTGTTATAATTTCTGTTGAGCTCAATAAAAACCAAGAGGAAAGATTATTGAGTGTGTTGAAGAAGTTTAGATCTTCTATAGGGTGGACAATATCTAATATCAAGGGTATTATTCACTCATTTTTCATGCATAAAATACCTATAGATCCTGACCATAAGCCTAGGGTATATTTTCGAAGAAGATTGAATCCAAACATGAAAGAAGTTGTGAGAGAGGAAGTGATCAAACTGTTGGACATTGGAATGATATATCCCATTTCTAATTGTTCTTGGGTCAGCCCTATCCATGTTGTCCCTAAAAATAGGGGATTCACTATAGTTAAAAATGAAAAAAAAAAAGAAATACAAGTTAGGAAAGCCACAAAATGGATAGTCTATATTGATTATAGGAGGCTTAATGTAGCCACTATGAAGGACCTTTTTCCAATTCCCTCTTGGAAAAAATGCTTGAGATGCTTGCTGGAAATGAATTTTTCTATTTTCTGGATGGGTATTCTGGTAACAACCAGATTCATGTTGCTCTAGAGGATCATAAAAAGATCACTTTCACATGCCCCTTTGGGACATTTTCTAACAGGAAAATTCCCTTTGGGTCCTGTGGAGCTCTATCCACCTTTCAACGGTGTATGATGGCTATATTTTAGGATATTATTGATAGAATCATTGAAGTTTTCATGGATGAATTTTTCATTTTGGGGATTAATTTCAATACTTGTCTTGGAAATATTCAGTTAGTTTTAGAAAGATGCATTGAAACCAACCTTGTTCTTAATTGGTAGAAGTGTCGATTCATGGTCACATAAGGTACTGTTTTAGGTCATAAGGTGTCCCAGAGAGGTTTGGAAGTTGATACTGTGAATGTAAAAGTTATTCAAAAACTGCCACCTCTTGAAATTGTTAAAGTTGTTAGAATATTCCTAGGGCATGCGTTTTTCTAAAAAATATTCATAAAAGAAATTTCCAAAATAACTAAGCTCTTGTTTTCTTTGTTGGTCAAGGATGAACCTTTCAATTTTGATGAAAACTGTTTTAAATCCTTTAATCTTCTTAAAGAGAAACTCATTACATCACACACTATCACTACACCCGACTGGAAACTACCTTTTGATCTTATGTGTGATGCTAGTGACATGGATGTAGGTGTTATTCTTGGATAGAGGAGAGATAGGAAGTTACATGTGGTGTATTATAATAGTAGAGTAATAGATGATGACCAAAAGAATAATACCACTACTGAAAAAGAATTTTTAGCTGTTGTGTTTTTTTAGAAGTTTAGAAAGTATCTTTTAGGCTCTAAAGTCATTTTTTTCAGAAATCACTCTAATTTTATGTACTTTCAATCTAAAAAAACTAATCCCAGGCTAATTAGATGGATTTTTTTTGCTACAAGATTTTGATTTAGAGATTAGGGATAAGCATGGAGATGAAAATTACGTTTATAACCACCTTTTTAGGCTTCCTCTTATTCAATATCAATCTAAAGATCCTATGAAAATAAACTCTTCCTTTCTTAATTAAAATCTTCTTATTGTGTTAATCAGACAATCTGCTTGGTATGTAGATGCTTCCAACTTCTAAGTCACCGGTGTCTTTCCCAAAATTCTATCCAATAACCAAAGAAATAAATTCATTTTTTAGATTAAATACTATCTTTGGGATGATATCCTACTATTTAGGAGATGTGATGATGGTATTCATAGGAGATCTGTGCCGGAGGAAGAGATATTTCATGTCTTAAAGTGTTGTCATTCCCCACCTTGGGGAGGTCACCATGGTGGTTAGAGGACTTCTCAAAAAGTCTTACAATCTAGTTTCTATTGGCCTACTCATTTTAATGATTCAAGGAGCTTTTCGGTTGGTTGTGATAGATGTCAGAGGCTAGGAAATGTGGTTAGGAAGCAAGATTTACCCCAAAATGGATTTTGGAAGTAGGGATTTTTGATGTCTGAGTTTTAGATTTCATGGGTCCATTTTCATCATCTCATGGGAATGAGTATATTCTAATTGTTGTATATTATGTGTCAAAATGGGTTGAGGCAGTGGCACTTCCCAACAATCAAGCTAACATTGTAATAAAATTTCTTAAAAAGAACATTTTTACAAGATTTGGAGTTCCCAAAGCCTTTACTACTAATAATGGAACACATTTTATGAACTATAAGTTTAAAATATTTGATGGAAAAATAGGGTTGTGTTCATAAAACTGGTACTCCTTATCATCCATAGTCTAGTGGAAAAGTGGAAATTTCAAATAGAGAATTTAAAAAAAAAATACATGAGAAAACTATGTCAACCTCAAGGAAAGACTGATCTCTAAAATTGGATTAAGATTTACGGGGATACATAACTGCATTCAAGACCCCAATTGGTATGTCTCCTTATAGGCTATTGTTTGTGAAATGTTTTCATTTACCTGTAGAGTTGCAACAGAAGTCTTATTAGGTAGTTAAGGCTCTGAACATTGATTTTAAGAGTGCTGGTGAGAATAGATTACTTGAGCTGAGTTAACTAGATGAGATTAGGATAGAGAATTATTATAATTCAAGAATTTATAAATATAAAAATAAAATCTTTTATGATTCTATTATTCAAACTAAAGAATTCAAACCTAGACCGAAGGTCCTCCTCTATAAATCTAGACTTAAACTCTTTCCGGGAGAACTGAAGTCCAAGTGGTTTAGACCATTTACTGTAGTGATAATGCTTAAGAATGGAGCTGTATAAATTATAAGTGAAGAAAACAAACCCATTTTAGTTAATGGGAAGAGAGTGAAACGTTATTTTGAGGGACATCCAAAGGTCTTTGCTTCCTTCACTGTTCTTAAAAACTAAACTTGAATAATTTCTGACTGAAAACTTTAAAAATCACTTCATAGGAGTCAAACCCTAGTTCTTTTTTTCTTTACTTTGTTTCTTTTTAACCTTGAATAAAGTTCTTCTCTTGGGCTCTACTTTTGAGAAATTCCTATTACTGGTTGTTCTTGGTCTCTTGGCTCTGTTTCAAGGTTATAAATTTATAGTATTATTTCATAATGGAAGTGGAATTCCCAAGCTAAGGATTAATGATAAACCTATTCCGGTAATTATTCTATTCTTTAGTTTTCATTAATTTTTATACTCCTTGTTCACTCTAATAAAATTCATTGTTTAGTCAAAGTTGTTTCTATTGGTGAGATAGTGACTGTTTCTTTTAAAAATCATCTATTTTTAGAAAATATGATGTTTATTTTCTGGAAATTCTACTGCTTGTTCGGCTACTGAAATAAAAAAAATTATTCTTATGTTTAAAAATTATGCTTACTTGGGAATAAAATTCTATTGTATGTCACAGTGTAAATAAAACATCTACATGTTCCTCCCTACTAAAAACTGAATTTCATTGCTATTAAAACCTCTCACTACATGAAACTTAGTGTGGGGGGTACATGCGGGCTAAGAAATTTTGTATTGAAAACACTTTAGTTTGGGGTGTTTTAGCATTCATCATTCTGGTCTATTGAACATATTATTGAACTCAATCTATTAAAATGATTACACCTAGTACACAGTGCATGCACATGTTTCATGCCATGATTTTACTTTAATGAAAATTTGGGTCATTGGACTTAATTGTTAATTCATGTACTTTCTTTTGAACCTAGTGTATGTTAATTTTTTTGGTAAACAATTCTTCTTGAACTTCAAAGAGACCCTTTTATACATGTCATCTCTCTGCTCTATTGAAAATCAATTTTGAACTTAAACTGTCAAATTGTTCCTATCCACTTTAGAAGTCAACTTTGGTGACAAAGTTGGGTTTTAAGTGTGGGGATGGTTGAATTCTTGATATTGTGTAACTATGCTTAAATATAAGCTCATCAATTCCCACGTCACTTCAAATTTTTTGAAAAAAAATAGATAAAATTTTTCAAAATTATTACATAATTTTAGGCTTTACATTATACTCAGTAGAGTCTTGCCTAAGGACAGTGGTTTGATTGGTAGTTAAGAATTATTGTGAAACTGAAATTATTGTGGGTGGATGATTGCTAAGTGATCTTGTTTAGTGATTCAATTGAAATTTGATTTAGGGACTATTTTTTATAGTGATATGGGTAACGAGTTAGTCGAATTATGATCATATCCCTTGGAACTGGAAGTTTGATCTTGATCCTAGGGGATTCATTTTTCTTTTAATTATTTAAGTAATTACCGTAATGATCCAATGGAAATTATTTTTATATAAAACATTTGATATTGGAGTAATTTCGGCATTTGGGATCTCAAGTTGAATCTATAAGACCCTATATACTTAGTGCATTTCTGTTTACTATAAGCCCTCTATATACCTTAAATAAGTGTTTATGCACAGTGCTTAGCATAATGATACATGGCGTGGAAAAAATTAAATAAAGTGTCTATGGTCAAAAAAGAATTCATTAAGGTGAGGGGAATGATGAACGCCCAATGAAGAAGGGGACAATTTGTTTATATGTGATTCATTTAGTTTGTATCATGAAGGTGATTCAAAAAATAATAATTTTTTTGGAACCTAGGATTCTGTAAAAGTATGAAGTTCCTTTGTTAATGTTTTTAATTCCACATAAATTTAACATCTTGCCACTCTTGGAAATAGAATCTGATCCTCGACTCAAGTGAGTCACTAGACAGTATCACTTATAAGGAATAACATCTTCATTTCTTGATGATTTGTAGTTTTCTAGATTACCTTTCAAGTATTTGTCCTAAGACAAATTCATTTGGACATATTTTTCAAAAAAAAACATGTTTTCATGTTTCATACGTTTGTTCTTAAGTGCTTAACATGTTACATTTTGAAGAAAATCATAAACACTTTATTTTTTTCTAATTATCACAAAACATGAGATTGTAAGAGGACAAACAATGCCTAAATGTGGGTGAATTTGATGTGGCTTTATTTTTACATAGTTTTGTCACATCTTTTATTTAATTTTTAACAATTTAATCATTTATTTTAACACTTTTTAATAAATAATGGTACTTTTCTATTTTTATCACTAAATCTATTAATTAATTATTTTTTACAATTAAATATGTGTTTTTAGTCTTTTAAATAGATAATTTAGTCATTCTAATTATTTTAATTTTTCAAATTATGTAACTTAATTTTTATTTTAATTATCATAATCTCGTTTATAGATTAATAATTTGGTATTTTTATTATTTAAATAATTGGTCGTGGTTGTTTGTATCCGTCTAATTTAGTTTTTAGTTTAAATCTTTACTTTTTAAAATAGATTTATTAAAAAAATATCTTTATTCATTAACTTGTTTAATTATTCTTCTAAATAAATCTGTTAACAATTTAAGTTAATGTATAATAAAATGATGTGTTCTTAATTTTTATTTTTCATTATGTTATTTAATTAATTAACTTAGTTGTTTAAAATCTTTAGTTAAATCTTAATTATTTTAATTTTACGTTTTCCCTTAATTCATTGTATGTGTTTTGAATTTTTTTAGAAATTTAATTAATTAATAATAATATTTATATTCTTAGTTAATAATTTAGTCAGTTCTATTTTTAGTTTCTTTAATAATTTAGTTAGTTTTTTGTATAGTTAATTAATTAGTCTTTAACATCTTAGTTAACTTCTCTTTGGTTTTAATTAATTAATTTTTTATTCATTTTATTCATTTTATTATCTGTTTAAAATTAATTTTTTATTGTTAACATTTTAATTTGTTCTATCTGTGAGTTGATGCACCGATACCACATCACACCGATGTTGCGACTCACCTATCCCTTGTCACCCCAAAGTTTTTTTAACTATTTCTGAGTCATTACTTACCGATCACTTTAAAACAGCGTCGGTCACTCTTTGGCATCAGTATCGGTCTCTCATTTCGTTGATGTCTGATTTTATTATCAACTATTAGTGAGTTATTTTTTAGGTTCAACTATCGGTGAGTTATTTTTTTCAACAATCAGTGTGTTATTTTTATTTTTAACTCTCAGTGATTTTTTTTTTTAACTAGCGGTGTCTTTTTTTTTTATCTATCAGTCTCATACCCTGGCACTGATCCAATTACTCTATCGGTGAGTCCTTGACTCAACGGTGCAAAACACTTATCGGTTTCAGAGACTCACCGATGACGCACGGATCCTACTCACAAATACTTTATTTTCCCACTTTGATTTTTCCTTCCACCATTGGTGTTTCTTTCCCTACTTCACTCACCGATTCGTTTCTTCTATCGGTGTCCGGCTGCCTCCAATCCATTGTTTTTCGGATACATCTATGGGTTTCACATTCTTACACTAACTCACCCCAACTATTTTGGCCTCACATTTATCCACCTATGACAACACACCAACTCATTCATCATCAATCATCACTCTGACAGCCCATTCTTCTCCTCCTTCAGCTTCCAGCGCCGCTGCGAATCACTATCACCTCTTTCACCAAGGCATAAAAATTGAACCAAATACCACAATGTAGATTAAATCCAGACCCAAGAAAAATGATAAAACACATAGATAAATCTTCTTCACGCATTCAAGAGGTGTTTTCAACTTTCTCCCTGATGTTGAACCTGAAGACCACCGCTGGTGTTCGTCTAGAGGAGGACCGACTGAATCTAGACAGAACCGTCGGAGGGAGAACTAGGAGTCTCGCACGTCGGACCATTATCCACTGGAAAGGAAACCGAGGAGAGGTATCCCTCTTTCGGAAGTTGCTCAGAGGAGACTCGTCGTGCTTCCACGGGCCGAGTTAAAGCCAGGTGAGAACGTCTGCACCGCCGCTGCAGAGTACATGAAGCTGTTGTCAAAAACCACGAGTAACCCCACCCCGCTGCTTGGAATCGTTACCACTGTGATGCGCCAGATCTAGAGAAGCTGAAAAAGGCTGGTTCCACAAGTCTTCGTCCTGGTCATGAGGTCGAGTGAGGGGCACGATGAGGAGGAGGGAAAGCCGCAAGTCATCAGCGGAACCTGCCACGATTGAAGAAGTCTTTCTCTGCCAACTACTTCTGCGTTGTAGCCGCTGGTCTTGGTTGCTCTATGTGAGGAGAAGTTCAACTGGGAGATCTAATCCCTACTACTGCTGAAGAAGGGTGTCGTCGGACCTTACCCCCTTCCCCTTGTGGGGGAGAGAGGAAGATTAGGGGATGGGGGAAATGAAGTGAAGAGAAAAAAAATAAAAAATTAAATTAAAAAAATATTATAATTAAAAATTAATTAAAAATAAAGTACATATATTTAACAGTATTAATTATAAATAAATAATACATATAAGATAAATAATCTTAATTAAAAAGAATTACTAATTTAATTAACTAAATTAAAACTTTAATTGAACTAAAATAATTGATAATAACATCTAATTTAAAATAAATAAATTATTAATTTAATGTTGCATATTAAGTATTTATAATTTTCTATAAAATTAAATACCAATAATAATTTATAAATAAAATTAGAATAAAATAAAATATTTAACAAGTTAACAAATAAATTTTCAAAATAATAATTAATTTAATAATTATTATTAACATTATTAATTAATTTTAAAAAAACAAACTTAGCTATTTAATATAATTTTTAGAAATAAAATTTTAACAATTTATGAATTTAAATAAAGCAAATTAATTTAATTAATTAATGAACTAATAGATATATTTATTTGCATCTAAAATTTACTTTAATTAATATATTAAATTGGATAAGTTAATTACTTAATTTCTTAATAATAATATTTAATAGTTAATAATTTATGTTTTAGGTTAAATTAATAAAATATTCAGCTAATAATTGTTAAGTGGTTTACCTATTGTTATCAATTTTTTTATTATCGTGCTCTAAGAGTTTTAACTTTGTTTAGTTGTTCTTTACATTACAGGTTCATTCAAGAGCTGAAAACACGTCCAACTGCTTCCAACTAACTCATGGGAAGTTGGTTACGAGGGAAAAGCTAGTGTGACATGCGATGTTCCAAAAAAACACACGTGTGCGGTACAACAGTTAAAGACTTGTTTAAGTCGGTGAAGAGTGGCGGTGACAAGCAGCCGAAGACAGTGGGTACTTAAAATAGAGCACGAAACAGGGGTAGGGGAGACTATTTTTTTTATGGATCTAGGCCGGAGGAGAGGAAGATCAGAGGGCGGCCCCAGAACCACTACTTGTCGCTGGAGGAGTTTAAGAGAAAAGCATCATCTCGGGAGTTCTTCTTCCATCTTAATTCTAGCGTTAGTACTCTATTTAGTATGTTACAAATTGTTGTAATGATAAAGAACATATTTTCTATATGAGTCATTAAGTTTGGGGATAAATTGTAGTTCTGCTGGTTACCTTTTAATTTTCTTTTCACTTATCATTTTGATGTTTTCTGTATTGATCAACGATATCAATAATGAATTCATTCAAATTACTTGTACCACTAGAACTTAAATTCAAAATTTCACAGTCAATTGGCGAGATTGATTGTGGAAACACTTTTCAAAAGGTAATAAATTCAAAATACTTTAGGGATTATGGTGAGTTAGTCCTGTGGTCATTTTCAAATAATGGCATTCACAGTTGATCTTTTTAGAGTGGAAAACGTTGTTCTTGAACAATCTATCAATCTTAACTCCTGGTGAGGGAAGTAAGTCACTCTCATAAAATGGTGGTATATTGCAACAATTTTTAAGTGAATAGGAATTCTATTTAAACCAGTAGTATGGATATTTTTCCCCAGGAATTGCATTCTAGTAGTAAACTTATCAGCGTTCTATATCATTGTTACTCATAGTTTTCAATTTGTTATCTATTCCATCATAGTCTAGAACAAAAACGTACAAAAATAGTGTTACTTTAATGCTTTAATAAACAAAATAAAAAAATAAAAAATAAAAAAAAAATAGAGAGTCCACTTCACTGCTGACAACAATGGAGTTTTTGAAAGTTTTTAAAAGATTAGTGTTCAAATTTTCCTTCTCTGTGGGTTTGACCTTGCTTGCCACCTATACTATAGTTTATAGGAATTTAAATTTTAAACATTGACTGACTTCAAATGCAATACTGGTGAGTAGATTAGTCTCATTTTTCACACATAATTTAAAACTAATAGTCACTAATATGAGAAATATTATTTTAGAAAATAAAATTCATTTATGAAATCTACATGTCCAAATTATCTTTATGTAAATTTTTGAAAATTTTCTAAAAATATTAATTTTTTGATGAATTGTGAAAAAATTCTAATTTTTATTGAAAAAAATATTTTTGTATAAATTATTTACATAGATTAACCATATTTAAAATTAATTTTTAAACAAAAATAATTAAATAATATTAAATTTTAACTAATTTAGTTGATTAAATTCAATTTCATATTGAGTTTTTCTATTAAAGCATTCAATAATTATGAGAATTTCCTCTTTTATAAATTGTTCCTTTATCACATCTATAGTAAAATTTTACATTTAATTATTCCCCTTATATTAGTTGGATTTGGAAAAATGGATTCCATATTTGGAATCTTAATATTTTATATTATCTAATAATTTCAGTGTATTTTTTTTCATAATGAATCATTAAAATGGTAAAATTTTAATTACCACTTTTAAGAAAAAATAGGTTTACTCAGGGTTTAAACTAAGAATATAAAAGGTAAAAAATGAGCTTAACCTTTTCCCTAACCAATTATATGGAAATATATCAACCTTATAACTAATAATATTCAATAATGGCCCATATTTAAGGCCTTTTACATGATAAAAACATGGGTATCACCTTATCTTGTAAAAAATTCCATGTGGGTCATATCCCCCACCTATAAAAGGACACCCACTCTCCTCCACTCTTTGAAATTCCATAACACTTTGGTTTTTCCAATAAATAGCCAAGTCACTTCCTTAATTACCTCACCATATTCAAGTGTCCTTATTTTTTTTAAGAATTCATCCTATTAAGGCTTTAAGTATAAACATAGAAAGGCTCTATGAAATGAAGGTAAAATTCTTAAATGTGCATATTTTTTTATTTCTTCTTCCACCACCCTAAAACCTTATTCAAATATGTTAATATAATAACTTAGTTATCTTGTATATACTGAGATGTTATAATGTTATTTTGATAATCAATTTCCATCTCTAATTCCATCAAATGAGAAATGGAATCATTGTTCGTGTGTACTATTAATTACTGCCTCGTGAACTGTTATCATTTTTCCATCACCACCTTTCATGGCTAGATATAATGATGAATTTAACATATTTATATGATATTTATGAAACATTTATATTCATTTAATTATAATATCATATATAGTTTCTTACTTTCAATTCCATGATGGATATGATAATATTGTCAGTTTGTACGGCGGACTGCTGCCTCACAATGCAATGTGATTCATTTTTACCTTACACATTACTGAATGGTTGTAAGGATAAACATAACTATTATATGTTATATTTATGATCTAACTATACTACTGGAAATTTAATATTATGTCAAACTTTTTACCTTCTAATCCATTCGAAAAAAATAATTTTGCACGTGTGTACATGTGGACTACCACCTCCACATAGCGATGTGAAATTTTTTTCATTTTATTTTATCATAGATAGTAATAAGGATTTATCTGATTAAAATAAGATTTTTATATTAAATAATAGTGATTATTGGTAGGTGAATTAATATGTATTTTCCTTTCCATGCAACCTTCTAGAAAATTGGAAATAACATTCATCTGTACGTATAACCCACCTTCCCCATAAAAGTTATAATAAATTTTCTTTGTTTAACTTTAAAATATTACTCTAAATAAAAATATAATGAATATTTATGATATTTATATCATGTTTAAAATTGTTTTTACTGTCACGAACCGTCCCTCAGGACCCGCGTCGTAACCACCCCAAGCCCGCTTTCCATAGGCCAGGGGCTGAAGACTTTCACGAAAGGCGTAAATCCCCAAAACTAGGAAGAAGTTGCTTTTATAAAACTCACACAACCAGAGAACAAGTGGAAGAAAACACTAGCTAAATCTGAAAACAAAATTAGTGCTGAAAGTAAGGGGCTGGAAATAAAATCCCAACTGTAAAGTACAAGGTAAAAGATAGCTGGAAGGTGTCAAGCAGCTCCTGGATCGCCCACCAAGGATCCTACCTGAAGGGTAGGTACAGATAGCGCAGCTCCTAGATCATCCACCATGGATCCTACCTAAAGGGTAGGTACAGATAGCCTCCTCAGCTCCCTCGTCCTTCAACCTCCTCCGGGTACCGACTCGTCGTGAGTTCCACCTCTGGGCACCGACTCATCGTGAGTTCCACCTCCAGGTGTCGTCCAGTCCTCGTACACTCGGCCTCCATCAGCGTTGTCTGTCGTCTGCATCCAACACAACGAGGTGCGGGCATATCCCATACTGGGGTGAGTATAACGATACTCAGTAGGGACCCCGAGACCCTCAAGGTCTCTCTAAATTCAACAAGGATAAACCACAAAGAAAGATCTCAACAGCAAACCTTTACTTAGGTATATTCCCATACATATACCTAAGTTATCAAGTAACCCATATCAATCATGAGGAAAACACAAAGGTCATTGAATCAGCTCAAACCATGATTTTTATTCATGATGAAGAAAACACGGCTGCCGGAGAACTCCTCCTCTGTCGAGCACAGTAGTCATGTCACGAATCCGGGGTGCTACTCACTAACCTTAGACTGCTAAGGTACCCCTCTACTGTCAAGTATCACGGGTCTACCACCCCAACAAAGTAGTGCTCCCCCTACTTGCCTACAGAGTTACTCCTCCTATCGAGTACCACGGTTCTGCCACCCCATCACAGTAGTGCTCCCCACCATGGGTGTTCCACCCCAACACAGTAGTGTTCCCCAGTGGGCTAGTCAAGTCACTCAGATACGAATCAGACAAGCAGTCATTAGGTCTCAGCTAGCTCCATGGTCACCGCACTCCACATGCTCGTCTCTGGGAGGATCTGCTTCTTTGAGATACTTAATGTTGACAACTCACCCATTTATGAGACCTCTCCACTTGATCCTCTCCCATTAATTCATGACAACAACTTAATTAATAAATTGAATTGTCCAATTTAATTAATTAGGTGTTTGAATTTTGAAATGGATGTGTTAATAATAATATTAGGCAAGCCTAATATTTTATTAAGGGAGGATCCTTTTTTATGGGAGGGGGATCCACTGGAGAACTTCCTCTCCTTCCTCCATTGTTGCACCACCACCGAGGTTCCATCTTCTCCGACGAGACACAAAAAAACGAGCAAGGATCGGTAGCATGGTGTGGGTGAAACGAACTACGTTGACTTCGACGCCTTCCCTGCGTCGGATCCATTGAACGACACTCGAGCCAGGATAGAAGGCACTTTACGAAAGTGATGGATGCCAACGACTGGCGTCACGTTCATCTCTTACCTTGAGCTGACGTCAACGAGCTGAAATTCGCCCTTTCGTGACACCGTCATCCATGATGGTCTGCTACCGCAGATCATTCTCGAGGTAGGGGAATATTGTATATTTCTCATTTATGTTGTTTATACCCTCACGTTTGAGAGTTTATTTGTAGGATATATATTTGTGGATTCCCTACCCCGGTTTAAATTTCTCATGATGAATGCGAATTAAATAAATTAATTCGCAGATCGATAAATAATTGATTGAATTAATTTTCTTCTTCTTTATCTTAAATTTGATATTATTGAAGCATGATAAATATTTAATCTCCAATTAACCATGTTCTTGATTCTCAAAAATGATGGCCAAACTAACACAAATATCGATTCACACTTTGACCGTGATCTTACCTTATTCATTTTCCATGCATTCATCGCGTGTTCTTCATCCCCAAATTATTAAGCGCGCTGGAAACTTAATGTTTCCCTGAGCGTGACATACGGATGCGAAGATCTCAACCCAATGATCATAGATATGCGTTCGTATCTCTTTTTCGAGTTAAATCGATGTCGGAATAGAGTGCGGAAGGATCTCATGGCGCGAGTAGGGCGGTCTGGTGGAGCAAGGTTGGCAGGCCGAGGCAAAATCTGTTGGTGCAGCATGTTTGGGCACTAATTGGGAGAAAGAAGTCAGGAATTTCGTAGGAGAAGAGTAAGACTGGAGAGAGAAGAAAAATATATTAATGATGGTATAAAATAAAAAGATAAGATTAAATGAAAATAATTGAGAGAAGGAATCCAAAGGGGCGTGTTGGACATGCGTGAAGAAGGGAGTGAGGCACACCAAAATTGGAGAGAGGTGGTGCGAGACATGGCATCCTTCAAATAGATCAATTAAAAATAATCATATAATAATAATATTATTATTTTTGTTGATAAAACACATTTTCAACCATAACTTATTCGTGCGACCTCGGTTTCACGAACCGTCTATGGTAGTGTGACCCAGATTCCAAGACAGACATTTTGAGTCCAATATTGGATGTCTTTATCAGGTTTTTGGATTGGGTACCCGAAGTGCTTGAAAAATAATAGATTTAATATTATTATTAAATCTTTGACCCGCCATAACTCATGCGCGCAGCGTCTGATTGGCTTGCCATCAGTGGCGATGTAATCATGTCATTAATATGGTCAATTCAATTCTAATATTGGATACTAAATTCTGGTTCGTGGCTCGGGCCCACAAAACACCAAATAATATTATTATTATTTTTATTATGGGATCTTGTATCATACATATCTCTCTCATACGGTGTCGGAATGACGAACCGTCTATGATGTTGCGACCTTTGAATTAATATGGATGTTTCAAGACAAAATAATGGAGATTTAATTCTAGGTCGAGGCGCGGACCCCATGAGGCCCGGTTCACGTGTGTTGCGGTGAAAATGCATCTTTTTCACCGGCTATCCTTTTTGGACCAATGGGTAGTCCAACTCGTGTGTTTTTCGATATGGATTGCAATGGTGTGATCTGTTTGGTTAACCGGTTCCATTTGAAGTACGAACGGGTTGGATCGAACATGAATCCAATCAGGCCCTCGGAGCGGAAATGATTATAACTAGATGACCGAACATTCGATTGGCATACCGTCGACTAAATTGGATTCATCTTTACGAGACGGATCTTTTGGAATACTTCACCTGAGGTTTGGATGCAGTTGGAGTAAGGCCGGGTTGGATTGTACCTGAAATCCAACCGGGCCCCTGGAACGGTAATACTAATAACTCTCATATGGGATGTCCTTTTAACGAACTGTCAGTGAAATTGGTAATATAATTGAGAAACAGTTCCTTTGAGTATACCCCATGAGAGTTCGGGGTACAATTGAGATATGGCCAGGTTGGTTCATACAAGAAACCAATCACGCCCTCGGGACTAAAAGGCTAATGACTCACAGACTAGGTGTCTGATAGACGCGTCGTCTGATGCGTTGAGACCCCTTTGACAAGGTGGTCCTTTGAGATACTTCTTCGTGGGACATTGCGATACTTGGAGTATCGACTAGTAGCTCGTGGAGTGGATCCTCCCGGAGATGAGCGTACGGAGTACAGAGACCTTGTAGCTGGCTGAGACCTGATGACTACTTGTCTGATTCGAGTGGGAGTGACTTGACTTTCCCTATGGGGAGTACTACTATGTTTGGGTGGCAGACCCACAGCGGGGAGCACTACTGTGTTTGGGTGGCAGACCCATGGTAATCGACAAGAGGAGTACCTCTGTAGGCTAGTAGGGGGAGCACTACTGTGTTGGGGTGGCAGACCCATGGCAGAGAGAACTACTATATTGGGGTGGAAGACCTTCGGTACTCGACTAGAGGAGTACCTCAGCAGTATAAGGGTATTGAGCAGTGCCTCGGGGTCGTGACAGGATCACTGTACTCATCAGAGGAGGAACTCTTCAGCAGTTTTGGTTTCGATATCATTAATGAAAATCCTGGTTTGAGCTGAGTCAATGACCTTTGTGTTTTATCTCATTTTTGAGATGGGTTACTTGATAACATAGGTATATGTATGGGCATATTCCAAAGTAAAGGTTATCTGTTGAGATATTTCTTTTTGGTTTATCCTTTTTGGATTTTGTGAGACCATGAGGGTCTCAGGGTCCCTAATGAGTATCGTTATACTCACCCCTGCACGGGCTATGCCCGCACCTCGTTGTGTTGGATGCAGACGATGAACAACGCTAACCGTGGTGGAGTGTACAAGGACTGGATGGTACCCGGAGGTGGGTCTCACGACGAGATGGTACCTGGAGGAGATGGACGGACAGACGGACGGACGCAGAGTGCTGAGGAGGACATTTGTACCTACCCTTCAGGTAGGATCCATGGTGGATGATCCAGGAGTAGCTTGTCACCTTTCAGTTGTTGTCCTTTGAGTTGTAATTTATTTTCTGTTGTAGCTATACCATTCTGTTGGTCTAGTATTTTCGGCCCCTTTTGTATTTTCAGCACACTTGTTTTACTGCTTTCCTTAGTGTATGCTTTCTCTTGTTCTCTGGTTTTGTGAGTTTACGTTTTATAAAGGCAATGCCTTCCCAGTTATAAGGATTTACGCCTTTGGTGTTAGTCACTAGACCCTGGCCTATGGAAGGCGGGCATGGGGTACCTATGACTCAGGACCCAAGGGATGGTTCGTGACAATTCTGATTTTAACAAGATCAAATTAAAAGGACCAAAACTACCGAATGAAAACATTCATGAAAAATGAAGTAATTATCACCTGAAACAGTGGTTTTAACAAATAATGGTTTATAAATAGGTGATATAAGACTTTAATTAAGTAATATATATTATGAGATATATTATTATAGTTATTTAATATATTTTAAATAAACCTAAATTTATTATATAGTAGTTCGTACACATATGAATGAATTCGAACATGTAGTAAGTGTTTTTCGTCTCACTTCCACATAAAAGTATTCAAATTTTCATTTGATTATATTTATTTTCTAGGGATTATGATTTAAATGTTACCAAAGTGGTAAGGGTTTATTTCATAATCTCTTCATTATTAGGGATTTTTTTTCATTATGTATCCCTCGGGGATATAATTTGTTATTAATCTCTTAAAATCAAGATATTTTTTTCTAATATAGTTATTAATGAAATTTTTCAAGTAATAGTGCCATATTTCTTCTCTTTTGGGTATAGAAGTATTGAGAATATATTTTTAATATAATATGAATTTATTTCTATCTTTGGTAAAAAATACACTTTCATCAAAATATATGTTTCTAAAAATGTTTTTAACTTTTTAAAAATAGTTTTTTCAAATAAATTTTACACATTTTTAATTTAAAATTTTTTGAAAGGAATCTGCATGTTGTTTTCTAAATAATTCATGTTTTGATTTTACCAGAAATGTGAAAGGAATGTTTATTTTAATATGTATGGCATGAATATAATTTCCAAAAATCATGGCCACTGAAAATTATAAATATTAATAAGTAAATATAAAAGATAATTTTAAAAATAAGTATTTTAGTTTTTTTGAATCTTTTTGTTTTGAAAGGTGATTTTCAAAGTGAAAAGGATATTTTCCTCAAAAAATTTAAATTATCATTTCATGGAATTTATAATCATCCACGATAGAAAAACATTTTATATTTATTTTCCACTAGGGTTATGATATAATAATACCTTCATTATTATTTCTCTACATGGTTTACTATTAGTTTGATGCGGGATGTATAATTTTATTACCATTCATTATTTAACTCTTTAGGGTTTATGACTATGTTTATTTGATTGGGGTAATTATTAATATTCTGTATTTTAGTTTTTCAATATGAATTTTTATGTTGTTTGTGTTTTACACCTTTAATATGAGGAATGAATGGGAATTAGTAAGTTATGGGTGGGGACCATTTTTAGATAACACCTTGATACATAAATAGGTCTTCTTAGAGAAATTACTTGGCCTTGATAGATGGGTTTTTTCCCACATATTTAAACTATCTTGAAAATGGTCTTGACAATATGTTTTATATGTCCAAAATTATGCATTCCCATATAATGAGATCATTTATTGATGTTCATCTGATAACTCTATTCGTTAGAATTTCCATGGATTAGTTTCAATCCTATGTGATTATTTATATGTATTTATTAGATCATTATTTATTTCTTCCATATGGTTCTCAGTATATTGATCAAATGGAATGTTTTTTAGTTATTTACATTCACATATTGATTATGTTTATTTATTAATTATAGATTATATTGTACTCTTACCCTTCCTGAGAATCTGAGATCACCCCTTTCTTCTGTTTTATTATCCCCAGGATACCAAGATGTATATTCTTATTGATATTTAGGGAAACGCTATAAGTAATAATGGTGTTTTCAAAGGAAAAAAACTTTTTGTATTTTATGTTTTAAAATGAAATGTGAATTTAAAATATGTATCTAGTTTACCTGTACAATTAAACTAGTCATTCACTCAATAAGTGATTACTTATTTCTAATGAAAATGTAATAAAGTAACCATTCGCTCTCGAAAAACTAGTGTTGGGAAATTTACGGTTTGTTTCAGAGTAATTTTAGGAGAAACCTTTGGAAATTGATATAGTAAAACATATATTAGGGAACATAATCATAAGATATACAGTAATTATAGGTGTAAAATAAAATCTTAAAGTTTTATTAAGGTATATATTATGTGATTTTTCTAAAAAAAAATGCATCCATGAATAGATACAATAAGTGGATATAGTTCAGCTACAAATTTACCACTGGGTAATAACTCCAAAAAAGGCATGTAAGGATTGACTCAAGCTTTACCCGATATATAATAACAGGCCTTACAATAATCCCATTTTGACACTACAAGGGGATATTCTTTGGTTAATTCATATTTTTATTATAAACCATCAAAATTTATTTAAAAAAATATCATAAATAAAATAGGATAAACATAAGGTGTAATAGATTGAAAATAAGGTGTCACGATTTAGATATCCTACAGATAAATCTTCGACACTATTTGATTTCCAACTATGATTACTGTTTCTCACACTATAATTTTTTGTTCTAATTAATGGATCGAACCAGAAGGAACTTGGTTATAATTGAATGTGATAAACAATGTGTTCATGAGAAACCAAATGGCACGATGATAGGGGTGAAGGATTTTGTGACAATTCCAAATCAATTATCATGATATATTTTTAACAAAATGGAGGTTTTCCAACACGTGGAGTCACCAAATATTAGAAGGATGGATTTTACTAAGTTCGTGAATAGTGGAGACTAAGGAGGAAAGAATAATGGATTTACTTAATGTTAAAAATTTAGAAAGAGACACACA
Organism: Viscum album; assembly: GCA_963277665.1. NCBI lineage: Eukaryota > Viridiplantae > Streptophyta > Magnoliopsida > Santalales > Viscaceae > Viscum > Viscum album. Next base: position 152,213,723 of record OY728143.1, read on the forward strand.
AGACAGTTTCTCAAAGAAAAACTAAAATGTTTTATGTGTGGAAAAGAAGAGGTAAATGATTTCCATATAAAAATGAAAATTTCGGTTAACGTAATTGATAATAATAATGGTCTCCCAAAGGTATTATTGATGGTTGAATGTTTTAGATGTGGAAATTATGGTATTATCCAAAAATATGTCCAAGGGGGAAATTTTATGAAGATAATCAGCATGGTTGAATGTGTAATGGTTATATTTCTAATGATTAAGAGACTACAAATGACACATAAAAGCAATGAGGTATTAAATAATAAAAAAATGAATCTTATTAAATGGTTTAAAAATGTAGTAGATTTATTAATGTGATTTTGGTTGGTTTCAAGAATTTTGTAATCGGAGTATTTTTGAAATGAAACTCTAGTTATAAAAATAAGGATATATATTTGGATTGTACTACAATAGTCCTTATTTAAGTACTTGAGAGAATATTTTGAATGGTGCAAATGTCCAGCAAGAGTTATTCAGAGGAAAGATGATATTTTTGGAAAGCACATGATTATGGGAGGATGAACCTTAACATATCCTGGTTGTTGTGATAATATTGATAATGATATTTTTAAGTGATAGTTCTCTGGTCCATGAAATTGGTTAGTGATTTGATAGTTTATGATATCTTTTTTGGAGTTTACTACATGTTTGGATTTATGTAATATATTTTAAAACATATGATTTTATTTTTTGAAGACTTCATGTTTTAGTTACGGTTTTATGGTGATCAAGGTATTCACATATTTAGAGTATGAAATTAAGAGCCACTTTATATTCACTGGTTTATATAACATTTATTTAGTTCCATTCCTTATAAATTTAGTCAGACATATTTTTTATGATTCTTAGGGTTAACTGTATATGCAATACATTAAGTTGAACTATGGGTGTTATTATATAACTTTTTTAACCATTTTTTTATAAAATAACTCTATACGTGCGGAATGACACTTCCTTCTAGTGATCAGATAAATTTACTTCATTTATTAAAATTCGTTTTTGATATTCATTTCTTAAACTACGAAATGAAGTGGTAATTTCTCAAAGTACAACTATAGGTTGAAATTATTCCTATAAAATATAATTATTTCAATGGAGTATATTTTTTTATATTCTCAGAATGGATGATAAAAAAATACTCATCTCTAGGAAAAGGATATTGAAAAAAATATCATAATAACTTAATTTCTTTTGAAACAATTTTTTTATCTATTACAGATTTATGGATTTGTTGTTATTAAATTATTAATATCATTCACTTTCTTATAATCAATGATCTCTACCACTCTCCATAATTATTTATTATTTTCTTCCATATTCATATCTTCTCTTTCCACAATTTTTCTCTTATTTAGAAACCTTGTATGTGTTATTCTAGATAACCTTCGTACTTCACCACTCTCTTATCAAGAGTAATTTTTATTGATCCTTTTTATGATCTGGGGTTTCAATAAGAGTAATTACAAATATTAAACCCTTGATTACCATGACAAAGATTAAATTCCAAGGTTGAAATTAATTTAAGGTGGGTAGAATGTTACACTCCCATATTTTAAAATAGGGACATCATATTTGATAGCATATAATACACACAACAATAAGACTAGTAAATAACGTAACACCACAAGATATTCCAATATTTTATTTTTAAATAAATTCAATCTCTTCGATATCTTTGGATGTAGGAAATAAAAAATGTTTAAATAAAATATGATAGATTATTAAAATGTTATTATTTATACATGGCTATTATAATCTTACTATTAAGTTAGAAGGAATGAATAGTAATAAATAAATTATGAAAATTATTTATTTCAAAAATAAAAAAATTATAAAGTAATATAATGATTATAAATAAAAGAAGAACCATTTAAAAGAGATATAAATGTTTTCAGAAAGTTGTATTTTTCTAAAATGAGGATTAGTCGCACTTTGTGCACCAAATTTAAAAATAATTTCTCATTATTTTAAAAAAGTATTTGAAAAAATAAACTTCATCATTTAAATAAAATTTTAGAAATTTTCTTTGGGTAATTTTTGTTAATTTTATAAATAGTACACAAAACTAATTTTTATTAAAAACTGCCTTTTTGTTTAAATTATCTATAATGTAAAATTATATTGAAAATTAATTTTAATGTCAATAATAGTTAAAAAAATATAAAAATTTAACTAATATATTTAATTTTAATAATTTTCATATTTAATTTTGTTATTAAAACATTATTTACTTATGAGAATTTTCTCTCAAGAAAACTGCTCTTTTGTTGTGTCTATGGTTTAATTATAAATTGAATTCCTTGAATTTTATAAATTTATTTTGTGAAAATGGATTAAATATTTTGAATCAAAATAATAATTATTTTTTAATAATGTGGAAAAAAATTACCTTAATGAATAGTTAAAATAGTAAAAATTAATTATCACAATTGAGGTAGAAATGGGTTTACCATAGGGGTTTAACTAAAAAGATAAGTGTTCAAAATGAAAACAAACTTCTCCAACACCCATTTCTTCCATATCTAGAGAATATAACCTCTAATTTCAGATAATAAACAATTTTTTAAACTTTTTTAATATGAAAAATGTGGCTATCAATTTAACATTTCTAATATTTCATGTCTGTCCTCCCCCTCACTTATAAAAGGAAAACCTTCTCTCCCCAGCTATTCATAATTCTGTAACCTTTTAGTTCTGAAAATACATGCCCAAATATCTACCTTAATTCCTTAAACACATCCCATAGGACTTGTTTTTATTAAGAATCCCACCTATTAAGGCTTTAGGTATAAATATAAAGAAGCTCTTAGAAGAAGAGGAAAAATTATTAAACATGCGTATTTTTTATTTCTTCTTCAACCTCCTTAAAAAATTATTTAAATATGATAATATAATAACACTATAATTTAATATATAGTTATATTATATTATGTCAGTTTAAAAAATCATATCCATCTCCATTACCATAAAATGAGAAACAAAATTGTCGATCGTGCGTACGGTGGACTACCGCCTAGCGAACTGATGTAATTAATTTTCCATCATCACCTTTAAAGAATGGATATAATGATGTATTTAAATTATTTATTTGATATTTATGAAATTTTTATACTTCAATAATTATAATTTCACTTATATCTTCTTAATTTTCATTTATTGGTGGATACAATAACGTCCCTAGTGTGTACGACAGACTACCGCCTAACGAAGTGATGTGATTCATTTTTTCATACACATTACCTTATAGGTAGTAAGGTTTATGTTAATAAATATATTTGATATGTATTATCTTATAATAATTATTGAAATATAATATCACCTCTAACTTCTCAAATTCCAATCAATTGAAAAACAATAATGTCTCTCATGTGTACATGTGTACTACCACCTAAATTTAGTAATTTGAAATATTATTCATTTCATTTGAAGATGTATGGTAATAAGTGAAACGACAAAAAAATTAGTTAATTAAAGTTCCTATTGATCTAATTAAATGCCTTATTATGGTTATATAAAATGAGAACTTAATTGGTTTTATGTTTTTAAAATTTAAAATACCATTAAGAATTGTGATTGTTGCTAATATAGTCGTTGAATAGTGATCACATGATTATTATAAATATAGGGCTTTATCAAATACAATTTACTCAGACAAAGGAAGCGATGGCATCATCAAGTTGACTTGCCCTGTACGAAGCCCATTTTTTGGAGCTCAGAAAGGAGGGGTGTCATTGGAATTTACTCTTGACCAAGCCCATGCTGATCATGAACACGTTAAGCTCGAGTGGAATTGACTACGAGAGAAGTGGAAGTTTATAGATATTACCACTCAAGCGATGTTATCCAAGCCACACCAAGAGTCTATCACCATCGCATGCCTTACCCTTCAGTCTAATACTAGTGTTATACGGTTTTATGTAACAAGAACCAAGCACTGTGACTATGTACATTATTTTTGTATAAATAATGTGCATTCATTTTATTATTGTTAGTTTGTAAATAGTTTTTAAAGTACAAATAGTATTTTTAGTTAATGTTCAACTAATTAATCTATTTTGAGGAATTAATTTATTTTTGAATTAAATATTATTTTAATAAAATATTATTATTATTATTATATTACTTTTTTTAATATAAATTATCGTATAATTTTATGAATAAAATTTTGATTTTTTTTAGGTTTGAAAGCTATTTTTTCGAAACTAATGAATTTTAGATAAATGTCAGTTTTTATTTTAAAAGTAAAAATTCACATATTGAGAAAATTATTTAGATTAAATTAATATTATTTTTGGAATTAGGACATAGAAATTATCCAACAGTGAATTTTTCAAAATTTTCTTAGAAAATCGAATTTTCGTGTAAAAATTAAATATCGTTTAAATATATAATGTGTTTTATGACATCATTTTGACCCAATAGTGATGTAATAAAATACTATAAACATTATTTTCGGCCAATATATATTTTTCCATTAATGTGATTTTATATTTTTTTGAATTTATTTTACAAATCTTTAGTGGACACTTCAAGACTTATAAAACATTTTGTCTTTTTAAATTGTTTTTCTTGAGAGTGTGAATCACCTCCACAAAAGCAACCCTATTATTTTAAGAAGTTCGGCATTTGGACTTATAAATTTTTATTGTCCACCCCCTTTGATAAAAAACATGGGAAAAAGCCATGGGTTGGTTTTTTGTTTTGATTAGTTTAATGTGAGGTGTCCCAAACCTAAATAATAAAGAATTCCCTTTCTTTTCCGATATAAATCCACCCAAACTCCCACTTCCTCTTCACTAAAATCCATTAGAGTTTAACCAACCCATGAAATCCTCTCTCTATAATCCTCCCAAGGTTCCACAAGATCCCATGAAGCCTCTCTCAAACCGCTCGCAAGCTTTTGGGATAGAACTTCCAAGTAAGGGATTTCATTCTTTCTCATTTTTGTCTAATTTTCTTTAAGTTGTTATGACCTATTTTCAATTAAAAATGTTGGGGTATGATTTCACACCTTCCCTATACTTCACTCTTTATGTTTGGATTATGGGAGAACCCTTTCTCGCTCATTAATTCCTCCCATGTACACCCGTTATCATGCCAATATTCCATGGGGATTTCTCTCTCCTCTTTTACATTCAAGTAATTCGTTTTTATTATGCACTTAAATTCCATTACATTTGTTGGGAAATTATCTCTATAAAACATTATTGTCCATTTCATGTATGTAAGATTAGACACCCATTTCACTCTCATCAACCATTTTCATGAATCCTAATGGCACGCCGTTATGTTGCCGAAATTGCACAGAGTTTTTCCAAACCAAGATCATTGTGTAGTGAATACCATACCCATGTCTCTATCAAGGGTATTAAAATTTATGAAAATATACATATTGAATGGTACTTTCATGTATTTAATACACATTACTTAATAATGGAATAACATATGATTCTGATTGATTCCTTATAATATGATTCTTGTGGAACACTTTTGCATGAAATGAAATGTTTAAGAATGGTGCACCCTGATAGCACTCCAATGCATTGAGTAACATATAGTATCATAATACATCATGTGAAATGAGTTTTGACTCATGATAATTCAAGTTCAATGAGGGTTTACTCATGTTTCATGTACAATGAGGGTTTAATCATGCTCCATGTGAAATGAGCCTTGGCTCATGCTAATTCCATGTTAAGTGTTGTTCTCACATTTCCATGTTATGATTATCATGCTTTATCATGCCTTCATGTCCATGTTTCTCTTGTTCTCCATTAATATGGAAATCCTCTAACATTTATTTAATTTCTCTTATTATTCCATGTTTATTCCCTTACTTGGATTTATAGCTCACCCATTTTTTATGCATTTCCTCAGGTTATCCCATGCAATGCTAAGTACAAGGGAATGTTGTGGTCATATAAAGGATGTTTTCATTAAAGATGTTGTATTTCATGTTTTAAGTTATTATGTAATGATCGGAATCCCTAAAGACACTAGACTTCTCGATCTCTTATGTTGTATCAAGTGAATTTTATCTAATAAATCATGTTTATTGTGTAATAAAGAGAAGGGTTGTTATAGTTGGTATCAGAGGATAAGGTTTAGTTTTTTTTTGGGATTAAGATTATAAAACCCTAGTGAAGCCTTAGGGATAAGACTAAGTATAATAAGAACATACCTATGTTTTTTGTGAATATATATTAAATGGTTTATCAAGAAAATACATCCCTTTCTGTATACGAGCAGGTAGAGGCGGATCTTGCAGAGATGTACTTAGTGGTGAAAACCCCAACAAGGAGTCTCAGGATTGACCTGGCGTATCCTGTACATGAAAATGGGCCTTGTTTCACTCTTGGTTATGACACTATCGAGTGATATGCATTGGTAAATTCACAAACTTAGTATGAACCATTATTAAGGGAATAAAATATTCTCTTAAAATATATGTTAGAAAGTGGATCATGTATAACATATATTGAAGATTATAGATTCAAAAGTTAAGGAAATAAAAGTTATTTATAATTCATCTGTTTTTTACTTGGATTACCCTTTATGTGTTACCCCTAAATTTCCTTTTATTCCTACCAATGGCTGGTAATTGGAGGACTCAAGCTAACAAATGATGTGAAGATCAATGTGATGATTGTTCTAATCAGATACCCAATCTAATGGGAGCAAGAATCATGAACTTTGTCATGATACTCTCTTAGTTAACTCAACCATTGAATAGAAACATGGGTCAATAGGAACGATAAACCCCCAATTAGAAATAACAAGTCACTATCGAGAGCTTCATGATACAAATTCCTCCTACTTTTAATGTATCATCTAATCCCTCAATCGTCGAACTGTGGATCAACTCCATTGAAAAGATCATCTCCATCCTTCAATGTTCCGAACAAGAAAAGTTTATCCAAACTACTTATCGTATGGAGGGTGATGCTAATCAATGGTAGAAATAGATCCAAAATACAAAGCCTGAGGAGAAGATCAAGGCATTTTAATGAAAGGATTTCCGAAAGATTATTTTCAATAGATATTTTCCACGCACCCTCCAGCTTATGATAGAAATGGAATTCCTAGATCTCAATCAAAAAGATGATGAATCCATATGATCGTACGAGGAAAAAATCACAAGGCTTGCATGATACACCTCCGGATTTTTTGTTACCCCTAAATGCAAGGTTGACTTCTTCTTTGTTAGGCTAAAACATAATCAGCAGAAATCCCTAGCAATCCACATCTGTGACATATATGAGGAAATTGTCTGATTTTCCCTCAAGGTTGAAATGGAGATTGGCGAACCTTAGGGGTATCATGGGGATAAGAAGTGAAAGTTGGAATTCAATTATGGAGTTCCGAATGATAAATCCAACGGTCATTTAAAAATGAATCACCCCACTTGCCAAAGGTGAAGAAATAAGCACCCTGGAAATTTCTTGAAGGGAACGAGGAAATGATTTAGGTGTGTAAGAGAAGGACACCTAGTTGTTAACTACTGAACAGAAAAACTCATGTCTTCGACAGAGGATACGAACACTCCATTCAACTCTAAATGTGTCTTTAATTGCTTCAACTACAAAGAACCAGGGCATTTTGGAAATAAATTCCTTAAGACAAGGGTTTTCAGAGGAAACCAACAACCTCTAAGGCAGCAATGGAGAGCTTTTGTCATCACTACTTCCGAAGTGAACCCCAACAATGAAGTGGTGAAAAGTATCCTAGATATTCATTAAATAATAGCGAACTAACTTTTTGATTCAGGTTCTATGCTTTCTTTTATATCCCAAAAGTTTAGTAGAATAATCCCAAAACCACCACATATCATGGAAGTAAAGATATCAGTGAGTATGATAAAGGGGGAATCATTGAATCCCAGAAATATAACTCCTCCCCTATTATAATCGGTGGATAGAACTTCTCGAAGAACCTGATAGTACTCCCTCTAGTGTAATTTGATGCAATTATTGTCATGGATTGGATTTCCTTATATAGATCCATTATAAATTGTCGTCCGAGGGAAATAATTCTCTATGTGGAGAATTGATCCCCGATTCTGTTCAAGTTCAAGGAGGAAGATGAATATTTTTTAGATCCATAATCTCATGTGTGGATATTACTTCCCAATGAGAACATCTATATGGCTCAGATGATTGACTCTAAAGGAGAAACCATCCTTGAAAACATTCATGTTCTGAGAGAATTCACTAAAGTGTTTCCTGAGGAATTGTCTGGTCTTCCACCTAAAAGAGATGTTGAATTCTCAATTGATATTATACATCGGGAATTTCCAATATCCAAGAATCTATACAGAATGGCAGTTGTGGAGCTTGAGGAGCTGAAGAAACAACAACAAGATAATCTAGAGAAAGATTTTATTCACCCAAGTGCTTCACCATGGGGTTCACTAGTCCTCTTAGTCAAGAAGAAGGATGGGTCATTACGCCTTTGCATCAATTATCGTGATATTAACAAAATCATGATAAAGAACAAGTATCCTCTCCCCTAAATTAATGAATTGTTCGATCAGCTGCATGAATCACAACACATCTCTAAAATAGATTTGCTGTCAGGATCTTATCAAGTAAGGGTGAAGGAAGAAGATATCCCTAAGGCAACTTTTCGTACTAGATGCGGGCACTATAAATTCATAGTAATTCCTTTAGGACCCACTAATTCTCTATCAATATTCATGGACTTGATGAATAAAATCTTTAAATATTACCTTGAAAAAATTTTGGTAGTATTTATAAATAATATTCTAACATACTCCAAAACCAAGGAGGATCATGGGGAATATCGAAGAACGATACTAGAGACCTTGCAAAAGGAGAATCTCTTTGAAAAGTACAACAAGTGTGAGTTATGGTTGATGTAGGTCTCATTATTAGGCCATATCATTACAAGCAATGGGATATATTTGAATCCCTCTAAGAGAGCTGCAATATAGGTATGGATGTGGCCAACATCGGTAACATATATTTATAGTATTTTGGGGTTAAATTGATATTATCAATGATTTGTGAGAAACATCACACAATTGTCTAACCCTCTTACCAAGATAACTTGGAAGGGAGTAAAGATTACTTGGAGTGATGAATGAGAAAAATATTCAAGAAGTTGAAAAGGAGGCTTATCCATGTGTCCATGCTCATATTACCCACAAGTGGAGAACTTTTTGTGATATTCAGTGATGCTTCGAAGAAGGGCATGGGTTGTGTGTTAATGAAAAATGAAAAAGTCATTGCCTATGCTTCAAGGCAATTGAAAGTTCATGAGAAAAATTATCCAACACATGATCATGATTTGGCTGTGGTGATATTTTCTTTAAAAATTTGGTGTCATTATCTTTGTGGGGGGAAGTGTTCAATATATATGGACCAAAAACGCTTCAAATATATATTCACACAGAAAGAGTTGAACATGCACCAACAAAGATGGTTGGATCTGATCAAATACTATGACTGATCAATAAATTACCACCTTGGGAAAGAGAACAAGGTGGAAAATTCTCTAAGTAGAAAGGACCCTACGATTAAATCATTGATGATAATTTAAAATGATCTTATCTTTTTAGATTTGATGAAGATGGATAGTGGAATCATAAAGAAGGGAACATCGTCAATCCTTTCACAAATGATTTCTCAACTGTCTCTTTTGGAAAAGTTAAATGATGATCAAAAGGATGATGTGGGAATTTAGAAGAAAGTGGAAGCTACTAGAAAAGGGAAGTCCTCAGAGTTCAATGTTAATGAACAAGGAATTGGGATATTTGGGAAAAGACAATCTGTTCCATCAAGATCGGAGCTGAAGGATGATCTTTTAGATGATTCACATAGTTCAAATTTCCCTATTCACCTAGGAAACACAAATATGTATCAAGATATCGAATAGCATAATTTGTGGGACAATATGAAGAAAGAGATAGGTGAGTATACCTAAAAGTGCCTAGTGTGTCCGAAAGTGAAGGCAGAGAGGCAAAAGTCTAAGGGGATGATGTATCCATTGCCCATACCAGTATGGAAATGGGAGAACATCACCATAGACTTTATCATCAGACTTCCAAATACATCCAAAGGAAACAATGCAATCTAGGTTTTTGTGGATCATCTTACAAAGTATCCACACATTATTGAAATTCAGGAGGATTTATTATTAGATAAATAGGCACAAATATATAATAGGGAAGTGGTAAGGCTGCATAGATTACCAGTATATATTGTATTCGAACACGATCCAAGATTCACCTCTATGTTTTGGAAGAGTCTTTATCATTCTATGGATATTGAACTGAACTTCATCAGGACCTATCATCCTTAAACTAACGTCCAATCTGAGCAAACTATTCAGACACTAGAGGATATGTTAAGATCATATTCTATGGACTTCAAAGGAGGGTGGGTCCAACATCTTTTACTGGTTGAATTATCTTACTATAATAGTTTCTACTCGAGAATATGAATGGTACCTTATGAAGACCTGTATGGGAAGAGGTTCAGAACACTGGCATGTTGGGATGAATTTAGTGAGCGTAACCTTCTAGGACCATAAATGGACAATGAAATGGTGGAGAAGGTGAAAACCATTCAATAGCATATCAAGGTAGCCTAAAGTCAATATAAGAGTTATCCAGATAATCATCAATGAGACCTTGAGTTTAAATTTTGATACATGGTATTTCTATGGATATCTTTATATAAGAATGTCATGAGGTTTGGAAAGAAAAGTATTTTATGTCCTAGGTACATCACCCCATACGAGATTCTTGATTATGTTGGGGTTGTGGCCTGTCGACTAGCACTTCCACCTACTATGTCCAAAGTACATGATTTCTTTTATGTAACCATCTTAAACAAGTACATACCAGACCTTTCACATGTACTCTATTTAGAGATATTACAACTAGAGGAAGATCTTTCTTACGAGGATCAACCAGTGAAGATCTTAGATCATAGAGAAAAAGTTCAACAAAAAAAGACAGTACCCCTCGTTAAGGTGTTGTGGAACAACCACAAGTTGGAAGAGGCAACATGGGAATCAGTGGAATTGATGAATCCGAGTTACCATCATCTATTTTAGTGTTGGAAAAGGAAAATTTGAGGGTGAAATTTCTTAAGTGGGGAATATTGTAACGACCAAAACTTTTATTAATGAAAATTCTTCTTGATCTAATTAAATGTATTATTATGGTTATATAAAATGTTTACTTCATTGGTTTTATGTTTCTGGATTTTAAAATACTGTTAAGAATTGTGACTGTTGATAATATAGTCATTGAACAATGATCACATGATTAGTATAAATATAGGGATTTAACAAATCCAATTTACTCAGACAAAGGAAGTGATGGCCCCATCTAGTAGAATTTCCTCATACGAAGCCCATTTTTCAGAGGTCGGAAATGAGGTGGCATCATTGTACTTCTCTCTTGACCAATCCCAAGCCTAGTTTGAACACGTTAATCTTGAGTGGAACCAAGTACGAGAGAAGTAGAAGTTTATAGAGATTACCACCCAAGCGATGTTATTCGAGCCACCCCAAGAGTCTGTCACCATCACACACATTACCCCTCGGTCTTATGCAGGTGTTATAAGGGTTTATGTAACAAGAACCTAGCAGTATGACTATGTACATTTTTTTTATATAATGTAAATTCATTATATTATTGTTACTTTGTAAACATTTTTTAAAGAACAAATAGTATTTTTAGTAAATATTCAACTAAGAAATCTATTTTGATGAATTAATGGATTTTTGAATTAAATAATATTTTAATAAAATATTATTATAATTATTAAATTAATTTTAATTATATATAAATTATCGTATAATTTTATAAAGGCAATTGTGATTTTTATTAAAATTTGAAAGCTGTTTTTGTCAAAACCCATGATTTTTTAATAAATGTCCATCTTTATTTTAAAAGTAAAAATTCAAATATTAAGAAAATTTATTTAGATAAAATGAATTTTATTTTTGTAATAATGAAATTGAAATCACCCAATGGAGAATTTTTAATAATTTAATGAGAAAGTCAAATTTTTGGGTAAAAATTAAATACCGTTTAAATATATAATGTGTTTTATGACATCATAATGACCCAATAGTGATGTAATAAAATAATATAAACATTATGTTCGGTCAATATATATTTCTCCATTAATATAATGTGATTTTAGATTTATTTTAACTATTTTAGAAAGCTTTAGTGGACCCTTCAAGACTTATCAAACATTTTCTCTTTTTAAATTGTCTTCCATGAGAGTGTGACTCACATCCACATAAGAAAACCTATTATTTTAAGAATTTAGGTCATTGAATTTATAAAAAAATTCCACTCTCATTTGGAAAAATCCATGTCCAAAAACCATGGGAAGGTTTGTGGTTTTGATTAGTTTAATGTGAGGTGTGCCAAACCTAAATAATAAAGAATTCTCTCTCCTTTCTTATATCAACCCACCCAAGCTCCCACTTCCTCTACACTCAAATCCTTTGGAGTTCGACCAACCCCTTATTTCATCTCTCTATAATCCTCCCATGGTTACCCAATATCCTAATAATCCTTTCTCATTCCTCTCCAATGCTTTTTGTATTGCACTTCCAAGTAAGGGATTTCCTCATTTCTCATTTTTGTCCAATTTTCTTAAGTTGTTATGCCCTTTAGTTTTCAATTACAAATGTTGAGGTATGATTTCGCCCCTCCACCATACTTCCCTCTTTATTTTTGGATGATGTGATACCCCTTTCTCTCTCATTAATTCCTCCCCTGTACACCTATTACCATGCTGAAATTCCAAGAGGGATTTCTCTCTCCTGTTTTACATCTAAATAATTCATTTGTATTATGCATCTAAATTCTATTACAGTTGTTGGGACATGTATCTATATGACTCCTTCACTTTCCATTTCATTTAAATATTATGAGACACCCATTTATCTCTCATTAACCATTTTCATGAATCCTTATGTCACGCTGTTATGCTGGTGAAATTGCATCACGTTTTTCCAAGACAAGATCATTGTGTAGTGAATGCCATACCCATGTTTCTATCAATTGTATTCACCTTTATGCACATATACATATTGAATGGTACTTTCATGTTTTTATTCCACATTACTTAATGATGTAATAACTTATGATGTTGATTGATTCCATGTTATAAGATCCATGTGGCACACTTATACAGAAAATGAAATGTTTAAGAAGGGCACACCCTGATAGCGCTCCAATGTATTGGGTAAAGTATACTATCATTATATGTCATGTGCAATGAGTGTTGACTCATTCTAATTCAAGTGCAATGTGGGTTTACTATTACCTCATGTGCAATGAGGGTTTACTCATGCTCCATGTACAATGAGACTTGGCTCATGCTAATTCCATGTCAAGTGTTGTTGCCACATTTCCATGTTATGATTATCATTCTTTATCACGCCTTTATGTTAATGTTTCTATTGTTATCCATTGATATTCCTATTTTAAAACATGTATTGTATTCCTCATTTTATTCAATTTTTATTCCTTTACTGGGCTTTATAGATCACCCTTTTCTTATGCATATCCCCAGGTTATCCTATGCAATGCTAAGTACGAAGGAATGTAGTGGTCATGTAAATGTTGTTTTCAATTAATATGTTTTATTTCACGTTTTAAGTTTATTTTTTATCATCCTAATAAACAGAGAAACTGGACCACTCGATCATCAATGTTGTATCATGTGAATTTTATGTAATAAATCATGTTTAGTGTGTAATAAAGAGGAGGGTTGTTATAAAAAACTATATTTGATTAATATAAACTATATGTTTTAAATAATTATTATTTTTTAAATGTGAATTAATATTTATTTTATTTTCATACCATATATCGATAAATGGTAAATGACATTCATGTGTAGGTATAGCCTACCATCACCATGAATGGTATCATCCATTTTAAATCTATAAAATTAATATATTACTACAAATACTTATAAATTAATATATATATATATATATATATATATATGTGATATTTATATCATAGTTAAAATTATTTATATCATGTAACCATTATCAAATTAAAAGAAACAAAATTAAAGAACTAAAACATACATTGAAAAACAGCACAATTATCACCCAAAATAGTGATTTTAATAAAGGACTGCAATTTAATGGGCGATATAATACTATAATTAAATAATAAATGTAATTATATATATGAGTATGGTTCTATAATAATTTTATAATAATCCATTATTTTTTATCAAATATTTTTGAACACATATGAAGAAAGTCAAACCTGAGATATGGTTTTCTCTTCTCGCATTTACTTTCATGAGACATATGGAATATTCACTACTTATTCCTTTAGTTTGTGTATATATTTACACATTTTATATGTATATCATGAGTATATTTATATTCATGGTATTTAACGTTTTATTTTATGTTATGTCTTTTATTTAAATTATTATTCAAAAATTACCAAAGTGGAAAGGGTTTATTTTACAATCACATCATTATTCATGATTGTTTTTTTAAGTCTAACATAGATAAATTATTTAACATTTATATGATAAATTCAATATATTTTCTTATAATTTAGTTATTCAAGAACAATTTCAATTAATAGTACATTTTTATACTCTTTAAAAAAATGTTTGAGAAAATATTTTTTATAAAATTTGACTTTATTTCTCTCTTCGATCGAAAATCATATTTCATAAATTGTTCATCTATTCTATAAAAAAATTCAAAAAAAATTAAGTTTTCTAAAATTATTTATTAAAAAAATACTCGTTTTGGATTTTTTAAAATGTTTTGAAAAGAATGTTTTTTTTTCAAAACTTGAATCATTTGGTTTTTACTGAATATGTAAAAGGAATCTTTTCTTTAACATGTACGCCATTAATAGAATTTCTCATCATTGAGATAACTCAATGATTTAAATTATATTTTATAGAGTTAAATTTTAATTTTTAGGGAAATTTATTTTCAAAAGTTTTTTTAATATTTTATATTTAAAATGTTAATTTCGAAGTGCAACAGTTATTTTCCTCATAATTTCTTTAAAGGATATTTTCATGCAATATCTATTTATCAATGACAAAAACAATATTCTAATTATGATCCACTATGTATATATTTTAATAATATCATTCTTATAATTTTTTTACATTCTTTATGATCATTCTGATTTGGGATGTACAATTTTATTATTGTTCAACATTTTAGTCTGGGTAGTTTGTTATTATATTTATTTAATTGGGGTAATTATAAATATCTCATATGTTAGTTTTTGAATATTAATATTAATGTTTATGATGTCTCGCCCATTTCATTAGAGGAATAAATTTTACTTAGTATTTTATAGGGGGGATCGGTTATAGATATCCCCTGGATATATCGACATGTCTCATGATACATATCAATTGGACAAATTAGAAGGGTTTCTACCAACAAATTTAAACTATCTTGTGAAAGGTCGTGGGATTATGTTTCGGATGTTCAGAATTAGGAATTCTATCATTATGATAACAATTATTTGTGTCCATGTGAATATTTTATTAGTTATAAAATCTGTGGATAATTTTAAGTTATATTTGAGTTTTTAAATGAATTTATTTTATCATTTATCTCTATTATATTTAGCTTAGATTATTAATAAAATGTTATGTGGGTCATTTACATAACATTCTATATTTATTATGATTTTTTATTCATGACAGCTTCTAATATATTATTACCCTTACTAAGCATCATAGATCACCCATTTAATATATTTTATTTTCCCCAGGATACCAAGAAGTGTTTTGTGATTGATAATCAAGGATATGCTATGAGGAATAATGTATTTCTCAAATAAAAAACTTTTTGAATTAGGTGTTTTAAAATTTAATTCAATTTTCATTTATTTATCTAGTTTACCAAAACTATTAAACTATTAGGTCCTTCAGGATTCAATTCCACATATCTAATTAAAATATAATAATGTAACCATTGGATCTAGTTTATTGGAGTAGATGACATTTCAATA
Organism: Viscum album; assembly: GCA_963277665.1. NCBI lineage: Eukaryota > Viridiplantae > Streptophyta > Magnoliopsida > Santalales > Viscaceae > Viscum > Viscum album. The sequence continues at coordinate 152,229,771 of OY728143.1, forward strand.
TCTAAATGTGACCATTTACATTATTATCATGATAATAATAAAAACCTTTTCTAAAAACTCAATTTTGGTTTTTATTTAATTTACCACATTTTTATTAAATAAAATTTTTCCTCAGAAATTATTTTTCATAAATTTCTCTATATATTCACTTCTAAATACTCTTTTAGGGTGATTGAATTTTGGGTAAAGACCATTTATATTCATGAGGACAATTTTGGTGATACCATATGAAAATGGAAAAAAAATATTCTTTCTTTCCAAGGGTTCTTTTTGATGTGACATATTTTTATTTTCAAGTGTCTCATGTATATATGGATTATAGTGATTGGGGTCTTATAACACCATCAAATTCATTATTTTAAGTTTTATTTCTCATGAGATCAATGTGGGTACATAGGTTATAGCACCAGTATAAGAGGGTACATGAGTTTTAGCACAATCCCTAGAGGGTACATGGGTTTTTATCCCAAACCCAATAGGGTATAGTAGTAGTATCCAAAAATCAAGATGGTATGGCGGCTTATACCCCAAAACTAAGAGGGTATATAGGTAGTATCCCAATCCTAAAAGGTAAATATGTTATTTTTCCAAGACCAATAGGGTTGATTAGGAGTATCCCTAGCCTAAGAGGGTATATGGGTTTCTTCCTTAATCCTGCTAGGTTATGAGAATCATGTGGCAATTTATACTTCAATAAGTTATGATTTAATATGCATTCCATTAGGCCATAATTCTATGATATATGCTTATTTTATTCATGTGTAAATAATATTTATTGTATCATGTTTATATGATATAATGACATGATATATGTTTAATAATTTGAGACTATAAGTCAATATATTATATATTATAGACAAATCTTATTATTATATATTCTTTTTTAATAAGATATTAATATTATGATCATGATTTATCTTTTAACTGTGATCCAACCCCTGATGACTTGTTGTTATGTTTTCCCTTAATGTATTTTTAATCTCACCCCATTATTATTTTTCCATTCCCCAGGTCATGAATATGAGTATAACTTTTGGGAAGTCTAGAATGATTTTAGTGGTGTTTATTTATAGAGAAATTCTCCTAGGTATAATAAACTATGTTTCATAGTTGTTGATCCTCAAATATACCAAACAAAAAATTAATTTTAGTGTGTAATTACTTTTGATAATTAATATCTAATATATATAAATAAGATGAAATAAATATGGGTTCATCTTAATTTGTATCAGATCCATCATTTTAATAAAATTTTTTAGAACTAGGCCTCCGAGTTTGGGTCTTTTGTTCATAACTAACCAAGTTTCAAACATGGTAGATGAACCAGAAGGGGTGAGCCCCATAATATTTAAGTTTGTTTTCCAAAATATAATTTACATGTATGGTATAATATATTCCCATAATAGCCACCTTGTTTCAAAAAGTTAAAGAAAATTCCCGATATTGTTTAAGAAAATTTTTCTCTAATTGTGATGAAAAATCCTATTTGGATTTTATTTCTATGGAATAATTTTTTGATTTTGATATATATCAAATTTATATCAAAACTAGTTTATGTAATAATAATTTAGTTAAGGATTTTTATATGATTTAGTCATAATGTTTTGAGGTTCCAAATGAATCTACTAAGGTTTTCAAATTGCAACATTGTATTTATGGTTGGATTCAATATTATTGAAGTTAGAGTATCCTATTTTATAATGAAATAAAAGAGTTATGTTTCATCAAAAACATTGATAAATATTATATATACATAAATTTAATAAAGTGTATTGTATTCTTTATCATCTTGTGTATGGATGACAGAATAGGTATTATAAATGATATAACAACAATACATTCTATAAAATTATTGTTAAGGAAATGATTCTCTGTGAAATAAATGGGAGAAATATCATATACGCAGGGTATAATGATCTATATAGATGGAACTAAATGTTTCTTATACTAATTAAAAACATATATATATTGGTAAAGGTTTTATCATTTTATCAAATATTTCTCCAAGAATAAGTATTTAATAATGATTCAAATCATAAATCTGAGAAGATTCAAGATCCTTAAAAATATTTTAAGGGTATGTATAGGATTTTTTTATTAGTATTATACATGTTATACCATATATGACATGTTATATATTTGAATAGATGTCAACTATTCTTTGAAAATAACAAATTGATACCAATACAATCCTTGTCTGAGTCCCTACATTGCTATAAAAAATAAGAGACCATGGTGGACTCAACAATAGTGGTTTTAGGTTTTTCCTCGGTGGATATAATAGTTAAAATAGTTCCAAATAAGATACCATGGTGGACTCAACAATAGTGGTAGAGTATAATACTATATCAAATGTTGGGAAAAATTATTTGGATAAAGAATCCCATTACTGAAATTAGGGTGGTTTAGTTGGAAGTGTTAAAAAGTGGACACAATGTAAAACTCAATAATATATTTATAGAACATCACTATAATAGATGTTTTAGATGAATTTATATAGATCAAGAAGTTCATTACTGAATATGGGGTGTAGTTTATCATTAAATAATAAATTGAACCTTGTTATGAAAATAATGAAGTTATTTATACATCCAAATAAACCTAAAAACATTAAAGCACCAAAAATGTCTTTCAAAAATTCCCTATAATTTTAGAGATCAATGAGTGGGGAGTTGTAATGATATTTTGTGTTTTTGTAGATTAAAATATAGTATATCCATTTGAAATACCATTAAAACATGAAAATAATAATTTATAAGTAGAATATATTCACAAGAGAGACAAGATATATTGGGATTAATTATTTTAAAATGTTTCATTCTTTTATAATAAAATGAAAACTACATTTATCATTAATTTATTTGTCTACATATATTAAACAGGGGGAGGAATTATACTTTTTCCACAAATTATGACTTTTAGTTGTCCCCAATATATGACAATTATAGATTACTATGGGATGTGATGATATTTTATGTTTAGCGTGAGTATATTTTCATATTTTATATAAAGTAATCTCATGATGATAGTATGTGGAGACTTATTATCAAGAATAATCTGTCAAATCCTATTACATGGACTATCATACAATCATTGATATACTCATGGGTGTACTATTAATTTTAAACACCATTACCTATGTTTGAAAATATATTTGGTATGTGAAACTTCATAAATTGATAATTTTATTATTCCATCCTTGATACATAGATGATGAGTGGTGGATTTGTGTGTTTTTTATCATTTCATCAATTGAGTTTAAAAATATAGTATTTTTCTTCTAGTATTAATGGTATGATATGTTAACTAATGATTTAACTAGACTAAGGAAATGAATGGCCATGCTTAGTTGAGTAACATGTGATGTTCTATAATACTATAATGAATGACATGTGATGCATTAATTAAAATATTTTATTTAACTATTGAGAATCTTGAATGTATGATATGTCCAATATTATATTGAAATATTTTATATCTTGATATCTATTGATGACTTTCACAAAGGGATTATATAAGTATCTATATTATGAATAGATAAATTTTTTAGTGGGCATGTACATGTGTATATATTATTATTTTTTTGATTGAGATCATGTGATACCATATTATAGGTTAAATATCATATATGTTTTAATAGAGGCCTCTCTTTAATAAAAAAATGGGTATGGGAAATTTATAATTGTTTTCAATGATACAAATCCCCATAGGGTCATTCATATATTCCTTGAATTAGGATTAAATTTAGTACAATTGTTTTATGAAGAATATGAAAGATATTATGATAACCATATACAAAGTAGTTTATATGGATTTATAAAGAGTTGTGAACTTGTTCACAAAGTCTATGCGGATTGAGTGTACGTGTGATATTTCTACGTTTTATGTAGTAAATCATTTTCCATTATGTGGGGAATGTCACTATGGTATTAAATACAATATTTTTCCTACAGAGAATGATATTTTGTGTTATTAAAATAATCATCCCATATTTTTTATCAAATATATTTCTTCCATTTACACATCATTAGTTTACGTGTATATAAAAAATTGGTTGTTAAAGGAGTTAAAACATCAAACCAATATATGAGAATAATATTATAATGAGTTACCAAATTGATTAACCATTTCAAAAGATTTGAAAATTTTAAATTCCCAAAGGTTAAATTAATTAAAAATAATTATTTTTAAATGAATTATAGGACCACATCTTGCATAGATGTGTTCATTATCAAGGTCAAAACTATGTCATAATTTCATAGTTATATTTTTTTCCTTAGTTGAGGAGTTACTAGCACAACATTTTGGTAATTGATATCCCACTAAATTGTTTGTGGATTAAAATGGATAGTGGATAACATTGGAGGTAAGAACATATTAGTTTTTCTAAACAGACCTCAATCACACCAACTTATAGTGATAATTGAAGTCATAGAGAGTGAGGTGCATTTATTTTATAATGTATATTATTCAAACTACAGAATCATATTTGGGTTGATCTTAGAATGTGTTTAATGTTTACATCCACTAAAAATAGATATTTTAAGATCTTATGAAACCCACTATTGAATTTTTTTTAAAGTAATCCTAATTTGACATTATGTATACCAAATTAAAAATAAATATATCCATTAGAAAAATCCTTACATGATAATCCATATTTTGGGTGCACTAAATGATCATTGTTTTCATTTCATTCTGAATATTATACCATATCTTATACCATTGATTCTAACATAAAAACTTATAGAGCCTTTGTATTGAAGAAAATTTGTACAATACCTTCATGGGAACTCAAGAATCCAGAACATCATTAAATGGACTCCATCTACAAGTACACACTGCTTATAGCCATTTGAAGATTCATATCTGTTCAAATATATCATAAAATAATTAGGGTTGGAATTTATTTTATTAAAAAAAATCATAGTTTGTTAATTAACATATACACCTCATGATATATTATTTTGAATGTTTACACCAACAAGAACAATGTACTTAAAATTTTCCATCATTTTCCCTAAAATAAACTCATCATAAATTTATGTTTATCCATATTCACACATCAAGAATCTATCTATGTATTAAATATATCCATAACCTTCTTAAATTTATCAATTTCATCATTATATATATTTCCTACTGAACGTGATATTAAATTTTCAGTCAATACATTTAATTTGGTCATGGGTGAATGGTTAGGTAGTCAATGGTAAGGAAAATGATCAAATACCATATCTTTCATCCCCCAACTATCATGTCATTCAATATTTTTGGGTTTTTGAAGTGTTTCTCTGTCATTTTGATGTACCAACCAATTGTTCTAGAAAACTAACTTTATTTGTATGGTAACATAATTATTTATGTGATAACCATGGTTTATAGATGTAATTATAACAAGGCCATTGAATAATATCACACTCTGAAACATAATAGAAGTAAAAATATTTAAAATTTAAGTTTATTGAAAAAGTCATCCAACACATAGTAAAAACATATATCCAAACTCTATCCATTATGATTTAAAAAAATACTTTATATAAAAAAATAACATGTAATTTATGAATTCAATTATTTGAAAATATAATAATCAAATTAAAATATTATTTGAAACAATATTCAAATACAATTACATATTACATAATTTATAAAATTATATAAATTTGAAAATATTATATAATTTATATAATTTATAATGTTTTAAAGCTTTATAGTATGTAATTTATAAAATTATAAAAATTATATATAAATGTATATATTATTTATAAAAGTATATATATTTTATAAGTCTATAAATATTTCATAAATTTAAATAAATTTATAAAATTATAATTTCTAAAAAAAGTAAGGAAGTATAATAGTATAAAACAATTGATCTAAAAATAAAATTATGTTTGTAGAAAAATATAAAATATAAATGTACACAAAATATTACTAGTTTATAGGTTTATAAATGTATAAAAAGTATAAAATTATATATATATTATAATACAATATATATATATATATATATATATATTATAGAGGTGTAAATAATTAGAAATTGTATATAAATTTTTATAACTATTTGAAAGTATATATTTTATATAAGATTATATATAATGTAGATAAGTATATATAATTTACATATATATATTGTTTTAATGATATTTAAAGTATAAGAGTATAATTTATAAATGAAAAATTTATAAAAGTATAAAAGTAAAAATGTGTTGATAAATTTATTAAAGTATATAGATATAAAATCATTAATGATATATATATATACAAGTATATAAATATATAATCACATATTATGTGTAAAATTATATATAATTTTCAAAATTTAATACATTATATACAAGTATACATAATTAGGAATGGCCCAAAATTTATAAAATAATAAAAAATTATAATAGTATACATATTTTATAAAACTAACCATAATATATGAAAGTATAAATGATTCATATGTGCGTAGAGTTTTATCTAATTATAAAACTAATAAATTATAATTAATAAATTTATAATTTATGAAGTTGTAATTGTACAAAAGTTTTGATAAATTTTACATTTATATATGTATAAAAGAATACATTATAAATTTATTTAAATTTATACTTGTATATAAAATTATAATCATATATAAGAGTATAAATGTATATAAAATGAATATACATTTTATACAAGTATTCATAATTAAAAAATGTTTATATTTAATTATATAAATGTATGAAATATATATAATTTATAAAAGTGTATGTCATGTAAAAATATATATGTAATTTTCAAAAAAAATATTGTTTTATAAAATTTAATATCATAAAAGTAAAATTTATAAAAGTAAAATTTTTAAAAGTATAAAATTCTTAAATTAATGATAAATTTTTAGGAGAATAAAAATATATACGTATAAACTACATATATACACACACTAATATATACAATTATAGATGTATATTAAGGTATAAAAGTATATATAATTTTAAAAAATCATATATAAATTTTATACAATAATAAAAAAAATTATAAATATATATAAATTAATACAAATATTTAAAAATTATAAAAATATATATTCTTTATAAAATAAATCATAATTTCAAAAATATATTTTTCTAAAATTAAAAAATTCTAAATTCATAAAAATATATAAATGTATAAATGTATAAAACTATTCAAGTATAAATAATTTAAACTAGTTTAGATAAAAAAAATTATATGTATATCATGTTATAATATATAACACAAAAATGAACATAAAATTATAAAATGTATATGAAAAATATAAAAATCAATGGGTAAATTTAAGAAAATAAATATTTATTCGAAATAATATTTATGTATTTATAAAGTATTGATTAGTATTAATAACAGTGAATGAAAAACCGAACCATTATCCTCAAATGGCACCTATTGTTATAAAAACATTTGATAACAATGAATAATAATAAAAATTATCAATTTAAAAATTCCGAATTAGAATCAGAGCTACTAAAATTTAATCTAGATATAATTAAACTTAACAATAATCATATAAATTTAATATAAAATCAAACAATGTTTTTGGGATTCTGGTATGCAATGTAGAATACTAAAGGTGGGTTGTTAGACTATATGTTGATGGCCAAAAAGACGCTCAATGATGTGACAACTGTTTATTGACACCATTATAGGATATTGGAGGGGTGCTGATATCAGATGAAGTGGGTGTATTGGGCATGTAGGGGGAGAATTGGGAGAGGGAGGAAGAATAATATCCAGGGGTTTTAACTGGATAATTTTTTTAACTCTATTATTATGATTTTATAAACCATAATAATAGACCATCAACTATTATGGTTAATTTTACCAAATTTTTCCTGTTTAAAGGGATGAGGGTAATGTTGTGTGTGATAGAAAACTGGATCGAATGAGTTTATTAGAATGAATGAATAATCCACAATGAAAATATTTACCTCCCATAATAATTATTGTGTTGGGATCCCCTTAAAATTACAGTAGAGCTTCAACTGAACATTTAGTGGGGGAGGCCCAACACCATTACCCATATCAAGGATATCGGAGGACAAATATCCATCCATTATGTTATAAGTTTGAAATATGATAATTTTAATATTATTTCAACCAACCCTATTTCCTTTGTATTTGATGATGATCCTTCTCTACCTAATTTGGCATCAATCCATAATTATACATTTCAATTAACAAACATTAAATCAAATTCACACCTCAGTTTAAATGGTTCATTTTCAAGGTCAGGGGAGAATCTATAATTGTATTCATGGTTTTATAAGAGGAAACACATAGATAACTATTTAATTTGTGTATACACCAACTTAATAAACCAAAATATATTTTAAATAAATAAATCATACCATGTTTTTATATAACACAGTGTGGAATTATTAATTTCAAAGGAGAGAAAGTTTCATGTTCTTTTATTCCTTGAGTTTATAGTGCTTCATGTTATGGAGGCTCATTGTTGTTTAAAGAAATCTAATTGTTATCTATTATCTAAAATGATAAATTTAGTGGTATTATTTAACTGTTAGGAGTCATTTCTTAGAGGTATATTAATATACTCTTGGGTTATAATCGTGATATCATGAAAACCACATCCTAAAAGTTGGGTATTTTGGAATAATATTTATTGAAAAAAAACATTTTCATTGAGAGGTTATCTAGGGAAAGAGATATTAATATGTGGGTTTTGGAAACTAGGTCACAAATATTCAAAAAAATATATCATTAAAGCGATATACATAATCATAATATATCTAAATGACATTGAATCAATGTGAGATATATATTTCTCATCATGGAAACCTAAATTTAATTTTAAATTATGGAACCACATCTTGAAAAATAAATATAACATCATGGTTTTAATGATTTTTATATAAAATTAATCTTGATATATCATTCAATTTTGGAATGACGTTGGAGATATATGAGATATATTATTCTACATTTATAAAAAAAATTGAAAACCAATTAATTGGTATGGAATACAAATTAATATGATCATTGTGTATTTTATCGATCAGTATTTGGTTTCTGTGATTTAAGTATAATCATTTAACACACAAAACCTGGATAATTTTTAGAAGATGGAGGAGATACTATTATGAAAAATATAGGTTATTTTAAAGAATAACATTCTATTTTAATATGTTGAAAAATTAAATACGTGTAAGTATAAGTAGGTGAACAAATTATTCTTGATGAAATTAACCAAAATAAAAAAATCACTCAATCCATGTTATTGTATTTAATTCACTAATTCCTTTATTATAATGTTTAATGTAAAATTTCATAATGTGATCCTTCTCCCAAACTAGTGGGTAGAGAGAGTATAAGGTTAATTCCCCCAGGGTATTTTTATTGAAACAGAAAAAACAATATTATAATTATTATTAGTTTATTAATGTTCATTAAAACATTAACACATTTTCTTATTTATAATTATTAAAAATAACAAATAGGTTACCCGAGTGAAAAATATCTTGTATATTTACAATATATTTCATTATATTCAAACATGAAATTATTGATAGATTCATTATTCCATATAAAAATGAATAAGATTCAATTGATCGATTTAAGGAAAATAATGTAACACCCTATTTTACTTACCATCTCAATGTTATTGATAACTTACAAATAACAATAATATAACACATATATTTATGTTTTCTGGGAAGAATTTCTCTGGTCATTAAAAAATGAATGGTTTTAAAAAAAATTGAAGAAAAAATATAACATATTAACATAGTATAAACACCCAATATAAAGATGATATAGATAATAAAAAAAATTAACAATGTTCTACTTCTACGTTACCCAAATATGCATTATGCACCATGATATTGTAGTACCCCCATGTCAATAAAAATGTTTAATTATTCTACAATAACTCTATTTTATATAATATCTCAAAATTAAGCAGGGGGATTTATTTTCTAGACCCCTGGATATTGGGGGTATCCCCATATGACCCCTAGTGATATCATTACAATGATCGATCAATGGATGGTATTGTACTAGTGGTTGATATCATTCACCTTAAATTAGATGATATTTATCTAACTGATCATGCTCTGAAACACCAATAGTCATTCTATTATACTTTAATTATATGGTTATTATGTAAAAAATATACATCACATTATTATTTTATGTTAAAATATTTGTTAATATAACATTTTGAGGATTTATTATTCTCTGAATTATATGTATATCATCATTATTTTTTATATAGTTTAATCAATCATTGATATAGATACTCCTACAAAGATTTTTAAGATCACACTATAATTTGAATCTCATATTCCATTATGAGATCATAATGACTATATGAATGATATTTTATTCTAGTTCAGCAACATTTGAAGGGACACTCAGGTATTAGAATATATATAAACAAAAGTAACATTACAGTTTAATAATATTAATTAAATGTATGTATTTATCCATATAAGGCTATTAAAGTATTAATATTTAAGAATGTTTTATTATAGTTTTGTATAAATCAGTAAATCACCCACTAACATTATGTGACTAGATTCCTTGGACTTACAATCAATATCTTAGAACATTTGGTATTAAATTAAAAGAAAAATAATTTTGAATAATATATTTAATTAACAGAAACCATTTTATAATATCTTAAGAAACTCTTAATAATAATTTAGTGTGATTTATAAATTTAAATTTTATTATATGTTTTATATTAAAATATCATAAAACATTAATTAATATATAATTATTTAACCAAGAACCTATTTTAATCCTAAAAATTAGTTGTTCTTCACAACCACAATATATCCACTTATACATGAATTTTATGACCAAATAGATGTTGAATGTGACCATTTTTTCATGTTCTGTTTGATTTTGGGATAAAATAGTGGTTGTACAAAGTTTTTAGGGTTTTAATATTGGATTATTATACATATTATAATATATGAGATACTGTATGGTGGATTGTTATAAAAACCATTAAATAAAAATGTATTAAAATTATGAATTTTTGAAAACATTATATTGTAAGGAATGAATAATTAAATAACTGTGTATACAAAGAATTCATTTAGAAAAATTTCTAAAAAAGATGTTTTTAATGTCCAATCACCCTTTATTGTCTGTTATTAAGAAGGTAAGACAAATTTGGCTACATTTAAGGATTTATTATGGTTATTTTGAGGCTTCCCCACCATTGAATGATAAGTTTCACTTAACTATTGTTAATATTGATACTAGAACAATTGTAATAAAAATATTGATCTCTTATGTCCTTGGATCTCATATTTCACATTATTTAGTTTCTCTCTATCTCTCTCTGTCTCCAGTAAGTTCTATCATTGAAATTTTATTATCCTGAAGGGAAGGTTCTTGATATTAATTACTTGATGATAATAGTTGAATAATAGGTCAATAATGACTTAATTGAATCTAATCCTATTAAATAACTATAATTATTATGTATATTTTGTGGTTTATATTATTTCCTATAATAGTGGGGTATAGTTTTTGATTTTGTTGATGTGATTTTCAACTAAATGATCATACTATATTTTTTTCAAAAAATAATATATTTCTTATAGATTTAAATAATCAAGGAATCATTTTTCTTAAAAATCAATTGGTACCTTGATTTAAATAATCATTTTTAAAAAATATAAAATCATGGTATTTGATCACGAAAAATTTGAAATATGAACAATTAGTTTTAAAATTAAATATTTTTATAAATTTAATAGTAGGGGATTTTTAAAAAAAATAATTTTGGATTTAACATGAGTTCGGTTATATGAAAAAAGTATTTTTTCATGCTTTTAAAAAAAGGAGTAAAGATTATGGTAAATTGATATGAAATTTTAAATTTTTAATAAATAAAATTACAATAAACATAAATGGGAAAACAAATGAAACATTTCGCAGGAAGGGGCATTGTTTGTCAAATAGGGATGGTAATGACTATAAAATGAATAAGAAGAACCATAAATATAAACATTTGGGTGGATAATGGTTTATTTTTTGTGTAATAACATTCATATAAATATATATTGAAATATAGTTTATTTATCATAATTCTTTAAGTATGATAAGATATTATAAATGTGTTATATTATTTATATTATGTTGGGATGGTTATAAGGCTTATAAATGTGATTCAGTAGAACCTGGTAGTGTTACATAGGTTTTTTAATCTCCCAAGGTATTTTTTGTGGATATGAAGGTTTATTTAATTTGAAGAGGTTTTATAAAGATTTTCTTTTTCAAAGAGATATATATTTTTTAAAATTATATTACTTTATGCATTTTGTGACATATCATTTATTGCGATTATTTTTAATGGTGTCAGTTAATATTATTGAGTATTGTTTTACCCACCTAAAAATTGATACTATAGTGTGCATATAGAAGTTGTGTTCCATGATACAGAAAAAGGGAAGAATTATTTGTTTATCATTGATGGTCCATTTGAGTAGAATTAAATAAAGGAGGTATTAGTGCTCAACCACATTTTAGTATAGGAGTTTATATATCCACTGAGGATAGTTTTAAATAATTTATATTTGTTTTTGTATATCTATAAACATGGTTTATTTATTTTCTAATGAACTTGGTTCTATTTAAATATTTGTTAAAGTTTTATTATTTTTCTGGGAAAAAAATTCATTCCATATTTTTTTGATTTTATTCCAATAATTTTAACTAATTCCAAAATGATATTCATGTATCATATACCACTATTTATAATCCAATCTGGATTTGGTAACATGCTTATGGCTTTGAAACATTCACTTTATTAAGGATTGAGGCATTTATACAGACCATGAATTTACAAAAATGGTATCATAACATATTTTTATGTTGATTATTCATATATCTATACTATACATGCCTATAGGATTACCAGGATGATAGTGTTATGTATAAAAATAGGTAATTATACTCATTATAAAAAACTCAAGTTACCAAGAAGTTCAAGAATGAAGTGGGATCATAGTACATACCGTATGATATCTTAATCTTATAACAAATATGTCTCAATAAAAATGTTAGGTTATATTATAAAAGTATTCATACATAATTATTGTCATCTATATAGATAAAATAGATTTATATTAGTTTTAAAAATTATTTAGTTTTCTATGATGTATTTTGAAAATAGTTTTGAGTGATTCATGTTTTCAAAAGTCTCTTCGAGAATTTGTTTCGAATAAAATTTTGTACTAATTATTTGGTTTATTTTTTTTTTTGAAACTAAAATATGTAATAATGATTATAATAATGAGAATATATCCATATAGAGATAAACTTTTATGTAAATATTTGATAAAATACTTTATATGTTAACAAATTTGGGTGATTTCTTATCCATTAAATGCCTTTGTCATGATATTTTCTATCATATGCTTCATGGTGAATATTTTTATGAAATTATATAATTAACTTTTAAAATAAAAATTGTTCATGATAATGGAGTTTGGAACATGGAATGTGGCCTTACTATTTTAATATATTTAGTCTATTATATACAACATGTTAGAAGGGGGGTGAATAACGATAGTCTGTTATGGGTGAATCAATCCTCAAACCTCAAAAGATTGAATTATCTTATTTTTAGAGGAAATTGATGAGTTTAAAAGATTAAAAAATGATGAGTACTAAATCAATATACATGTTGTTATGTACTACTTATTCAAATAATGTGGAGTTCACCACATACATTAAATTGGGACCAGTGTGTGAGTGGTGTAGATGACAATAGAGGAGAATCTACAGTAAAATATTTTATTTGTATAGATTACATAATATATTTGGTTAATAATTTTATCTAAATATGTTAAAGATAATTATATCTCAATAATTATATTATATTGAATAGGGTAATATGATTATTATTGAGTATGTTTCTTATATTAGAGGATTATATAATTTTTATTTAATGTGATAACTAAAATAATCTCAATGTTATGGGATTTGAAATGTATATTGAATTAGATATTCATACAAAGTTTTTTAAATTTTATTTTTCTACAAAAACTAATTTATTATAAAAAACAATTATAGTAGGGGAAAATATGTTGGAGTCTTATAGAGTGAAATAATTTCATCCTCAAATAAATGAGAGAAATAATTATTCAAGCGAATAAAAGATAAATTGGAATGAATTAAAGTTGGTAAATTTCTAAAAGAAATATATGAGTTAATTTTGTTCTCATAGAGGGAGTGATTAGAAGTTTTCTAAGTTTTGAATTTGGAGATCTTAAAGTAGTATTTTTCTAATAAACCAAGAAAATCTGATAAGTATGGGTAGTTGAGAAATTTTCATGGGCTATGTACTTTATATTTTTTATGATATAGTATTATAGATTCAAATCAAACTCTGGTGTTTATTATTCCTACTGATAATTCCATATTTTCTAGAGATGGATCTAATGTGAGGGGTGATTCTAACACTTAATAGGGATAGATAAATAATTTCCAAGGGAAATTTTTTAGTATAAATCACATACTAGAGAGATCTAAGTATAGAACTATATTTTTATAAGGTACCATTCAGATTTTATATACATAAATTATTGAATTTCTTGATAAAAGAATATCTTATTCATATATATCTATATAATTAATAGAACAACTGGGTTTTCATATAGAATTAATAGTGTTTTCTATCAATATGTATACACATTTTAGAGAAATAGTGGAGTAAGGATTTATCTTCCCATCATATTCTATGATTATAGGTTCTCTAGAAACCACTTAATAGATTCTAGTTTTTTAGATGATATATTGTATCTCTTTATCTAAATGGACTAGTTAGCGAAATTAAAGACCCATATTGACTACTATTATTGAATATGTTATAATGTTTCATTAAAATAATTTCCCATATTCTAATAATTTTTTTTGTTAATGGAAGTTAAATAAAAAATATTGTTTAAGACCTTATATCATGGTATTTCAAGTATGATTTTTTCCTTGAATGGAATAATAAAGATATAAAATTTAGTCACCTTTGGTGATATATAGGTATTAAAAACTGTTTTTTGATTAATAATCTGAGCATATATTCATACATTAAGGCTTAATTAAATATCCATATTTTATTTAAAACAAATCTATTTTTTTTTATTCATACAACATAGATATTATGGTGTTTCAAGAGCTAAAAAATATGTTTATGGGTTAAAATTAGAATGTATTGTGAGGCACTATAGACCCACACTCTCAAATATGGTGATAAAACACATTATTTAACAACTATATTTGATAAAAATTCAGATTAGCCAATATTTATTTTACTTCATTTAAAAATATAATACATTACATCTCAAAAAAATAACACAATCCCAGGAATTAAAGGTTTAGAATCTTTTAAGATTATCTTTTATGTATTTATCATTAAAATATGATTTTTTGAATTATAATATTAATTCTTTTTAATTATTAAAAATTTCCCAAAAAGTATATAAAAATAAAGATTCATTATAAATATTGTTCTGTAAACAATTTCAAAGGTAAAAAGAAGAAAAAAATTGCTAATCTCAAACAATAGATAAGTGAAAAATCAACAACATGTTATCAACGGTAAGATAAAATCATATAAAAAATGATCCATGGATAAATAATATACTAAAAAACATGGAATAATAAATATTATCCATAATTCATGTTATAGGGAAATTTAATCTCAAATGAAAAAACATCAAACATGGTATATGATTTTAAGATAATTAGAATTAATAATAGAGAAAAATTATAGAAATACAGAATAGGAACAATAAACCAAAAAAATTATACAAAGAAAAATGTGATCATTTACAAACACAGTCATCTTAACAAATGTATACATGATCATGTCCCTGAAAAATCATGTGAACAAAGTTATATGTGGTCACGTTCATTCAAAGTCATTTGACCAAAGATATGCATTCTCATGTCCATGCGAAATCGTGTGAACAATGACAACTCAATCATGTCGATGCACAACTCTATAAACAAAGTATAAGATGATCATGTCCAGGTATTTCCTTTTTAATAATTCATAATGTGATCTTATCTACACACAACCTTGTGATAAAATAATAACGTGGCCGAATCCACGTACATCATTCTTATATAATGTGATATGAAATCAAAAAAATGTATTGGAGGGATATATAGGACTCTAGAAATCAATCATCCATACATATATGTGAAACATGAAAAATAATAATTAATAACATCATAAATAACCCATGGAAAAAATTGTGTTTCACAACATTTCAATATGGTATTACAAAATTGACATCAAGAATTTGAATGTTAGATACCAAAAATTCAATCATCCCAAAACAATATTTTTTTAAAAAATAGAGGGTCGTTCATGAAAACATCTCCCAAACAAATAATAAATCTAGAGATAAATAATAAAATGTAAGTGAAATAGTACAAATTCTATCTCTAAAACTCTTTTAATAATGGTGAATGTGATGAATTTATTTGTTAGTTTGGAACATGGGTTTTAAAAGGCTAAAATTCTACAAATTGAAAAGAATTAATTTTCAAAATCTATATTTTGCATGAAATTTCAATAATGAAATCTTGTAAAGTAGTAAAGGTTTTAAAATGATGAGGTGAAAACATTTCTTGAAACTTTTAATTTTAAAAAAGAATCTAAATATAATAGATCCATTGAAAATAAATAAAGGTATCAAAATTATAATTGAAAAACTTTTTTAAACATTAACCTTTAAAAAAACCTCAATAAAATATCCCTAGAAAGATATAAAGGTTATAAAACTAAATTTAGGTTTCAAGATAAATAATTTTATTATTGAAGGATGTAAAACCATTCTAATATTATGAAATATATTTTTTAAAAACCCAAATCATCAAAATAGTAAATAATTTATTTTAAAGAAATAGTAGAATAAGAATAATGAGGTTACATTAGATAAAATATAATTATGTATCCAATTATAAAATATAAAATTGGTTGGAAAGTAAAATATGGATAAGGAGGGGAACCAACATTAAATCGGATGAGATTTATTCTAAACATTGATTTACTTTTTGGGGAGTAAATTCATCCAGTAAAAATCATTGAAATAAAAATTAATTCCCACATGAGAAGAAGATAAGGTACCATGAAGTAAAATATTATGGTGGAATATACCAATATAGGATTAATGGAACTCATGAATAATTATTATAACTCGTCATAGGGAGTCATGTTTGAAAAATCCTTAAAAAATTGGTATCTTTTAAATTGATATATATTTGAAGAAAGGGCATGATATGGATATCAAAACCAAATGAATTAAATTAATATGGTTAATGTAATCAATTAGGCTTTAATTATAAATATTAAAAATTTCATGGTGCACAATAATAATAATGTATCCAGAAATTAAATTTGAAGTAAATAACCCCTTATGGTAAAGGTAACATAAGAATCGAAAGAATATAGGAGAAATGTCAAGAAATTGACATTAAAAATAATTAAATGTAATATATTAATTTTACTTTATGGAAATGGGTTAGTGAATACGTAATATAAAATAAATGGTGGTGTAAAATATCAAACAAACCTTATGGAATTGGGAATGAGACAAAGAGACCTCTACCTTATTTCTTGACTTTCACTAAAGCACATGAATATAATATATAACAAAAAACCAATATTAATCACATTATTTAAAATATTATTAATATATTTATCCTTTTATAAACTTCATTTATAATTATTCTCTTCAATTATATTAGTTATTTATAATCTATTTCAATGTCAGGTGTGAGAAATTTTTAACATTTTCAAATAGTTTCATAATTGAAATGTTGTTATTTATTATTCTCCCAAAGATTGTAATTATAAGGTAATAATAGGTACTATTATAGATGTTTTAGGATATTTTTTAAATTTATAATTTCATTCTATTGTAATTTTAGTTATAGTTCTTTTATATGAAATTAGGGAGAATAATTTTTCAGTGATTTTTGAAAAATGAATGGGGGGGTATCATAATAAATGAGCTTAATAATAATTTTACAATTCTAAAAAAAATATTTAATTTTTTTATATATTATATTATAAATCATTAGTTTCTTATTTTCATCCATGATTTTATTTTATATCATGTTTCATATAGGTGGTTAGACGAACACAAATATGAACATACCATAATTAATAGATGAGTATAGTTATGAAAGTGGATTCATTTGAAGTAATATAACTATTAAATAATCATTATTATATAATTTATATATTTTTATGGTTTTGAATCATATTTAAAGACAATATTATAAATAATAAATAAAATTGAGGAAAACGAGATACCTTACTTTGTGGAGGCGGTAGTCCACAAACACAAATATAATATTTTCAATTAACTTAATTGAAAAGGGAAATTGTGATTAATAATCTACACCTTCTAATAATATAATTAAATATAAAAAGAATAATTATTTAATTATATAGGAATAATGCATTTATATTTAGGAATGTAATATAGAAAATAAAATAAGGTGGAGAAAATTCTTAATCACCTTCAGGACATGAGCTTTCCCTTGGATAAATCTATAAAAATTATGCGCTTAGGCTAAATTCTTCAAACCAAAATATAATTATGGAGAAAATAAGAATCTAGGGTAAGTAAAAAATGGTATATTTTCAAGAGTAAACTTTAATTTAAGATTTTTCTTGAAGGGAGGGTGAGATGCCACTTTTATAAGTGGTGAGAATATAATTTTTATAAATATTTCAACTTAATATAAAGAGAGGACATGTTTCACCTGTCAAGAAAATTTAAAAATTGTAAATAATTAATTGAAGATAATTCTGTTCAATCTAAACATAAAACACTCAATTATAACAATTTATTAACATTTATTTCCCTTTACACCTTTGGTAAACCCTTTTTACACTTTTGGTTTTTACCGTGGTAACTAGTTTTTACCTAGGTAATTCATTTTTATACCCAAAAATTAAATGGTTCATATTTATAAATTTATAAATACTTATTAAAAATATAAAATTCTTTTTACCAAATAATATTTCTATGTGTCACAAAAAATAATATTAATATGAGCGCATTTAAGTCATAATAACCTATTTCTAAAAAAAACTTTATGCTTAAAATTTATGTTCATGATAAAATTATCAGTGTTTATTATTGTAATGAAAAAAATTGACTATTATAAATTAAATTTTTATAGTTAAAATAAAATGAAAATTTAATTTTTCCAAAAAATATTTACTTAAAATAAAAAGTCAAAATAATATTTTATTGGAAAATATTACTTAAGATAATAAAATATTAAACATAGGTCTACTAAATTCATAATAGATTATATAAATATATATTTTTGATAAGTAAATAAATCCATGATCATGGAAAATGTTTTATAAATTTTTAAATTATACTTATTTAATTATATATTCATAAACACTGCGATGTTTGTAAAAATTATATTTTTCACTATTCACCTAAAAAAATTATTTCAAAAATAATCTAAAACTTTAACCATGGGATAAAATAAATATTTTTAATTAATAAATTAATTAAATTTTTTAAAATTAAAACACTAATATTTATAATATTTTGTTTTAGATGAAAATTAAAAAATACCAATACAATTTTTTTATCGAAAAATGGATTTTTTTACATTTTATTTTCTCAATATTATTCAATAAAAAATTTTAATTTAAAGAATTTTAATAAATTAGTTAGTTTAAAGATTATATATTTTAATAATAAAATTTTTAAAGTGGTCTATTTTATTAATACTTTAAATGGTTATTTCAGAATGAATAATCATTTTAAATAATAAATCATATTAATTATATATCATCAAAATATGTAATTTTTTAATTGGTTGATATCATTTTTTTACTATAGGTTTTATTATTCATATAATTTCCATGATAATATTCACATAATATGTTTCATCTCATTTTTTCATTTTTTAATGAGGAGAAATCTATCAAACACGTCAGACTTATTTAAATGAAATACATTTTGTAAAATCTTGGGAAGTTACATCCCCTCCACCACACAAAATAAATTACTTCCCCTCAAGTTTAACAATAATATTATAATTAAAATATATAATTAAATCTAAAATATAGACACAAGTCAATATAAAATTTATAGAGAGATATCAACCTTATATATATTTGAAACATATTATTTCCTATGAATAGGATTATCCCTATTATTTAGTTTTTCTCCATCCATTTGAGTGAAGATTATATAGTTATATGGAATCAATACCAAAATTATATAATTTTCTTCTAAATATTGTTCGTAATCATTATTTCATTGATATAATACATTAGGATGATATGAAATGTGATTTCTTTATTCTATATAATGTTTCTACTAGGTAAAGGGAAACAACTAATTTCAAAAATATTATTAAATACATCAAAAGTAATGATAAGAATACTTTCTCAAAGATTTTCCCCATATACATAAACATGGTGTACCATACAATTATAAGTTTTTATTGATAATAAAATTTTTGAGGTGTTGATTTAATATTTTATAAAACTTCCTAGATAACCTAAAATAGAATCTAATAAGTTTTCCATAAATATTGATTAGAGGATAGTTGTTTCATAATTATCATGATCCACATTAGTATTCATGATTGGATATATTCCCTGTGTTATTTTGGTTTTGGATGTTCTTAATCCCTATAATAATTATGAAACTTTAAATTTGGGATTCTATTGTCATAATGCCCTGACTCCACGCATTTAAAGGGTTGAAGTGTGGAAAGTTCATTATTTGTGAATAAAATACCTTCCATTGTATTGGAAAATATCTTCATCTCTCATTGAAAATCATGAACGTAATGGTAACACTTCACAACTTCAAACATTTTATGATTCCATTTAGACATTCCCTTGGGTGTTACTTCTCATATTTTTAAAACATAAAAAAATGAATCTACTTTTCTTTATCTTATTCATCACCTCATCTCTTATGAAACATTATTATTCTCATATTTGGTGTGTTTAAGTGTTTTTAAGGGCTCAATTTATTAATCATAACTTTAGATAGTTGGGTGATAATAACTATAAGATTTCAAAGCCTAGCTTTTATCGCATTTGGTTTCTCATTAGTATAATTACTCAATTTTATATCACATTTATTTTTAACATGGTTTCTCTTAGATAAGACTATTTCAAAAATGAATTTTTTCAATCATGATTGATAAATATTTTTGGTCATAGTGGATATCTCAAGAGGTGGTAAATTAAGTTTCCAATTAAAAATTTCATTTTAAACGATTTAAAACACTTAATCCTGTAATTTACTAAATATTCATTGCTAATTAAGAATCTAGGATAATATTATTTTATATTTATAAAATATTCTCAAAATATTGATCACATCTAGGATAAAATATTTTTT
This sequence comes from Viscum album, assembly GCA_963277665.1. Classification (NCBI taxonomy): domain Eukaryota; kingdom Viridiplantae; phylum Streptophyta; class Magnoliopsida; order Santalales; family Viscaceae; genus Viscum; species Viscum album. The sequence continues at coordinate 152,251,172 of OY728143.1, forward strand.
AAAATACTTCATATTTTTAATCTAAACTAATTGAATAAAAAACCTTATAAAAATATTAAAGAAAATAATAATTTTACATTTATAATAAAAAGTATAGGAAATAGATACAAATAAGTTCTTAAAATTAAGAAAAAAATATATAGATGCATAGTGGAATTTAAAAAAGGTGTTTAGTATAAAATAAAGACCTAATTCTATGTACTCGAAAATCACATTCTACCAAGTAGTTTGTTATAAAATAAACTAATCTAAAACACGGATTAGGTTATACAAAAAAATATACATAAATAATTTGATCTATAAAAAATCCTCTTCCACAGTTATTCATGGGATAAAAAGAGTTTAGGTCATACACAACCTCCTCCATAGTTTAAAGTAGAAGTGAAAATGAAAAAAAATGAAAAAGAGTGTCTAAAAATCCCTATTTTAGTACATGAGGTTGTGTTTAAAGATAAATAGAGTAAAAGAACAACTCAAAAGATCAGAAAAAACATAATGATAAAATATTACATAGAGTGGAGATTTGAGGTATCTCATTCTGATCAAATTTGGTTATTTCGAAGTCCTTGATTTTTTTCTTTGAAAGGGATCAACATAATTTTCATAGAAGGTTCATTAAAAAAGATTATTATTAACTATATCAAATGATTTCAACATATATTACAAGCAAAATCAAAATCCTATATTATTGTCTATGTATATCACTATTCTTTTTCCAAATAGGTTTATCTTATTAATAAAAACAATATCTAAAAGTAGTTGTTCAAGAACATTCATTTCAGCCTTAATGGCATTGCCTTTACAATAAATTTATAAAATTAACCATTGAATATTTGAAAATGATCAACTGCTTAAGTTAAACATGGTGGTAGTCTTTCACTTATTTAAGTTCACTTCTTTTCATGGTTACTATCCATGTTGGTTTCCACGATATCTATGAATAGTTTTTTTGAATTGAAACTAGGCATGGAAACTTCATTCCTTCATGTGGTAAGTACTTTTCATCTCATGGTAAGCACTTATCTGCATTTTTTAGGAGCATTCCTTCTCACAGTAGGTATATTTTTTCATGAGTTCACAATAATAATACATACGGTTAGTACATTACATGATAAATTTATTTTTTTACCAACACATGTTAACTAACTTTCTTCAAATATTATGTGGTTTCTTCATGTGTTCAATTTACTAGTTTAGGAGATATATTCTTTTCTTTTTGTTGTACGTTCAATTATTCATTTGGTCACATGATTTTCAACAAATAGTGACTATAATACTTGGATATAATTGGCATGCGATGGCAGTTTTTTTCCTGCAGTAGGAACTCATGATAAATTCCATAATTATCAATTTTTATAAGTTTTGGATAGGAAAAATTTTTACCAACATAAAACATGAAATATTTTAATAATATTATAAATTTTTTTTGATATCATTAAAATAAATAGGTTTAAGACTAATCCAAAAATATTTTCATTTTTTATGATCATAAATAATAACATGTAAACAAAAATAAAATGAATACATCAAAATTAATTTTTCAATAAATGGAAACAAATATATAAAAATATCTGAATTAATAATTTACTCCCTCTTTTGGGATTTAAAAAAAATGTAGAGATAAAATAAATAAATAAGAGGTAAAATATCAACTAAAATGACAATAAAGTGGAGTATTTCATTAATATTTCAAATGTGTTTTGAAAAAGAGTTATAAGTAGTCACTATTAAGATTTCTACTCAAATGCTTAATATAGAACTCTCCATATATCTGAATAAATCATAATATCCTTTCATTTGGATGTAGATGATGAGGTATTTTTTTGTTGGGTAGAATGTGGTATAGAAGTTGTAGTTGAGTCCTTAGTTCCCACACATCTTGATATAGGATTAATATGCTAAAATTATTTTCTAGGAGAAAGTAAAAAAGGGTAAAGGGTAGAAGAGGTATGGGTAGGAGATGATGGTAGATATGTTGAAGGAGGATCTAGAACAATGCTATTGATAGAGTAAAGGTAGTGTTCCATCACACTAGTCAAATCACTTACTTCCTGAGATCAACGCCTCAAATATTTAATAAATTCATCTCTATTTTCCAAGAATATTTCCCACACTGGTCTAATCACATTGATTTTTTACAACATGATAATTAAAATCCTAGGTCAAAGGTTCCATCTTATGATCCAAAGTAATTTTTATTAACATTCCCTTCAAATATTATTTGGTGAAAATATATATTAGGTGAAAATCAATGGCCTTATTGTTTTTTTCTTTATCCTTCCCATATTTCTTGAAAACCTTCTCAATCAATTCCAATGATTTAAAAGAATTCATTTTAAAACCATCAAACACCAATTACTTGGTCTTCTTGAACTCATAAAACATAACCTTTAGTTATTCACTTATGATTACTCTGATTCTTCCTTAATTAATAAATTTATGTACAGATATAGCTAGAGGAGAAGAAGCATTTGTATAATCTTGAAATACTAAACTTCGATATATTTGGTTTAGCTTCAACATCATATCAGATAAATTTACTGATAAAGTACCTATCTTTTCATTTAAATCCTCAATATCACTTCTCATTAAGTCCATCATGAGATGAAACTTGGTATACAGATTATAAATGGATAAAATAAAATCCTGGAATATATCTTCACATCAAATTGCCTCTTAAATTTCCCAAAAAAATAAATACATTTTTGAAAACACCCATCAAAAGTCTTTTTAACTCATCTAAATCATCCTTTTATATATAATATGTAGAAGTAATATAGAAGGGTATTTAGTTAGATAGATCATAAGACTGGGTCCTTCAATCTAACTTAGATACGTGATTTACTAATCTAGCTCTTTTAGTATGATCCTCAGCTCCACCAGCTGCATTAAATGTATTCTAGAATAGAAAGATCAAAATAATTAGCATCCTAAATAGGTGCAGCAACCAGATAAGATTCCTCACCATCCTCGGTGGTAATAGAGGAAAAAATTTCATCTATTTTTTATATAACTGAGGTTCACATATTAGATATCTCAAGTCATTTCAAATAATCACTATTAGCTATCAAAGATTCTTCAAGCAGCCTCTGAGTATAATTAATGGGAGGTCCACAATGTCTAAGTGGATCGCCCGCATTATCATATCCCTCATTCAAATATAAATAGTCTAGGCCTAACATAATAGATCCTCAGTACTTATCCCATTAAAAATATTCATTAGTTTTAGACTATCTTCCTATACATTATATCAAAATAAATCTATATAAAATGTTTTCATCTTCTCTAGAGTCATCAGAATCAACCCAATCAAGCTTAAAACCACTAAAATATACCTAATTGTCAACTAGATCCTCATATTTCAATACATTCTCATGATATGATAATGGTATAGGTGAGTTAGGAGGTCTAAAATATGTAATAGGAAATATTCCCCAATTCCTCTTGTGATTATCCTTGTCTTCCACATCAAGATCAACAATCTCATCACCATCTTCTTATTCTTCAATAACTTCATAAAATTTTACTTCTTCTACACCAACAAACACTTCATCATTAGACTACTAAACTACATCATCAGGTTCATGACCAAGATCTATAATATCCCTTAGTACAACAGGATATTTAATGGGGTCAAATATATCACAGAACTTATCTAGATCAATCACCCAATCTTTCTTTTTGGGGTTACAATTAACCCTCATGTTCCTACAAATAGTTTAATATAGTCACAGACCACATAAATATGTTATCTCCTCCCCCCCCCCCTTTGGTGTTAAACCTTTATACTTCAATATTGATAATATGAATTTTTGGGAAATTTGGATAACTAAATGTTGAAGAAGGTTTACATAACTCGTTTGTGTGCATCATTAAATAACTTTCAACGTCGGTCTAAATTCAATTTTTTATTGAAAAATGATGAAATATTATAATTCCTTACAATAATTAAATCTTTATTTCATGGGCATATCAAATGTTTTATGAGCTTAGATAATAGCCTAAACTAACCAATGATCTCTACAAAGTTTAGCATTCTGGGTATTCCGTTTCTAATCCCCTCTTCCATATCACATGGAAACATGAAATGATCATGATCTATTGGACAAGAGATTAAGTAATATTCAAATTTTTCCTTATGAAATGCTCTTAATATTTTCACCCATCTATTTCAAGAAAATTATAGCCCATTTTCATTGTACTAATGATAATTATTTCTTTCTAGGTTCAAATTTAAAAAGAACATAAAACTATGTAACTAACTTTGGGGGAAATGGTTTGTTTTCTCCTTAAACCGGTATCCCCTCCTCGATTTTCAATTTCCTTCAAGAAGAATGATTTTCTCTATATAATACATTGATCATCAATTTATTTTTCTATACATATTGGATGATCGACAATATATGGATTATGTGCATTCAGTAAAGTGTTCTTTCTAGCTATGGTTTTATTTTATTAAGTTAATAGAAGAGCTTAGGTAGGAAGGAGGGCCACTGGAAACCCACATCATACTTGATATTTTTAAATTTAGATTCAAACATAAAAGGTTCAGATTTGGGTAATATATTTGAGAAATTAGATTTGATTGGGAAGTATAAGTCTTATGAAAAGGGTTTGAGATAGTAAGTGATGTTTTGAAAATAATTAAAGGTTTTATAACATAGATTTACACTGATAAAAATTCTAATTCATATTTTAAAATTACTTTATTTAGGGATTTAATAATAATAAACTCTTAATAAAATCCCACTATAAATATTTTACTCAAAATCCTAAGTTAAAATAGACATGGTAGGAACACTGGTCTTTTGGTTAGGGTAGCATAGATAGAAGAGTAGGTATATTGATCATAGAAGTATCCTTCTATGGTAACTATAGTAACAATGTGATTGGTATACTATGGTATTTATAGTGACCATACGAGTTAATTTAAATAGTTTGTAAAGTGATAATGTGACCATTTTCTCTTGGTAGGTATACTAACCATGTAAATAAGAACATATGGTTACTTAATTAACCTTGTGAAATAAACATCATGGTAACTTCAACAAAAAAAGTCAATAAATTAGACTTAAATATTTTATAAGAATTTAAATAAATATAAAGAGTACAAATGAATTCAAATAATTAATCATATTTATCACACATAATTCATGTCTTATATAGTTCATTCTCTCATTATTCATTGGATTTACAAATATATAATCAAGATGATGTTCAGTACTGATGAATTATAGAATTATATCTCCATTTGTAAAAATGTCTCTCAAAAATTGATGTTTTATATCAATGAGTTTTGTCCTTGAATATGCTGCAGGATTATAAGAGATATTTATGTCATTTTTATAGTGATAATTTATAGGTACATGTTGAAATTGATATACATTTTCTATTATTGTGTTCTTAATAAAAAAAAATTTCACAACAACATCCCAAAGCTATGTATTCAACTTCAGCAGTGGATAATGCAATAGATTTATTATTTTTTTACTAAACCATAATACTAGATACTTTTAAAAAAATGGACATTTTCTAGAAGTGATTTTTATATCTAACATACAAACATAAAATTATACATCATAATACCTAATTAAATCAAATTAATTTCTTTTACAATAAAACAATCCTTAGTTGGTTATATTATTAAGGTATATAAAATTTATTTTCACCACAAGTAAATGTGATTATTTTGGATTTGATTAAAAATATGACCACATGAAAACACTTACAAAATATTTGGGTAGCTAGCATTGCGGTATAGTAAACATCTAATCATACCTATGTGAGTGGTTGGATCAAATGGTTTCAATGTTTCATAATGATCTAGTTTACATCTTGTACTCATGTGAGTATCACATCATTTCGTACTATCTATACCAAAACATTTCAAAATATCAATAGTGTAAATTTGTTGGTTTATAATTATTCTTTCCTTGTTTTTAATAATTTTTAAAACCAAGGAATAATTTCAAATTAATCATAAAACTTATTTCAAATAAGTTTTTCATCATTTTTAAAAAATTTGGAGACAAAAACAAATATGATAATCTAAAAATAATATCATCAACATAGACTTGTACTATGAAAACATCATTTGAAATTATTTTAATAAATAATATGGGGTCAAATATTTTTTTAGTAAGAAATTTATAAGTAAAAAATGAGTTGAGCCAATCATACTATACTCTATGTGATTTTTTAAACCATATAAACCTTTTGTTAATTTAAATACATGATTTTAAAAATTAGTATTTTTAAATCTATGGGTTGTTCAAAAAAAATATCCTTCGCTATATAACCATTTAATAATAGACACTTCATATTCATTTGATATAATTGGAAATCAAAATTTGATACATAGGAATTAAATATTCGGATAGATTCAAGTCTATCCGCTGGTGTTAATGTTTCCCCATAGTCAATGCCTTCTTCTTTATTGTAGTCTTATATAAGAAAATTTTCTTTATTTATAATTATAGTTCCAAACACATCTACCTTGTTACAATAAATCAATTAGTTTCAATGTTCAGGAAGTCCTTAGATCTTTCTAATTGTTTTCATACTTTCTTTATTTAAAACTAATACAATTATTCTTTCATTACTATTACTTGTAATTCACCATATATTTATTTTTTCATGTTCATAGGTTAATGCTATGAAAATAAATCTTGATGTTCAACCAAGTTTCTAAGAGAAGATAAATTTTGTGTTCCACTATCTAGGCTTTCTAAAATAACATCTAAGGGATGGTCTCTACGAGTAATAATGGTTCTAGAGATATAAGTATTTGATACTTCATTTTCATCTATAGGTTATGTTTAAAATAGTTCCTTAAAACTAGGTTATTTTTATATATCATGTTTTAAATATTTATCGTTAGATTTAGAATTTATATCTAAATAAGTCTATGTTCAAGAATTATTTAATAGTGTCCTAGGAGAGTAAAATTTGTTACTATAATAAGGTTTTGAGCATTAATATTCAAAATATTTATTTTTAAACTCAATAACATTATCCCCTGTTAGAGATTCGAATGTATGTCCACAATTTCTTTCTATGAGCTTTTCATACTGGTAAAAATAATAGAAATCTTCAGTTTTGTGAGATTGAATGAATACCCATGTGTGTCTATAAAATTCATCTACTACATCATAAGCATAGTACAAACCATTTAATCAAGAAAATATAGAGGGTCCAAAAAATAAATTTGAACCAACTCTAGGGGTTCATAAGTTGAAACTTCTTTCTTTGGTTTGAAATATATTTTATTTTTCTTCCCTTTTCCCACATGGTTATAAAATTTCACTATTGTGAATTATAGTTTTAGTAGATCCTTGACATGTCATTTCCTAATTAGATTCCTAAGAAAGAAATGGTTCTAATGTCTTATTATCCTATACACAAAACAAGAAACATTATAAAATGAAATTAAATAAGAAATATTTTGAGAAAATAACAAATTTAAATCAATAACATAAACATTATAATTAGTAAAATTAGTAAAAACTAAAGTGTTATTCAAATCATATATTTTACAAGAATTATTTTCAGAATTAGCTTCATACCCATTACCACATAACTATGAGATACTAGGTAGATTATACTTAAAGAAACCTATAAATAAAAATTTGAAATTAAAAAAAAGTACTATAGTTACCAATTTGTCCGATTTCAAATATTTTTCATTTGTTATTGTCACAAAAAGTAAAATGTTCACTATATACATAGAGAAGATTCATGAAGATCAAGTATTCTCTAAACATGTTTATTAAACATCCACTATCTAGATACCATAAATTCATTATAGTACTATTCAAGTACGTTTCCAATACCAAAATTTAAAACAGAACATATTTTTATACCCATGTTTTATTTTTTCAATAAATGTTATTACTGAAAGAATTTAAAATCAAAATTTATTTAAATATTTTTCAATAAAAAGAATTTTGAATTTTAAAAAATTGAACATTTTTATGTCCAAAAAATAATATCTATATGTAAAATCAGTAAAAATTGAACTATGAACAAATATTTTCTTATAAATATTATTATGTATAGGTCGATATCTAATCCCACTGGTATACTGGGGTGTTCTTTGTTTTCCCAGAATCCTTTCAAGTGTTTTTCTAAATTTGAAAAGCTTCACAAATTTTTCTTATGTTTCACATTGGATATTTTAAGTTTATTATTTTATTTTAACAATTGATCATCTTTTTCCTTTTCTATATTAAAATCTTATTTAAAGTGAATTGCTGAAGAATATAATTGTTTAAACCTTTTTATTTATCCCCAAGTTCATCAAATATATCTTAATAGATATTATAGTACTAAAATAAGTCCTCCCAACTCATGTTTTCATCACTATTTTCATTATTATAAATATTTCAAATAAGAAAAGGAGATGCAAGAATAATATCTAGTACCTCAGATGTGTTTCTCAAGAAATAAATGTTATATATATATCATTTTTATCTTCTACAATTGATTTAGAGTCACTTAAACGATATTCAAAGGTGATTCATGTGGCTTTCTTATCTTTTGAACACCACTTACTAGGGTCCTAATACTTTTTATTATGTTTCATCTTGGGAAAATTTTCTTGGATGTGTCTTTTCCTCTAATGCTCATAGTAGACTATCTAATTATCGGAATAAATTTTCAACTTTTTCCTCCAATTTCATTTTCTATAATACTCTCCTTCATAGTTAGTCTTTTTTAAGAATTTATTCTTCCAATAAAATTTATTGAATAACCTGGATAGATGATCCATTTACTTATCATTGTCTGAGGGTGATCCATCGTCACTTGAATTTTCATATTTGGTCTTTTGTATTATCTTTGAGTTAGATGTATTAAAGGATACTGAATTTATCTTTGTTTCATATAACAATTCATTATTTACTTTGAGTTACTCCTCATACAACATAACTATTCAATTGTGTTCATTCCCTAGTAGTGTGCTGATATCGAAATATTCTATGATGGAAACTGATGTTCTTATCCTCTTATCAGGTACATATCCCAAAATTCACATCCCTTGATCTTTTTCAACAACTATCTTTCCAATTTTATGCATGGTGTGGAATATTTCATTAAACATGAGATACCAATCTAAAATGGATTCATCATTCATTATTTTGAAATTAATATATATAATGGTATATGTATTCAAATTCATTTCATTGATATTTTAGTTTTCCACATGAGATATAGTAAGGTTATCCAATATTTTAAAAGAAATAGAACACGAATATATTATATTAAATTCATCCTCTCCAAATGAATAACATAATGAATTAATTATTTTAAAATATGAATCATAGGAAGTTTTTATTGCATCATCCCAATTTTTTAGTTTTTGGATTTTCATATATATCATCAATTTCAGAATAAATATCACATCACATTCTTTCAAAATAGATTTTCAAATTATTCTTTCTTTTAACACAATTAGTGTCGTCAAAATAAGAAGGTCGATTAGATTTAGTTTCCTTAAGCATAGTATTATACATAGAGATAGAAACACTGATTAAACTAGATTTTTATTATCTTTTGGTGAAATATGATCCCAATAAAACATATCCTAAAAGTTCTATAATACAAAATTTTGGTCCCATTTAACTTTCGAAACTGTGTTTCATGAATCAAAACCCATATATAAAACAAATATTAAAGTAAATTATTATGGAACAATTTTGTTATAATGTTTAAAAACTAGATTAATATGTATTTTTAAAATGTAAAAAAACAAAATAGATAGAAGCACAATGGAATTTAAAAAAGGGTTTCTATATCAAGTCGAGACCTACTCCACTCTACTCAGTAATTACTCACTAAAATGAAGTTTATTATGAAATTAAATGAACCACAACTGGGAACAGATTTTGAAAAAAAAAATTGAATTTAAATATCCTAATAAATAAAAAAATTTCTTCCTTAGTTCTCCTTATGGAAGAAAATATTTCATGTCACACATGACCTCTTCCTCAGTTATAAAAGAGAGTAAAAATGGAAAGAGTTGTAAAAGATTATCTTGCACTCTCCAGTTTAGTACATGAAGATTCGTTTAAAGATAAAAATATTTAAACAAAAAATTTCTCAAAAATTTATGTAAAAAAAGGGTAAAATAATAGAAAAATTGAATATGTAATGAAACTCATTCTAATCAAATTTGGTTGTTCAATAGTACTTGAATATGTCTATTAGTGGGATCAACAGAGTTTTCACAGGTTTATGGAAAAAAAGTGTTGTAAAGTATATTGAATAAGTTCAATGTATATCACAGGTGTATTTATATCCCTCAATTGTTCTCTTTGTCTATCACTCTTCTCTTTATTGAGAATTTCTTCTTATTGAAGGAAAAAAAATTCATCTTCAATTAGCCATTTCAGAACATTCATGGTAGCCTTAATTACAATTACCTTAAAGTTAATGGTTTAAAACTAGTCATTAGAGATTTTAAAATCCTCTAATACCTATGTAATACATGGCAGGTAGTATTTCACTTAGGCATGGTCACTTTTTCCCACAGATACTAGGAAAAATTGGCTGGTAGGGTGACTAGACAATATCAGTTTTCTTGGAAACTAGGTATGGAAACTTTATTACTTCCTACGTTGTGTACATTCCTTCTTAAAAAAGGTAAATCTCTTCATATGGTAGGTATTTTACTTCCCAAAATAGTTACATATTTCTATATATTAAATAAAATAACACATATGGTCAGTGAATTACTCTAAGAAATTTTTTACCTTTACAAGGTAACTAGATTCTTTTATGTGGTAGTTCGTTTCCTTCAAGAGATCACTTCACTCATTCATAGATTATATTCTTTTATTATTGTGGTAGTTTATGTTTTTCATGTATTCTATTGATCTTTAATACATGGATAGTATAATAATTAGACAAAATTGGTGAATGGTGGGTAGTGTGTTCAATTAGAAGGTACTCACAATATGTTCTAGACTTATCTTTTAAAATAATTTTGGCAAGAATAAAAATCGGACCAACATAAAATGTAAAGTCCATTAATAAAATCATGAACATTATTTAGGATATTTAAAATAAGTAGTTGTTAGAATAATACAAAAAAATAACATTATAATAGAATTATTCTAAATAAACTCTGATAAGAACAACCTCGAAAATTATTACTCTTCGATACTATCATATTAGATTTCAATTGAACATAAATCACTCTTACATAAATATAGGTTTCATTATACCATGACCAAATTTATTAACATAATAAATCCTTCATAAAATCTTGTATAGTGAATGTGATTAACCATATCATATCCCGAAGATTTTCTATTAAGGTTTTCAGACTTAGGCTCACTCATCATGAATCAAAGTGATGATTGTGTTGATACTTATCTAACTATTCTCAGTTTGATTACTGCAATGTCAATCTATTCTATATCCTCATACAGTTTCTAGTATCCGGAAAGGGGTGTGATTCCAAAGATAACCACACAATATCTACATTACTAAAACTTCATGATGTTATCATATACTCACAATTACCCATTAGATATATCCCTTGGGTCTTCACTGAGGTTACTTAATCCTAATACTCAAGAACATTAAAATAATGCCCAAAAACAAATAAACCATGTTCTAATACAAACTAAAATAACCGAATCAGAACATATATTTATTATACATCATTTCCAAAAGTTTAACATTACATATCACAAAAATCACCAAACCTCAAGAATTAAAAAATTAATTTATATGAGGATTAGCCCATATTTATTTCCCATCCAAATAAGTTTTTTGTTCTATAATAAATTTCTGCACCCGCTGTGCCGAGTTCCAACTCATGAAAGCCCCAATCCAGCCTCTAATGGGACAGGGGATGGCGACTATTTCCTAGTAGGAATATCCAAAAAGGGGATCCATTATCCTAAATTACATGTACACACACACATATCGCCAATCCCACGAAATGATGAAAAGTAAAACAACTGAAAAAAATTCATGCATGCATATAATATCCCATAATAGAGTACGATAGTAAAATTACTAAAAGAAACAAAAATGGACGAGATAAAATCCCAATAGAAAAATAAAAAATTATATCCTACTCCAAGGGAGAGGACTAAGTCAAATAAAATATACCAATAAAACACATCGACCTTTCAATATCTATTCATTCTCTACCCACTCTCTCTCCTCCCAAGATACCATCAAAATGGTCTTCATCTACATAAGATAAGACACGTGTAGGCAGATCCCAAGAAGGGATGAGTATAGAAATACTCAGTAGGACACCCTGAAAATAGTAAACACAAAGAACTAAGTACAGTCAGATCAATTCAATATATAACAATCAATGTATAAAAGAAAAATGAAAGGAACCACACGATCAGGCTATCGTAACCAACTTCAATCCATAAGATTTTTCTCGAAGAATCATTCATTATGGGATAACTCACTCCACAATCCATGATATCATCTGAGAAAATCGAAGAAGAGGTCAAACTCATTTGAACCCACATAAGAACTGGTCTAATAAAATTTTGATACATAGATAAGGGGTCACACCTAGAACCACTAGGGGTCTCCATGAACCCATTTTGGATCAACTCGCAATATAGTGGATTGTATGCCAACAATTCAACAAACTAGAGTAATACAACCTTTTAGAAGGAGGATCAATGTGTAACATATAGAGTTTAGAATGATTTAAAGAACTCCAACTAGGTAACAAATAATGATAGAGGATCACACTCCAGTATTAGGGTGGGACACCACAACTCTATCTCAGACTCGACCTCTAGAGAGGATCACAATTTTGTTATGTGGATGTAATGTTGCACTGCACCCTTAAGTAAAAGGACTAAGAGAACTTACTCAACCTATACAGGTCTAAATAAATAAAATTATGAGACACAAGCTCTCTTTATTGGGGTACACTATTTGTACCAGGGGGTACACCACATGTTCATCTATCACCATGTCTTCCCATGTGGAAGACCCTCACACGGAATTTAGTCTCTATATACAGGGCATGTAGAATGAGTACACGGCATGTAGTGACACATGGTTTCCTACCAGTTTTTCCATGATATTTTTGTTTACCAAGGTCATGTCTGTATACAGGACCTTGTACACCAACCTATGTTTGTGAACAAGTACCTAGCGTGCCATCAAGTCGTGTACTTTAACAATTGTCTGTGTACTCTATGAATTAAACACTAGATCAATTAGGTAAGGACCACACATCATAATGGGGTAACATGCTATGTAACTATTAAATTTTTCCTCAAACTCTAACCTATGTTGATGGGGCCCTATATGGCCTGTAATCCTAAATTACATGTCGTGTTGCTAGGGATTTTCAAGATCTATTAGGATATCTTCCACATCCCCATGTGCATCACTGGAGTTTTTGCCCTCATTGGAACTTATAGATAAAGTTTCATCAAGTCCATTCTAAAACATATTTATATAAAAGAGGAGTAAAATCCTCTTGAAAAATTGATCCATAAGTCATTCTTCTCTATTCTCCAAAAAAAAAGAACATAAAATAGGGTATTCAAAACCAGCTAATTCTCTGTTGGTTCCATCATCACACAACCATTATTTAATTCTAATCCCAACACTTTGATTTCAAATAATTCCACTATGAAATAGGTGTGCAAAAATCGATTGATCAAGATATTTTTAACCCCAATTCAAACGAAGGACGCCCAAAATGAACGAAGAGTCTGGGGAGAAAAGAATAGAAAATGACTAGGGGAATGTACCGCAATCGATGGTAAGGTCAATATCAATATTTTTTCTTGACAATAAAAGTAGAGAAATAAAAAATTACATTATAATTCTCCTAAATACTATTAATCTGACCCATCTCTCAAAATGTGTGATCTGATAATTAATCCATTAGTCGATCGATTCACATTTGTGTTAAAAATCAAGAACAAGGAATAAATCAAATCAAAAAATGTCCTTCATTGAGTTTGTAATGATTTTTGATGAATAATTAATGTATTCCCAAAATTGACAATATTTTTGGAATCTTTTGGTGTCAAAACCCACTATCTGATCTTAACATGTCTTCATCTACCAAGAACGATCTCCTCTAATGGCTTCTAGGTCTCTAGGGTTTAGCAGCCTACCCTAAGAGAAAATATATAGCCATATATTTAAAGGATAATTTGGTCTCTACATGGAAAAAATAAAATAAATTGTTAAGTTATTTTATTTTATTAATTTCACGCCTTCAATGACCTTTTCACTAACAGCCTGCACCGACTAAGGTTACATTATTCCTAGGGTAAAAGCCTTATTCTTAACTCAATATTTCCCATATATTTCTGATCTAGTCCCCTATTTAGGATTTATTATACTTTTTCAGGAAAAAAAAACTTCACACATCTGCTATATAAAATATATAATATATTTTAAAAATTTACTCCAGACACACTTGGTATTAGAATCACATTTCATCTTAGTGCATAGTTTATAAATTAATCCATATAATATCCAAAAATAACAAATGGAAAATCTGATAAGTTACATTCACCCTACCATATGGATTTACATCTCAAAAATCCAAAACAATTGTTATAAAAAAGATATGTGTACTGAGAAAGAATTTGAGCCTCTCACTCTCATTTGATCTCTTGAAGAGTCTCATTAGGCACTAGACATGCATAGGGCGAATTGAATGCTCGTGTTGGATCTTATCCTGATGATCCAAGATCTCTAGTAGGTACTCTATATAGGTAGCTCCATCCTTGATGTCCACATTTCCTCGGTCAATAATAAGTGATGGGCCGTGCATGTACCTCCTCAGCTACGACACATGGAAGTTGCTGTGTACCTGGTCCAACTGCATTGGTAGAGCTAAGCATTATGGCACCTCAGCAACACTATGCAGTATCTATAATGGGATAATGAATGTTAGAGATAAATTTTCTTCAGAGAAAAAATATACTAAATCCATGTCAAGGTGATCCCCTCAGGAACACATGGTCTCCTTCCTCCAGATACAGTGGTCTTTGTTATCGGTCGACATAAGACTTCAAATGGATCTATGTAGCCCTCATCCTCTACTGTATGACCTGAAAATTATCAATAGTATCTGGCACCAACATTGGGCTAATTATTTCCGAATCACATTGATCATTCCGATAAATTAGTTACCTATAGGGTTTCCCATATGAAGCCTAGATTAGTGCCATACCAATAGTGAAATGGTAGCTATTACAATATAGAAACTCTACCAAGAGTAGGTGATCCTCCCAACTATGGGAACAGTCCAACATGTTAGACTACATCATTTCCTCCAATACCATAATATTTTTATTTATTTAGATATTATTCTTGGATAGAAATGTTATGGACAAGCGTAACTGTGTCCCGAAAGACTCCTATAATACCCTCCATAACTAAGATGTGAAGTGCAAATCATGGTTATAGATGATCGTCGAGGGAACTCTATAGTGTCAGGATATCTATTTTATGTAAAGGCATCTGATGTTATCTATAAAAATATTCTCTCTGATATCTTGGAAGAGGTACGACATGATGAGAAGGCCTACAATCACCCAAATGGAATCATGTCCCCTAGACTTCTGTAGTAATCTCACCATGAGTTCCATGGAAATCTTATCCCGCTTTTACTCTTTCACCTCGAGGGGTTGAGTTAAACTCACTGGAACTTGGTGATTATCTTTAACTTGCTGAAAAGTAAGGCATTCAGAGAAAAGAATTTGAAACTCCATTATTCATACTTGGCCACCAAAACTGACATCTTTTGTCATGGTATGCCTATTCTACACATTAATGTACCGATGAGGGGGGGGGGTATGAAACTCCCCCAACACCTCTTCTAAAAATGTTTAAGGTACCATCATTTATCCTTTGAGAAGGATAACATGCTCCCCACATTTGGAATATCCATCAAGAGCATTACAAGTGCATATCTAAGTATGTAAGGTCTCACAATCATTATCTCCCCCCTAGTCATTCTTTCCACACTGTAAAAGTAGAGTAGTAAAAACTATCAACTGGTGATATGAAACACTATACTTATCCCTAAATGAAAAGTACAATGAGGCTAAATTCTCTGTCAAATTGGCCAATAACTAAGAATAAGATCTAATACTGAGATCATATTCCACCACCTTCCAATTTCCAAGAGTATATAAAATCTTGAAGTCATAGTCCTAGACGAACTCTAGACATCACCTTTGTCTCAGGTTAAGATACTTCTGAGAGAAGATATACATGCGACTCTTATTTTCATAGTAAAGGATGAACCGCTGACCCATCAGCTAGTTTCACAACATATTGAAGGAAAATTCTATTGTTTCTGAATCTAGATCATGGGTCTCAAAGTTCTACTCAGGTGATCTCAACTGGTGTGAACCATAAGAAATAACTTCTTTCCTCTATATCTTCTCATAACCTTGTCTGGTCCCTGATACTTCGCAGAACACTACTTAATCGATAGCATCCTCTAGAAATATCAATATTGGAGTGCTCTTCAATATTTTTTTCATCTCCAAAAATCACTATTTTCATATTTCCATCCACACAAAAGGCTTCCCCTTTCATGTCCAATCCATCATGGGTGCCACAACTCTATATAAGTTGGGTAGAAACCTCTGAAAATACCCTCTTAACCCACGAAATCTTTCCACCTCTATAACACTCATGGGAGTCTCCCAGGAAATCACTACCTCAACCTTCACTAGTTCCACTACTACTCGTGCCTCTGAGATGATGTGTCCTAAAAAGTGGACCTCTTAAATCCAAAATAGACACGTCGAGATCTTCTTGTAAGGTTGGGTCTCTTAGAGTGTGTTTAGGGCCATCCTCAAGTGTATCATGTTCTCCTACTTGGATGTCAAATACACTATGTTTCAATAAAAGAATAATACAAAAAATAGTCTAATAAAGACTGAAATATACAGTTAATGAGTCATGCAAACACTGTTGGGGTTTTCTTCATGCCAAATAGTGTCAGCAAGTACTCGGAGTGACCTATGTGACATTAAAATGATCTCTTCGGTATATCCTCATCTCGTACTCATAGTTGGTGATATCCTGACTTATGGTAAATCTTCAAGAACCATCACACCTATTTTAATTGATTAAAAAGGATATAAATACCCCATCCTCTTATGCATATTATTATATGAAATTAAGCATTATTAATCACCAAATTACAATCCAAGGATTGTAAATTCCAGTGACTTGCAGATTATGTACATAATTAAACATCATGAAAAAAAAACCTTTTTGTAGATATTTATAATGATCTACTAACTCCATTTTATCCCATATATCTACATAGAATAACCTGGGAAACACATGAACAGAAGTGTTGATCTAGAAATCATAGTAAGGAAATAAGCAAAGGGATAAAACATAGCACATAGGTTAAAAGGCATAACATGATGACATAAAGGCATGGGACATGAATAAACATAAATAAGTTTAACATGTGAACATATAATCATGACATCCTAGGAATGTGGAAATAGCATATAACATGACATAAACATGAGTCCAAGCTAACAGCCAAGACTATATAACATGGTGGACAAAGTCCCATAAAGGAATCATGTTCACTCTTTATCCCGACAAGATGTATCATGAGAATAAACATTACCTAATCCATTGGAGTGATATTTGAGAACCCTCATCATAACATTTTCCTGAATATATGTTCCACATGAAGAATAATATAAGAGTTTCACATGAAAAAGAAAGGGGTATTGTAATCATATCATTTGGAATACAAAATGAGAATATTATAAGGTTCTCTATGGAAGAACGAATTTAAAACATAAATGTACATTATTAAGTTAAAATAGTCATATAATATAATAATTCATGTAAAAATGAAGTGTAAACATACGAAATGGGTGTTAAAGGAATTTTAGAAATGAGCCATCTATGCTCAGTTTAAATAAAAATATTAATTACTCTTTAAAAAAAGAAATAGATGTTTTTATAAAACCAAAAATAATCCAAGATGGTTTTTAGGATAAAATGAGTTATTTCAGTGAAATAATTATTTCATAAAATAGATTATGGAGTGCACTTAAAAACATGTAAGAAATCAGGAAGTTCCCTTAAACTGAGCTTGCTTATCGGAAAGAATTGAGAAAGGGAACCTTTTTAAAACATGTATATCCATAAAAATAAAGAAAAAATGATATGTATACATGATTTTTTAAAATATACACAACATTTATAATAATTATATAAAAATAAATAAGAGCTACATTGAGGTAGAGAGAGACAATGTGTAAGACAGAGGAATAATAGAGGTTTGGGTTGAATCCCTTACCTAATGTTTGAAATGATTCTGTATTTCATATTAGTGTATCAAATAATAAAATTAAATCCATTAAATAATTAATTAATAACCTTTTATACATTTATTTTATTTATTATTATTTTATTAAGCTAATTTATATCCCTTTAATGGGTTATGAGATTCAATTTCATAATTCACGAGTGCAAGTTTTCTTTGTTTTCATGATCAGTTTACTTATATATGTGTATGGACAATAATGTAGAAAGAGGATAGTAGTATAGAATTAAAATTATATTTCAGTAATGAACTTATTTATTATTAAAAAATTATTTTTTCCCATAATTGAGTGTGATTCAATAAATAAATCAGAAATGATAATCACATAGATTAATTTAGCATTTATTTATTATCACAAACTAGTTTTGTTATATTATTAAATATTGTGTATTTATACTAGATCCAGAAAAATAAATAAGTTTTAATAAAAAAATATAACATGCTTCAACCATAATAATTTTTTCATGACCATCCTTGATGGTGTAATTGAAATATGAAATCATGTCATCCATGATTATGGTAAATTGACACCTCATGGATGATGTTTTATTCTTAAAAATAAAATAGAGATTAGAAGGGATTTGATGAAGAATTATTCCATAAAAATATAAAATTATAGTATATTTATTATATTATAGTTTTCATACCATTTTAAAATGTATATGTGAGGATAATATATGAAAAAAAAGAATTTGAGAAAAAATGAAGGAAAATGGAAGAGGGTTTTACCACTTGATTCCTTCTTCATGAGAACCTCCTTGGGTAGATTGGTTTTGATATTTTATTATGAAATGAAGATCATGGACATGGGGTAGGGTCTTGGAATGGTATTTGGACAAAAAGTTAACAAAGATTAAGGCTTGTGAGGCGTGAGGAGAAGAGGTGGTGAGGGTGGTATTTATAGTGGAGGAGACGGGTGTTTTATCATTATTTAATTCATTAGTTTATTATATGTCTCAAGACAATAAATAGTGTGGATTATTGAGACTAAATATAGTAACTAGATCATGTGAGTTATAACCAATGGTTATTACATCAGCCAAGGCACATAGAGTGGTGTATCTAACTTACAATATATATATATATACAATAAATTATTGTATTTTACTATTAACCAAAAATTAAAGTATTCTAGAAAAATACTAAAAAATAACCCAAACCATTTTTAAATGTATAGAATTAAAAATTGAACACAATTTTTTGAAAATGGTTTTCTAAATATAAAAATTTTAATTTATAATTAAAATGATCATTTAATTTGAAAATACCAATTTTAAAATCATAACTGCTTTCATAACACTTTTCAAAATTAATTAATGTCTCACAGAATTATCATATAATCATAATATATTAAAATATTAATTTATGAATAAATTTTATGAAAATAAATTTTATTTTTAATTAATAAATTAATCATAAAATTGTAACTAAATATTTATGACATATAAAAATACCAACACATAATTAAAAAAATTTGGAAATATTTATTTACTTATACTATGACATAATTATATCATATTTTCACTTATGAGATGGATAAATTTTATTTATACTTTCATGGGTGAGGTCACTATTCTATTTTCTGGTTTACTATTCATAAGGGCCACATTACTATTCCAAAGGTCAAGTTACTACTTCATCAGTATAAGTTCTTTAACTTCTTATATTGATTCTTATTTCATTAATACTTCATTTATAAAGTTAGTGTTGTGTTCTCAAAGTAATTATAAGCGGGTTATAGTATGTGACATATATATAAAAAGGGAATTTTCCATTGGCAAAAGTTTGGGTCATTACACTCTTCCCCCATTATACCCTCAAAATTTTGTTTTACATTTTATGTTGAAAACACATATGGGTAATTATCCTTCATTACTTTCTTAGGTTCCGATATTTCCTCCTCATACTAATGGTGTTTCCATATCACTTTGACCCAGTGAGTGTTCTTATTTCCTAGAAATTTATTTCTTTGATCCAATGTTTTAATGGATTATCCTCGTAGGAGAAACCATTCTCCAACTATACCACCTTTGAATTAAATACATGTGAAGCATTGGAAATGTTCATCCTCAAGAAGGATATGTGGAATACATCATGTACTTGATACATTATTAGTGGTAGTGCTAGTCAATATGCCACGACTCCAACACGATCAAGAACATCGAAGGGGCCAATGTACTGGGGACATAGCTTTCCTTTTATACCAAATCTCATGATCCCCTTTCATGGAGAAATTTGGAGGAATAATATGTCTCAAAAATAAACTCAATGTCTCGTCAACGATTGCCTGCATAACTCTATTTTTGACATTTCATTTCCTTGATGTGATACTGAATGGTTTTCACCTTCTACATAATTTCAGATACCATTATAGGTTAGGTAATATTATGTTCACCCACTTCATCCCATCATTTTGGTGCTCTAAATTTCTTCCCATAAATGGATTCATATTGAGCCTTTTGGATGCTTGAGTGGAAACTATTGTTGTAGACTTATTCAACCAGTAGTATATGTAGGTCACATCCTCCCTTGAAGTACATAGAACACTCACTTAACATAACTTCTATTATCTAAAAAGTTATTTCATTTTGGCCATTAGTTTAGGTATGATAGGCCATACTGAAGTTCAACTCAGTGTTAAGAGAATGGTGGAGAATTTTTTAGAAAATTTTGGTGACTCTCAGATCCCGATCAGATATAGTCGATAGTGGTACTCCATGTAGCCTTACCACTTCTTTTATGTATATCTTTGAAATTTGATTCAGTGATAAATCCTCTCAAACTATGATAAATCGAGTTGTCTTTGTAAGATGATCCACAATGACCCATATTGTGTCGTTCCCTATGGATGTATTTGGAAGTCAAATGAAAAATTAAATGGAAATGTTCTCCCAATTCCATTTTGGAATGGGTATTGGTTGCATAATCCCCTTATACTTTTTTCTTTCATACTTAACTTTCTGACATACCTGGCACTTTGATGTATATTCTATGATCTCCCTTTTCATATTATCCCACCAAAAGTTCTCTTGGAGATCTTGATATATCTTTGTACTCCCTATGTTAATAGAGAAGGATGATCTTTGTGAGACTTTAATAATATCTTTATTTATTTATGGATTAGATGGTACATATAATTATGAGCCAAATCACACAAATCCTTCCTCATTCATTTTAAAATATGAGTATTTCCCATTTTTGATAGATTCTACCCTTTTCTGAAAGTCCACTT
Organism: Viscum album; assembly: GCA_963277665.1. Taxonomy (NCBI): domain Eukaryota; kingdom Viridiplantae; phylum Streptophyta; class Magnoliopsida; order Santalales; family Viscaceae; genus Viscum; species Viscum album. The sequence continues at coordinate 152,272,747 of OY728143.1, forward strand.
CATTTATTAGTGAATCCATTATTTTCTTTATGAGGGATGGTTGAGCAATAATTTTAAAAATGATTAATGGGTTCCCTTACTTAAATATTCCCATGTCCATACTTTTCAAGTCCAAAAATATTTTATCCTTCTTAATTCTCAACATTGATAAAGTTATAGGATCTTTTCTATTTAGAGCATCGCTCACCTTATTTTCTTTACCAAGATAGTATTGGATGAAGAAATCATAATCTTTAATGATATCTAACAATCTTCCTAGGTGTATATTAATCTCATTCTGTGTGAATATATATTTTAGACTCTTCTGATCATTATATATCCCACAATTCTCCTAATAGAGATAATGCTGGCAAATTTTCAATGAAAAGATCACAGCTGCCAACTACAGATCATGTGTGGGATAGTTCTTCTCATGGATTTTCAACATCCTTGAGGAATTTTCTATCACTTTATCAATTTTTATCAGTATATATCCAAGTCCCTTCTTTGAAGTGTCACTATACACCACAAATAGTTCTCTAGTTGTTGGAAGGGTGAGTACTGGCACAATGACAAGCCTCATCTTAAAGTCCCTAAAGCATTCTTCGCATTAATTGGTCCACAAAAAACTTTCTACCTTTCTTGTAAGCTTGGTTAGTGGGATCGAAAATCAGTAAAAAGTTCTTTAAAATTCACTGGTAATACCCAACTAGACCAAAGAAACTATGCATCTCCATTAAATATTTTATCTTATGCCACTCTTCAATTTACATTGTCTTAGAAGGGTCCATAGATATCCATTTTCTTGTGATAACATACCCCAAGAATGATACTTCCTTCATCCAGAACCCCCATTTACATTACTTTTAATAAATTTTATTCCTTCATAAAGTCTTCAAAATATTATTAAAATGATCCTTGTGTTCCTCCTAACTGTTGGAGCATATCATAATATCATTAATAAAGAATACCAAAAATTGGTCAAGGTAATATCTAAAGACTTTGTTCATTAATTACATGAATATTTCTTAATCATTAGTGAGTCTGAAGGGAATAACTATAAAACCATATTTTCCATACCTTGTTTGAAATTCAGTCTTGGTAATACCTTCCTTCCTCACCTTCAATTGGTGATATATCAATCAAAGTTTTACCTTATATAAATAATTGGACCCACAGATCTGATCAAAATAGTCATCTATCTGTGGCAGGGTATTCTTGTTCTTTATCTTGGTTTTAATGAGATCATGATAATCAATGTAGAGGTGCATTGGTATGTCATTCTTCTTGATGGGGAGGACTGGAATACCCCATAGTTAAGAACTCCGACGTATAAAACCCTTATATAGATTCTCCTATAACCTCATCTTTAGTTATTCCATATCAACCGTGGCCATTATATAAGGTTTTTTCGATATAGGTAGAGATCCATGATTAAGTTCAATGAAAAACTCAACCTCTTTATCAAGAGGAAGAAAAGACAACTCTTCAAGGAATATATCTTTGTAATACCACGTGATGGGCATGTCTTCAAGCAGATATTCTCTTTTATCTCAATAATTTGATCCGTATATGCATGTTCATAAGTAAACAATATCCACAATTGATATGATTCTTCTGAAGGAGATTCATATTCCTCATTATAATAGTACAAAATTAGAGGATGCTTTAGGATGTGAATATTGATCGACCTTTCCTGATATTTGATGTTGGATTTATATAAAGATAATCAATCTATTCCCAAAATAGAATCAAACTCTACCAAATGTATTATGAAAATATTTTTTGGGAGGTTCAGTCCAAAAACATTTATGAGGGAGGAGTTATGTAGTTTGGATGCAATAATTGACCCATTTATTATTCTCACAGAAAACTCAGCCTCCAAATTTTGAGGTGGGGTTTGAATAGTTCAACTAGACATTAAAGATTTGAAACAATGTGTAGATCCATATTTAAAAGGTATATTCTATATTATTGAATGAAAAACTAGAATACCTTTCACCATGTCATTTTCGGGTTAAACCTCATTAGTACTAATAGCATATGCACTTACTTTTTTCCTTGGAAGTTGTTGTTGATTTCCACTGACAACCATAGGTTTAGGGCATTGGTTTTAAAAATTCCCATGTTCCTCACAGTTGAAACACTTTACTATGGGATGAGAATTCATATGAACCTTCATTTATTCTTAGAAATTAGTGGTATTATTCATATCTCTTCAATAGTTATTTTCCATGGGATATTCTCTTCCTCATTTTAAGAATCCCTTGCTTCCCTTTGAGCAGTTTCCAGGATGCTTCTTCCCACACTTTTGACACATTTGATATTGGGACTTCATTCCATCTTGGTATTTATCATCCACATTATACTTCATATGCATCTTTTATAAAACAGTCTCATGGGACCAGTAAGAGTATATGATCTCCATGTCAAAATAAAGGATATAATTTAAAATCTCTTCATAGATTTTAATGTCTCAAATCACCAATGATTTTCATATATTTAGCTTTACTCAACTCAATAAGTGGTCCACCTTTCTTTCGGTCTTCACGAAAAAGCATAAGGAAAATCTTAAAACCCTTGTAAAGTTTTCTTTATACTCCCCCATTGAGTCGTCTTAATTTTTCTCTAGTCTGGGGAACTTTATTTTCATCTTGGGATAGAGAGTTTAAGGAAAATACATAATGAAAAATAAGTTCATCAAATATTCAAATTCCATAGAATCAATTTCTTCCTGGACTTTTTGTTCTTGATTAGTGTTCACTATTGATCTTATTCCCAATAAAAATGATAAATTGCTAGACCAAATTTATCTTATTATGATCACTAAATGATAGAGAATATCTTCTCCATAGAGTTAATCCATTGTTCTAGGAGGAGGGGATCAAAAGATCTACTAAACATGGGAAGTCTTTTCTATTTGAAGGATTCGACAGAAACTTTCTATTTCTTAGGAGAAGGATGGTGTTCTATATGATTCATTCTATTATTCATAACTTGATCCAATTGATAAAGTGTACTCATAAGGTTTTGAGCTCTCATTCCCATCATATTTGGCATGTAGTTTGGGAATCATAACATTACCTATCGATTTGATTGTTGCCACGAGTTTTAAATTTCAATCCATTAACTAAGAAAAAGAAAGTACAATGAGGGGGCTTGAATACTTTAATAATAATCATAAAAAGGAAACTTTAAATATTAATGGATAAACTCATAAAGAAAAATTATATCCTAACTTATGATTCCCTAGGGTTAAATCTTGGTTATCCATGATATGTTTCCTAACATATATTCTTATGGGAATTTTATTTGTTCCCTTAATAATGGTTCAGAATGAACTTATGATTTTACCAATGTATATCCCCTAATAGTTTCAAACTAGGTGCACAGTAAGGCCCACTGTCATGTAACTAGTTACCATGAGTCAGGCCTGGAGCACCTTATCAGAGTTTTCAATCCTATGTACATCTATTCTAGAACCAAATCCACTTGTAGTATCCTGACAGGGATTTATTTTATTTATAAACGACTTACTATTTATTAACCAAAATTTAAGGATGTTTTCTTATACATAGTATTATCCCCAAGGTTTTCCTTGGTGTTTTCTAATCCAAATATTAAAAATAAGCAGGTTTCACCTCTAATACAAACTATAATGACCCCATACTTTTACACATATTATTATATGTTTTTTAGCATAATTAATCATCAAATTAAAATCTAAGGATCATAAAGTATAGTGTTTTGGAAATTAGGTACATAATTAAACAACATGAAATAAAAAATATTTTATTTAATATTAATACCAAGATCTTAATTCCCTTTGATACCTTATATCTGAATAAGATATCATGGGAAATACATGAACAAAATGGATGAGCTAAAAAGCCCAATAAGGAAATAAGCAAAATAATCAAATATAACACATGGGTTAAAAGGAATAACAAGATGACATTAAGTCATGGGACATGAATAAATGTGTGGATGTATAACTTTTTTAACATGAGAACATATAATCATGACATCATAGGAATGTGGAAACAACATATAACATGACATAAACATGATTCATAGCTAACTTACAACACTATATAACATAGTGGACAAAGTTCTATAAAGGAATAAGGTTCAACCCTTATCCCAACATGATGTATCATGAGACTAAAAATTACCAAATTCATTGGAGAACTATCTAGGTGCACCCATCATAACATGTTCATGAATACATGTTCCACATGAAGAAAAACATAAGGGTTACCCATGGAATGAAATTGGTATCATAATCATATCATAAGGCATAAAAATGATCATATCATCAGGGTGTCTATAAAAGAATGGTTTTAAAACATAAATGTACATTCATAAGAGAAAATAGGCATAAAAAGTTATAATTAAGGTCAAATTCAAGCATAAATATATGGTATGGGTGTCTAAGGAGCTTTTGAAACAAGCTGTCTATGTTCATTTTAAAGGAGATCTTAATGATTCTTTTAAACAGAATAGGAATAGTTGGTCTTATAAGACCAGAACTGAAAAAATATTTTTTATGATAAAATTAGTGATTAAATAAAAATAATAATTTCCTAAAACATATTATGGAGTGAACTTGAAAATGGGTAAGAAATCAGGAAGTTCTCTTAAATATGGCTTTCTTATCAGAAATAATTGAGAAGGGGACCTTTTTAAAATATGTATATCTCTAAAAATAAGGATGAACTAATCTAGATACAAGATTTTTGAACATATAAAAAACTTTTATTGGAATTATATAAAAATAAAGAATATTTGCATTGAGGTAAATAGGGAGAAAGCATAACCTGAAGGAATAATGGTGGTTCGGGTTGAATCCCTTACCTTATGTCTGAAATGATTCTTCACTTGATCTTATTGTCCTAAATAATCAAATTAAACTCATTAATTAATTAAGAAAATTTTATAAATATATATTATTTATTATACTTTTATTAAGTTCATTTATGTCCTTTTTGATGTGTTATGAGATTTAATTTCATCGTTCGAGAGCATTAGTTTTCTTGGTTTTTATGATCAGTTTACTTGTAAATGTGTATAAAAATATTGTCGAATGAAAATAGTTTTCTAGAAATAAACATATATGTTATTAATTAACATATATAATATTAAAAAAACATTTTTTCTATAAGGTATGATGGTTCATTAGATAAATCATTAATTATTATCATTTAGATTAATTTAGCATTTCTTATCATCAAAAACTAGTTTGTTATATTATTAAATATCATTAAGATATACTAGTTCCATAACAATGAATAGGTTGTAATACATATAATATAATCTTTTTAAACCGTAAAAATGGATTCATGATCGGCCTTGGATGTGGAATTGAAAGATGCAAGTACGTCGACTTTGAAGGTGGTAAATCGGCACCATACTGGTGTTGTTTTTATTCTTAAAATTTAAAGAGATTGGGGAATATATTTTATGAATAATTATTACGTAAGAATGATAATATTATATTATATGTAATATAATATATTTTTCATTCAAACATGACAAGGATATTTTTGGTGAGGATGCAAAAAGAAAAGAACTTGAAAAGAAATTGAAAGAAAACAGAAGAGGGTTTTACCTCTTGATTCCTTCTTCATAGAACCTCCTTAGGGGGATTGGTATTGGTATTCTATTAATTACAAAAGATCTTGGACTTGGGGGAGGTTATTTGGAGGATATTTTAGAATAATTTGTACAAGTATTAATGCTTTATATCTGTTAGGATAAGAGGTGGTGATGGGAGGTATTTATAGTGGGGGAGAAGGGTGTTTTCTCATTATTTAATTAATTAGTTTATTATTTGGATCAAGAAAAGAAATATTGTTGATTATTGAGAATAAATAAATTAATTTATATTTTCATTCGGACCACTGGTTCTTAAATCATCCATTACTCAGTAACAATGTATTTAACTTATAATGTATATATACCGTAAATGACTATATTTTATTATTCAACAAAAAATCAAGTATTTCAAAAAAAAATCCAGAAAACTCACCCAAACCATTTTCAACTTTTATAATTCAGAAATTAACTCCTTTTAATGAAAATAATTTTCTAAATATGAGTAATTTAATTTTTAATTAAAATCATCATTTACTATGAAAATACCAATTTTAAAATCATAGCTGCTTTTATAACACTATGAAAAATTAATTACAGTCTCATAAAATTATCTTATAATCATAGGACCTCAAAATATTAATTTATGAATACATTTTATGAAATTAAATTTTCTTTTAAACTGTTAATAAATAATAAAATTGTAATTAAATATTTATGACAAATAAAAATACCAAAACAAAATTGATAATTTTTTAAAATGTTTATTTACTACTAATAGAACATAATTATATCATATTTTCACTTATAAGATGGATAAATTTTATTTATAATTACATGGGGGGTTACTATTCCATTTTTTGGTTTACTATTCATAAGGTTCACATTATTATTCTAAAGGTCAAGTTAATTTTTCATCGGTGTTTGTTCCTTAACATCTAAAAATGCTTGTTATGTCATTTATTCTTAATTTATATAGTTTTCATTGTGTAATCAAAGTGACTTTATATAGTTTATAGTATGTAAAATATATATATAAGAAGGGAATTTTCCATTGATAAAAGTTTGGGTCATTATAGAGGTCATCAATCCTTGGTAGTTGATACTTATTCTTTAAGGACACATGGTTCAAGCATTGGTAATCCACACATAACATCAAGTTCTCATTTGCCTTCTTGAAAATCCACACTGGCGATACCTATAGGAAACATTATGTTTCACAAATCCATTCTCTTCCAAGACCTCAAACTGCACCATTTTCTCTCAAATGTCTACGAGGGCCATCTGATATGATAGTGTATATATCGATGTAATCTAGAGATGAAATTCAATGCATAATTATATCTCTGGGTGGGGAGGTAAACCCAGCACGTCCTCAAGGAAGACATCCACATAGTCCACCACCATTTTAGTAAAGAATTATCTCAACACATCCACTACTCTAATATTCCTGATAGCCAACTGATGAGTGGTCAGCAACACTCTACTATTCCTGATATCATCCTATGTGACCAAGGTCTTCTTTTAACCCACGAAGTAAAACCTCATTTTTTCACATAAGACACACTACATTCCCCACCAAAAATATTCAATTTGGTTCTGAATTTTGGATATCCAGTCCATACCTAAGATGACATCATAATGCCTAGATATTTCAAAAAAAGAGATCCCATATAAAACTCTTACCTTCAAGAATCAGATCTCACATTCATCACAAGTGTCCAATAATTGAGTCACCATTTTTTAAAAGTCTATAGCCACAAGGTTTAAGCCAACGGGTCAACTGGAATATCTTTGTTTCAAACAAGATAATTGGAAAAGAAGAAATGTGTACCACCTATTTCTATAAATATCATAGGTAAAGTAGAAAAGACATAGATCTTACCTCAAATCATCACTAATTCCTCAGGATCATAAGCCTCCATATCCTGGTGTTGGCCTCATCTTTTCCCACCATCTCCCTTATCCTAGCATAGACTACCTGGGAATGTTAGTAATATGTAAAACTTATAACCTTATCATGTGGTTCTAATGGAACCTATGCCTCGTCCACCACCATATGGAACACCCTATTTCTTCCATTTTCTCTTTCCTGGTGGTCCCTAAACCATCTCATGATTAGTTTTATGTTGTGTCAGAAAATTTCAATTCAAATTTTCTTGATTGTCATAGGAGAACCATATCATTTCCATCAACTGATTTGATCCATCCTGAAATCCATGCACCACTGGAACTGAGTATTGAGATCACCTCCTGAAATATCTAACACACTTGGATCCCTATGATAGACATTGTATACCTGTTGTTGAGGCCTCAGGTACTGGGTTCCCACTACTATCTCCCAAAACTGGTGTCTACTCTACTATAAATCCCTCCACCAACAAGGCTCACTCAAGCACTCCATCATAGGTGGAAACATAAAGAGATACCAATGATGCATTGATGTCCTAGAACAAGCCCTTCTCAAAGGTTTGAGGTATGAATTACTAGCCCTACACAATATCCCTGTATTAATACAAGAGATCAATAAACCTCACCGAGTACTCTGACATGGAAAAACTACACTACTATGGATACAGAATCTCTTGTACGCATACCGATTGTAACATGGATGGGTAAAACTCATCTCTAAATAGATGCTCGAAGTTTGTCCTGGATATATTTTCTGGTCCTCTAACTGAGTCCCCAGGCTCCACCATCACCCAGAATACCTCTAAATAATACTCACCATGATGAATTCCATCTAATTAGTTGGTGTCACCACATGGTGGAAAAAATGAGTGACTTCTTCAAGACACTCCCCATCCACCTGGGGGTCTGGATCACCCCGAAAACTGGGATGTTGCTATATCTGAAACTCATGAAATGCACTCAACCTATGTTCACCCTCAGATTTTACTTTCATATCAAGTTGTTATTCAATGGGTGGTGGTATAAATTGTAAAAAACTTGGATGGGTTAACTCTCATACAAGACCTTGTATTGATCCCTCTACACTAGATATATCACCCTCATGATCACACTCTGGAATCATGGACAACTGCCTATGTGGAGGCATACTGAAATTAAAACAAGATATACCACAATCAAAAGAGAATATATAAGGACCTGAATCAATAATAACATGGAAAACACAATCATTCCAATATGATTCAAGTACCAAAATTTTTCCTGAAGACCAATATTTACATATAACATGTCAAAAAGTAGGTGATCAGAGTCTCGTTGTATGGATAAGTCTTCCTCTGCGCAGACATTGGATTCCCTAGATTGGAAGTTGAACTCAAAATTCTAAACATTATTTCCCCAAACAAATCTCACTAACTTCATCCCTAATGAAGAACCAACTCCATTGATACCACTCTTTCATGACCCGACGTGCTAGGTTCTAACCAAGGACTACCCTAATCCAACCTCCAATAGACCAGGGGATGGTGTCTAGCACTGATTAGGCATAAACCACAAATAGGAAGCATTATCATAAAGTACTTTTACACACACACACATCTCCAAGACCACAAAATTATGAAATGTAAAACAATTGAAACAATTCGTTCATACATATAGGATCCCACAATATAATACGACACTAAAAGTATTGAAATTCTAAAAAGGGGAAAAATATAATCCTAACCATAAAGTAAAAAAGTCCAACCTTCTCCTAGGTAATAGACAAAGTAAACTGAAAGCCATCTAAAAAAAACCTATGTCTTTTAAGCTCTATCTATTCTCCACCTTCTCCCTATCCCCCCATGACATTGTCAAAAGGTTCCTCCTCTTCATAATAAATGATAGGTGTGGGAAAGTCCCATGTTTGGGTGAGTATAACAGTACTTTTTATGACACCCCAAAAACACTAAACATGAAGCACCAAGTACAATCATCTCAATACAAGATATAAAAAATAAATATATAATAGAAACAACCAAATATACTCAAGAATGATACCATGAAACCATGTCGTCGTAAAAAACTTCTAGCCATAGTATTCTACTCGAAGAAACACTCATTCCAAGAAAACTCAATCTGATATCCATGCTATAATTGGAGTTACCGGATGAAGAGGTCTACCTCATTGGGCCCCACCCATGAATTGGTCAAATAATACTATGATAGATAGATATGCATCATGCCTAGAACTGCTGGGTGACACAATGAACCCATTCCAGATCAACCCAGTACATAAGGGAATGTATGTCGGTGATTCCACAAACCCTATAAATACATCCTTCAAGATGAATGGCCAACTCCATAATCATGGAGGTCACCCCAATTCCAAAAACATCAACTATGGAACAAATAATGATAAAGGATCCTACTCCAGTATGACAGAGGGAAACTAAAACTATATCTGAGACTCATCCTCTGTAGGGAATCAAAAACCAGTGATGTGGATGTAATGTCGCATTGCACCATAGAGTAAAGGGACCATGGGAATGTGATCAACCTATAATGGTCCAAACAAATAAAATCAGGAGACACAAGAACTTAATATGGGGGTATGTGGTGTGTATCAGGGGGTACATAGCTTGTCCAGTTATCCCCTTGTCTTCCCAAGTGGAAGATCCTCACACGGTATGTTGCCTCCATATACACTACATTTTGAATGAGTAAATAGTGTGTAGAGGCACATGGTTTCCTCCCCATGTCTCGAGGCCATGTCTGTGTACTGAGATTATTATCGTGTACTAGCTAGTGTACACCAAGCTGGGTATTTGACCAAGTATATAGTGTGTCATATAGCTGTGTACTTTAACCTTTGTATGTGTAATTTTTTAAGTACACATAGATTCATTGGTGGAGGACCAAATGACTTGAGATTCGGTCACACACCAGGTGATACATAATCTTCTCTTGAAATCTAGCTACTGCATTGGGGCCCCACACAACGTGTAATCCCAAAGTATACGTCGGGTGGTGTAATATTTTGTAGATTCATTGGGATCTCTTCCGCGTCACTTTGTGCATCATTGGAGCCTCCTACCATGAAAAAAACATGTAGAGAAGGGTTCTTTATGTCCATTTTAACACTAATCAAGAGAAAACGGTTCTCAAAATAATTCTCTCAAATATGATTAATCTAACCCATCCCACAACATGTATGATCCAAGAATCAATCCATTAGTCGATTGATTCTCATTCAACATAGAAATCAATACAATGGAATAAACCAAGACAAAACAATGTCTCACTTGGAGTTTAGATCGATATTTTATGAAGAACGGTTTTGTTTCTGTCATTGATGAGATCCTAAGACTCCATTGGGGTGACAATCCACAATGTGATCATGATCTATCCTCATCCTCTAAGAACACTCTCCTACAATGGCTTTTAGGTCTTTAAGATTTAATGACAAACCCTGAGAAAAAATCGATAGTTGTATATTAAAATATGAAGTTGCCTATTCCATCAAAAAAACTATATTCTTTAGTAAATTTATTTTATTAATTTCACATCTGCAATTAATTTCTTCACTAAAGGTATGCGCTGACCATGGTTAAGTTTCACTTAGGGTAAGACCCACATTATGAACTCAATAGTTCCTTTAGATTTCTGGTATAGGACCTTGTTTAGGATTTATTCCACTTTTTCATAAAAAACATAGTTCACTTTCTATTTAATATGTATAATATATTTCAAACATTTCTTTTAGGCACACCATGCCTCAGAATCACACGCAATATCAATGCATGGTCTTGAAAATAATCCTTATAATATTCAAAAATTATACATGGAAAATATGAGAAATTATAATAAAATTATTTCCTTTTTAGGTATTCAAAATCATTTATAAATAATATATATAAATATCTCCTTCTAAATATATTCCTATAAGCAATTTTTTGGGGAAAAGAAAACAAAAGAAATAGGTGCGCTTGAAAGATCAGTAAGGTAAAACTCATCAACATATCATCAGCGGTAAGTTTTTAAGAATTTTAGAAAACATGCTAAGGGGAGAAATATATTATTAAAATAATATGGAATAATAATATTTCTCTTTAGGTCATGATAGAATGACATTCAATATCAAATGAACTAACATTCATAATAGCCTAAGATTTTGATATAACAAACATAAACCACGGAGAATAATCAAAGGCATATGATATAAAAATGTGACTAAGTATAGTAAACTATGACAATGTGACCAAAATAAAATAGGATCATTTTTGCACATAAACTTTTGAATAAAGTATATGCCACCATATCCTCACAAAATCATGTCAATAATGAAATATGTGATCATTTTCATGAATAATATTACAAAAAAAGACACATGCCATCATGTATACACAAACTCATGTGAATAAAAAAAATGTGACCTTGTATACACAAACTATATGAAAAAATGCATAGTGTGATCAATCCCACACCCGACCATTTAAACAAATAATAATCTGGTCATGTCCACACATAGACTAATGAACAAAGTATAGCACAATCGTGACCCTAAATAAAATTCTAATATCATGAGATATAAATGGTAACCAATAAATTGGAGCTCTATATAGGACCCCACATTTACATCATCCAAATATATGTGTGCCACTTTAACATAATCATTAATCACATTATAAATAACCCATGGAATGAAAAATGGATTTCACAACAATTTGTGATGGCATCAAAAAATTGAACTCAATAATGAATATTGTTTATTCCTAGGAGTCAATCAACCAAAAATATTATTCCATAAGAATAGTCAGCATGTAGTTCATCGAAAATAACATTCAATGAAATATGGCTATTAGAGATAAAAATAATTTTTGTGAAATAATAAATGATTTTTTGATAAAATTCTTTCAACTTTGGAATAAGTGGTAAAGTTACGGGTCACATTGAAAAGTTTTTTTGGAAATGTCTATTTAGATAAATTGAAAAGATTTTACTTTAAAAATAAAAATCTTGAATAAAATTTCAACTACTAATCTTGAAAAGGAATAAAGGGTTCAAAACATTATGTGAAAACATTTCCAATCTTTTACTTTTAAAAAAATAATTAATAAAGGAGCCTTAAAAATGAAATAAATTATGAAAATAGTTGAATGGAAAACTTTGGAAAACATTTAAATTTGAAAACTAAAATTCAATTTTACCTCCCTATTGGTATATATTTCTCATCAATATAATCCTTCATGTTCATGTTCTATGATGTGCCCCTTGGTAGTGATGACTCCCCTAAAATGATATAGGTCTGATAATTTAGTCTCTTAATGGCCCTTTAATGCATTCCATTATTATGAACCTCTATAGAACCCAATAGACTAATTTATATGCTCTATTTTGGTCACTCAGTACCGGTCCCATTGTCATTGACATCCTATTTGGTTTTGAGAGCCTTCCATTGTTTCCCTATAGGGATTTATTGGGGTTTACATGGGTTATATAGAAGTGTATGTCACTAAAGCCACTATATTTTCATCTAGATGTAGGATATTCCTCCCATAACCATATATATTATTATCATTAATTATACAAACTCGATATTTATCACTCTTTTTGGTTCCTTTGTGTTATCCAGTCCTCACCCTCATCTTGTATGACCCAGCATTTTATTGTCCTTACACCAAGAATCTATTGAGTTTTTATCAATGATACACCTGGGGATGTTAGATTTAGAAGGAATAATTTCCTCTGGTGGAAGATAGTTAATTATGATCTTAGGTTTCTCCCTCACAATGGTTTCAAGTTTTATTCGATGGTAGTGTGTGGGAATCGATATTCTATCCACCTTTATAGAATCTTTTGGTTTTTATTTTTCTATTTTTGATTTTTTTTATTCTGGTTATTCGAAGGTGTGTTCTACTATTGTATTTTGCTTCTAATAGTGATGATCATGGTGAATTATCACAATTATTCACAACATAGGATCTATATAAAGAAGGTTACAATGCACAAGAGTATCAATAGGTGCGCATGAAATTTCTCACAGATGACTTGGTTCCAACAGTTGTTCCCATACACTAGTACATATTTGGGTAGGGTCTCATCTTGTTTGGGTTTTCCCCTAACTAAGAAATAAAAATGGTAATTATTTAAAATTAAAAAATATATATTTATGGTAAGAATAATCATTATAAATCAACATAGGTAGTTGAGTTAACCAAAATACATACAATATTGGAATCTTCTAAATCAAATTTCTTTTGAAGATGGAACATGAAATGGATATTCAAACCTCATTAATTATATAAATATTGTTAAAAAATTAATTAGGTAGTAATTAAAACACATTAAATATATCATGGTTCACAATAAGAATTATATCTCATAAAATTAAAATTCAAACATTGAACCCCTTATGGTCATGGTAATGTAAGAATCAAAAGAACATATGAAGATACTATGAAATAGACATTCAAATATCAAGAAATGAGATATATTAATTATAATTAAAGTAAATTGGGTATTTAATACACCAAATTAAAGAAATTATGGTGCAAAATATCAAACATATTGCATGGATTTGAAAATGAGATAGACAAAACCTTACATTAATTCATGACTTCTATTAAGGTGAATAAATATCCTATAAAACAAAAATAACTATCTCAAACACCTATTTCAAAACCTTATTCATATTTATATCTTTAATATCTTTATTTGATGTTCATTTATATGTATTCATTTTTTACCAAATTTTGTTATGAACCATTATAGGGTTTTTTGGGATTTTTTGGAGGTTTGTGGTCACATGCATGGTTGGCGCATGGCCTAGCCAAACTGAGTGACATTCTGAAGAAATTTATCCACTTATAGTGGTTTTGAATAGTGATTTTTTATGGCTGGAACAAGTTTAGGAAAACTATATGACCAAACAATGTTTCTATATCGAATGGAAAAAATAGGCGCATAGTTTATTAAGTTGTGTGGTGAAACCATGCGATGTGAAATAATTAATCAAAAAAATATTTTTTGAATTCGATTCATTTTTCCATATTATCATTCTTCCTCCAAAAGACAAAGTTATCAACTCTAGGGGTTACACATGAATATTTTAGATATCACATATCTTCATAAGATCAATTTTTATGGATCATGGGCTGTTATATCGTGGAAAATTTAGGTAAGAGCATGTTCATTGTTGTTCTTAACTATTCATCTAGTGCCTCTCTATTTTTATTTGAAGGAAACATTTATTGGGGGTGTTATGGCCAGACCTATGGGTTGTTTCATGATCTAATTTGTTTTATTTTAAATTCATTATCAAAGAGGGAGGTAGAGACTAGATCTACTAAGATCTATGTTGGTTTCTTTGGTGATTATCTCTGTATATGATTCCTGTTATCTTTATTGATATAGAGTTTTTTGAATCATTATTTCTTAAAATGGGTTTCATGGATTATGGAAATCCTTCTCATATAAGGATCCTTCATTCCAATTGGCCAGTCAATCCCATTCATTTTTCTTAAATACCATGTAATTGAGGAGGGTAGTTTCATAAAAAACCTTTATTTATAAACCAAACTATCTTTCGCATTTTAAATAGTATTCTCAAAAAAATTTATAGAAATATTTTATAATTACAGAAATTTGATACTTTGGGATTATTTTATGAAATACATTTCCCCTTTTATATTCAAAATGGTAATGGATTTTGAATCATTTTTTGTTTTTAATAATTTGGGTGGTTTTATAATTAATGTGTGATATTCCCTTGAAGTTATTTTAACTCTAAAAATGAAATCCTCCACGTGTGGGAAATTTCTTAATTTTAAATCCTATAAGTGGGGCATATGGAACATGGGAACATAGGGTACATAGGTGGGGGTAATTTTAGATAACAACACTATAATGGTTTAGGGATACCTAGCATTGATAAACAATACAACTCTACCTAAACATTGTTATGATAGAGGGTTCACTTGTTGTGGTGTCATCATATACCTATGACCATTTTATAGGTATTTATATGAAACTATTCATTTTACCACTTAGATTTGATGATCCTAGAAACCACAGACCAAATATACCATCAGACTAGTTACATGGTTCTTCTTTTGGATTTATTATTTACATATTCTTTGAGAAATGGGTTTTCAGAAAATTATTTATAATTAGTTTATTTATAAATGATTAACGTGGATTTAAATGATTTTTTGAAAAAACAATATAGCAATATTTCATATCTTTTTTTAAATGTGAATAATTTGATTTTTTATAAAGTCTTCTTATAAAACACTTGGTGGGATCATGCTAGATATATTTATCTAGAATTTTCAAATATGAATATTACATCTTTTCATAGGAATATTCAATACATTACACAAACTCAAACTTGAGGACTATAATTGTTTTATTTTTTTAGAGACTAGAAATACATTATTCTTAATTCATGAAATATCTTCAAAATTACCCACAAAGATCTTATCATATTGTACACCTCCAAGGAATACCATTCCTAAACCTATATTCATAACCTGGGAAAGGAAACATAAAAATGGGTGAGCTTAGATACTCAATAAGGCTAAACAAAGAAGATATCTATATATTATTATATAAAATCATAATATTGGCATATGGTTATGTGATTATGATCATAACTTTCAATGTTCATACACAGCCTATCAATGTTCATAAACTTGTGTCATGGCATAAAACTTTATCATTTCAAAAAACATGCCCCGTAAGAGTGGGAAATCATTATAAATATATCATTAACCACAAGAAAATTTCATAAAATTATGGCACCATAATAAATACAGAAGACCATTTTATATTTCCAGGTTAACTACTATGAACATAAACAGATTGGATCATGACTTATCACCTATTTTCCATTGTGGATCTAGAGGAAACTTTTCCCCATAGTGGATCTAGATGCACCTATTTACTATTATAGATCAGTATACACCTATTTCTCATAGAAGATCAATCTCATTTACTTGTTTCCCTTTTTTATCTCATTACATATAAATATTTACCCAATGAATTTGTGGTATATATATATCAAGTATCATAATGAAAACCAAACTAATGTTTCTCATAATACCGTAAATCATTCATCACATCAAAACATCAAACCCATGTAAAGAAAATGGGTTTTATAGACATTTAATAAATTCAACATAGAATAATACATAAAAATAAATGGTTTTTTAAAACATTTCATTAATATAAATATTAACCATCAAGAGAAAGAATAAATATTCAATCATTTGTTATTATCCCCAATAAATCATAAGTAACATCAAAGGTTGTCATATTAGATGGAAAATGATTTTAAAAGATAACATGGAATATTTCTTGGGGAATATGTACTTTAGACTATGAAAAACATTTTTAATGATAAAACCTATTCTAAATCCTTTAATTTAAAAATAACCATGGGAAAATATAAAGGAAGCATAAAAAAATATTTAAATCATTTCTTGAGGAAAATGTCATTTTTTCTTTTAAAAAAATTATTAAAACATAAAACATGTTGAAAATTATTTTATTTTCAAATACTCCTAAAATCATATAAATAAATTTTCAATGAAAATAATATCCATGATGGTGGTTAGTTTCCTTTACTACGTACACGTTGAAACAAATATTCCTTTTACATTTTTGGTAAAATATAAATGGGCATTATTTGGAATACTAGAAAAATATTATATTCAATACATTTTTTAAAAATTAAAACATTGGTAAAAATTTAATTAATACATAATTTTATGAATGTTAAAATTATTTTTTTAAATCCTTCTTTGGGTGAAAAGGGGGTTTTCGACTGAAGAGAGATACAAAGACTATTTTTCTTAAAAACATTATTTTAAACTATTGAGTACATGAAGAGAGAAAAATGAATGGAAAAAATTTATTCTCAATAAATTTCAATATTATAAGAAAATACCTGAGTTTATTGATATATAGAAAATAATATTTAATCATTGTATGTATAATTATTAGTAATCCTGAAAAACGATGAGATTATAACATAAAACGCTTACAACTTTGGTAACATTGAATCTTAAGGACCGTGAAAGAATAACTTTAAATGAAACATAGAATATAATAAGAAGAAATAAATAAAATATATTACATGTCAATTGTTCTATATATACACCACATAAAATAAGATATTTTCATAAAATAACATATCACTCAAAGAAGGAAAATGGAGGCAAAAATCTCTTACTACTTTGGTAACTTTGAAATAGTAAACCCCATGATTAATAAATAATAAAATAGATACGTAAATCCAAATAATTTCCCATACAATAATCATAAAATATATTAATTCTCATTATAAACACCACATCAAATAAATAGATTGTGAATATGGCATGTGTCACACATAAGTAAAAGGAGAGCTGGTAATCCCAAACCATAGGTCTCAACTTACATAATACACATTTAAACCCACTGTATAATAAATATTATTTTCTTATAAATATATAAAATTACCATAATTAGACATATCATACCATATATGATTTTTTTGTGACATTTAATTGACTATTTTTTAACAATTCTATGTTGCAGACATGTTTCATGCAATAAGTGCTTTGTTTTTTGTATATGTTTTGATTTTTTATTTTTGGTCCAATTAATATGATTATTGTTCCATAATATACAAAATTTATAAAATGATATAAATATATTATATATTTATTATATATGTATTTATATATATCTATAAAATTTATAGATAGAAAATGAAATACAACATTCATGGAAATAGTAGGTCATACGTACGTATGAATGTTGTGTCCATTTTATCATCAGAATGAAATAAATAAAGGAAAATAATATATTAAAATTAAATAATAATTTTTAATTCATACATATCACATAATTTCGTTAAAACCAAATGTATTACATTCCATGTGGGCATGAATTAATAACATCACTTCATGAGGTGGTAGTTTGTCATACACATAGACAATGATATCATAATCCCAAAGAATAAAACGTAACATGAAACATGTGATATAATTATTATAAAATCATAATAAAAACATAAATATTGAATATATATAATAAATATGTTAATATATTCATCCATGATAGGAGGTGATGGAAAGTTAATAACATCGGTTCGTGAAGCGATAGTCCATCATATATAGGTATGATTGTTTCGTATCCAATTTGATGGAAGAGGAGAAGTATTTAGGTTATTAACTTAACATAATAACATATAATTATATTTAATATAATTATTTAATTATATCACCATGTTTTAATAATAATTTAAAGATGTGGAGTAATAAATAAACTAAAACCCTTGATTAGGGATGTTAACCCTTCTTCAGACAAATTCTTTTGGTTTGAAATAAAAGGATTTTTAGGATAGATTTATTACAAAACTAAGTATTAAAGGATTGTAAGAGGTAATTAAGGACATAATTTTTCCTAATATTTTTCCTAACCAAATGGTTTTTTGTATTAAGAGCATAGGAGATGGGGTGGACCTTTATAAGTGTGTTGAGTTGCACACTTATAAATTTTAAAAATAAAAAGGGGTACTCACATTTTTCACATGAAAAAGAGCTAAAAATAGACAATTCAAGATCCAATAAGAGATAATTTATAAATATGGCCATAAATTGGTTTTTTACATGTTTTTGGTCATTTTTAATCCATAACATTTTTATTTTAACACCTTAGAAAACCCATTTTTACCTTAAATGCAGAAAATAATTTTTATCATTTTTACTATTTATTATGGTAAAAGTTTAAGTTAAAGGTATTAAATAATATAAAATATGATAATTACAATTATGGAATCAATTTTTTCAAATTAAATTCACAAATTTGTAAAATATTAATTTATAATTAATCCCACAGACATGAAGAGAAAGAAGGTTATTAAAGATAAACTTTTCAATGTTTTAAAAATGTATTATATAAAAATAAAATATAAAAATTATTCCAATGAAATAAATTGGATTAATATATATATAATTGAACTAATTTTTATTCTAAAACCATATATAAAAAAATAAGTTTAAAAAATCAATAAAATAAATAAAATTTCTTAATAAAAACCAATATTTTTCTATATTCATCAAAAACATTATCTTCTCTGAAAATTCACAAAAAAGTAACCTTAATATAATTTTGAATTGAATATGTTAAAATTAACATTATCATGTCAAATAAAGTTTCAAAAATATTCAAAAATTAGTTTTCAAATAAGCATACAAAGGGTGAAAAAATTGTTTTTTAATACAATTTTTAAGCATAAAATTTTATTTAATTTAATCTTTTTTCCAAAAAACACATAAAATGGGTGTTAAAAAATTTAAATATATAATGTATAAATTTAATTAATATTATTCAAAAAAAATATTTTTATTTATTAAGATAAAACACATTACCGTGTATAAAAATAGTATTCAAAAAAAGGATTTATTTTATTTTCAAACTGTTTTTATTTTAATTTCTAATTAATTGGTCACCAAAGAGTTCATTTTATAAAAATGTTTAAACCATATATTTTCATAATTTAGTAAATAAAATTCAAACTCATCATTCTAATGGCTTGTTAATAACTATCCTTTTAAAAAATAATATTTTAATAGTATTTCACATTTCATTAAAGCTCAATGTTGTTTGTAACACAAGATAAAATTAGTGTCATGTGTGATAAAAGATAAATTTGGTGATATGTGTAATGAAAAAAATAGAAGGGTTAAATTTATTTGAAAAATATATTTCAAACAATTTCTGGGTGTTACATTCTATAACCCTTAAATAAATTGTGTCCTCACAATTTGAACTTTTCTTGATAAAAAAGGGTTTAACATTTGAAAATCCCATTTTTTGAAACTTTTGATGTAAAAAGGTTTAATAAAAAATTCTCTTGAAAAGAGGAAAATGGATGTATTAAGTTCATTTGTAATAAAACATACTAGGTTTACAAATAGGATAACATAGATGGTAAGTGAACACATAGACCTATAAGAGAAAACTAACACCAAAATACTGATGGAGAGTGATAGAAATAATGGTCAAGATGATGTTAATGACTAAAAATCCATGAACCAAATATGTGTTAAAAGGACATATATATAATAAAAATGATGATAATAGGAAAAAATTTTATTTCATGTTCATTTTCCAAATGTTGGTTAATTTTGATGAGAATATTTACTTACTTGATTTCATTCCTTTTCATACCCACAATCTCATCCTTTGGTTGTACCTTGATCAATTTACACTTAATATCTTACTCTAAAAGATGAATTTTTATTCTCTGAAGTAATAAATAATATATATAAAAGAATTATAATTTGTTCCTACTATCTCAAGTTATTATCAAAAACAAATTGGTTAGCATAAGATTTTCAAAAATATGCATTTCTTGAAATAACAATTTAATCTCTAAAACATTATCCAAAATTAAACTTAGACCATTCCATAAATGTTTAACCTTCTCACCCATAAACAATTAAAAAATAATAAATAAATTTGGTAAATTTATCAAAATAAACTTAAAATTAATCCCCCAAATATTATAAATTACCTATTTATTTTCACATACCAAATATGTGAATACCATGGTCATATATTTTCTTAAATATTAGAAATTACCAGGATAACAACAAAACCAAGTTGAAAACATACATAATTACTCATGCCTTGAATAAAACCATAGATTTTTAATATATTCCATTAATCTAATAACGTTTTAAACTCCATCAAATATAACATAAACAACTTTGTCTACAAATCATTAATCATTTCCAATGTCATCAATACTATCTAATTTAATTCATTCATATCAATCATCTATTTATCCAAAATAAACAACGCTTTATCAAAATTAGGTATATATTAAGGGTTATCTTACTTCATCAAAATATCACTTTTACATTAGATCACTTTTATAGGTCATTATCCCAATTCAACATATTTTTTAAAATACTTAATGAAAAACTTATACTGAAAATCTATATTTGTTTTGTGATTAATACAACATAATTCTTGAATTACAATACATAAGCACTTAAATCATCCCACTTCATTATAAAACCATTTACTAGGATTCATAATCTTAGTCCTTAATACCCCTTTCTTTGAATATGAAATATCAATCACTTATTAACATTCATAAAACTCAATTTAATCATGATTCACATGTTTAACATAGGAAATAGTATTAGAATATCATATACCTTCATATATAATTTTTAGTCACCTTTTCATCAATAGTATAACCATTAATCATAACACCATCTTGATTCAATTCATGATCTTTCTTCATAGTATAATTATTTTAATAATGCCCATTCCTTCCCCATTTTACACATTCAATCACCAGTGATATCATAGAGATACCATTTTTCCCATCCATGTTTTACCAAAATTTTCATTTTACCATTGAAATTACTTTCATAGTGTCCTTTTCCACACTAAAAATATATTTTCATACTTCTGAGACATTCCATTGAGTGATTGTTTCCACATTCTCGACATATAGGAAAATTAATATTCATTCCTCTATGGTCTCAACTACCCAAACTCTTAGAAAACTATATTTTTCTTTTATTTAGTGTGTTTGGGAGTTGGTTAAGGTATAGTTTATTTTATCAAAAATCATGAAATATTATTAGTAATTGTAAAAATATATTTCACTTCAGTCATCATCCAATTTGTTCAATCATAATCACTGAGTTTTCCATCATGTTCAGTGTTCCCACGATTCCTCATGGCTCTCATCATTGAATAAAACTAAAAAACATAGTGTGAAAAATAATAATCATAGTGTAAATCAATATAATAAATAAAAATAATATATATGATCTTTAAACCATGGAACCCTCTTTTTAAACTGTGACACCTTAGGATTGTCTTGGGCCATTCATATTCATTATTTAAATCTTTTATGATTGTTCATAAAGAGTTTGTGAATTTTTGAAGTTTATCCCAAGGGAGTGTAAAACTAAGTGTGTATAAAGGCCCATTTTCATGCACTGGATGATGATCGAGTCGTTCTCAATGAACCCTTTTGGAGTTATTACCCCAATACACCAATATTCTATATCCACATCCACTTTTATTATCCACACAACAATGTAATTTCTTGGAAACCACTATCTCTATACTTTACCAAAATCCCATGACATTTTACAATACTTTTACTCATCCTTAGACTTGTCATTATTGAAATACATAGATATATTCTTAGTAATATCCCTATGGATATCAATAAAGTTTTTCAAATCATAATCAGCAAAGATTGACTAAACCATTCCTCAACTACCAAAAATAGAATCCAAGGATTTTCATAAAATGATATTATATCTTTTTAGATGGTTGTTAAATACATTATAGAAACACATGCCTCAGGACTATAATATTTTAGTTACTTTATTGAATAGAAACACAGCCTTCTTAATTCATAATAGACCTAAAACATCTCACATAAAGATCTTATCACATAGTACTCCTCTTAGGCATATTCTACTAAGACCATTCTTTATAACCTAGGGAAGGAAGCATAACAAAAGGTAGTATTAGATACTCAGTTAGGGTAAAAAATAGAGATATTAATCTATGATAATATGAAATAATAAGATAATAGTAAGGGTATGTGATCTTGAACACAACATACAAAGTTCAGACTAATCCTATCATAGTTCATAAATATGATCCGTGGAATAAAACATTATCATTTCAGAAAACATGGTCCGTAAGAGTATGATATCATCATAAATCAATCATTAAGAATAATCTGATTTCCCAAAAGTATGGAACTATAATAAATATAGAAATAAATCATATAATAAGGTTATCTACTAAGGCTGTCAAAACAGTGGATCAAGAATTGTCACTTGTTTCCCATTATGGATAAGGATGACCCTATTTACTATAGTGGATCAGGATGTATCCATTTCCAATTATGTATCATGATGCACCTGTTTCCCAGAGTAAATCAATCCCATTGACCAGTTTCCTAATTGTTATCTCATAATATATAAACTTTATTTAATTAATTTAAGAGAGATATATATCCCACCCACACCATAATGATAACCAGACTTATGTTTTCCAAAATATCATAAAATATTGACCCATCATCACATCAAACCCATGTAAATAAAATTGGTTTCATAAACGTTTCATCAATTCACCATAGTATAACCCATGAAAAATTAATGGTTTTCAGAAAAATTTCAGCAATATAAAAATTAACCAACCAAATAAATATTATGGATGGTATCATTCAATCTTATCCCCAATAAAGCATAAGTAACATCAAGGGACTTCAACATAGATGGAAAATGGTTTTAAAACATCACATGGAACATTTATTAAGGAATGTATCCTTTACACTTAATAAAAATTAAATACATAAAAAAATTTCAAAATAATTTTCATTAAAAATATCCACGGAAACTTATAAAGGAATCTTTGAAATCATTTAAAAGGTATCTTAATAAAAATACACTTTCTAATTTTAAAAATAACTTTTTAATACATAAAACATTTTATAATCATTTTCTTTTAAAATAAAATTTAAAATTTAAAAATAAATATTTGAAAAATATATTTTTCATGATAGTGGGAATTTTTTTTCATGTAGTACATGTTAAAACAAAGATTCTTTTCACATTTTTAGTGAATTCCAAATGAGATTTTTTGGGAAAATGACTTAAATATAGCATTAAAAATATGTACTTAAAAAATAAAACATGGGTAAAAATATTCTTAATAAACCATTTTAATAATTTTAAAAACTGTTTTGAAAAAAAAATTAAAAAACAAACTTTTGGATAAATCAATGGATTTTGATTAAAGAGATAAATAAAGACCATTTGTCTTAAAAAAATATTTTGAAATCTTGAGTACATGAAGTGATGAAGATTACAAACCTAAAGAAAAAATGTAATATTTGTATTTCATTTGAATATGAAGAATCAAATTATATTTCTTTTCCTTGTTAAATCACCTGAATTAGACATATGTGTACTGAGTTATACCTAATTTACTATATTATTATACATTATATCTGAAAAATGATTTTATATTGTTTTTTTCAATATTATTGATTAAACACTTGGTCCAGCTAATAGTGTTGAATACCATAATCCAAGGGTACCTAAAAAATAATTTAAATAACTGGATAATTATTAAATAATTTATACCCAATAAAACCAAAGTAATGAAAAACTATAAAAATTCCAAAAATATGGAAGTTTCATAATTTAGATCTAAACTCATTAGAATTCCAAAATTGTTGAAATTTCACTTATAAAGATATATTTTTGTGTAAGAATTCATTGAAATGAGAATAAAAAATATTGAAAATGTCAGCACTATCAATTCTCCTAATTATAACACTTGGAATCTCAAATAAGTGATCACTCAAAATAAATTTCCAATGAAAACTCAAAACATATTTCAATAAAATTCACAACATTAAAATCAATGTGTCAAACTTATCATGCCTCTTAAACATATTCAATTCAAAATTATTCATTATATTCATTCATTACCTTTCTATTTCATTTATCAGACCATGCATAAAGATTTCTACCTCACCCTTCTCTCTCTCTCTCAACACATGGTATTTATTTTGAACAATGTTTTACTCATCAAAATAAATGTATGGGTCACCATAGTCTTGAAAATTTTTCAAAATGTTTACCCAATTGAGTAAAAGAATTGTATCAATCATGAAGACATGGATAGGTTTGTTTTGATGTTTTATGGATTGTGGGTTTTAAATATAAAAAATTATGAGATAGAAAGAGATGGTTCATATTTTCATTAAAGCAATATTGCATGATTCATGATTAAACTGAACCATGGAATTCTTGTCTTTATTCTTGGCATAAAATCATATACAAAAAAATAAAAATTTATTTTATGGAAAACCCACAACTTCTCTAATTTACCAATAATGGTACACTAATTTCTTCACAAAATTTCAAAAACTCTATTTTTATGATTTAGAAAGGCATAAGTTTTTTCATTAGAAACTCCAAAAAGGAATATATCATTTTTCCTTGAAATCTGCGGAAATTCTCAACTTCTTATAAAGTATATTTTCATCAGAAAAAACATCTCTTATGAATTTTATTTTCCACAAAATCCAGAACCAAATGACATAGTATACCACAAGATAGCTTCCCCTATATTTAAGATTTACAAAAATCATGAAATGTACCTCAAAAGTGGGATCGATAGAGAAAATGGATTGTAATTTGGATATCTAACAAGAAGTACATAGATGTTATTAGATCAAAATAGTCAAATGTAAAAGGTAATATGAAATAAATATATTTCTCTTGAAAAGAGATCTTTCAATCACAAATGACTTTCCTTAACAATTTCGAACATAAGTTCCATAAATCTCATAGGTTTTCAATGAAAAATGGAATTTTTTGGTCAAAACAAACATTATTTAGTTCAATAAAGAAGTTTTATTAATGTAATGAAGAAGTAGAAATGGTTTACATTCCTCACCTATAATTATTTTTCAACATTGGATTGAATTCATTATATGGAATTCGTACGTCAATATTTTTTTCAAAAATTTCCACAATTTGAATCCATAACAAAGCCCATTTCCAAAATTATTTGAATTTAGTAACCTCAATAAAGTTGTATCTTTTCATTGAAAAAAAAATCATTTCAAAAAAGATATTTACTTTGAATACCAAATTTTTTTCGACACAAAAATTGAAATAAAAGACATAAAATTTGAAAATAAAATTAAAAAAATCTAAATGAAAAACTGAAATAAGAAATTTGAAAATGAAAACACATAAAATCATATTATACCAAGGGTGATCCTCACCTAACTTATTTTTTGCAATATACTCCTTGTGAATAGTTTATATTGATAAATAAAAAACAAAAAGATAATATATGATAAAAACAAGTGGGATAGAATTCTATAGCTTATTTTTTATCATGTGGCAACAACCTTGAGTAATCATCCTAAAAATTGTACTTTTGAAAACCTATATTAAAAAAATAAAGTAACAAGATTTTATTTAAATTAAGGAAATTAAAATAAAAATAATGAGAAAGGAAAAGATCCTTAGCATCAACCCCACATTGGGTTCTAGAATTTCACATCCCTTAGTCAGC